>CM056050.1:437742640-438956702 GCA_029574335.1 Rana kukunoris
CCCCACAGCACACACTCCCCATGTCGAGGGCATGTGGTCTGGTACGGCTCAGGAGGGGGGGGGGCGCGTCTCGCTCGTCCCCACCCCCATTCCTGTCCTGCCAGACTGCGTGCCTGGGAGAAGGGTTTGGTCTGGATCTGAGGGGGAACCCCACGCCGTTTTTTGGCGTGGGTTTTAACCCCTTATGTTCCAGATCAAATCTAAGAGCCTGTTTGTGCACCAGAGAAGGGGACCCCCACGCCGTTTTTTTTTTTATAATTGGGGGTGGAGTTCCCCTTTATCCCGGTCCTGTCAGGGGGGGGGGGGGGGAATGCCTGCTCGTCTGTCCCTACATGTGTATGAACAGCGATCTGTCATTTCCCCTACACAGTCCCACCCCCTTTACAGTTAGAACACACACCCATGGTAACATCAAAACCTTCACGCCCCTGCCCCGCTCCCTAGTGTTTAACCCCTTCCCTGCCAGTGTCAATTTTTATAGTAAGCAATGCATTGATATACCATTGCTCGCTACAAAAATGCCAAATCTCACAAAATGTGTCCGCCACAATGTCGCATTAGACAGAAAAAACAAATGATAGCCACCATTACTAGTTAAAACAAAAAAATTATTCCAAAAAAATAACCATAAGACCAACCCCTACTTAGAACTTTTGCCCAAACCAATCAAACGCTTATTGTGATTTTTTGCAACCAAAAAGATGTCCAAGAATACTTATCGGCCTACCTAAACTGAGGGCAAACATTTTTTTGAATATATTTTGGGGGAGATTTATTATAGCAAAACCGTAAAAAAGATGTTTTTTTTTAGTTACCAAATTGTCGCTATATTTTTGGGTCAAGCAAAATAAGAAAAAAAACGCAGAGGTGATTCAAATACCACCAACAAAAAAAAAAAATTGAATTTGTGGAGGGGGGGGGGGGGATGAGGATGAGGACACGCCCAATTTTTTTTTTGGGGGCCACGTCGCACAACCACGCAATTGTCAGTCAAAATGACGCAGTGTTGAAATGCAAAAAATGGCCCCGTCAGTGACCAGTAATATGCTCTGGGGCTCACAGTGGTTACAAATTAAGAATACACTAAAGTTAGCCCAATTTATGGCCATAATGTGAAAGATGATGTTACACCGAGTAAATAGATACCCAACATGTTACACTTTAATATTGCACACACTCATGGAATGGCGCCAAATTCAGTACTTGAAAAAATACCCATAGGCAACGCTTTTTTATGTGTTTCAGGTTACCAGTTTAGATTTACAGAGGAGGTCTAGTGCTAAAAGTATTGCTCTCGCTCTACGTACGCTATGATACCTCACATGTTGGGGTTTGAACGGGGGGTTCCAATATGTGGGCGGGGCTTACACATTTAAGGCCCGCCCCCATATATGGAAACATTCTTCAAACCACACATGTGAGGGTATCATAGCGTGCGTAACAGCAAGAGGAATATTTATAGCACTAGACCTCATCTGTAAATCTAAACTGGTAACCGGAAACAATAAAAATGCTGCTTGTTCCCTTCTGACTGCGAGCTACTAGGGACAGGGGCGCTTTTAAATTATTACTATTTAGGGTTTGTTACGTAAAAAATTCTATAAGACCTCCCGTTCAGCTTGTAAAGCATCACTTCATGGGGACCAAAAAAAAATTTAAACACCTCTAATGCTTTCATCCGCCATTGCAGATTTGATTCTGGATTTGATTCTGGTACTGCATTTCGAGTGAACTGGGGCATGCTCGAACAGTTAGAAAAAGAAGTTGGAAGTTTCATCCTGAAAATGACTTGCATCTTTCTGAGCATGCTCAGAAAGCTCTTTTTTTGCGTAGTAACTTAGTAATTTAAGGACATCCTTAACAGGTGTAAGCAGTTCCAAGTGCACACAAACTAGGGCTGACATTTCTTCATGTGTTTCCAATTGGTTCATTAGCACACATGTTATAAAAAGCGTGGATACTGCACGTGTCAGCTGCCCCTCAGAGGGGGCAGATTTGCTGGCTGGAAGGAATGGCAGAGGTGAAACCAGAGATGTTTTGGAGCAAGTTTTGTATTTTTTGATGTTTTCTCTGCTACATAATTTTGCTAAATGTTTCTCAAGATGTTAATGACTAATGTTTTAATCCTGTGGGTCTATCCTGTTATTTCAAAAGCGATGATTTATTTTCCAATGACTGTGAAATAAACGTTGGTCTTTTTTGTTTTTAGGTGTTTGTATATATTTTTGGTGTGTTTATTTGTAATTTTTTTTTTGCTTTCCTTGTTTTGTGGACCAATAAAATTACTTTCAAATTTTGAAGTTTGTTTTGTGATATTTTTTTCATGCTATGGATTTCAACCGCTGCAGCTGAAATAGTTTGGGCCTAAACCATCAAGTGTGATTTGTCTCTAAGCTCTTTCCTGGTGTGTATGCATGAAATGTTTAGTCACCAGAAAAGGAAGGACAAAGCGGTAAGTAATGTTTCCTAGAACTGATGTCCAAGACTGACTTTTTAAAGCACATGTGCAAGATGTAGGAAAAGCTGCAAACAGGGCTGTTGGGGTGGGGGGGGGGGGGGGGGTTGGTGTGGTTGTATTGATTTGGACAGGCTTGAAGTGCTGATTTACACAGCGCTGTGCTTGAAACTAGCACAAGACAATCCTATTCTAATTGTGGGTTGTTTGAGGGAAGCCAATTGAGTGTTAGAACCCCTGCTAGTGTTTTTAGGTTGGGCTTTGTGTCCCTTTTCTAAAATTGGCTTCACTTCCTGTCACACAGCTGAACAGGAAGTGAGGTTAAAAACCCTACCAATGGTCTTTTCTTCGGGGCACAGGTCAATCTAACTAGTGTCACCATTAAGCAAATAAGCAAATGCACTGCAGTGTACACCCCAAATGATTAGTTTACTTTGGGGTTTAGTAAAGGCAAAGCCGCTCCTGCAGTAGAAGCGTAGGCAATGAAAATCAGAAGGGAAGCACTGATGGTTTTTACTTCCAATCCCGCCAAGTTTTGAGTTTTCTTCCTTGCTTGTCCACTTGTAGTGCAAAGTGGATTTGCCTTTAGTAAATGGACCCCAAAGTCCAAGATTCCTACTAATTTGGGGTGTACACAGCAAAATGCCATTTCCAAAATGGGAAACTATTTATATTTGATCTGTGTGTCCCCAACAAAACATTACTCAGGTGTTTCCCTCACTTCCTGTTTTGGCTGTGTGGCAGGAAGTGAATGAATTAAGTAGAAAGTGACAACATTTGTGAGGTGTCTTTACCCTATCAGGGGTGCAGGCATCCCCAAAACAAACATGAAAATAGTTGATTTAACATTGGGTGGTGTTTGTGGGGGTCCCTAACACACATTCATACATATTAGCAACGCTGGATCGTGGCCTATTTGGCATGGTTATATTTTCTTAAGCCTCTCAATAAAATGATCTGAAATTTGGGGGTTAAACTGGAACAATAATCATCACTTTTATTTTTTGGATTTCTTTCATTTTGGATAGAGGTTGGTGGGGGGGGGGGTTAGAAGCTCTGTCAGTTTATTTTGTATTATCCCTGTCCGTTTGGGGAGATTGGCCTTCACTTCCTGCCCCATAGCCAAACAGGAAGTGATCGAAAAAGTAGGCAAATTAAGGGCCCCCCCCAAGTCCCCCCCCACAGAACTTGTGTGTGTCCCCTGAAAATTCCTGGTGGGGGTCATAAAAAAACAGGGTGTGGCCTTGACAGGAAGGGGTGGGTCATTTTTCTATTAGGGGGGGGTGGGGGGTGCCAAATTTGGTCAGGCCTAGGGAAGCACAAAACCTAAATCTCCTACTGCACATTAGGGCTTATTTAGACAGGATCCAATTTACAGCATGTTTTTTAGATTGTGGGAGGAAACCCGCACAGGGAGAACATGCAAACTCCAGGCAGATAGTGTCACGGGCGGGATTCGAACCAGCAACCCCTTTTGCTGCTAGGTGAACATGCTACACACTACGCTACTGTGCTGAACGAACATGATTGCAGCTGAAAGCATGAGATGTTTTTTTTTTTTCCAATTTCCATGCTTTTCCAGCCTGGAGGACAGATGTGGGGTCTAATTGACCCCGCCTTTCCTCTATAAAGAGGACCTGTCACACACTAGTCCTATTACAAGGGATGTTTACATTCCTTGTAATAGGAAGAAAAGTGAAAAATAATACAAACAAAGGGACAAACAAGTGCAAAAAATAAAATATTAAGTAAAAAAATAAAATAACAAAGGAATTTAAATGCTCCTGTCCCTAGTAGCTCGCACTCAGAAGCGAAACAAGTCGAATTCATCAAAACACACACACGCAATCGTCCCATGTGTACAGAAGCAACATGCATCCCACACACATATGTAAACATCCTTCAAACCCCACATGTGAGGTATCATAGCGTGCGTTAGAGCGAGAGCAATAATGTTTAGCACTAGACCTCCTCTGTAACTCAAAAGTGGTAACCTGAGAAAAAAAGTCAAGCGTTGCCTATGGAGATTTTTAATAACGAAGTTTAGCGCCATTCCATGAGTGTGCGCAATATGAAAGCGTGACAAGTTAGGTATCTATTTACTCGGTGTAACATCATCTTTTACCTTATCCCTAAAAATTGGCCTAGCTTTACTGCTTTCTTATTTTGTCATTCATGAAACAGGTTTTTTTTTTTGGAAAGCCAAAAAAAAAAAAAAACGTTAGAAATTTTTGGCACAAATACTGTTGGAAATGTGTCCGAAAAAAATGGCCGCCACTTTATTCCCTAGGGTGTTTGTTAATAAAATATATATAATGTTTGGGGGGTCCTGAGTAAGTTTCAAGGAAGAAAATATAATTGTTACATGAAGGAGAGAAGAGTGCCAGAATAGGCGCGGTATGGAAGTGGTTAAAGTGCACCAATAATAAGTGAAAAATTCCCTTGAAATTTCGTACCATGGGGGGGGGGGAGGCAATTAGGGGCGCCATCAGGAAATTATGGGGCCCCTTACACAGCTTCAGGCATGGGCCCCCTGGAGCCGAGCAGAAATATGGGGGGGGGGGGTGCCGCCTGATATTAAGAAGGGGGGGGGGGGCTGCCGCAATTTGATAAGCGGGGGGTTCCTTTACTAAAAAATACATATAGAAAAATATATATTAAAAAGGGTGGTAGCCATCCGGGGGCCCTGGGGACCACTGGGCCCTTTAATAAAAAGAAACTTCTGGGCTCTTTAATGAAAAATAAATTACAATATCTACATATATAAAATAATAAAAAAAGGGGGTTGCCTTGGGAGCTCTGGGCCCTTTAATAAAAAAATAACTACCAAAAAATCTAAAAAAAAAAAAAAAAATAAACATTGGGTGGGAGCTGTGGTGGCTCAACGTGAATGGCACTGCGCTGACAAGCCGTTCACCTCTGCAGCCAAGGGTTCGGATCCCGGTCTCGGCTACATATGAATTGAGTTTGGTGGTGTCAGCCCGGCTCCGCGGTGGGTGTGCTATGCAAGGTACGCCCTGTGCTTAGTATGCCCACCCCCCCCCCCCCCCACAAAAAAAACACCACACTTGCACGCACTTTGGCCATGAGGTCTCCTAAAATAAAGGGAGGCGAAGGACCTACAGGGCTGGCTGGGTGGGCTACACTCCCTTCATAGGGGGAGTCCCTCTGTCCCATCGGGCTCCCAAGTGTAGCAGGTGGGGTGAGTGGGAGGCCCCCCTCACACCCACCGGGGCCATGGAGAAGGATGGCGATTGCAAGTCCAGCTCCTCTCTCTCGACTTCACGCACAAAATACACTTTAAAAAAGAAATTAAAGTAAAAAGTAACAAACCTGGGGAAAATGTTTATAACATTTTTAGAAGCAAAAAGGTTGTCATCTGGGGCCCTCTGGGAGCTTTCAAAATTATATTATATATATATATGTTTAAAAAATAACCAAAAAATATATCATATGTTTTTTTATTTTTATTTTTTGTAAAGGTGGGGGGTTGTCATCTGGAGCCCTGGGGATCTCCGGGCCACTGGGGACCAGGCCACTGGGGACCTCCAGACCCCTAAACCAAAACATTGGCCCTTTAATAACAACAAATTTGGGGGGTTGCCACCCGGGGCCCTGGGGACCTCCAGACTGCAAAAAAATATTAAATTCCAAAAATTGGCCCTTTAATAAAAAATCCTACAAAAACCAACTAACAAATATATATACAAAAAAAAAAAGAGGGGGGTTACCATCTGGGGCGCTGGGGGGCCTCCAGGCATCTGGGCACCTCCGGACCCCCGGCCCCTTACAGGTGTACAGGGCCGCCATCATGAATTTTGGGGCCCCTTACACAGCTTCAGGCATGGGCCCCCTGGAGCAGAGAACCGGGGGGGGGGGGTGCTGCCGTATGAAATTGAGAAGCGGGGGGGGGGTGGTGCCGCAAATTGAGGAGCGGGGGGCCCTTTACAAAAATTTTGACAGAAATAAGAAATAAAGAAAAATATATATAAAAAAGGGGGGTAGCCATCCGGGGCCCTGGGGACCTCTGTGCTCTTTATCAAATAAAAATACAAAAGAGAGAAAATACATATATATATATTTTTTAAATATAACATTTATCGAAAAAAAGTTAAAAAAACAAGGGGGTAGCCTTCCAGGGCCCTGGGGACCTCTGGGCCCTTTCCTTAAAAAAAAAATAAACAAATATATTTAAAAAATATATATTTTTTTTTAAATATATATATTTTATTTAAAAAAAAGGGCTTGCCATCTGGGGCCCTTAGTGGCCTCCGGGCCCCTGGGGACCTTCGGAGCCCTTAAACAAAAAAAAAAAAAAAAAAATAGTTTTTTTTGTTTTAGGGTGGTTCCCATCCGGGCCCCTGGGGGCCCCTGGGGACCCCCGGGCGGTGTAATGCCTGTACCCCCCTAATGGCGGCCCTGCAGGTGTACTGCCTGTACCCCCCTGATGGCGGCCCTGGGTGTAATGTCAGCATGTGAAAAATGACATTCTGAAGGAAAAAAGCCATTTAAAACTGACTCGCGGCTATAATGAATTGTCAGCTCTTGGAATTTGCAGGAGAATTCATTCATTAAAAACACCAAAAAAAAAAGCGTGGGGGTCCCCCCAAATTCAATAACCAGACCCTTTAGGTCTGGTATGGATATTAAGGGGAACCCCGCCATCAATTTTAAAAAAAAATGACGTGGGGTTCCCCCAAATATCCATAACCAGACCCTTCAGGTCTGGTGTGGAATTTAAGGGGAACTCCACTCCAACTAAAAAAAAAAATGGCGTGGAGTCCCCCCTAAAATCCACACCAGACCCCTTATCCGAGCACGTTGACCTGGCCGGCCGCAGAAAAGAGGGGGGGACAGAGCGCGGCCCCCCCCCTCTCCTGAACCGCACCAGGCCACATGCCCTCAACATTGGGAGGGTGTTTTGGGGTGCCCCCCAAAACACCTTGTCCCCATGTTGATGAGGACAAGGGTCTCTTCCCCACAACCCTTGCCCGGTGGTTGTGGGGGTCTGCGGGCAGGAGGCTTATCGAAATCTGGAAGACCCCTTTAACAAAGGGGCCCCCAGATCCCGGCCCCCCCCCTGTGTGAAATGGTAATGGGGTACCTTGTACCTCTACCATTTCACGAGAAAAAAAATGTAAAGGGTTAAAAAAGACAAGAGCCGGTTTTTGACAAGTCCTTTATTATCTTCTTTCTTCTTTCCTTCGGGTTTCTTCTTCCTCCTCTCCTTCTTCTTCCTCTGCTTCTGTCTTGGGTCTTCTATTCCCGCATCTTGCCCGGCGTGTTCTTCCATCTTCTTCGCTGTCCTTCTCGTCCGCATCTTCTCCTTCTTCTTCTTCTTCGCCGGAGCGGCCGCTTCCAATTGAAATCCCCGCTGTCTGCCGGACCACGCCCCCCCCTCTGACGCCACGGGCAAGCTCTTAGGAGTGTGCTGCAAGTGCGTCAGAGGGGGGCGTGGTCACATGTCAGAGGGCGGCCAATTCAATTTGAAGCTCGTGCGCGGCTTTTTCTTTGCCAGAGTCGCCGCTTCCAATTGAATTGCCCGCTTTCTGGAACATGTGACCACGCCCCCCTCTGACGCACTGGCACCACACGGGGACTTTCCTAAGAGCTTGCCCGTGGCGTCAGAGGGGGGGCGTGGTCCGGCAGACAGCGGGGATTTCAATTGGAAGCGGCCGCTCCGGCGAAGAAGAAGAAGGAGAAGATGCGGACGAGAAGGACAGCGGAGGAAAGAAGATGGAAGAACACGCCGGGCAAGATGCGGGAATAGAAGACCCAAGACAGAAGCAGAGGAAGAAGAAGGAGGAGGAAGAAGAAACCCGAAGGAAAGAAGAAAGAAGATAATAAAGGACTTGTCAAAAACCGGCTCTTGTCTTTTTAACCCTTTACATTTTTTTACTCGTGAAATGGTAGAGGTACAAGGTACCCCATTACCATTTCACACAGGGGGGGGGCCGGGATCTGGGGGGCCCCTTTGTTAAAGGGGTCTTCCAGATTTCGATAAGCCTTCCGCCCGCAGACCCCCACAACCACCGGGCAAGGGTTGTGGGGAAGAGACCCTTGTCCTCATCAACATGGGGACAAGGTGTTTTGGGGGGCACCCCAAAACACCCTCCCAATGTTGAGGGCATGTGGCCTGGTGCGGTTCAGGAGAGGGGGGGGGCCGCGCTCTGTCCCCCCCTCTTTTCTGCGGCCGGCCAGGTCAACGTGCTCGGATAAGGGGTCTGGTGTGGATTTTAGGGGGGACTCCACGCCATTTTTTTTTTAATTTGGGGTGGAGTTCCCCTTAAATTCCACACCAGACCCGAAGGGTCTGGTTATGGATATTTGGGGGGAACCCCACGTCATTTTTTTTTAAAATTGACGGCGGGGTTCCCCTTAATATCCATACCAGACCTAAAGGGTCTGGTTATTGAATTTGGGGGACCCCCACGTCATTTGAATAATTATTTTAAATTTCGTACCATGGGGGGGGGGGAATGTCAGCAGGTGAATAAAGCGCACTTTTCCTGCGGTTAGAAATATGTCTTTGCACAAAATGACATTCTGAAAAAAAAAAAGAAAAAAAAAAGCCATTTAAAACTGACTCGCGGCAATAATGAATTGTCAGCTCTTGGAAATTGCAGGAGAATTCATTCATTAAAAAAAGGGAAAAAAAAAAGCGTGGGGGTCCCCCCAAATTCAATAACCAGACCCTTTAGGTCTGATATGGATATTAAGGGGAACCCCGCCGTCAATTTATTAAAAAAAATGACGTGGGGTTCCCCCCAAATATCCATAACCAGACCCTTCGGGTCTGGTGTGGAATTTAAGGGGAACTCCACTCCAAATTAAAAAAAAAATGGCGTGGAGTCCCCCCTAAAATCCACACCAGACCCCTTATCCGAGCACGTTGACCTGGCCGGCCGCAGAAAAGAGGGGGGGACAGAGCGCGGCCCCCCCCCTCTCCTGAACCGCACCAGGCCACATGCCCTCAACATTGGGAGGGTGTTTTGGGGTGCCCCCCAAAACACCTTGTCCCCATGTTGATGAGGACAAGGGTCTCTTCCCCACAACCCTTGCCCGGTGGTTGTGGGGGTCTGCGGGCAGGAAGGCTTATCGAAATCTGGAAGACCCCTTTAACAAAGGGGCCCCCCAGATCCCGGCCCCCCCCCTGTGTGAAATGGTAATGGGGTACCTTGTACCTCTACCATTTCACGAGTAAAAAAAAATGTAAAGGGTTAAAAAAGACAAGAGCCGGTTTTTGACAAGTCCTTTATTATCTTCTTTCTTCTTTCCTTCGGGTTTCTTCTTCCTCCTCCTTCTTCTTCCTCTGCTTCTGTCTTGGGTCTTCTATTCCCGCATCTTGCCCGGCGTGTTCTTCCATCTTCTTCCGCTGTCCTTCTCGTCCGCATCTTCTCCTTCTTCTTCTTCTTCGCCGGAGCGGCCGCTTCCAATTGAAATCCCCGCTGTCTGCCGGACCACGCCCCCCCCTCTGACGCCACGGGCAAGCTCTTAGGAAAGTCCCCGTGTGGTGCCAGTGCGTCAGAGGGGGGCGTGGTCACATGTTCCAGAAAGCGGGCAATTCAATTGGAAGCGGCGACTCTGGCAAAGAAAAAGCCGCGCACGAGCTTCAAATTGAATTGCCCGCCCTCTGACATGTGACCACGCCCCCCTCGGACGCACTTGCAGCACACTCCTAAGAGCTTGCCCGTGGCGTCAGAGGGGGGGGGGCGTGGTCCGGCAGACAGCGGGGATTTCAATTGGAAGCGGCGCCTCCGGCGAAGAAGAAGAAGGAGAAGAAGATGCGGACGAGAAGGACAGCGGGAGGAACAGAAGATGGAAGAACACGCCGGGCAAGATGCGGGAATAGAAGACCCAAGACAGAAGCAGAGGAAGAAGAAGGAGGAGGAAGAAGAAACCCGAAGGAAAGAAGAAAGAAGATAATAAAGGACTTGTCAAAAACCGGCTCTTGTCTTTTTTAACCCTTTACATTTTTTTTCTCGTGAAATGGTAGAGGTACAAGGTACCCCATTACCATTTCACACAGGGGGGGGGGCGGGATCTGGGGGGCCCCTTTGTTAAAGGGGTCTTCCAGATTTCGATAAGCCTCCTGCCCGCAGACCCCCACAACCACCGGGCAAGGGTTGTGGGGAAGAGACCCTTGTCCTCATCAACATGGGGACAAGGTGTTTTGGGGGGCACCCCAAAACACCCTCCCAATGTTGAGGGCATGTGGCCTGGTGCGGTTCAGGAGAGGGGGGGGCCGCGCTCTGTCCCCCCCTCTTTTCTGCGGCCGGCCAGGTCAACGTGCTCGGATAAGGGGTCTGGTGTGGATTTTAGGGGGGACTCCACGCCATTTTTTTTTTAATTTGGAGTGGAGTTCCCCTTAAATTCCACACCAGACCCGAAGGGTCTGGTTATGGATATTTGGGGGGAACCCCACGTCATTTTTTTTTTAAATTGACGGCGGGGTTCCCCTTAATATCCATACCAGACCTAAAGGGTCTGGTTATTGAATTTGGGGGGACCCCCACGCTTTTTTTTTTCCTTTTTTTAATGAATGAATTCTCCTGCAATTGCCGGGAGCCGACAATTCATTATAGCCGCGAGTCAGTTTTAAATGGCTTTTTTCCTTTGAAAAATGACATTTTGTGCAGAGACAGTTCTAACCACGGGAAACATGCGCTTTTTCACATGCTGACATTAGAGACCCCCATAGTACGAAATTTAAAGGAAAATTACACTTTTATTATTGCACTTTTAGCATTATTAAAATCACTGCTCCCGAAAAAACGGCCGTTTTAAAAAATAAAAAAAGCATTGGTACATGTCCCCTGGGGCAGGACTGAGGTCCCCAAACACTTTTTAGGACAAAACTTGCAGATTAGCCTTTAAAATTCACTATTAAGATTTCCCCCATAGACTTATACAGGGAGTTCGGCGGCGGCTTTAGTTATCAATCACATCGCGCTGCTGCTGCCGCCGGTTCATGCGCCTAATTAGGGATTCATCCAGCGCACTAATTAAGGCATGTACCGGCGCAGCGCAGATTCATTAGTAAATCAGCCCCATTGTGTAAATTCTGACACAGATCGCCAGTGAAGCGATCAGATCGCAGCTTCATAAACTGTCCATTTCTGTGTCAGTCAATGAGGATTTTCAGTGTTTCAGAGATCATCGGCGGAGAACATGTTCAAACATGTTCTCCCCTGATTATCTCTGTTTCATAAAATGTACTGTGATCAGTGGTGATCCTCGGGATCATATACAATCTGATCGTTTTTACTGTGCCTCAATTAGGGTTGTCCCGATATCACTTTTTTAGGACCGAGTACAAGTACCGATACTTTTTTTCAAGTAGTCGCAGATACCGAATACCGATACTTTTTTTTAAATGTCCCCCACAAATGCAGCCATGTCCCCCACAAATGCAGCCATGTCACCCATATATGCAGCCATGTCACCCATATATGCAGCCATGTCACCCACAAATGCAGCCATGTCACCCATATATGCAGCCATGTCACCCACAAATGCAGCCATGTCACCCACAAATGCAGCCATGTCACCCATATATGCAGCCATGTCACCCACAAATGCAGCCATGTCACCCATATATGCAGCCATGTCACCCACAAATGCAGCCATGTCACCCATATATGCAGCCATGTCACCCACAAATGCAGCCATGTCACCCATATATGCAGCCATGTCACCCATATATGCAGCCATGTCACCCACAAATGCAGCCATGTCACCCATATATGCAGCCATGTCACCCACAAATGCAGCCATGTCACCCATATATGCAGCCATGTCACCCATATATGCAGCCATGTCACCCACAAATGCAGCCATGTCACCCATATATGCAGCCATGTCACCCATATATGCAGCCATGTCACCCACAAATGCAGCCATGTCACCCACAAATGCAGCCATGTCACCCATATATGCAGCCATGTCACCCATATATGCAGCCATGTCACCCACAAATGCAGCCATGTCACCCATATATGCAGCCATGTAACCCATAAATACAGCCATGTCACCCATATATGCAGCCATGTCACCCACAAATGCAGCCCCCTACCTAGCCACCGCTGCCCGGGGAACATCACAGCATTCATTTGAATAGCTGTAGTGTTACCGCCCGTATAGACACTCCGCCTTGCTCGGGATTGGACAGATCACGATCACCCATCCAATCCCGAGCAAGGGGGAGTGTCTATACGGGCGGGAACACTACAGCTATTCAAATGAATGCTGTGATGTTCCCGCACGATGTTTAACACATGCGGCGGTGGGTTTCGATGCGTCGGCAGCGTTCTGCGGCAGCGGCGGGGGGGGGGGGAAGTATTCTATTCTGGTATCGGGGGTATTTGCGGGAGTACAAGTAATCCCGCAAATACTGGTATCGGTATCAGGACAACCCTAGCCTCAATGCAAGTTAATTGTGCATAAAAGGCATCTTGTGTACATTGGGGCAGATAAATTCCCCTCCCACATCAGACAAAACATAATTAATTGGCAGATACTACTAAATCATTTTTTTTATTAATTATCAGATAAATTCTACTTCCGCATATAGCAACCCCCCCCCCCCCCCACCCCCAACACACGCACACACTTCAGACAAAATTCTATCAGCTGTAAGATAAATTCTCTTCCCAAACCAGTAAAATCAGAAAAGATTTAACTATCAGATAATAGGGGTTGATTTACTTAAAGGGGTGTTCCAGCCAAAATGTATGTTTATTAAAAGTCAGCAGCTACAAAAAGTGTAGCTGCTGGCTTTTAATAAACACTCACTTACCTGCTCCAGCGTTTGAGCGACGCGCCGACCGGGGCTCTGCTCCTCTCCCCCCTCCCTGGCCGGCATCCTCATTGATACTGTGGGCACCCGGCCGTGACAGCTTTCGGCTTCACGGCCGGGCACCCACTGCACATGCGCGAGCGACACTGCGCATGCGTGCATGGCGCGGCCCGGCGCTGAGCCGTCCCATTGGACAGGCGATCGCCTAGGGCCTGTCAGTGTCCTAGGCGAACGCCTACAGGGAGGGGCTGCTGTAGGCGGTTAGGCTTGATCGCCTAACCAGCCCCTCGGCGGAAGGAGGAAGTGGGAGAGGAAGTCCCACTCCTCCTGAAGCCCCCACTCCCCCCCAAAAAAAATTACATGCCAAATGTGGCATGTAAGGGGGTGAGGAGTGGGATAAGCGGAAGTTCCAATTTTGGGTGGAACTCCGCTTTAAGAAAAATAGACTGTGCACTTTGCAAACTGCAGTCACACTCTGCAAGGGCAGTTGCTCCACAGCTTAGTAAATGAGGTAAATCTTCACTTTGCAAGAATACCCAATCACGTGCAAGATTGGATGACGAAAGTCAGCAGAGCTTTTGCTCATTTACTAAGCTCTGGAGCAACTGCTCTTGCAGAGTGCATCGTCTATTTGCCTTTAGTAAATCAACCCCAAAGTGTCTTCTTACATCAGACAATGGGGTTGAGTTACTAAAGTCAAATAGATTGTGCACTTTGCAAAGTGCAGTTCCACTCTGTAAGGCCCCTTTCACACTGGGGCGTTTTTTGAGCGTTATTCAAGCATTTTTCGAGTGATATTACAGCGTTATTTGAGCGTTTTTTGAGCGTTTTTACAGCGTTATTCGAGCGAAGCCTCATCTGCAATCCCAATGTGCTGGTAAAGCACCACTAAGACCCTAAAGTTTTAGGGCGTTTTTGCAATACCTCTGTGTTAAAGGGTAAGGCGTTTTTACAGCGCTTTTCAATTCATTTCAATGGAGAGGGGTGTTTTTGGAGCGTTTTTTTTTTAGCGCCCAAAAGCTGCTCCAAAGATGCTGCTTGCAGGACGTTTATCAATGCCAGTTCAACGCCTCAGTTATAAAAGGGTAAGGCGTTTTTACAGCGCTTTCAATTCATTTCAATGGAGAGGGGCGTTTTTGGAGTGTCTTTTTCAGCACTCAAAAGCTGCTCCAAAGATGCTGCTTGCAGGACTCAGTGTGAAAGGGTCCATTGAGATGAGCATTTTAAGAGCTCTATTTTTAACGCTAAAAATGCTTCAGTGTGAAAGGGGTCTAAGTGCAGTTGTTCCGAAGCATAGTAAATGAGGTAAAGCTTCACTTTGAAAAGATTACCCAATCACGTGTAAGTGAAAAAAATAAAAAATAAACATTTTTGCAAGCACACGATCGGATGATGGAAGTCATGCCCAATTACTAAGCTAGGGAGCAACTGGAGCAACTGCTCTTGCTGAGTGCAATTGCAATTGTCTTTAGTAAATCATCCCCATTGTCATACTGACATGCCTGTGTTTTTAACTAACATTGTGAGTGTGGTTCTTAGTGGAACATACTATTCCTTATAAGTCTTTCTAAAAGCAAAGTGCACTATTAGTTATTTGTTTCTCTTATATGTTTTATCTGTGTGAATTTGATAAAAATCTTCATTGGAACAACAGTCTATTATAAATAGCTGATCCCAGCTTTTGAAGGGGAAAAGGTGAATGGGACAGTTATAAGGTCTATATTGGAAGGTGAGCATACATCTGCAACTTATTGGTGGTGGAATTTCTCCTCTTTGCACCGTGGGATTCATCATACATTAAATGGGGATCTTAACATTTTAAAACACTGATGTACGATTAAAAAAAAAAAAAAAATCGGGGGGAGTTTTATCACAGATAGGGGTCAATTCACAAAGATTTTGCACGTTATTGAAGCTAGTTCAATTCACTAAACGATTTAACGCTTTGAAAAATCATCAAATAACGTTTCACTACACAGAACCGATATTGTAAGGTGTGGATCCTTATTAAAGAGTCAAATTGTTATTTTAAAGAGTCAAATCGTTAAATATGTACAGAAGTGCAATTCACAAAGATTTTTTTGACAGTTATCGATCGTTAAGCAATCGTTAAATTAACACCTCCCTCAGGGTGGCGTTATGACATTTCCCAGTCGATATTTTGTTGTTAGGGGAAGCTTTTGGCAATTTGTGTAGTGTAGTGAAGTTTTTAGTAGTATTGGGCAAGATGGAACCGTGCTCTATTTGAACTTAAAATTATCCAGAGGCGAAGAAGAACACGTTAGAATGTTCTTCAGATTTATAAACGTGTATTCCCTTCACATACTATTTTGGATGACTTTTCTGAAACCCAGGTGATAGCTAAATTCCGATTATCATCTTCCATGATTTATTCTCTGTATGAGGAAATACACATGGCTTTAGAAAAGCACACACTAGAAGTTTTACACGTCACATGCTCAATCTCCATGTGTCTTGCTTGTCTCTCTCTCTCTCTCTGTATCTGCTCTTTTCCACATGCAGCTGTTCTCCTCCCCTTCTGCTCCCAGAATGCATCTCTCCAGCATTATTTAACGATCTTAAGAGTTATTTTAACGTCCCAAATCTTAATAATAACGTCTGAGTAGTTAGCATAACGATTGGATAAAGCAGTGTTTTTCAACTCCAGTCCTCAAGGCACACCAACAAGTCAAGTTTTCAGGATTTCCCTCAGATGAAATGGCTGTGGTGATTACTAAGACAGTGAAACTGATCAAATCACCTGTGCAAAATAATGGAAAGCCTGAAAACATGACCTGTTGGTGTGCCTTGAGGACTGGAGTTGAAAAACACTGGGATAAAGAGTCAGTTGAAAACCATAACGACTATGTTGAATAACGATTATAGCTTTCGTGAATACCATGTTTGCTAGCGTTAAATAAGGAGTGCTAATTTAACAACTGAAGAAAACCAATAACGTTTCTCTTTGTGAATTGACCCCATAGTATTAATAATTTAATTTTTTTACTCCTGGTTGGACAGAAGGTATTTGGGACTTATTTATATATTTGCTATATATAATCATTTGATGTAACTTTCTTTTGGTGGTATTTGATCACCTTCTGTGGTTAAAAATTGTTGTGCTATAAACAAAAGAAGAGCAAAAATTTTGAAAAAAACACAATGGGGGTTATTTACGAAAGGAAAATCCACTTTGCACTACAAGTCGCTGTAGATCTGAGGGGGACATGCAAGGAAAATAAAAAACAGCATTTTTGCTTGTACGTGATTGGATGATACAATCAGCAGAGCTTTCCCTCATTTCAGAGCTTCCCCTCAGATCTACAGAGACTGCACTTGCAGTGCACTTGTAGTGCAGAGTGGATTTCCCTTTACTAAATCAATATCTTTAACTTTTTGCTATAATAAATATCCCACTTTATTTCCCCCCCCAAAAAATGTTTTCCTCAGTTTAGGCCGATATGTAATCTTCTATATATTTTTGGTAAAAAAAATTGCAATAAGAGTATATTAATTGGTTTGTGCAAAAATTATAGCGTTTACAAAATAGGGGATAGATTTATGGCCTTTTTATTATTATTTTTTATACTAGTAATGGCGACGATCTGCAATTTTTTTTTTTTTTGGGACTGCTATATTGAGGCGGACACATCGGACACCTTTGACACATTTGTGGGACCATTGACATTTATACAGTGATCAGTGCTACAGTATAAAAATGCACCGATTACTGTATAAATGTCACTGTCAGGGAAGGGGTTAACTTTGTTCCCTCACTGTGTTCTAAGTGTAGAGGGGATGGGACTAACTAGGAGAAGAGAGAGATCGGTGTTTATATTTTGTATGAACACACAATAAATCTCCTCTCCCCTGAAAGAACTGGGATCTGTGTGTTCACACACACAGATCCGGTTCTCGCTCTGTCACGAGTGATCACGGTGCCTAGCGGTTATCAGCAGCGGGAGCACACGCCTAGTGGCCAAAAGGCAAAGCAACATAAAATATATCTTTTTTTTCCCCAGTAAATACCTTATACAGCCCACTTCCTGTTTTTTTTTGTCTGGTAACAATTCTAGGCTTATGACATCATGCACAGCTCTCAAAAGAGTTTTTCCAGGAAGGGAGGGGGTGAGCCATAAGAGGGCCAATGAGAGCTGCAGAGCTGGAGGTGTGCCTCTGTGTGTCTGTTTAAGTCCAAGAAGTAAACAGGCAGCAGCTTCAGACTGCAGAGAGATTTCTGCAGCATATTTGGCAAGTACAGAATCACAGTACAAATAAAACAATATGCAAAGTGGTTGGAGGGAAGCTTTAACATTGCAAAGATGTTTTTATTACAAATGTGAGCAGACTGCAGTTCCTCTTTAATATTGATTGTTGATTTTGGTTTCTACTACTATTTTTGAGGAGTGAGCGTAAAAAGGTTTTTGATTTATTAAGTTATATAAACAAGAGGCAGCATATTCCCTTTAAATATTCTTAATCGGTGAGGCTGAAAACAGAAGACTAGCCAATGTTCTCATCATATACTACTGTATGTTGTATATTCCTAGTTCATGCCCCCAAATCTTGGAGCATTTTAATTTCTATTGTTCATGTGTCAGTTCATGTTTAATGAGCTGTTGCCCTACATAACATTTTTGTACAGCAACATTTTAACTTATTTGTTTTTCATATTTTGCCTTTGGTGTTTCTATGAGAAAGGTCACTTTAGAAATATAGACACCTGAATATGTCAAGTGTCATAAGAATACAAAGGCTTGCTTTACTTTTTTTTTTTGTCTGGATTATGTTTCAGTGTCATTTTGAGCATCTACATTTTCACATTAGCACAAATTTATATTGTCATTTGTAAGTATTAAACAGCTGTGCATCTTAAAGCAGTGGTGTCACTAGGGTTGGTGTCACCTGGTGCGGTATAACATGGTGTCACCCCCCCCCCAATATTTTTTTTCCCTCCTAATAACACTGCATATATTGGCAACAGTAGTGCCGTTAATAACTTTCAATCAACTAGCAAATTTGAATAACAAAATCATATGAAAATAATAGAATTCAAAGCTTAAAGCGGAGGTTCACCCAAAAATCAACTTTCTGACATTAGATCCAGCATACTGCTAACATCTGCAGTATGCTGGGTTTTTTTTTTGTAATTATCGTTTTATGAGCCGTTGTTATCCGGCTTCGAGCGGGGAATCCTGCGGGCAATGGGCGTTCCTAAGCCAAGAGGAGTTGATTGACGGGCTGCTAAGGCGTGTCACGCCTTCCGAAAATAGCCGGATAACAACAGCTCATAAAACGATAAGTACAAAAGAAAAAAAAAAAAAAACAGCATACTGCAGATGTTAGCAGTATGCTGGATCTAATGTCAGAAAGTTGATTTTTGGGTGAACCTCAGCTTTAAACTGTTAAAGAACTGTACTTATTTTAACTGTGCCATGCCAAACACAGCCACTGTACCATCAAACACAGCCACTGTGCCATCAATTGTTACCACTGTGCCCAAGCAATTGTCACCACTATGCCCAGAAATTGTCACCACTATGCCATGCCATCAAACGCAGCCACTGTGCTATGCCAAACGCAGCCACTGTGCCATCAATTGTCTGTCACCACTATTCCATGCCATCAAATGTACCCACTGTGCCATCAATTGTCACCACTGTGCCCAGCAATTGTCAGCACTATTCCATGCCATCAAATGTAGCCACTGTGCCATCAATTGTCGCCACTGTGCCATCAATTGTCACCATAGTGCCATGCCATCAAACGCAGCCACTGTGCCATCAATTGTCGCCACTGTGCCCATTGTCACCATTGTGCATCAATTGTCACTACTGTGCTTATCAATGGTCACCACTGTGCCATGCCAAACACAGCCACTGTGCCATCAATTATTTCCACTGTGCCCAGCAATTGTCACCCCTGTGCCCAGCAATTGTCACCACTATTCCATGCCATCAAATGTAGCCACTGTGCCATCAATTGTCGCCACTGTGCCCATCAATTGTCATCACTGTGCCATGCCATCAAACGCAGCCATTGTGCCATCAATTGTCACCACTGTGCCAAGCAATTGTCGCCACTGTGCCCATCAATTGTCACCATTGTGCCCAGCAATTGTCGCCATTGTAACCATCAATTGTCACCACTGTGCCATGCCATCAAACGCAGCCACTGTGCCATCAATTGTCGCCACTGTGCCCAGCAATTGTCGCCACTGTGCCCAGCAATTGTCGCCACTGTGCCCAGCAATTGTCGCCACTGTGCCCAGCAATTGTCGCCACTGCACCCTGTACAATTTTGCCTGTCCTGTCATTTTAATGGGATGAGGACACAGGGACGCAGTGGGATGAGCACAGAGGGACAGGGTGGGATGAGCACAGGGGGACAGGGTGGGATGAGGACAGGGTGGGATAAGCACAGGGGGACAGGGTGGGATGAAGACAGGGTGGGATGAGCACAGGGGGACAGGGTGGGATGAGAACAGGGGGGCAGGGTGGGATGAGAACAGGGGGGCAGGGTGGGATGAGGACAGGGGGGCAGGGTGGAATGAGCACAGGGGGACAGGGTTGGATGAGCACAGGGGGGCAGGGTGGGATGAGGACAGGGGGCAGGGTGGGATGAGGACAGGGTGGGATGAGCACAGGGGGGCAGCCGCAGAGCATCTTTTAATTTGGGGGAGAGGGTGGTATGGGGGATATGTGCTGGAAAGTGATTTGAGAGGGAAGAAGATATGTGCTAGTGGGGGGGGGGGAATCAGACCCCCCCACTATCACATATCTTCTTCCCTCTCAAATCACTCCCCAGCACATATCCCCCATACCACCCTCTCCTCTCCCATCACTTCATTTGTTCACCACTTCACCTCGTATTTGCCTGCCCCCCTCCTTCCCTCCTGGTTACTGTGTCCTCTCTCTCTCTCCCACATACTGTGACCGCGCCACTTTGCGGGGGGCAGCAAAAAAGCACCCCCCGTGAACCCCCCTCCTCCCGCATGGAGAGCCGCACAGTTGAATGCTTCAGTGCTGAAACATGCAGTTGTACTGAACTCAACTCCAGGATTCAGCTGTGCGGCTCTCCGTGCGGGAGGATGGGGGTTCGTGGTGGGGGGGTGCATGATGTCAGAAAAAAAACAATATTTTTTTTTTTAATCGGGATGGTGTCACCCCTCTAAGGGTGTCACCCCGGTGCGGACCACACCCCCCACACCCCCCTAGCAATGCCTTTACTATTACTAATGCTTTGCCCAGTTTACCCCCAACATGCAGTACATAGCATGTTCTGTCACAGGAAAATACATGTTTAGAATTGCTAGCCATATTTTTTACTTTTTGCTATAATAAATATCCAAAAAAACAAATACAAAAATAAATAAAATTATTCGGCAGTTTAGGCCAATATATATTCTTCTACATATTTTTGGTTAAAAAAAAAAAGCAATAAGCATATATTAATTGGTTCACGCAAAAGTTATAGCATCTACAAAATAGGGGATATATTTATGGAATTTTTATTATTATTTTTTTTATTACTAGTAATGGTGGTGATCAGTGATTTTTAGCGGGACTGCAGCAGACAGATCGAAAACTTTTGAAACTTTTTTGGGACCATTGACATTAATACAGCCATCAGACCTAAAAATAGCCACTGAATACTGCATTAATGTCACTGCCAGGAAAGGGGTTAACACTAGGGGGCGATCAAGGGGTTAGGTGTTCCCTAAGGAGGTGTTTTTAACTGTGGGGGGAGTGGACTGACTGGTAGTAGGGAGAGATTACTTTTACAATATATATATGTATATATATATATATATATATATATATATATATATATATATATATATATATATATATATATGTATATATATATATATATATATATATACACAGTGCCTTGAAAAAGTATTCACACCCCTTGACATTTTCCACATTTTGGCATGTTACAACCAAAAATGTAAATGTATTTTATTGGGATTTCATGTGATAGACCAACATAAAGTGCCACATAATTGTGAAGTAGAAGGAAAATTATAAATGTTTTTCAAACTTTTTTACAAATAAGTATGTGAAAAGTGTGGCGTGCATTTGTATTCAGTCCCCCTCAGTCAATACTTTGTAAAACCACCTTTCGCTGAAATTACAGCTGCAAGTCTTTTGGAGGATGTCTCTACCAGCTTTGCACATCTAGAGAATGACATTTTTGCCCATTCTTCTTTGCAAAATAGCTCAAGCACTGTCAGATAGAATGGAGAGTGTCTGTGAACAGCAATTTTTAAGTCTTGCCACAGATTCTTAATTGGATTTAAGTCTGGACTTTGACTGGGCCATTCTAACACATGAATATGCTTTGATCTAAACCATTCCATTGTAGCTCTGGCTGTATGTTTAGCCGCTTAACCCCCGGACCATATTGCTGCCCAATGACCAGAGCACTTTTTGTGATTCGGCACTGCGTCGCTTTAACTGACAATTGCACGGTCGTGCGATGTGGCTCCCAAACAAAATTGGCGTCCTTTTTTTCCCACAAATAGAGCTTTCTTTTGGTGGTATTTGATCATCTCTGCGGTTTTTATTTTTTGCGCTATAAACAAAAATAGAGCGACTATTTTGAAAAAAATGCAATATTTTGCTATAATAAATATCCCCAAAAAATATATAAAAAAACATTTTTTTTCCTCAGTTTAGGCCGATACATATTCTTCTACATATTTTTCGTAAAAAAAAATCACAATTAGCGTTTATTGATTGGTTTGCGCAAAATTTATAGCGTTTACAAAAATGCGGACGTATAGCTACGGGCTCTCGCCCAGGAGAGCCACCGTCCCGCCGTATAATGACGATGGGCGGTCGGCTAGTGGTTAGGGTCGTTGTTCTGTTGGAAGGTGACCCTCTGCCCCAGTCTCAAGTCTTTTTCACACTCTTAGACCCAAAACACACTATTAGATTCTCTGCAAATTTTTGTCTTTAGATTTACCAAAACCATGTATGAACATGCTTGAATTTTTTGTGTCGTTTTTCAAAACGTCGTTTTATGTGTCATAAACAGTGATCGTGTGTGGGCAAATCAATGTTGAAAACAATGTTTTTAAACCCGCGCATGCTCAGAAGCAAGTTATGAGACGGAGCTTCAATGGAACAGAGTGCCGTCGAACGTGGTGTACGTCAACACGCTTTGCTAGAGCATTTTGGAAAAACGATGGTGTGTATGCAACGTCGTTTTGGAAAATGAAGTTTGAAAAACGTTGTTTTGTTTCGTCTCATAAAACTTTGTTTTTTTCATCACAAAAAGTGATTGTGTGCCCTGTATTTGGCTCCATCCATCTTCCAATCAACTCTGACCAGCTTCCCTGTCCCTGCTGAAGAAAACCATCTCCACAATATGATGTTGCCATTACCATGTTTCATGGTGGGGAGGGTTTGTTCAGGGTGATGTGCAGTGTTAGTTTTCCGCCACACAGTGTTTTGCTTTTGGGTCAAAAGTTCAATTGTGGTCTCAACCAGAGCACCTTCTTCCACATGTTTGCTATGTCCCCTCTTCTTCCACATGTTTGCTGTGTCCCCTCATGGCCTCTCGCAAACTGCAAACAGGACTTCTTATGGCTTTCTTTCAACAATGGCGTTCCTCTTGCCACTCTTCCATAAAGTGAAAAAAGGGGTATAATACTGCGCTGCCTAGAAAAAGTGAAGTAAAGCTGCCTGCACCAGCAAACTGGAAAATTTGTGACAAAAGTGAAATATATTAAAGTGTGGCGCTATTAGCATAAATGTCAAAGAGAAATGACAAAATGTGTATGAATAAGCTCATAAATCAACCATAACAGTGCTAATAAAACAAGTGGCATGTGACACTATTATAAAATGCATAGTTGCTGTGACTGAGACAATATATAAGGGAGATGGACTCCACTCCAAAAATGCTAAATATAAACAAAATGAATGTTCATGTGAGAAGATAAGGAACACAGTCTATCAATAATCCATGTAAATCTGATGGATCAAGACGTCATGCAGGTATTTCACCACTGGAAACTTGTGAGGCCGCCACCAAAGAAGAGAAGATGGGTACTCTTACCGTGCGTTGTGGACCCCCCCACGTGAGTGGTGAGTCTAAACAGCGTGTGAGTAATGCCTGCTCCGTCAGAAGCTCCTTCCACAGGATGACCAGGAAATGATTCCAAAGGGTAGTCCAACAATCCAGCAAATATTTGGTAGCGTGGTGGAGAAATGGGTGTTGTGTCTCATCACATGGATAGCAACCAAGGTGTTGATATTTAAATCAAAGAAAAAAAGAAAAAAGAAAGCCTTCTCATGGCGTAGGTCAAAAATAGATTAAATAAAAAAATGTACAACAAAAAAAAACACCTGGCGGTGTGTACAATAGATAAAAGTGATCACAGGATAAAAACAAGTTTAAGCGCACTGGTAGGCAGAGAAACCCTACCAGTGTGCTTAAACTTGTTTTTATCCTGTGATCACTTTTATCTATTGTACACACCGCCAGGTGTTTTTTTTGCTATACATTTTTTTTATTTAATCTATTTTTGACCTACGCCATGAGGAGGCTTTCTTTTTTCTTTTTTCTGAGGCCTCGTACACACGCTCGGACATATCCGATGAAAACGGTCCGCGGACCATTTCCATCGGATATGTCCGATCGGGAGTTTGATCCGATGGCGTGTACACACCATCGGATCAAATTCCCCGCCGCCGGACGGCGCGGTGACGTGGCGGTGACGCGGCGGTGACGTTGACGCCGCCACGTCACCGCCACGTCACCGCACCAGGAAGTTAAACACTTCCGCGCATGCGCCGAATCCATTCGGCGGCGGCGCGGCGGCGGTGGGGGACGACATGTCTGCTGGTAAGTGTACTAACCAGCAGACATGTCGGGCGGACAGATTCCCACCGGATAGATTTCAAAGCATGCTTTGAAATCTGTCGGGTGGAGAAATCTGTCCGCTAGCCCATACACACGAGCGGAGATGTCTGCTGAAACGGTCCATCGGACCGTTTTCAGCGGACATATCCCCTCGTGTGTACGAGGCCTTAGATCTGAGTATCAACACCTTGGTTGCTATCCATGTGTTGAGACACAACACCCATTTCTCCACCACGCTACCAAATATTTGCTGGATTGTTGGACTACCCTTTGGAGTCATTTCCTGGTCATCCTGTGGAAGGAGCTTCTGACGGAGCAGGCATTACTCACACGCTGTTTAGACTCACCACTCACGTGGGGGGGTCCACACCGCACGGTAAGAGTACCCATCTTCTCTTCTTTGGTGGCGGCCTCACAAGTTTCCAGTGGTGAAATACCTGCATGACGTCTTGATCCATCAGATTCACATGGATTATTGATAGACTGTGTTTTCCGTATCTTCTACATGAACATTTATTTTGTTTATATTTTGAATTTTTGGAGTGGAGTCCATCTCCCTTATATATTGTCTCAGTCACAGAAACTATGCATTTTATAACAGTGTCACATGCCACTTGTTTTATTATCACTGTTATGGTTGATTTATGAGCTTGTTTCTTTCTTGTACATCACGGGACACAGAGCAGCATATTCATTACTATACGGGTTATATGGAGTACCTTCAGGTGTGGACACTGGCAATCTCAAACAGGAAGTCCCCTCCCTATATAACCCCCTCCCATAGAGGAAGTACCTCAGTTTTTTCGCCAGTGTCTTAGGTGTTGGTCATGGAATAGCTTTGCCTCCACATCCTTGGGATTAAGGCGGGCTAACCGGATCTGTCCAAGGAGCCTCAGTGCCAAAGTGGACAGTACCCGGGCCCCAAACCGTGGGGTTTTGTCTATAATGCTCCTCTCTAGAGGGCTGGACCCTGGGCCCAGGACTTGGAGTTTTTCTAAACCAAAAGATCCTGTTTGCCAGGGTGCTGTATAGGTCCAGGACAGTCGGTTCCTTCCAGGACCCCAGTGCCTGAAGGTCTACTACGCTACCCACGGAGATGGGAGAAGATTGGACCGTTTTGCAAACGTCCTGCGGCATGGAGCAGGTAAGAGGGGAGCCTGCGGGACTTGGTTCGACAGCAGGCTCTCCAGGGGAGATCTTAAGGGGGGTAGCCTGAGTATGCTCTGCATTGGCACCATGGTCACTATGTCTGATGGACAGGATGGCCTGAAATGTTCCCCCCCATCACTTGATCCCCCTACCTATCTATGTATGTTTGCTAGCTACCTGCTGCTCGCTGGTTGAAGGTCTTTTTAAAAAAAAAAAAAAAAAGAGATCTGTCTCTAGGCTAAAGGGACTCCTTAGGGGCCTGTTTTAAGCCTTACCTAGCCGGGATTCAAATCTGCCGCCTGATGCGTCCTCCAGCCTGCATTCCTGGGCTCCAGAGTGCGTCTCCTCCTGGGCTCTCCTCCCCCGACAGTTGCGCGCGCGCACGCACGCATGCATATAGAAACATTTTCGCGCCGTTCGGGAGGGGGGGGGGGCGGGGAGCGTGACTGCAGTGTAGAGTGGGCGTGCCTTCAATTGCTGTTATACACAGCAGGCGCGATCTTAGCTCAGTTCAAAGCTCAGCTGGAAGAGAGAGGACGCAGAGCTGGCAGCACAGTGACTCCCGGTGGCGAGAAGGGGTACTACATGCTGGAGTCAGCTCCAATGCTTTTTGTTAAGCCAAAAATCCCCTTGGCAACAGGTTGAATGCTGGCAAACATGTTGGGGGTGGGGCTGTATGTTGTGAAAAACAATAATATTATAAAGGAAAACATACTGAGCCCCACCGTTTTTGGGCATTAGTGATCCTATTGTCCCCTAAACCTTATTTTTTTTTTACTCCTGGCTATAACAGTCTGTTGTTGTAGGCGGAGTCCCTCGGTTTTGTATTATGGCTTCCAAAGGTTCAAGATCAAAACACAAAAAAAAAAAAAAGGCAAAGACAAAGGGGTTCCTCCTCTGGTTCTGATGATATGCCAATACTTTCCCCACAGGTTATTCCTATAGGGGTCACCTTGGATAAGCCATTAAGGGGGTCTGGTGCTGAGGCTTGCCCAGATCGGCCCAACCCTGTGTTATCACAGAGGAGATGCTAGCCGTCACCCTAGGGGGGCTAGAGAAAAAAGTTAACAGCTATGATCGCTGGCTCTTGTTCTGGCAAGAAGCGGACTAGATCCCCATCACCAAAAGGTGTATCCTCGGATGCTGAGATTCTCTCTCTGGAGGAATTAGAATTTCAGGAGGATCGGTTGGACCAGAACCTAGAGGAAGGATCTACCACTGAAGAATAGTTTTCAGCCTCCCAGACGGAGAGTCTGTGGGTCCAGTCTTTGACAGACATGGTCCGCTCGGCATTTAATTTGCCATTTCCAGAGCCTCAGGTTCCTGCGGTATCCTCTTTGGGTTCTTTTAAAGCGCCTTTAAGCAACGCAGCTTTTCCGGTCCATCCTCTGTTAGAGGAATTGGTTTTTCCAGGACTGGGACGACCGGACAGAACTTTTTCTGCCGCCTAAAGCCTACGGCCACATCACCCTGAAAGCGCCCGATCTCGTCTGATCTCGGAGGCTAAGCAGGGACGGGCCTGGTTAGTGCCTGGATGGGAGACCGCCTGGAAGGTTTTCTGTTATTTACCCTATGGAAGAGACATTTTTCTAAGAAATGGGCGCTCCCAACTGTGGACGCAGCCATCTCATGTGTGAATAAATCATTAACTGGCCCGGGGGAAAACATACAAATGTTTAAGGTCCCGGTCGATAAACGTTTAGAGACACTTTTTCAAGCATCCTTTGCTACGGCAGGAGCAGTGGTACAGCCAGCAGTGGCTGCAATTGGAGTTTGTCAGGCGTTAAAGGACCAGACAAAACAGATGCTTAAAGACATCCCTGCCCAATAGGCAGAGGAGTTATTGGATATTCCCAGAGCTCTGTGCTTTGCGGTAGAGGCTATAAAAAACTCCATCCAGCAGGCGTCTCGTTTGTCACTATTTTTAGTGCATATGAGAAGGCTCTTATGGTTGAAGAACTGGGCGGCCGAGCCCCATGCAAAAGACTACTGGCAGGTTTTCCCTTCCATGTAAAGATCTGGATAAATACATTCAGACTGTTTCAAGTGGCAAAAGTACCCTTTTACCAGTCAAAAGAAGTTCCGGGGTCCTGCGTTTAAAAGGCAGCTCCCCCCTGTTCCGGGGCCCTCAAATTCCAGGCAGTATCGGGCCTCCTGCGCGATCAAACTTTTAACAATGTATCGCAAGGACAGGCCTCTGGGGGCAAGAGGCCATGGTATCGATCCCCGACAGAGGGGGTCCGATCATCTGTGGCCACAGGCTACAGATTAGAATTTCTAAGGTTCCTCCACAAGGAAGGCCTCAATGCGGGCGGCATTGAATCATCTGCTTTACCAGGGAATAATGGTAGAGGTACCAGCCCAAGAACAGGGGCTAGGTTTCTATTCCAATCTGTTTGTCATACCAAAGCCCATCGGCGATGTCAGACCAATTTTGGACCTAAAAGGTTTAAATGCTTACCTAAGGGTTCGTTCTTTCCGGATGGAATCCGTTCGGTCAGCAGCCGCCACACTCCAGAAGGACGACTTTCTGGCTTCTATAGACATAAAGGATGGTTACCTTCATGTACCAATCTTTCAGCCACATCAAAGATTTTTTACGCTTCGCAGTGATACAGCGTCACTTCCAATTCGTGGCGCTCCCCTTCGGGCTGGCTACGGCCCCCGGGTATTCACGAAGGTCCTAGCTCCAATTCTAGTCAATCTAAGGATCCAAGGGGTCTCGGTCCTAGCATACCGGGACGACCTCTTAATCATAGATCACTCGCTTCCTTGGCTGGAATGCGCAGTAGCCCTCATGGTTCAGTGCCTCGAGAGGTTCGGCTGGGTCCTAAACCAGGAAAAATCAGCATTTCAACCTACAAAGCAGTTGGAATATCTCGGCATGAGATTAGACACAGAACAGCAAAAGGGTGTTCCTGCCCCTGGTAAAGGTCGAGGCTATCAAAAAATTGATTCAGTTGGTTCTAAACAAAAGAGAACCAACTATTCGCCTATGTATGCGATTACTAGGCAAACTAATGGCCATGTTCGAGGCGATACCGCACGCTTCCACACTTGCGTCCTACAGACAGCAATTCTAGCAGCTTGGAGCAAGGGAGCAAATGCCTTGGAGTTTCCTTTGACGCCGTCATTAAAGGTCCGGCAGAGTCTATGCTGGTGGTTAAACCCTCAGAACCTTCTGAAGGGGAGTCTTTCTGCCCAGTGGTCTGGAAGGCTGGAGAGCGGTCTTGAACGGGTTCACTCGCCAAGGAACTTGGGCAGAGGCGGAGAGGCAGCTGCCCATCAATGTCTGGGAGATCAGAGCGGCTCGGCTAGCCCTCCTGGCATAGACATCCAGATTACAGGGGTCCTCGGTGAGAATTCATTCAGACAATGCCACAGCGGTGGCATATATGTGAACCACCAAGGGGGAACCAAGAGTCAAGCCACTCAGAGAGAGATGAGCTTGGTTTTTCGGTGGGCAGAGGTTTATGTACCCTGCATATCGGCGATATTCATTCCCGGGGTGGACAACCTGCAGGCGTACTTCCTAAGTCGCCAAACCCTGTCGCTGGGGGAGTGGTCTCTGCATCCACAGGTCTTTCAGACAATCTGCCAGAAGTGGGGAGTGCCAGACGTGGACGTCATGGCATCAGGATTCAACAAGAAGCTAGACAGGTTCATGTCTCGAACGAGGGACCCTATGGCCTGCGGAACCGATGCGTTGGTTTGCCCTTGGCATCAATCATAACTTCTATATGCATTTCCCCCACTGCAGTTACTACCCCGCCTGTTGCGCAGGATCATAGCACAGGCCGGTTATCCTGGTAGCCCCAGCTTGGTACCGGAGGGCATGGTACTCACTAGTCCTGAAATTGGCAGCGGGAGGCCCTTGGACTCTTCCTCTATGGCCAGACCTACTCTCACAAGGCCCGATCCTCCACCCTGCATTACGGCGTCTAAATTTGACGGCCTGGCGGCTGAATCCCTGATTCTCAGGGGTAGAGGTCTGTCTAGGCAGGTAATCCCTACCCTCATTAAGGCTAGAAAGCCGGCCTCCAGGGTAATTTGTTACAGGGTTTGGAGGGCCTACGTAGGCTGGTGTGAGTCTAAGATATGGTTTTCCCGCAAGTATACCATTGATAGAGTATTAAGTTTTCTCCAGCTAGGAGTGGATAAAGGCCTGGCATTAAGCACGATCTAGGGACAGATTTCAGCCTATTCAGTGTGGTTTCAGAGGCCGCTGGCCGCCCACTCGCTGGTTAAGACCTTCATACAGGGAGTCTTACGTGTTAATCCTCCAGTCAAATCACCACTTTGTCCATGGGACTTAAATCTTGTTCTGTCAACTCTACAGAAACAACCCTTTGAGCCGTTGGCTGAGGTACCTTTGGTTTTACTGACTAGAAAGTCTGTATTTCTGATCGCCATAGTTTCGGCCAGGAGAGTATCGGAATTGGCAGCCTTATCTTGTAAGGAACCATATCTCATTTTACATAAGGATAGGGCGGTTTTCCGTCCTCATCCTTCCTTTCTACCAAAGGTTATATCCAGTTCCACCTGAACCAGGATGTGGTACTTCCATCCTTCTTTCCAAAACCCACCTCTAGAAAGGAGGGGTTGCTGCATACGTTGGATATTGTCAGGGCCATAAAGGCCTATCTTAAAGCTACAGAGAAGGTTCGGAAAACAGATGTGGTGTTCGTTTTACCGAAGGGGCCCAAGATGGGTCAGGCAGCTGCTAGATCCACCATCGCAAGATGGATTAAACAATTAATCATTCAGGCCTGCGGTTTGAAGAGGTTGCCTCCTCCTTTGTCGGTAAAGGCTCATTCTACCAGGGCCATGGGCACCTCCTGGGCAGCACATCATCAGATCTCTATGGCTCAAATATGCAAGGCAGCAACGTGGTCGTCAGTCCACACGTTTACAAATTTTTTATCAATTGGACGTAAGAAGGAATGCGGATACAGCCTTTGGGCAGGCAGTACTACAGGCCGCGATTCAAGCTCCTCAGGATCTGAGGGGGCTCCCTTGATTTAGATTTGAGATTTACATTTCTTGACTAAGTTGGATTTATTATTATTTGAGTATACCTCTAAATTAAATCCTTTTTTGGAAGATGTCTCCCTCCCCTCATTAAAGCACTGCTTTCGGACATCCCGTATAGTAATGAATATGCTGCTCTGTGTCCCGTGATGTACGAGAAAGAAAAAGAGATTTTTTAATACAGCTTACCTGTAAAATCTTTTTCTTGGAGTACATCACGGGACACAGAGCTCCCACCCCTCTTTTTGGGAACATTTTTGGGAGGCATACTGCTTGCTACAAAACTGAGGTACTTCCTCTATGGGAGGGGGTTATATAGGGAGGGGACTTCCTGTTTGAGATTGCCAGTGTCCACACCTGAAGGTACTCCATATAACCCGTATAGTAATGAATATGCTGCTCTGTATCCCGTGATGTACTCCAAGAAAAAGATTTTACAGTTAAGCTGTATTAAAAAATCTCTTATTTGTATATGAGCTTGTTCATACACATTTTGTCATTTCTCTTTGACATTTATGCTAATAGCGCTACACTTTAATATATTTCACTCTTCCATAAAGGCCAGATTTGTGGAGTGCAAGACTTATGCCTCATACACACGATTGCAATTTCCGACAAGAAAACCACATTTTTTTTTTTCAGCAGGAAAACGGCTGAAATTTGTCTTGCATACACATGGTCACGCTAATCTTGGCCGAAATTCCGACCTTCAAGAACACAGTGACATAGAACGTGTACAATGAGCTGAGATCAATGAAGTTCAATAGGAAGTTCAGCTCTTCTGCTTGATTTTAAGCATGCACATTTTTTTGAACGTCGTAATTGCATACAGACGAACGCGATAGGATTTTTTCCTGTCACAAAAATTAAGGCGGCGTACACACGACCTCGGCCTTGTGTACACAGAGCGCTCGCCCCGCCCGTCGGAAATCCCGTCGAGCGAAAAGAGAGCACGCCCTCTTTTTGCTCGACGGCCCGCCTGGATGAATGGCTGGTTGCCATTCCCGACGGGCGGGTCGCCGATTTCGACGGCCGGCAGAGAACCTCGACGGGCGGAACGATGTGTTCTGCCCGTCGAGGTTGTCTGCCGTGTGTACACGGCCTAAGATCCTGCTCTCAATCTTTTGTTGGCAGGAAAACTGACAGAAAAAGTGTGATGGAGCATACACATGGTCGGTTTTCCTGACAAAAACCTCACATTACACTTTTCCTGTCACAAAAATAGATCGTGTGTACGATGCATTATAGTTGTACTGTGGACAGATTCACCCACCTGGTCTGTTGATCTTTGCAGTTCCTCCAGAGTTACTATGGACCTCTTGGCTGCTTCTATAATTAATGCACTGCTTGCCCAGCCTGTCAGTTTCGGTTGACAGTCATGTCTTGGTAGGTTTGCAGTTGTTTCATACTCTTTGCCTTTTCAAGTAATGGATTGAACAGTGCTCAGTGATTTGTTAGGGATATATTTTTATAACCTAACCCTGCTTTAAACTTCTCCACAACTTTATTCCTAACCTGTCTGGTATGTTCCTTGGCCTTTATGATGCTGTTTGTTCACTAAAGTTCTCTAACAAGCCTCTGAGGGCTTCACAGAACAGCTGTATTTATACTGAGATTCAATAACATACAGGTGGAATCTATTTATTAATTATGTGACTTCTGGAGGCTATTGGTTCCACTAGATTTTAGTTAGGGGTATCAGAGTAAAGGGGGCTGAATAGAATTGCACGCCACACTTTTCAGATAACCATGTATTTTCCTTCCACTTCACAATTATCTGCCACTTCTATCACATACAATCCCAATAAAATACATATATGATATTGGTTGTATCATGACAAAATGTAGAAAATTTCAATGGGTTTGACTACTTTTTCAAGGCATGGTATATATACAGTTGCAATAAAAAGCATGTGAACCCTTTTGGAATGATATGGATTTCTGCACAAATTGGTCATAAAATGTGACCTGATCTTCATCTAAGTCAAAACAAAAGACAATCACAGCCTGCTTAAACAAATAACACACAAAGAATTACATTTTACCAAGTTTTTATTGAAAACGTGCACAATGCAGGTGGAAAAAGTATGTGAACCCCTAGACTAATGACATCTCCAAGAGCTAATTGGAGTGAGGTGTCAACCAACTGGAGTCCAACCAATGAGATGAGATTGGAGGTGTTGGTTACAGCTGCCCTGCCCTACAAAAAACACACACCAGTTCTGGGTTTGCATTTCACAAGAAGCATTGCCTGATGTGAATGATGCCTCTCACAAAAGATCTCTCAGAAGACCTACGATTAAGAATTGTTGACTTGCATAAAGCTGGAAAGGGTTATAAAAGTATCTCCAAAAGCCTTGCTGTTCATCAGTGCATGGTAAGACAAATTGTCTATAAATGGAGAAAGTTCAGCACTGCTGCTACTCTCCCTAGGAGTGGCCATCCTGTAAAGATGACTGCAAGAACACAGCGCAGACTGCTCTAAAGACTTACAAAAGTCTCTGGCATATGCTAACATCCCTGTTAGCGAATCTATGATATGTAAAACACTAAACAAGAATAGATTTCATGGGAAGATACCACAGAGCAAACCACTGCTGTCCAAAAAAACATTGCTGCACATTTACAGTTTGCACAAGAGCACCTGGATGTTCCACAGCAGTACTGGCAAAATATTCTGTGGACAGATGAAACCAAAGTTGAGTTGTTTGAAAGAAACATACAACACTATGGGGCTGATTTACTAATGAATCTGCGCTGCGCCGGTACATGCCTTAATTAGTGCGCTGGATGAAGCCCTAATTAGGCGTTGCATTGAACTGTGTCAGGGCAGGCAGATTGATTGATAAGGAAAAATGCCGTCCGAACTCCCTGTATAAGTTTTATGGGGGGAAATCTTAATAGTGAATTTTAAAGGCTAATCTGCAAGTTTTGTCCTAAAAAGTGTTTGGGGACCTCAGTCCTGCCCCAGGGACATGTACCAATGCTTTTTTTATTTTTAAAAACGGCCGTTTTTTCGGGAGCAGTGATTTTAATAATGCTAAAAGTGCAATAATAAAAGTGTAATTTTCCTTTAAATTTCGTACTATGGGGGTCTCTAATGTCAGCATGTGAAAAAGCGCATGTTTCCCGTGGTTAGAACTGTCTCTGCACAAAATGTCATTTTTCAAAGGAAAAAAGCCATTTAAAACTGACTCGCGGCTATAATGAATTGTCGGCTCCCGGCAATTGCAGGAGAATTCATTCATTAAAAAAAGGGAAAAAAAAGCGTGGGGGTCCCCCCAAATTCAATAACCAGACCCTTTAGGTCTGGTATGGATATTAAGGGGAACCCCGCCGTCAATTTATTAAAAAAATGACGTGGGGTTCCCCCCAAATATCCATAACCAGACCCTTCGGGTCTGGTGTGGAATTTAAGGGGAACTCCACTCCAAATTAAAAAAAAATGGCGTGGAGTCCCCCCTAAAATCCACACCAGACCCCTTATCCGAGCACGTTGACCTGGCCGGCCCGCAGAAAAGAGGGGGGGACAGAGCGCGGCCCCCCCCCTCCTCCTGAACCGCACCAGGCCACATGCCCTCAACATTGGGAGGGTGTTTTGGGGTGCCCCCCAAAACACCTTGTCCCCATGTTGATGAGGACAAGGGTCTCTTCCCCACAACCCTTGCCCGGTGGTTGTGGGGTCTGCGGGCAGGAGGCTTATCGAAATCTGGAAGACCCCTTTAACAAAGGGGCCCCCCAGATCCCGGCCCCCCCCCTGTGTGAAATGGTAATGGGGTACCTTGTACCTCTACCATTTCACGAGAAAAAAAAATGTAAAGGGTTAAAAAAGACAAGAGCCGGTTTTTGACAAGTCCTTTATTATCTTCTTTCTTCTTTTCTTCGGGTTTCTTCTTCCTCCTCCTTCTTCTTCCTCTGCTTCTGTCTTGGGTCTTCTATTCCCGCATCTTGCCCGGCGTGTTCTTCCATCTTCTGTTCCTCCCGCTGTCCTTCTCGTCCGCATCTTCTCCTTCTTCTTCTTCTTCGCCGGAGCGGCCGCTTCCAATTGAAATCCCCGCTGTCTGCCGGACCACGCCCCCCCTCTGACGCCACGAGCAAGCTCTTAGGAGTGTGCTGCCAGTGCGTCAGAGGGGGGCGTGGTCACATGTCAGAGGGCGGCCAATTCAATTTCAAGCTCGTGCGCGGCTTTTTCTTTGCCGGAGTCGCCGCTTCCAATTGAATTGCCCGCTTTCTGGAACATGTGAACACGCCCCCCCTCTGACGCACTGGCACCACACGGGGACTTTCCTAAGAGCTTGCCCGTGGCGTCAGAGGGGGGGGGCGTGGTCCGGCAGACAGCGGGGATTTCAATTGGAAGCGGCCGCTCCGGCGAAGAAGAAGAAGAAGGAGAAGATGCGGACGAGAAGGACAGCGGAAGAAGATGGAAGAACACGCCAGTCAAGATGCGGGAATAGAAGACCCAAGACAGAAGCAGAGGAAGAAGAAGGAGGAGGAAGAAGAAACCCGAAGGAAAGAAGAAAGAAGATAATAAAGGACTTGTCAAAAACCGGCTCTTGTCTTTTTTAACCCTTTACATTTTTTTTACTCGTGAAATGGTAGAGGTACAAGGTACCCCATTACCATTTCACATAGGGGGGGGCCGGGATCTGGGGGGCCCCTTTGTTAAAGGGGTCTTCCAGATTTCGATAAGCCTCCTGCCCGCAGACCCCCACAACCACCGGGCAAGGGTTGTGGGGAAGAGACCCTTGTCCTCATCAACATGGGGACAAGGTGTTTTGGGGGGCACCCCAAAACACCCTCCCAATGTTGAGGGCATGTGGCCTGGTGCGGTTCAGGAGAGGGGGGGGCCGCGCTCTGTCCCCCCTCTTTTCTGCGGCCGGCCAGGTCAACGTGCTCGGATAAGGGGTCTGGTGTGGATTTTAGGGGGGACTCCACGCCATTTATTTTTTACATTTGGGGTGGAGTTCCCCTTAAATTCCACACCAGACCCGAAGGGTCTGGTTATGGATATTTGGGGGGAACCCCACGTCATTTTTTTTAATAAATTGACGGCGGGGTTCCCCTTAATATCCATACCAGACCTAAAGGGTCTGGTTATTGAATTTGGGGGACCCCCACGCTTTATTTTTCCTTTTTTTAATGAATGAATTCTCCTGCAATTTCCAAGAGCTGACAATTCATTATTGCCGCGAGTCAGTTTTAAATGGCTTATTTTTTTTTTTTTTTTTCAGAATGTCATTTTGTGCAAAGACATATTTCTAACACAGGAAAAGTGCACTTTATTCACCTGCTGACATCCCCCCCCCCCATGGTACGAATTTTAAAATAATTATTCAAATGACGTGGGGGGTCCCCCCAAATATCGCATAACCAGCCTTCAGGTCTGGTGTGGAATTTAAGGGGAACTCCACTCCAAATTAAAAAAAAATGGCGTGGAGTCCCCCCTAAAATCCACACCAGACCCCTTATCCGAGCACGTTGACCTGGCCGGCCGCAGAAAAGAGAGGGGGGACAGAGCGCGGCCCCCCCCTCTCCTGAACCGCACCAGGCCACATGCCCTCAACATTGGGAGGGTGTTTTGGGGTGCCCCCCAAAACACCTTGTCCCCATGTTGATGAGGACAAGGGTCTCTTCCCCACAACCCTTGCCCGGTGGTTGTGGGGGTCTGCGGGCGGGAGGCTTATCGAAATCTGGAAGACCCCTTTAACAAAGGGGCCCCCCAGATCCCGGCCCCCCCCCTGTGTGAAATGGTAATGGGGTACCTTGTACCTCTACCATTTCACGAGAAAAAAAATGTAAAGGGGTTAAAAAGACAAGAGCCGGTTTTTGACAAGTCCTTTATTATCTTCTTTCTTCTTTCCTTCGGGTTTCTTCTCCTCCTCCTTCTTCTTCCTCTGCTTCTGTCTTGGGTCTTCTATTCCCGCATCTTGCCCGGCGTGTTCTTCCATCTTCTTTTCCTCCCGCTGTCCTTCTCGTCCGCATCTTCTTCTTGTTCTTCTTCGCCGGAGCGCCGCTTCCAATTGAAATCCCCGCTGTCTGCCGACCACCCCCCCCTCTGACGCCACGGGCAAGCTCTTAGGAAAGTCCCCGTGTGGTGCCTGTGCGTCAGAGGGGGGCGTTGGTCACATGTTCCAGAAAGCGGGCAATTCAATTGGAAGCGGCGACTCTGGCAAAGAAAAAGCCGCGCACGAGCTTCAAATTGTATTGCCGCCCTCTCACTTGTGACCACGCCCCCCTCTGACGCACTTGGCAGCACACGCCTAAGAGCTTGCCCGAGCATCAGAGGGGGGGGCGTGGTCCGGCAGACAGCGGGGATTTCAATTGGAAGCGGCCGCTCCGGCGAAGAAGAACAAGAAGGAGAAGATGCGGACGAGATAGGACAGCGGAAGAAGATGGAAGAACACGCCGGGCAAGATGCGGAATAGAAGACCCAAGACAGAAGCAGAGGAAGAAGAAGGAGGAGGAAGAAGAAACCCAAGGAAAGAAGAAAGAAGATAATAAAGGACTTGTCAAAAACCGGCTCTTGTCTTTTTTAACCTTTACATTTTTTTTACTCGTGAAATGGTAGAGGTACAAGGTACCCCATTACCATTTCACACAGGGGGGGGGCCGGGATCTGGGGCCCCTTTGTTAAAGGGGTCTTCCAGATTTCGATAAGCCTCCCGCCCGCAGACCCCCACAACCACCGGGCAAGGGTTGTGGGGAAGAGACCCTTGTCCTCATCAACATGGGGACAAGGTGTTTTTGGGGGGCACCCCAAAACACCTCCCAATGTTGAGGGCATGTGGCCTGGTGCGGTTCAGGAGAGGGGGGGGGGCCGCGCTCTGTCCCCCCCTCTTTTCTGCGGCCGGCAGGTCAACGTGCGGGATAAGGGGTCTGGTGTGGATTTTAGGGGGGACTCCACGCCATTTTTTTTTAATTTGGAGTGGAGTTCCCCTTAAATTCCACACCAGACCTGAAGGGTCTGGTTATGGATATTTGGGGGGAACCCCACGTCATTTTTTTAAAAAATTGATGGCGGGGTTCCCCTTAATATCCATACCAGACCTAAAGGGTCTGGTTATTGAATTGGGGGGACCCCCACGCTTTTTTTTTGGTGTTTTTAATGAATGAATTCTCCTGCAAATTCCAAGAGCTGACAATTCATTATAGCCGCGAGTCAGTTTTAAATGGCTTTTTTCCTTCAGAATGTCATTTTTCACATGCTGACATTACACCCAGGGGCCATCAGGGGGGTACAGCAGTACGCCTGCAGGGCCCGCCATTAGTGGGGGTACAGGGATTACACCGCCCGGGGGTCCCCCAGGGGCCCCCAGGGGCCCGGATGGGAACCACCCTAAAACAAAAAAATTTTTTTTTTTTTTTTTTTTTGTTTAAGGGCTCCGAAGGTCCCCAGGGCCCGGAGGCCACTAAGGGCCCCAGATGGCAAGCCCTTTTTTTTAAATAAAATATATATATTTAAAAAAAAATAGATTTTTTTTTAATATATTTGTTTTTTTTTTTTTTAAGGAAAGGGCCCAGAGGTCCCAGGGCCCTGGAAGGCTACCCCCTTGTTTTTTTACTTTTTTTCGATAAATGTTATATTTAAAAAATATATATATATGTATTTTTCTCTCTTTTGTATTTTTATTTGATAAAGAGCACAGAGGTCCCCAGGGCCCCGGATGGCTACCCCCCTTTTTTTATATATATTTTTCTTTATTTCTTATTTCTGTCAAAATTTTTGTAAAGGGCCCCTCCGCTCCTCAATTTGTGGCACCACCCCCCCCCCCCCCCGCTTCTCAATTTCATGCGGCAGCGCCCCCCCCTTCTTAATATCAGGCGGCACCCCCCCCCCTATTCTCTGCTCCAGGGGGCCCATGCCTGAAGCTGTGTAAGGGGCCCCATAATTCCTGATGGCGCCCCTAATTGCCTCCCCCCCCCCCCCATGGTACGAAATTTCAAGGAATTTTTCACTTTTATTGGTGCACTTTAACCACTTCCATACCGCGCCTATTCTGGCACTTCTCTCCTTCATGTAACAATTATATTTTCTTCCTTGAAACTTACTCAGGACCCCCAAACATTATATATATTTTATTAACAAACACCCTAGGGAATAAAGTGGCGGCCATTTTTTCGGACACATTTCCAACAGTATTTGTGCCAAAAATTTTCTAACGTTTTTTTTTTTTTTGGCTAAAAAACTTCCAAAAAAAAAAACCCTGTTTCATGAATGACAAAATAAGAAAGCAGTAAAAGCTAGGCCAATTTTTAGGGATAAGGTTCCAAAAGATGATGTTACACCGAGTAAATAGATACCTAACTTGTCACCCAATCACGCTTTCATATTGCGCACAACTCATGGAATGGCGCTTCAATACTTCGTTATTCAAAAAAAATCTCCATAGGCAACGCTTGACTTTTTTTCTCAGGTTACCACTTTTGAGTTACAGAGGAGGTCTAGTGCTAACATTATTGCTCTCGCTCTAACGCACGCTATGATACCTCACATGTGGGGTTTGAAGGATGTTTACATATGTGGGTGGGACTTGCATGCGTGTTCGCTTCTGAGTGCGAGCTACTAGGGGACAGGAGCATTTAAATTCCTTTGTTATTTTATTTTTTTACTTAATATTTTAATTTTTTTGCACTTGTTTGTCCCTTTGTTTGTATTATTTTTCACTTTTCTTCCTATTACAAGGAATGTAAACATCCCTTGTAATAGGACTAAGTGTGTGACAGGTCCTCTTTATAGAGAAAGGCGGGGTCAATTAGACCCCACATCTGTCCTCCAGGCTGGAAATCATGGAATTGGTAAAAAAAAAAACATCTCATGCTTTCAGCTGCAATCATGTTCGTTCAGCACAGTAGCGTAGTGTGTAGCATGTTCACCTAGCAGCAAAAGGTTGCTGGTTCGAATCCCGCCCATGACACTATCTGCCTGGAGTTTGCATGTTCTCCCTGTGTGGGTTTCCTCCCACAATCTAAAAACATGCTGTAAATTGGATCCTGTCTAAATAAGCCCTAATGTGCAGTAGGATATTTAGGTTTTGTGCTGCCCTAGGCCTGACCAAATTTTGGCACCCCCCTAATAGAAAAATGACCCACCCTTCCTGTCAAGGCCACACCCTGTTTTTTTATGACCCACCCAGGAATTTTTAGGGGACACACACAAGTTCTGTGGGGGGGGGGGGACCCGGGGGCCCTTAATTTGCCTAATTTTTCGATCACTTCCTGTTTGGCTATGGGGCAGGAAGTGAAGGCCAATCTCCCCAAACGGACAGGGATAATACAAAATAAACTGACAGAGCTTCTAACCCCCCCCCCCCCCCCCCACCAACTCTATCCAAAATGAAAGAAATCCAAAAAATAAAAGTGATGATTATTGTTCCAGTTTCACCCCAAATTTCAGATCATTTTATTGAGAGGCTTAAGAAAATATAACCATGCCAATAGGCCAGGATCCAGCGTTGCTAATATGTATGAATGTGTGTTAGGGACCCCCACAAACACCACCCAATGTTAAATCAACTATTTTCTTGTTTGTTTTGGGGATGCCTGCACCCCTGATAGGGTAAAGACACCTCACAAATGTTGTCACTTTCTACTTAATTCATTCACTTCCTGCCACACAGCCAAACAGGAAGTGAGGGAAACACCTGAGTAATGTTTTGTTGGGGACACACAGATCAATATAAATAGTTTCCCATTTTGGAAATGGCATTTTGCTGTGTACACCCCAAATTAGTAGGAATCTTGGACTTTGGGGTCCATTTACTAAAGGCAAATCCACTTTGCACTACAAGTGGACAAGCAAGGAAGAAAACTCAAAACTTGGCGGGATTGGAAGTAAAAACCATCAGTGCTTCCCTTCTGATTTTCATTGCCTACGCTTCTACTGCAGAGCGGCTTTGCCTTTACTAAACCCCAAAGTAACTAATCATTTGGGGTGTACACTGCAGTGCAATTTGCTTAATGGTGACACTAGTTAGATTGACCTGTGCCCCGAAGAAAAGACCATTGGTAGGGTTTTAACCTCACTTCCTGTTCAGCTGTGTGACAGGAAGTGAAGCCAATTTTAGGAAAAGGGACACAAAGCCCAACCTAAAAACACTAGCAGGGGTTCTAACACTCAATTGGCTTCCCTCAAACAACCCACAATTAGAATAGGATTGTCTTGTGCTAGTTTCAAGCACAGCGCTGTAAATCAGCACTTCAAGCCTGTCCAAAAAAAAAACACCACCCCCCCCCCCTCCAACAGGCCCTGTTTGCAGCTTTTCCTACATCTTGCACATGTGCTTTAAAAAGTCAGTCTGGACATCAGTTCTAGGAAACAATACTTACCGCTTTGTCCTTCCTTTTCTGGTGACTAAACATTTCATGCATACACACCAGGAAAGAGCTTAGAGACAAATCACACTTGATGGTTTAGGCCCAAACTATTTCAGCTGCAGCGGTTGAAATCCATAGCAGGAAAAAAATATCACAAAACAAACTTCAAAATTTGAAAGTAATTTTATTGGTCCACAAAACAAGGAAAGCAAAAAAAAAATTACAAATAAACACACCAAAAATATATAAAAACACCTAAAAACAAAAAAGACCAACGTTTATTTCACAGTCATTGGAAAATAAATCATGCTTTTGAAATAACAGGATAGACCCACAGGATTAAAACATTAGTCATTAACATCTTGAGAAACATTTAGCAAAATTATGTAGCAGAGAAAACATCAAAAAATACAAAACTTGCTCCAAAACATCTCTGTTTCACTCCGCCATTACTTCCAGCCAGCAAATCTGCCCCCTCTGAGGGGCAGCTGACACGTGCAGTATCCACGCTTTTTATAACATGTGTGCTAATGAACCAATTGGAAACACATGAAGAAATGTCAGCCTCTAGTTTGTGTGCACTTGTAACTGCTTACACCTGTTAAGGATGTCCTTAAATTACTAAGCCAAAAAAAAGCTTTCTGAGCATGCTCAGAAAGATGCAAGTCATTTTCAGGATGAAACTTCCAACTTCTTTTTCTAACTGTTCGAGCATGCCCAGTTCACTCGAAATGCAGTACCAGAATCAAATCTGCAATGGCGGATGAAAGCATTAGAGGTGTTTAATTTTTTTTTGGTCCCCATGAAGTGATGCTTTACAAGCTGAACGGGAGGTCTTATAGAATTTTTACGTAACAAACCTAAATAGTAATAATTTAAAAGCCCCTGTCCCTAGTAGCTCGCAGTCAGAAGCGAACAAGCAGCATTTTTATTGTTTCCGGTTACCAGTTTAGATTTACAGATGAGGTCTAGTGCTATAAATATTCCTCTTGCTGTTACGCACGCTATGATACCTCACATGTGTGGTTTGAAGAATGTTTCCATATATGGGGGCGGGCCTTAAATGTGTAAGCCCCGCCCACATATTGAACCCCCGTTCAAACCCCACATGTGAGGTATCATAGCGTACGTTAGAGCGAGAGCAATACTTTTAGCACTAGACCTCCTCTGTAAATCTAAACTGGTAACCTGAAACACATAAAAAAGCGTTGCCTATGGGTATTTTCAAGTACTGAAGTTTGGCGCCATTCCATGAGTGTGTGCAATATTAAAGTGTAACATGTTGGGTATCTATTTACTCGGTGTAACATCATCTTTCACATTATGGCCATAAATTGGGCTAACTTTAGTGTATTCTTAATTTGTAACCACTTGAGCCCCAGAGCATATTACTGGTCACTGACGGGGCCATTTTTTGCATTTCAACACTGCGTCAAAAATTTTTTTTTTTTTTTTTTTTGGTGGTATTTGATCACCTCTGCGTTTTTTCTTATTTTTGCTTGACCCAAAAATATAGCGGAAATTTGGTAACTAAAAAAACATATTTTTTACGGTTTGCTATAATAAATCTCCCCCAAAATATATTCAAAAAATGTTTGCCCTCAGTTTAGGCCGATAAGTATTCTTGGACATCTTTTTGGTTGCAAAAAATCACAATAAGCGTTTGATTGGTTTGGGCAAAAGTTCTAAGTAGGGGTTGGTCTTATGGGTTTTTTTGGAATAATTTTTTGTTTTACTAGTAATGGTGGCTATCATTGTTTTTTCTGTCTAATGCGACATTGTGGCGGACACATTTTTGTGAGATTTGGCATTTTTGTAGCGAGCAATGGTATATAAATGCATTGCTTACTATAAAAATGACACTGGCAGGGAAGGGGTTAACACTAGGGGCGCGGAAGGGGTTGAATATGTTACCTGGGTGTGTTCTAACTGTAAAGGGGGTGGGACTGTGTAGGGGAAATGACAGATCGCTGTTCATACATTGTAGGGACAGACGAGCAGGCATTCCCCCCCCCCCCTGACAGGACCGGGATAAAGGGGAACTCCACCCCAAATTAGAAAAAAAAACGGCGTGGGGGTCCCCCTTCAGGTGCACAACAGGCTCTTAGATTTGATCTGGAACATAAGGGGTTAAACCCACGCCAAAAAACGGCGTGGGGTTCCCCCTCAGATCCAGACCAAACCCTTCTCCCAGGCACGCAGTCTGGTCGGACAGGAATGGGGGTGGGGACGAGCGAGCGCCCCCCCCCCTCCTGAGCCGTACCAGACCACATGCCCTCGACATGGGGGAGTGTGTGCTGTGGGGGAGGGGGGCACTGCCCCCCCACCCCAAAGCACTCTTGTCCCCATGTCGATCGGGACAAGAGCCTCTTCCCGACAACCCTGGCCGTTGGTTGTCGGGGTATGCGGGCGGGGGGCTTATCAGAATCTGAGAGCCCCCTATATTAAGGGGGCCCCCAGATTCTGGCCACCCACCCTATGTGAATGAGTATGGGGTACATCGTACCCCTACCCATTCACCGGGTGGAAAAGTGTAAACACAAAAAAAAACACACAGAAAAAAATAATTTATTAGTCAGCTCCGGGGGTCTTCTGCCGGGACCCCCCACCACCAGCCCATTGGGCCCCGGGCTTCGCCGTCTTCTGCCGGGGGGGACACCCACCGATGATCTCCGCCATGTCCAGCCAGGCCCCCACCCCAAAATAAGCTCTTTCACATTCGGGGGGGGCCGGCCGAAAAAAGCAGAGAACAACGGGGGCGGAGCCCCTCGGTCTTCCAGACGTTTTCTGCCGGGGGGGCTCCAGCCCCGCACCGGTCTTCGCCGCCGCCTTCCGCCGGGGGGGGACACCCACCGATGCTCTCGGCCATGTTCGGCCAGGCCCCCTACCCCAAATCAAGCTCTTTTACATCCGGGGGGGGCCGGCGGAAATGGCGGAGAACAACGGGGGCGAAACCCCTCCTCGGTCTTCGCCTTCCGCCGGGGGGGTACACCTACCCCCCCCCCGGTCTTCGCCGCCGCCTTCCGGGGAGAGAGACACCCACCGATGCTCTCCGCCATGTTCAGCCAGGCCCCCTACCCCAAATCAAGCTCTTTTACATCCGGGGGGGGCCGGCGGAAATGGCGGAGAACAACGGGGGCGTCGCCACTCCTCGGTCTTCTAGCCGTCTTCTGCCGGGGGGGGGAAACACCCACCCATGCTCTCCGCCATGCTCGACTGTGCCCCCACCCCAAAATGAAGCTCTTTTACATCCGGGGGGGGCCGGCCGAACACAGCGGAGAACAACGGGGGTGTCGCCCCACCTCGGGCTCCTCCCAGGGCTTCTTTCGCCGTCTTCCGCCGGAGGGCGCCACTCTCCGGGCTTCTCGACGTTGTCTTCCGCAGCGGGGGCCAGGCCTTCTTCTTTGCCGCCCCCCTCGATTTTTTCGGCCTGGACGGGGGTCGCACATCCCATCCAGGACTTGGACGTGGCGGGCTTCTCGTCGCCGTCTTCTGCCGCTGCCCCCTTCACCACGAAGCTCCGTGCTTGTTTGATGAGGGCAGCGGGCTTCCGTCGTCTTCTCCGGGGCGAGGGTCGTACATCCCACCCCGGATTTCGTCGCCGTCTTCTGCCGCTGCCCCCTTCACCACGAAGCTCCGTGCTTGTTTGATGAGGGCTCCGGGGTGGGATGTACGACCCTCGCCCCGGAGAAGACGACGGAAGCCCGCTGCCCTCATCAAACAAGCACGGAGCTTCGTGGTGAAGGGGGCAGCGGCAGAAGACGGCGACGAGAAGCCCGCCACGTCCAAGTCCTGGATGGGATGTGCGACCCCCGTCCAGGCCGAAAAAATCGAGGGGGGCGGCAAAGAAGAAGGCCTGGCCCCCGCGGCGGAAGACAACGTCGAGAAGCCCGGAGAGTGACGCCCTCCGGCGGAAGACGGCGAAAGAAGCCCTGGCCCCTAGTAGGAGCCAGGCAGAACCCGGCGACGAAATCCGGGGTGGGATGTACGACCCTCGCCCCGGAGAAGACGACGGAAGCCCGCTGCCCTCATCAAACAAGCACGGAGCTTCGTGGTGAAGGGGGCAGCGGCAGAAGAGAGCGACGAGAAGCCCGCCACGTCCAAGTCCTGGATGGGATGTACGACCCCCGTCCAGGCAGAAGAATTTGAAGGGGGCGGCGGAAGACCCTCAAAAGTGAAAACGTTCACCAGGTGAATGGGTAGGGGTACGATGTACCCCATACTCATTCACATAGGGTGGGGGCCCGAAATCTGGGGGCCACATTATTAAACGGGGCTCCCAGATTCTGATTGGCTCACGCCCGCATACCCCGACAACCAATGGCTAGGGTTGTCGGGAAGAGGCTCTTGTCCCGATCGACATGGGGACAAGAGTGCTTTGGGGTGGGGGGGCAGCGCCCCCTCCCCCAAAGCACACACTCCCCCATGTCGAGGGCATGTGGTCTGGTACGGCTCAGGAGGGGGGGGGGCGCTCGCTCGTCCCCACCCCCATTCCTGTCCGGCCAGACTGCATGCCTGGGATGAGGGCTTGGTACGGATCTGGGGGGGAACCCCACGCCGATTTTGGCGTGGGTTAACCCCTCACGTTCCGGACCAAGCCGGAGAGCCTATTGTACCCCTGGGGGGGAAGCCGCGCCGGTTTCACATTTGAAATTTGGCGCGGAGTTCCCCTTCAGTGTCAGCGCAGCCCGAGAACAGCTCGGAGCTTGCCGTACGCCGCTCCAGGCAGTGCAAACACTGCTACGCCGCCTGGTATTTACCAAGGATTTCCCGGCGTTCTGAAGAGGCGCGCGGTGAGCTCCGATTTTTCCCTCTGCGCATGCCCAGTATGCAAGTGAACCTTCCGAGGTTCTAGCGTACTTTGCAAGCGCACGGGGATCGGGTCCCAAAAGTCACTTTCCCTTTCAAATCGGCCCGCCACACAAGTTGAAACACATGTCACTACACTTCCCCTGCATCACCCCCCTCCCTCCCCTCATAAACTCCCGCCCGAATCCCCGATGTTTACATTACTAAATGCCGCACGCCAGCTCTGTACTGGCGTGCTGTGCGCCCTCTCCTGGGCGCATTAGGCACTTTAGTAAATGAGGAAACACGCTGCACTAGCAGCGTGTTTCTTTGGTAAATGTCAAAAACAGGTTTACTCCTGCTTGTGCACCATGAGTCTTGGCGCACAGGCTTGGTAAATCAGCCCCTATGTGTGGAGAAAAAGAAGCACAGCACATCAACATCAAAACCTCATCCCAACTGTGAAGTATGGTGGTGGGGGCATCATGGTTTGGGGTTGCATTGCTGTGTCAGGGCCTGGACAGATTGCTATCATCGAAGGAAAAATGAATTCCCAAGTTTATCAAGACATTTTGTAGGAGAGCTTAAGGCCATCTGTCCACCAGCTGAAGCTCAACAGAAGATGGGTGTTGCAACAGGACAACGTCCCAAAGCATAGAAGTAAATCAACAACAGAATGGCTTAAACAGAAACAAATACGCCTTCTGGAGTGGCACAGTCAGTCCTGACCTCAACCCCAATTTAGATGCTGTAGCATGACCTCAAGGAAGCGATTCACATCAGACATCCCAAGAATATTGCTGAACTGAAACAGTTCTGTAAAGATGAATGGTCAAGAATTACTCCTGACCATTGTGCACGTCTGATCTGCAACTACAGGAAAAATTTGGTTGAAGTTATTGCTGCCAAAGGAGGTTCAACCAGTTATTAAATCCAATGGTTCACATACTTTTTCTACCTGCACTGTGAATGTTTACATGGTGTGTTCAATAAAAACATTGTAACATTTACTTCTTTGTGTGATATTAGTTTAAGCACACTGTGATTGTCTATTGTTGTGACTTAGATGAAGATCAGATCACATTTTATGACCAATTTGTGCAGAAATCCATATCATTCCAAAAGGGTTCACATACTTTTTATTGCAACAGTATATATATTTAAGGGATTTCCAAGAAAAAAATCTGTTAAAAGTCGACCTTACAAAAAAAAGGAAAAAAAAATTGTGAGCCTTCAATTACACTATAAAATGAAAAGGTAATATATATTTTTTTTTTTTCCACAGATAACTTACATTAGGTTGAATATGTAGAAGGTTAAAGTGAGTCCTACTGAACAGATCTGTTAGGGGGAAAAAACAACACCAAGCACAACGAAAGAACATTTCAAAAACATAAACCTCTTGTCTCTGTCTGCATCTGTTTCCGGATTTAAGCTACTATCATAGCAATTGTAACAATCCCAGTAGGGATCAAGAACTCTTTGTGACCAAGAGAAACCTCAAGTGTGCTTGGGTCTTTGCATTCCTTTGAAAGTACTGAAATATGAGCATAGACTATTTCAAAGCTTTTTTTAAAAATCAGGAGTAAGCATATCACAGCACAGAAGTTCAGAAGAATTCAGTGCTAGAATGTTTCCACTATCCAATACATATTAAACAAGTTGCTTTCACAAATCCCACAGGACCTGGATCAGGTCTCTTGCTAGGATATTTTTTATTATATATATATATATATATATATATATATATATATATATATATATATATATATATATATATATATATATATATATATATATATAGAAAACCTAATTTTATTATTTATAATATATTTCCTATTTTTATAATTGTTTTTATCCAAAACAAATTATCTTAGCTGTACTAACTGTAAAGATCTAAGGGCTACATTCATATCATATGCTGTAGGTTTTTCTTTGTCCTTTGCCAGGAAAACTGTGTCTTCAAACTACAGCTACATCAAAATGACTTATCTGTCTTTCTTGTTTAGAACTTGCACTTTTATTCAAAGCATAAACAACTCAATGATCAACAATATAAGTGTTACTTTCACACCCACTCATGGCTTTTTTCTAGATAACAGTGTCATAACCTTTACGTTCCACAACAGAGCGCAGCATTTTTCAAAGGTCATACTGTGTCTGCCTATTTAAAATACCTGGCTATGTTTTATGAAATGTGAATGTTATCACATTTGTCAAAAGGCAGCTAGGAACTTGCAAAAATAGACAGCAGTACATGACATGATTCACTGCTAATACCACAAAAGGAAATACAAAAAAAAAAAAAACGATTAAAGTATTAAGGTTGCACAGTGATGAATGACGCCTCTGCTTTCTCTTTTCTTATTTAGTCAGCATATTCACTGTCAGCCCATTAATGCTGCTGAGTTAAAGTTATCCCAGCACTTATTGGCTGAGAGTGCTGGTGTAACTTTTATTCCTTTTTTTAGTCATCCACCAATGCATTACCTCAGGCATCAAATGTCATCAAATACTTAGGCTCTATTCACACTAATGCATTGTTTGATGCATTTTGAAGAAATACTGTATAGGGACATTTTTTAACATGGGTTCCTATGGAACATGTTCACATCAATGCATTTTTGTGCCTCTGCGTGTGGAAAGGGTCAGGAATTTTTTTCCCGCAAAAAGCAGCATTTTGCATGTAATACACTGCAATGGACCTGCATCCAAAATGAAAGTACTGCGTTTTTACCACAATTTTTACACAATTTTGACGTGATTTGCCTTTTTTTTACACTGTATATAACTGGTTGCTAAGGAGGGGGCCGGTAAGCCAGCTGCTGTGTCCTTAACAACCGATGAGTCATCAGCTGTCAGAGGGCTTCCCGCTAAATGTAAAAACAGAGAATTGCCAGCTAAAAAAAAGTGAAAAAAATTATATATATTTATTAGGGCTGTTACTGATCAAAATTTTTGTGTTTGATTAATCGTTTTTTTTTATTTTATCGATTAATCGACTAATTTCGATTAATTATAATGCACAGATCCAACTACTTTTAGCTGATCTCCTTGCAGGCTGATTCCCAGTGTAGCTCCCAACCACTGGAAAAATGGATAGCAGGATACAAAAAACACACAAAGGCAGCGCTCGATGGGAATAGCATTAAAACTTTTATAGTCTTCAAGTAGGTAACCAAATAAATATGCACTGGAGAAAAAATCGATACAGCTACATAAACTGTAAAAATGGTGTAATACCAAACAGTATCAAAAGCAGTAATACAAACATGTAGCTAAGTATGATACTGGTATAAAAATGTGTACAGCGATACCACTGCTGAATCCAGATGAGGAGAGGTTAACATCAGTCAGTCGGCATGAAGGGAAATATCACAACTCCCAGTGGATGGCTGTAGAATCCCAGGTTGATGGAGGGAAGTGATAGAGGGAAGTGATAGAGGGAAGTGATAGAGGGCAGTGATAGAGGGCAGTGATAGAGGGCAGTGATAGAGGGAAGTGATAGAGGGCAGCGATAGAGGGAAGTGTAACAGCTCTCGCGTGTGGCAGATAGTAAGGTCCCGCCGGCATGCAGATATGAAGGCACAGCAAAGGAGCCCTTCAGATGGTCACGGCAAGCCCCGCCGGTGTCCGTGACGTTACCGGATCTCCGACGGAACTCCCTGAAGGCCCAGAAGCCGGCGGAGAGGTGAGTACCAATCAAAAGAATTTTAATCGTTCAAAAAGATTTTGCTCGATCAAAAAGATTTTGCTCGATCAAAAAATTTTACTTTTAATTAATTGATTAATCTTTAATTTGCACAGCCCTAATATTTATATATATTTATATATTGTGACAGACCCTTGTACTCAAGAAGAATATGTCCGCCATATAAGCTTCCCTTGCTCAGTACCAGCACAATCAAAGGTCCCTTAGCCCACCCAATCACCTGTCAAAACATCACTGTAGGGCAGGGGTCCTCAAACTACGGCCCTCCAGCTGTTCAGGAACTACAATTCCCATCATGCTTAGTCATGTCTGTGAATGTCAGAGTTTTGCAATGCCTCATGGGATGTGTAGTTCCACAACAGCTGGAGGGCCGTAGTTTGAGGATCCCTGCTGTAGGGTGAAGAGAACAGAACAGGTACAAAGAGATATACACTCAGGGGACAACCCCCCCTTATTTGCATGACACAGGGCGAGGGAAACTATACCTCCTCCAGTAACATGACACACAGGTGCATTTAACTTTACAACAATAGAGCATCTGTAGGAAGGGCTGCTGGAGAAACCCCCAGCAGCAATTGTCTGAGATGAAAGGTGGAATATTTCTTGAGGGATATTGCACAGAAATATTACTGCTCCAAGTGAAAGAGCCCCTGCATTCTTTTAACACAAACTACACATATAAGACACAGGATAACAGGGGTAAAAGGAAATACTGAGTCCGGTGTGGTTGTACGGTTAGTCTGATTAGGACAGACCCCACTGTGGTTCTTGGTCACCCTGTGCCCCTAATAGACACAGGGTTACTTACACATAAGTTGGGCTGGGGGAGCTGGACAAGGAGTTTCCAGAGCTCTCCAAGGTAAGCTGGGTTCCACAAGCCCCCCGCTCAAAGCGACTCCAGTCACATACATATACAGTATCTCACAAAAATGAGTATACCCCTCACATTTTTGTAAATATTTTATTGGCCCCAATTTGGACATTTTCACTTAGGGGTGTACTCACTTTTGTTGCCAGTGGTTTATACATTAATGGCTGTGTGCTGAGTTACTACAGTCTACAGTCTACAATCTATACAATGCATTGCATATATATCATATCTGCACAAATATATGTGCAGTAAAAGAAGATTAGATCGTTTGACAGTATATAGATAGAGGGGGTCTTGGGAAGGTCCATTTCAGATTTTTTTTTTGGCAAAAACCTACTGTAAATCCTTTTATATAAATTTTTATTTGTGACAGTTCCAGAGCCCCCACTGTACATTATGTCATTACGTCATTATTTTGACATACAGTACTTTGACAGGAAAACCTGTCATGCTTTTTTTAACTACAAGGGTTGTTTACCCCATTAAAAAAAAAAAAACAGTGTCAAAATAAAGAAAATACAGTAAAATACCGTATTTGCCGGTGTATAAGACGACCGAGCGTATAAGACGACCCCCTAATTTTACAGTTTTTTTTAAGGTTTTTTGCCTGTACTCACCGTATAAGACGACCCCCCCTTCCGAGGCTTCCAACACTTTATATTACTTCCTTCTGGAGCCATATTCTTCTTCCTTCTTGCTGGAGCTGGAGCCAATCACGGCAAGCAATGTATTCTATTAATGAATACAAAGCCTTCTTGGATTGGCAGAGGCTGTAACATCATCAGCCCACTCCTCTCTGACTGTCAAAGCCAATCCGAGCAGTATGTAGCCTGCTCGGATTGGCAGAGGTTGTTACTCCGATCCGAGCAGGCTTTGTATTAATTTGAATACATCACTCACCGGGATTGGCTAAGCGGTATATAATGTATATAGCCGAAGCTACATACAGTATTACCGCACATCCAGCAGGCATCCGAGCAGTTGACCCGGCGTATAAGACGACCCCTGCCTTTTGGCCATTTTTTTAAAGTGTAAAAGGTAGTCTTATACGCCAGCAAATACAGTAAATAAGAAAGAAAAGCGGGTGGAACTTTAAACGGCAATGTGCATCGGGTCTTCCACCGTGCCCTCTGGTGGCCGAAAACGGGAAGGGCATACCCTTATGGGATTTCACCCAGGAGAGCCATTGTGCCACAGTATATCTGTGTGAAAATCTGCAAGTGGTTAACGCTTAAATCCAGCCTCAAATATTTTGCTTAGGCTACAATTTCTTATACAATTTCCTTTAGTTTTAACTTCAACTGTGTAGTGCATGGGTCTTCAAACTATGGCCCTCCAGTTGTTCAGGAACTACAATTCCCATCATGCCTAGTCATGCCTGTGAATGTCAGAGTTTTACAATGCCTCATGGGATGTGTATTTCCGCAACAGCTGGAGGGCCGTAGTTTGAGGATCCCTGGTGTAGTGCAAGGGCCTGCCTGATTGCATAAACATTGAACATGTTTAGGTTTGACCTCATATTATAAGGCGTTGGTGAATCTAAAGGAAAATTGTACAAGAAAATTGTATAATGTATGGCTAGCCTTAAAGTGGTAATAAAGTGTGGATCAAGTTGCTAGTGAATTTAAATTTGCTAGTATGTCGAGCACTCCCCTCCTCCTCCAGACTGACATTGCTGCTGGTTCCCTTTGTGCTCATTTATCATGAATTAGGACACACTAATATAGGAAGTGTGTTACTGGCTAGATCATCGGGTGAAAACAGAGGGAAAAAAGCCTAATAAAAGGAAACATACTGCATTACATTTTTAGGTTTAATACTGCTTTCATTTTCCCATGCCGGCATTGTTTTTTTTTTGTTTTTTTACATAAAATTTGGCTTTTTGTTTATATTTTCCAGAAGTTCAGCTGTAAGCATCATTATGTTTTATGATCAATATATGAAATGGAAAGTTCATTTTTTTAAGATTAATAAAGATTAATGTGTGAGATGAAAAACTTCCATTCTTCATATTCGCAGAAGAAAAAGTAAAAAAAAAAGTTCAAGGCTAGTAGCCACATTTCATTAGAGAATAGACTAAAGAAGGAATAGGCCTATGAAAGTCTTGATGCATATTTATTTCTTATCTTTGCTATCAACTTAGTGACATATAGGCTTCTGCTCCCTAAATATAGCTCAGTTCATTTTACCTTTTACCCTCTAGATATTTATACTATATTTACAGTATTATGGATATGTCCATGTAACAATGGCCAAACAAATTAGTAATTTAAAAAATGGAGTTTTAGACTGAATGTTTCCACTAATATTTTCTAGCCGTTCAATAATATTCTCCAATGAAAAATATCTAAGAAGAGGAAGTCACGTGTTACTAGCTCATTTTGTGATTAGCTGAGAGGATGTTGTTTCCTGCAATAGCTCTGAATTTAGCTACTGAAAGGCACTGAGAGAAAGCACATCCAATGCACTTCTTATTATACCAAATGGCAAAATGAATGGCTGTAGAATTGTTGCTATTAGTTACTGATGAGGTTTCCGCAATGTGTGGGCTCATTTTGGCTATTTTCAATTGAAAATTGAAAATTCACTATTAACCACTTTAGCCCCGGGTGTTTACGAGACTAAAACATTTTTTTTTGCTATAAAATTACTTAAAACCCCCAAACATTATATATTTTTTTTCTAACACTCTAGAGAATAAAATGGCAGTCATTGCAATACTTTTTGTTACACCGTATTTGCGCAGCGGTCTTACAAGCGCACTTTTTTTGGAAAAAATTCACTTTTTTAAATTAAAAAATAAGACAACAATAAATTTGGCCCAATTTTTTTACATATTGTGAAAGATAATGTTACGCCGAGTAAAATGATACCCAACATGTCACGCTTAAAAATTGCGCCCGCTCGTGGCATGGCGTCAAACTTTTACCCTTAAAAATCTCGATAGGCGATGTTTAAAAAATTCTACAGGTTGCATTTTTTGAGATACAGAGGAGGTCTAGGGCTAGAATTATTTCTCTCGCTCTAACGATCACGGCGATACCTCACTTGTGTGGTTTGAACACCGTTTTCATATGCGGGCGCTACTCGCGTATGCGTTCGCTTCTGCGTCGTAAAGGGGCGATTTAAAAAAAAAATGTTTTTGTTTTCGTATTTATTTGTATTTATTTTACCAATTTTTAACACTAAAATAAAAAATAAAATAAAAATGATCACTTTTATTCCTATTACAAGGAATGTAAACATCCCTTGTAATAGAAAAAAGCATGACAGGTCCTCTTAAATATGAGATCTGGGGTCAAAAAGACCTCAGATCTCATATTTAGGCTAAAATGCAAAAAAAAAAAAAAAAAATTTTAAATGTCATTTTTCAAATGACATTTAAAAGAAAATGTCTCTTTAAGACGCTGTTTGGAACTGACGTTTGACGTCACTTCCGCCCAGCAGAGCTACGGGGATGGACGAGGGAAATTTTTTCCCTCACTCGCATCCCCGCTGAACAGACGAGCGCACCCAATCGCCTCCGCCGCTACCGACGGCTCCGGTAAGCGGCAGAGGGCGCGAGAGCGCAGCGGGAGGGGGGGGGGGGGCGCTCGCCCGCCACCGATAACTGCGATCTCGCGGCGATTCCGCCGCGGAGACCGCCATTATCGTTTACCCGACCGCCCACAGAAGAGATGGATATCTCGGTTGTGGCAGCAGCTGCTGCCGTTACCGAGATATCCATCTTCAAAGTGCCGACGTATACCTGCGGTGGGCGGTCGGGAAGTGGTTAATAAATGTACTCCCTGTAATACAGCACGTTACATCTTTTTTAACCGCTTCAATACTAGGCTTTTATACCACCTCCATACCGGGCCTATTCTGACACTTCTCTCCTACATGTAATAATCATCATTCTTTTGCTAGAAAATTACACAGTACCCCCAAACATTGTATATGTTTTTTTTAGCAGACACCCTAGGGAATAAAATGACGGTCATTCCAAAGTTTTATCTTGCACGGTATTTACGCAATTATTTTTCAAACGCTTTTTTTTGTAAAAAAAATTGTTTTATGAATTAAAAAAATAACAAAACACTAAAGTTAGCCCAATTTTTTTGTATTATGTGAAAGATTATGTTACACCGAGTAAATAGAGACCCAACATGTCACGCTTTAATTATGCGCACACTCATGGAATGGCGCCAAACTTCGGTACTTAAAAATCTCCATAGGCAACGCTTTATTTATTTTTTACAGGTTACAGTTTAGATTTACAGAGGAGATCTAGTGCTAGATTAGTTGCTGGCACTCTAACGCACGCGGCGATACCTCACATGTGTGGTTTAAACGGCGTTTACATATGTCGGCGGGACTTGCGTGTGCGTTCGCTTCTGCACGCGAGCTATCGGGGACAGGGGCGTTTTCATTTTTTTTTTATCTTTTATTATTTTTTTTTACTTATATTTTATTTATTTTTACACTTTTTTTCATTTTTTTTTTTTTTTCCACTTTTATTCCTATTACAAGGAATGTAAACATCCCTTGTAATAGGAAATGTGTGTGACAGGTCCTCTTTATGGAGAGATGTGGGGTCAATAAGACCTCACATCTCACCTCCAGGCTGGAAACCATGAGATCGGTGAAAAAAAATTCACCGATCTCATCAATGGTGACTTACAGCCGCAATCGCGGCTTTGTTTACATACGGGGACCCGGGCGTGACGTCATCAGATCGCGCCCGGGTCCTCCGACGGTCATAGAGATGACTGGTGACCATCTGGTCACCAGTCATCTCTATGCTTCCTGCCGCCGCCGACGATTCGTTCTCCGGGCCCCCGAAGGTACAGGTAAGCCCGGAGAAGCACCGGATGGCGGCGGGAGGGGGGGGATGTCCCCTCCCGCGGCCTGTAAGAACGATCAAGCGGCGGAACCGCCGCTATGATCGTTCTTACTTTGTGCAGAATCGCCGGCTGAAGAGATGGATATCTGGATGATGCCTCTGGCTGCAGGCATCGTCCAGATATTCGCCCCTAATACCCAGGCCGTCAATTGACGGCCACTTAGGATGGTAAATCCCATCCCAGGCCGTCAATTGTCTATGGCTGGGTATTGAAGTGGTTAAATGTGTATGGAAACATTAATATATGAAAAGGACTACCAGAACTTTAGCAGTTGGTATGAAGGAACTTTAAAAGGAAATAAAAAAATGTTTAGAAAAGCATAATTTACCTTTCCATCCAAAGGAGTTGTAAAGGCAGAATTTTTTTTTAACTTAATTCATTCTAGGCATTAAGATAAAACACCTTCTGTGTGTAGCAGCCACCCCAACACCCACCAATTACCTACCTGACCTCCTTCCCTCTCCAGCAATATCCACAATCCCCTAAGCCATCCAGTACATTCCTCTTGATTGGCTGAGACAGCTATTGGCTCCTGTGGCTGTCAATCAGTCAGTCAGACAATCAGGGGAGATAGGGGGCGAGGCCAGGTTGAGGGTCCATGTCTGAATAGATACACGGAGCTCTGACTTGGCTTGGGTGACAACCTGAAACAAGTTGCAGGCTGGGGGTAACTCAAAGAAGGGAAGGACTAGGAGCAGCAAAGAGGGACCCGTGTAGAGGAGGATCTGGGCTGCTCTGTGCAAAACCAATTGCACAGAGGAGGTAAGTATAAAGTCTTTGCTGTTTAAAAAAAAATAAGCTTTACAACCTATTAAAGCAATTGTTGCCCCGGCACTTCATATTTTTGAAATGTGCCTGCTTTACCATGTACTTGTATGAGAAAATATCCTGTTTTCTTTTTATTGCCTCCTTTATGTGAAATCACTGGTGTTCCTGCCAGTCCCTCTGGTTTCCTATTAAAACTGACCACACTAAGCAGGGGAGTCTTTTGAACGATTCATATTTTTCCCAAATTGTTGGTAAATGTGGAAAAAATTAATACAATTTTTTTTACACAAAGTTGTAAATTTATAAGATATTTCTAACACATAGCATGTACATAGAAAAAATTGCACCCTGAAATAAATTCTCCTACTCCCCCTGAGTATGGCGATACCACATGTGTGAGACTTTTACAAAGCCTGGCCACATACAGAGGCCCAACATTCAAATAGCACCTACACATTCTAGGAGCATACATTCAACATCTAATTTCCATACAACCTATCATTTTTGAAGGCCCTTCATAGTTCTAACACATAGGTGACTGCAATATTGTGTCAATCTCGTTCCTTTTCTCTGAGAGATTGACCACCTACGAGCGCCGTCGTCGGAGACAGGTGACTAAGTAATTAATCAGCTCCGGGGGTCTTCTTCCGAGGCCCCCACTTTCTTCTTTAAGCTCTTTTACGAGTGAGGGCTCTGGGCTTCTTCGCCATCTTCTGCAGGGGTCCTGGTCTTCACCGCCATCTTGTTCTGTCGGGGGCCCCCGCTTTCTTCTTTAGCTCTTTTACGAGCGGGGGCCCCGGGCTTCTTCGCCGTCTTCTGCCGGGGAGGGGGGGTTCCCGGACTTCACCGCCATCTTGTTCTGTTCTGCCGGGGGCCCCCACTTTCTTCTCTTTTACGAGCGGGGGCCTTCTGTTGCCTTCTGCCTTCTCTTTTTATCTTCTCTTCTTCGATGTTGACATGTCGCTTCCTCCCTATGCAAGACGTGTGCACGGCTCGCACCCATTTATATAGGCCTCTTATGACATCACAGTCCCAGCATGCCCCGTGTGGTGATGACATAAGGGGGCGGGATAATTATGTCATCACCACCCGGAGCATACAGGGACTGTGACGTCATAAGAGGCCTATATAAATCGTTGTGCACCACACACCTGGCATTACAGCGGGAGGGAGCGTTGAGTCAACATCGGAAGAAAAGAAGAGGGAAGAAGGCGACGAGGAAGACCGAGCTGCCCGTCGCTAGTAAAAGAGCTTCAAAGAAGATAGCGGCAGCCAGCCCCGAAGAAGGCACCGGAGAGCGGGAGAAGAAACGGGGAGCGCGGAGACGACACCGGAGAGCAGAAGAAGAGAGGGGAGAAGACAAAAGATGCCCCCCGAAGTCAGAAGAAGAACCCCGGGGAGCAGAGAAGTCGGAAGAAGACCCCCAGAGCTGACTAATAAATGATTTTAAAAACCTGTGTTGTGTGTTTATTTTTTGAACACTTTTCCTCCAGATGAATGGGTAGGGGTACTCATTCACCTCGGGTGGGGGCCGGTATCTGGGGCCCTATTATTAAAGGGGGCTCCCAGATTCCGATAAGACCCCCGCCGCAGACCCCGACAACCAACGACCAGGGTTGTCAGGAAGAGGCCCTGTCCTTATCAACATGGGGACAGGGTGCTTTGGGGTGGGGGGCTGCAGGGAACCCCCTGCCCTAAAGCACCCACCCCCCCATGTTGAGGGCATTGCTCGTCCCCACTCCTTTCCTGACCGGCTGGGTGGCGTGCTCAGATACGGGTCTGGTGAGGATTTTGAGGGAACCCCCACACCGTTTTTTCTCCTTACAATCCATACCAGACCTAAGGGCCTGGTATGCTCCTGGAGGTCCTGCTCTCCCTACACTCCTCTGCTTCTATTTGGTCAGATTGCAACATCTGATGGTCCAGTCATTCAAGGTTCCGGGATCCGACTTACAGCTATGTGCCGATCGCAATCCATTTAGAACACACAACAAGCAAGTTGTATGTATGCTCAAACAGAACTCCTTTATTGAAACATTCAGCTGGTTATATACAGGTTACAAGCTTATCATCAATCAAAGAACAATGAAATCTACACCCCTTTTTCCACACACTGGGGTTTCCATACAGAGACATTTCGGCACCGCAAAGCTTGACACATCACATTCCTTTATCAATAGAATTTAATTAACCTTTTAGATAATGACATGCTAATCCAATACTCCTGACAGGAGACTTCAAACTGTTTTATCACATAATAGAAAGGTCTAGGAGCCGACCTGGATTAACACCGCTACACAATAAAAATGTCTTTCACAAGCCGGGTCACTTAGCATTTTAAAAGCAGATGTCCTTGCATTGAATAAGCCAACAGCTTGTAATGTCCCTCTCCTGTGTAACAGATGTCAAGTAGAAACACCTTAATATCTCAAGATCCATGACATTTTTTTATTTAAAATTTGGCGTGGAGTTCCCCCTCATGATTCAAAGCAAACACAGCGTCTAGAAATGGCGGGAATCCAAGTCGGATCCCCGTCGCTTCTATGTCGCGCTCGCTGGAATGTGCTTTTCTTATTGCAGCGAGTGCGAGATGTCGGCACCCTGTCGCTGAGAACCAGCGCGATGCGGTCGTGCTGGAAACACATTCTCGCGGACAGGTACTGTAAAAGATGTTACTCTTGCATACATACTAAACAACCAAATATTAAAGTCACTACATTCAAGTCTAATAGCAATGACACACAATATGAAGTAAGAGACTTTATTGGATGTAACACAGAGGGTGCAGTCTATGCCCTAGAATGCAGCTGTGGCCTTCAATATATTGGCCGTACTAAGCGGCTTCTGCGAATCCGCATTAAAGAACACGTTAAGAATATAGAAAGCGGGTTCACTAACCACAGTGTATCACGTCACTTTGCCAAAGTTCATCGGAAAGATCCATCACAGCTTAAATTTTGGGGGATAGTTCCTTATTCCAGACCATGGCGAGGGGGTCACAAAGTTAGGTCCCTGAGCCAGCTCGAATCCAAATATATCTTTTGTATGGATACTCTCAGGCCCAAAGGACTCAATATTGAGTTCGACCTTAACTGCTTCCTGAGTGACTTCTAGGATCCCTTCCTCTTGACTTTCCAGGTTATATTCCCTAGCTCCATTCATCCCTAGCCATGATCTGTCCTTTACCATTCCATGTAGGTCTTTGTTAGCCGTGTGTCGGGTGCAGCTGTGTACAGTGCTCTGTTCGGTTTTTTTACTCGATACATACTACTTTTCTACATCAGTAGAGGACTGTTAGAATTTTCCCTGAGCAGAGGGAGAGTGCTCCCCTCTATGTGTATATATCCATATATATATGTGTATGTCACTTGCATATATGTGTATATTCTTAATCTGATTTCACAGATTTTTTACTTTTTACCTTTTATATTTTATCCCATATTTTACTATTATGTATTATTTTTTGTATCTCCTATCATCCCTGCCATCCATCATTACACCCAATGAGGATGTCCATTGGGGTTTTTTCCCCCACAACCCTCTATTAGAGGCATTTTTACTATTTTTCAGTTTGGCTCTGTTTACCATTTAGACATGCTGGGATCCCATGGAGGGTGTCTGAGCGTGTTTGTGGTTTAAATCATCCATATTTTATCATTCCGTTTTACACACCTTTTTTTTTTATATATTATGTTAATTCTGAGTCTGGTTTGTATTCGGGTCTGCCTAGACCAGGACGCCTCCCATTGTGAGACCTAATGACATCTCTGATTAGATGCCACCTGGGTGGGACGGTACGAGGAGGAGTGCTTGCTGTCCTTAGCTGAATTGCATGCTGACTTCGGGAAAATGGCCGCCGGGCGTCCTATTCCGCAGACCCTATTTAAACTCAGACCAGTATCCAAGTGCTATCCCCTGATGAAGTCACGTGGTGTGACGAATACACGTCGGGATTGGAGCACTGGACCCTTTACACCTGACGGACGGTAGACGAGCTCGATGCTCGTGGATGTATGACCGCCTCAGCTGACTTTATGTGAGTTTTTATTTTGTGCTTTGTTTATTAAATCTTTATTTTGCGGTATTATGCGATGTGCCCTTCTATTTTTGTTTCAAACACCATCGTTTGAGTATCGGCGGATCAACATCTAGCCAAACAGCGGCAGCAGAGCAGCACCTGACGAGCTCGCTGCTCGTGGAGATAGGCACCCCCTTTCACCACTCTGTGTAAGTGCACATCTTTTGATTGCTAGCAGGAATCCCTCCAGTGGTGACAGGACTACTCTATGTTTGTTTTTTTGTACTTTCCCCTTCCATGCACCATCGGATTTGAGGCTTCCATTCATCAAGAGTTTGATGCCCTATCTTTCTGGCTATATCAGATAGCCTTGAGGTAAGCTGATAGGATCACTAGAGGTGTGGGCTGCACGTTTTGGAATCCTCCATTGCACCTTCACTCATTTGGCTGCTGGAACATCTCCTTTTGACTTCACACCAGATTTCACTTGCTGCACCGAGTTGCATGATTAAGTTGGACTCTCTTCTTTTATTTGGTTTTGTCTGCAGGACTGAGTTTGACCATGCATTCTATTATGTCCACCATACATCTTTATAGATGACACGGTCACTGTTATTTACTGTTACTTTGTTCACATTGTGTTTTATAGAATTTTTTCTATATATTTATACATTTTTGTCACTTATTGTATTCACCTAGTTTACTACTTCACTTCCCCTTTCCCATCACCCTTTAGGCATCACCACCACAGCGCAAACAATATCACTTGTTGTATAGGTACTGTACAATGTATAAACCAAGAATTACACTCCAACATAAATTCTATTGAGGTAAGGGTAAAAAAAAGTATTACGTGTGGTTTTTGTAGTGTCCACAGAGGAGAGAATTTGTCCAGGCAGCAGGCAGGGGTGTGATTAGCGACAACAATAGTAATTATCCAGGCAGACGGCAGGAATATTGTCTATAGTCAATACAAGGATATTGTAAGCACAGCCAAAGCATTTGTCCATAGAAATTTTCCAGGCAGAAACAGCCAGCACAGCCATAACATTGGTTCTGGTGCACTGTTACCTGCAGACACTCATTACTGTACCGCTCCCCAGCCCTTAATAAACATACTGCCTCTTGCTACAGCTAATTATTTCCATAGTCCAGGTAGCAGGCAGAGGTGTGGTCAGTTCATGCAGCAGGCAGAGGCATGATGGCAGTAAGTCAGCAGCAGGCTTCGTCCGACAAAATTTCTATGAAGCCTCCGGACTCCAGACCCTAATCAGGAAATGACATAACCCGGAGAAAATAAAAAAATGTGTTTTCTCCATCCAGAAAAACATTTTTGATCCCCTCACATGTGAGACTCCTGTGTACTACAGTAGCAGTGCAATAGATCAGTCCAAACGGTAGGCAAAAGCATAGTCCTTAAAAAAAACAGGCCAGGGTCAGTTCATGTGCAAACAGTCCAAGCGGTAGGCAAAAGTGTAGTTGATAAAAAAGGCCATGGTCAGTTCCCGTGGAAGCAGTCAAACGGTAGGCAGAGGCATAGTCAAAAAACAGGCCAGGGTCAGTTCACGTGGAAGGCAGTGGCACGGTTATTTGAGGAAGCATGGGAAATGGTCAGCTCAGATGATGAAAATGGGGAAATGGTTAAAAATATGGGCTAATATTTTAGGGATGTGTGATACAGTGAGAAACATTTATCAATGCAAAGACCGGGTTTGGATGGACAATGGGGACAATGGTAGCTGGTATCGCTTCAATCCTATTTTGCTGCATGCTCAAAATCTTTTTGCTGTCTTCAGCCTGCTTCAGATGGTGGAATGTTATCCAGGAAATGGCGCTCATGAAGTCGGCTAACAGCATCAGAGCAAAGGTTTTCTGGGGGGAGTCTTTGTTGGTAGATGATGTACTTGACAACTTCTTTGATGAATTTTAGGAAGTGGGCAGGGCTTTCCGTGGATTTCGTGTAAATTATGCAGGCATTATAAATGGCCAAATTAATTAAATCGATTTCTACTTGCTTAATAGGGCTGAAGCATTTGGTCATTAAAATCCACCCCCCCCCCCCCCCAATGTAGAGATTGTAATCTTGGACACAATGATGACTTTTCAATAGGACCTTGTCCTCTTTGAACCTCAACTGTAGTAAAATCATGGAGAAAAATGGACAGGATCTAATTAGCCTAAATTGGAATAACATGTAACACGCACCTCATTCCGAGTAATATAGGGTAAAAAGTATGGTCAGTAATGGTGCTAAATATAAAGAGTTATAACGAATATTTTTTAATGACCTATTAAAAATATATCAAAAAGAGATGCAATACAAAATACAGAGACATTTATTAAAAACACATGAAATTGAATTGAAATCCCAGATAAAGACAAGTAGCTGGTCATGAAATGTGATCGCAACGGAGATGGTAGTACCCAATATATTTCGCCTCTAGTAAGGCTTCCTCAAGGGTGAGGTTGGGATCAGAAAAAGCCAGCTCTATTAAAGATGAAAACATACATATTACATATGGCAAAAATACACAAAAATAACAAATCAATTCAAAATAGTTTTATGTACTCCCATTTAGAGAGAACGCAGACCTGCTACCCCGGGTAGGGAGAGAGAAAAGGGAAAACGTAATCCTGCAAGACAGTAGGGAACCGATATATTCCACAGCCAGACCAGAATGGCTTGGGGCCTGAAAACCCAATCAGAGCTACGTGTAGAGGTGAATGGTTCATCCACAGAAGGGGAGAAGGAGACCAAGCTGTAGGGAACACATAACGCCTAATGAATATGATATTCCACAATACAAATTCAATAAAGTGAATTCCAAAATAAAAACACTTACTAAATTCAATATAAGAAGACACCTGTGGGGGCAGCCACAAGGCACAAAACGATCAGCTCAACAGAAGTCCTGAACCAAGCCTGATGAGTTGCTGGATAAACATATAAAAGGAAAGCAGAAATGCAAGAGAAAGAGAGAAATATCAATATATGTATCATAGGCATTAAAACAAATCATGCCTGCATGGTATGCTAAGTCATCTTTAAAAAATATATTTAGAATGACAGATACCAGGAAAAGAGTCCAACATCTCAGTCAGAAATAGGCAGAGTCAACAAAGTAGCAGACAAAAGAGGTGTGGATATTTACCTAATAGCAAAGTAATCCGGAAGAGGCTGTCCCCATATATTAGTGCAACAAATTGGATGGAGAGCACTGGCTCCTTATAAACCCCCCTCCCGCACGCCCGAGCGTCTGACGTCATTGGGCGTGCATGGGCACAGGGTATCCGTGTGCATGCGCCAGTATGATCCAGCCCTCAGCTGCCTACAACCCCCAAGAGTTTCATGATGGGCAAGGTCAGCTAATATGTACCACTCCCACTGGCGCATACCGCCGGCCAACAGCTGACCGAGACTGTGCAAAGAGGGTACCTCCTGAGGAGAGAGCCAATCGCAGCGGGGGGGGGGGGAACAAGTCAGACCATCGTGAAGGGTCAAGATGGAAAGAGCACAGTGTGCAGGGATAGAAATCGGACCAGCATTAAAAAGACCCTTATGCGTCCATATGGATGAATCAGAAAATCGCCACCCAGTGGTCACGGAGCAAATGACAGGGAAATCAGGTTTGGATGAAATTAAAAATTATCCCAGTGTATGAGCTGGAAAGGAGGAACAGAAAAGATGAAAAAGTGGCCTAGATCTCAATTAGTGACCAGAATGGTAACAGAGTCATTACCACTAGCCAGGGGGTAGCAGGGCTGTATGGAAATCTACAATAGATGGGAGCAAAACAAATATAATACGAAGCTCGTCCCTAATCTCCACATATATGCTGATCGGGGAGATGCAGTTCTGCAAGTACAGTAGTTGGGAAAATAAATTTATGAGTGGGCATATTTTTATAACCTATTGTAACTTGGATGATTGTGGGGATGGCACTGGGTGTTGTCGCTGAAATTAAGGAATCAAATAATCATCCCATATTGGGACCTGGACATTACGGTAGAATAAATGGGCATGTGGAGTATGGGGTTGGTGGACCAATAGGCATGTCCTTAATTTTATTTGGTGAGGCCCATAAACAATTTGAACTCCTCGAGAGTCAAATCTCTCCACTCAAACGGATGGGCATATGACGATTGGGTTGTTGGCAATATGCTGCTGGGCATATAAATTGGTCTGGTCCACGATGAATTGCAGCAAAGTGCCAGGCAAAAATAAATAAAAACAATTGAGTTCTGTAAAATTTTGGGCATTGGGCTGCACACCTGGCTGTGCAGTGAAAGGGGGATCCCGAGTCGGAAGTCAGCCATGTTGGGTGACAGGTGTACTTTTATAAGCACTGATGGGCACTGATGTGATGACTGTTGGGTGACAGCTGCAATTGGGGGGGTGTGACAGGTTCTCTTTATTTGTGTGGTGTTGGTGCAGACACTGAGGCCGCGTACACACGATCGAACATGTCCGCTCGTGCGGACATGTTCGATCGTGTGTACGGCCTATCGGCCGTTTTCCAGTGGACAAAAATTTCCAAACATGCTTGAAAACATGTCCGCTGGAAACCTGTCCGTCGGACAGGTTCGATGGTTAGTACACAAACCATCGGACCAAAATCCCCCGCATGCGCAGAATCAAGTCGACGCATGCTTGTAAGCATTGAACTTCGTTTTTTCATCACATCGTTGTGTTCTGGTCCGAGGGGATTTTGGTCCGATGGTGTGTACGCACATCAGACCAACAGACAATTCAGCCTTGTCGGATGAAAACGGTCCGTCGGACAAGTTTCCTCAGACATGTCTGATCGTGTGTACAGAGCCTGACACTACACAGATTGGTAATTCACTGCTCCTGGCTCCAATGGCTGTTTACCCCTGTCAGTGATGCGCTGTGTCTCGGGGACATGCCGCCACCGACAGTGCAAAGCTCACACGCATACCCTGTTTAAATGGGCCGATGTCGTGACCTCGGCCCACAATGAGAGCCGCACTGCCCCACCGTCATATGACGGTGGGTGGGCAGCAACTGGTTAAACAGAGCAGTGTTTTTTTTTAAATAATTTTTAGTACATTAGTTAATAATTTTCGCTTTAGAAAGGGAATTGTTTACCGTGCCTTTACACAGATTTGTGAGTTCACCAACGGACAAGTTTGGGACTTAATTTATAGTTAACTTAGCTAGATGGGGAAAGTGATTTTTGATTATTGGATCTGATTGAATTTATAATTTTCTTATTTTCAGTGAACAGCCACTGCTGAGTAAAGTTGCATACTCTTTACCATTGTTTGTCTCACAGTGAGATTTCAATTATCTCACTAAATTCAGATAGAAACTGTACCTGCATACTAACCAAAGCCAACACTTACTGGTGTGCTACATGTGGATAAATATATATAAAAGTGAACAGCTTAGGCACATAGGTGTATTTGATGAATAATTTGCTGGAGTGTTCACTTTACATCACTGAAGGTGGTTATTTCATGTGTTTGCGAAGTTCAGAATGAATGTTTTGTGACTGTTCACACCAAAAGGTATTCACAACTACAATAATTCTGGTTTTGTATTTCATGGATATGTATGACAGTTCTCTGTTTACAGTTATTAACGCTGCACTGATACATTTTTTTTGTTTTATTATACCAGTGTGAATCACTTTTTTGGTGCAGGCTAGCTTTTGTACTTTACTTATTAAGTATTATATTATCTTAACTTAATATTAATAGGCACATTTTTTTTTATTTATTGTTCACTTTACCCTTAAACTTACCAAAGACAACATGTGGTGGATAAGGTGTACCCTTAAATGTGGGTATCATTGTAAAATTGTAATTTAGCTAGCTAAATGTGTTAAAATTGACCAGCTCACTTTGAGACAATCAATATAACATTTTGTACAGAAATGAAAAAAAAAAAAAAAAAATATATATATATATATATATATATATATATATACATATATATATATATATATATATATATATATATATATATATAGAATACCGTTTTCTGACTGAGTGCTTGGACTTTGGTTTGGAACCTTTAATCAATCCTTCGTAAATGTTAATTATAATATTTGAATGTATATTTTAACTAGAGCAGATAGTAAGCCACATGCATCCATCTTTTATTCTATTCAGAATTTCAATCATGTATTATATCAAACTTATTTATTATTAAAAATTAATTGCAAATCACACTGCCTGTATGAGCAGAACACTGAAGTGGTTTTGTATTATATGTTAGTATTCAGAAAATGTTTTCCAATTTCAACTAAAGTCCAGAGCCTTTCATCTGACTTCTATTTTTCAATAAAGAAACTAATGTACTGTTTTCTTTGAAATGTAAAAATCCATCAGAGTGGATAAGACATAAATTCATGTGTGTTTGGTCTAATACAAATCAGGAACGGTGCACTGAAAAGCAAGACATATTAATCTAAAGCATTCATATTTCACAGTGAAATATATCAAATATTTTAGACTTTTTGTTTCAATTTTTATTTAACTTTTTTTGCAGCAACATATGGAAATGTATAAGAACAGTAGTACATAGGAAAAAAAAATACACAGTATATAGCGCATGATATTGGTACTTCACATAGAATTACAATGTCAGCAATAAAGAAAACAAGTCTTGTAATTTAGCATTGTGATTATTGCTCATAAAGCCTGAGATATTCTTGTATATCTGTTTTCAGCAATGTATGATCACTTGAACCATGCATGTATCAATTAATCAGGGTAAGTGGATTGCTAATGTTGAGGATAGATCGGCATCAACGAATTCTTGTCTCAGCCATGTCTTTCGGAAAAGTAGTAGTGAGGGAAAATATAGATGTTACAGACAGAGTTGAGGGGAGTACCCTAAAAAAGAAAAATAGGAACGGTGGTAAGTTTCGGAATGGGTGATGGAGAGAAGGGGTACACAGGTCACCCTTGTGTGGAGGACGGTGGGGATAAGGTACAGACTCATAGTAAGGGACTGATGTGACTTGTGGTAAACAAAACACTGTGTGGAAAGAACATTTCCATATGGCTGTAGTCTTTTATGTTTATAAATTAATAATGTCTTTGTATGTATCTGAGTATTTGAAAATAAGCCAGGAGCACCTGGTCTATTGAAACTTGCGCTGCAATTGCTCTGACTTCTTCCATGCTAATTGGGGTGTTGACCTTTTTAATCCATACCAATGTTGATTGTGGGTGGGGGGCAATGTAGATTTGCATTGGAATAAGATTAGGGTTACCTAGTAATTAAAAGAGTGTAGGACCACAGAAGATGTATATTTCTCAAGTAAAGTGTATAAAGTTTGCAGTAGGAAGGTAGCTGGGGAAAAGGTTGTATATGCATATTTCGTTTTTATGATGAGGTTTCTAATATCAGTCCATTTTAGATGGTTTTTCCAAACTATACAAATCTGTATATTTTGGACTGTAAACTTCTGCCATAGGGTAACAGACTTCAATAAAAATGTGACAGAAGCTCTAGCATTTCTCTACTTACAACAGCTTGAGCAAATAAATACTTTTGCCTATACATTTTTGGCTAGAAATATGCATTACATTTATAACATTCAATATTCATTTTTCTAGAAAAAAATAAAACTTTAAATTGCAAAATTTAAATTATTGTCACAAACATCCACAGAAGCTTGTACACATCCCTATACAGTTTGTTTAGGTGACATTTGATCTAAAAATCTGCATGTGCTGAGTTTACATGAGGAAGAAGGAAAATGTTTTGGCAGTGTAATAAGTGATTTGCAACATAAAATGGATTTAATTTTATGTATGCACTGATTTATGGCTCCTGAACTATATAGTAACCAGATGCATTCTACAAGGCTTATGTTAGGGCAGAAATCACTTAACTGGTTCATCCAGCAGCTTGGATAAAGCACTTTGTACATTCTCCTTGTTTCATTTAATTGAACATAGTCTGCTGAAAATGCAATAATATATATATTAAAAAAAGAAACAATTTGCATCTTCTGCTGCATATTAATAAACTAAACATGTTGTTTAAAATGTCTTCTGTATTCATATTTAGACAAAAAAATCCGGCAAATCAAAAAAAAAATCTATGCACATTTCATGCGATTAATCAATTATCACAAAGCAGTAATTGAAGACAACTTGTGATCAGAGCACTAAATTGGTACAAGACCTTTATACCCTTCATTAGCCACTAAAACAATTACTGTATGTTTTTAAGTACAAAAGATGTGCATCACTCAGCATTAGTAAGATCTACTAATTATTCTGCATGTTTAACCCACGTTAATTAGTCATATTTGTTTCTCGCAAATTCATCAGCTCATACTTGGCCTTGTCAGTAACTTTTACATTAAAGAAAGTGATATCGTAAGAGATTAGTTATTTCACTAAGCCAGGTAAAATCATTCAGTTATATGCAGCTGACGGTCTTATTTTTTTCTCACTGCAATTGATTTGCGAAAGGCCAAGTGATCCTGTGTTTGCTTGAAAGTGCAAAAATATTTGATACAAAAATATTTCCTTACTAAATTAACATTTAAAAACATTCTGAAGATTGCACCAAATGTTATGCTTACTAGGTATTGGATTCAGACCAAAGTAGAGTTTGGTCCAAACTTTGCCTGCTCTACATTTGGTGATTAGGCAAACTAAATGGGGTGGGGTAGGTTGGTCTTCATCCACTGAGGTCAAACTTCTGTCTGAGGTGGGTAGTAAAATATTTCCTGGCAACAAGTCATGCACCCCCACCCCCTGGCCCATTCAGCTAGGGATTTCTGCTAAATTCACAGCTGATTGCAAACAAAGAGGTGGAGATGGTGGCTATATTTAGTCAAAGATATCAGGAACCATCGCTGCCCCTTTGATTACAAATACTCTGCCAAAGAGGTATCAGTTATTCAGTGATGAGTATCTACAGAAGCAGATTGTCTCGACAATCAGTGTTTTTCCTAACGCAGGTGGCCAATGTAATGGCTTTGCATACTGGGCCCACAAATAGCCGTGTGTGGAGCAGCCATTTTGTCATGTATCATCTCATCCCAGCCATGTTGTCTTGTGAAGGGCACAACCACAGTGTCCTTGCCCCTACCTTTTTCTTCCAGTTATACAATATACAAACTGTTAACTGATGCTAGGACTTTTATCAGTCCATTGATCAGATCCACACAGACCCTTTCCATTAACCAATCCACATTCCCTTCTGGAATAAATCTGTCAATCTCGCACGTTTGAGCAATCCAGAGAACTAGTAGATACTGGTCATAAACAGCTCAATCCACATACGTGCAGACAGGTTAGCAGTTATAACTCTAAAACTTCTGCATGTTTCATAACTTCTAATCTAACATTAGCACAGCCAGGATATTGACATACTGTATTTATCGGGGTATTGCGCGCTCCCGCGTATAGCGCGCACCTTTAAAGTTGCCTCAAAATTCCTGTAAAAAAAAATGTTATAACATTTTATTACTCACAGTTTTGGTCTCTTGCCCGGCGTCCATTGTCCGGTCCGGCGTCCGTCTGTGGCCTCGGTGGTGTCCTCCCGTCTTCTCCAGTGCTGTCTCATGTCGAATCCCCGATTCCCACGCTCAGTTTGAACGCCTCCGCCGACATATATAGAGTGCAGTACACTCGGGTACATTTGGCCAGGCCCGGCTTCGCTCGTGCTCACGCTCTGTGATGTTTATGCGTGAGCACGAGCGAAGCCGAGCCTAGCCGAATGTACCCGAGTGTACTGCACTCGGTATATGTCGGCGGCTCACTTCAAACTGAGCGGGTATCGGCGTATATCATGCACCACAATTTTCCCCTTATTTTAAGGGGAAAAAAGTGAGCGGTATCTGCCGATAAATACGGTATTTACTTTTCTCAGTTAATTTGTAATGTTTCAAGTCCAAACTCCCCTATGTAAGACCATATGGGGAACCATTGGCACCTGTTATTTCTCCTACGTAAAGTAGACATCTGAGACCTGTCATATATTTATTTCAAAAGAAATTCCACACTGGGCCAGAATATGGATGTTAGCAATCTGTAATCAGTAGATATTCAGAGATATGAATACTTATCACAAAATGTACCTTGGACATGAATGTGGTGACCACCCCTCAGACGCTTAATAGATCAGATGGCCAATGTCAACACCCCTGTGGTTCCAAATAAAAAAGGAATGCCAGGACAGTTTAAAAAGTTCACATGTACCATCAGATCAGGAACATCTGCCAAGTTTAAGAGCTGATAATACCTGTCTCACCGACTGAACTCTAATGCCGTGAACACACAATCGGAATTTCCGATGAATAAAGTCAGACGGAATTTTTTCATCCGATATTCCAACCGTGTGTGCCTCATCTGAGTTTTTCCTTCGGAAATTTTGACGGACTTAGAAAGAGAATTCCGTTTGTCTGTATGGAACTCCAACGGAGAAAAAAGCACACATGCTCAGAATCAAGTCGACGCATGCTCGTAAGCATTGAACTTAATTTTTCTCAGCTCGTCGTAGTATTGTACGTCACCGCATTTTTGACGGTCAGAATTTGGTGTGACTGTGTGTATGCAAGACAGCTTGTTAAAGATAATTTTCCTAAAATCATAATTAATATTGCTAAAATTACGAGTTTCCTCCTCTTCGGTCCAAAGAGGGTTGTGGTAGCTAAAGGGTTAATTGTTAATTACCATTGCCCAGTGACAATTGTTCTCAGTCCACTGGAACCTACATTGTGGTCCCGTGAGCTAAACAATCTTTGTGCAGTGTGCAGCTGAGAGTGGCATTGTTACATAAGTGACAACGTGGTGTGAGATGGACCAGTTCTGTGTCATGAGTTAGTGAGGAGGGAAGGGATCTGATACTCGTATCCGTCACAGCCAGATGTTGTTTATCATTATTCATAAGAATCTACATTGCTGAATGATATGATTGAATATGTATTTACAGCATGGGACATTTCTTGTTATTTAAAAAAAAAGGATTTGTCAAGGTGTGTTTATTAATAGCCATCATTATACGGTGGGCGGTTGGCTCTTCTGCGCAAATCGCCGTAGCTGTACGGCAGCTCATGCTCATGCCCACTGTTTGCAATGGGAGCATGCCCGTGGGTCGGGCAGACTCAATGTCTGCCGGCAACCCACAATCGCCTATTACAGAGGCAGGTTAACTGCCTTCCTAAACAAAATTGAATAGAGATTGGAATTTGGACCCCAAACCAAAAAACAAAAAAAGGGGGGGTTTTGGGCAATTGGACTATTATGGTATGATGAGCAGTAGTAAAAAATGCACGTGTAAGGGAAAATATAAATTTTATTGACACAAACAGAAAATATACAAACAAAGATGTAATTTAAAATAGTGACGATCCATATGTATCACCACAATGATCAACCCCTAAGAGGGGGAAGGTCACAGTGGGAATAGGGGTCACTAGGGGTGTCTCAACTAGTTTTGCGGCCATTGCCGCTTCGTCAGGAGACAATCTGAAATAAATTGACAAACAATCAGTAACTGAACAGGTAACAGGCATACAAATACAATCAAGCCTGACTTAAAAATATAATATATGGGGAAGAACAAGGTTGAGCTGCTTACCTACGACCCCCACAGTCCATGGGGGCAGGAGTGGCCAGGTGGGGTCTCCTGTGGGGGGGAAACAGGGAAGAGAGGGAAGGGAGGGGAAGGGAAGTGAGTGCTGAGAAGCAAGGCGTAAGGGGAGATACCTGTATTGGTAAATAACAGAGGTAGGGGGTCCCCGGGAAGGGAACCCAGCTGGAGTTGGTGCTTAAACAACATGGTGGTTGAAGGAAGCAAGGGCACTGCTTAGTGCATAAGTCAAGGGCACAAACAACGAACCTGGAAATTATAGCCAGGATAACCTAGATACATGGGGGGAAGGAAGATTAATCCCCTGAATGCATGGACCGGATTAAGGGCTAGGGTGCAATATAGGTGAAGAGACGGTACAACTTACTGTACACTGGGTGGAGTGACAGCAATCCCGAGAACCGGCGTCCATCACACACAAAGCAGGATGAACCTGCTTAAATATCCCCAACTCAAGTGACGTCAACGACCATCGCCAGCACACAGCGTCACTGAGACTGGTCATCGTGATAAAGTCGTGATTGTGATTGCTGTATAAATGTCAATGGTCCCAAAAAAGTGACAAAAGTGTACGATCTGTCTTCCGAAATGTGTCAGTACCGCAAAAAAAACCATATCGCCGCCATTACTGGTAAAAATAATACAAATGCCATAAATCTATCCCCTATTTTGTAGATGCTAGAACTTCTGTGCAAACCAATCAATATACGCCTATTGTGATTTTCTTTAACCGAAATATATAGAAGGATATATATTGGCCTAAACTGATGAATATTTTTTTTAGATAATTTTGTTTTTGGATATCTACAGTATTATAGCAAAAAGTAAAAAAAAAAAAAAATACATATTTGTTTGTTTATAGCGCACAAAATAAAAACCCCAGAGGTGATCAAATACCACCAAATTAAAGCTATATTTGTGGAAAAAAAAGATGTGAATTGTGTTTGGGTACAATGTTGCATGATCGCACACTTGTCATTTAAATCAACACAGTGCCTTATCGTGAAAAATGCCCTGGTCATTAAGGGGACCAATCCTTCCGGAGCTGAAGTAGTTAATGTTAATTTTTTTTAGTGAATGAGTATGGATACTATGTACCGCTTTACGTCTTCATGTGGGTACGTCTTTAAGGGGGTTTCCATATTCCAATATGCACCTGCCTTCAGAGTTTCACAACCAATAGGTTTTATGGGGAAGAGACCTTTGTCTTCATTAACATGATGTTAACAGACAAGATGTTTTGCAAGGGGAGTTCCGCCTGGCAAGGTATCTTCCCCATATTGCCTGCTTAGCCTGGTATGGTTAATGAGTGGTGGTGGTGGAAGGCTGAATGCGTGAATAAGGGTTTGGTAGGAATTTTGAAAGGAACCCATCTAAATTTGTTTTCCAGAGGGTACCCCCTTAAAATTCATAACAGATGGTATGGATTATGGGGGCTTTTCCCATTCAAATCTTTAACAGATAATTTTTTTGTAATTTTTGTTGTAGGATGTATTGCAGCAAAAGTGACGTTAAAAAAAAAAAAGATGGCTATTTACATTTCTGTGCAGGCTTTTTTTGTACAAAAAACAAAAACAAAACTGTATAGGAACCCCCAAAGGTCCCCCAAAATAAATTCCAGATGGCATTACAAAGGAAACCAAGCAGGCAGGGAATGTCATTTACCAGCACTTGTACAGTACCTGTATTTTTATATGTAAATTCTGCCACAGTTTATATTGTACTACAATGTGTACATTGAACAGATATACCACTACACATGAAGGTTTGGTCATCCCCAAGCATGTTTAAAGAAATTGGACATTTTAAATTGTACATTAAGCATTATGAAAAAAATGCTGTTTCCTGACAAATATTTTTTATTTTTAATGTTTGCATTGGTACATGCCACATAAAGCAGTAAAAAAAAAAAACAATGCCATTTGTTTGACAGTGCCCTGCTTATTATCCTTCAAAATGGCCAGAAGTGGGTTTAACATGCAAAATATTAATTTTTCTAAATGCATTGCCTTCCCTCCTCCTACCCAAGGTCCAGATTCTCGTAGCTGCGCGCCTAATTATGCAGGCGTTGCGCATCTCAGATGCACTACGCCGACGTAACGCGGAGTGGCAAGTACCGTATTCCCTAAGTAAATACGCTCCAAGATGCGCCTGTGTCGCGTAAAATCATCAGCGTAATCCGGCGCAACTCCAAAGTAGGAGGGAAGTGGGCGTGTTGCATTGTAATGAAGCGTGACCCCATGCAAATGCAGGCCGGGACGAACGGAGCATGCGCCGTGACGTGGATGACCCGCGCCGTGACGTGGATGCCTTCTGCGCATGCGCACAGCCTCCCTACGATTCGCCGGTGCAGGGTATATAATGCGGCCACACATGCGCCCGTGCAGCGCAAACGTCTCCCATTTTTTTGATTGTCATGGGAAAACGTTGTGCTGTACCATGGCTTCTGTTTGTAAGGAGAGGAGGAAGAAAAATGTCTCCCCAGAGGAGAGGGCCATTGTTGTCAGGGCAATGGAAAGATATGATTCACGGCTCCATGGTGCTAAAAGTGCCCGGACCAGCAAGTCCCGGAGGGATCAAATCCTGATGAAGGTGGCTTGCCAGGTTAATGCCCTTTCTCACGAGACCCGGACACCACAGGACATTCAAAAAAAAATGAATGACCTGCGGCGTCTCATGAAGGGCTGGCTGGCGACTCAAGCTCGGCATGCCAAGGGCACTGGAGGGGGCCCACCCTGCAACGTCCGACCTGACTGAGGAGGAGAAGGTGGTCGCCCGCTGCATGCAGAGGGAGCAGGTTGAGGGAGTTGGGGGCTACGAGTCCGAAAAGCCAGCCCTGAGGACAGGTAAGTGTGTTTTATATTCTATCTGTTGTGTAGCATGTGTGGGGGTGGAGGGGAACATGTGCCAAGTGTGTGGGTCCACCAACATGTGCATCTTTTGTGTCATCCACAGATGTGCAGGAGGGAGCGGGGCCATCTGTGGCTGCCAGGGCCCATCCGGAGACATCCCCCGAACATCCAGTCCCTCTGGCTGCCCCCCTGGAAGAGGACTTGTTGGAGGAATCAGGGCACACCTCTACGGAGGAGGTGGTTGAGGAGGAGCTCGTCGACCAGGAGCTCTACCTGGTTTTGGAGGAGGACCATGGGTTGCCTGGACCAGCCCAGGCTATCCCCCCATCTTTGTCAAGCCCCTCAGGATCCACCCCCAACCTCTCCAGTCTCTCTGCCCCCCCCCCTCATCTCCGGCCCCTCAACATCCTCCCCTTATGCCAGGTCCCCTGCCACTCCCGGAAGGCGACTAGCAAGACCAGGGGTGTACCCAAGGTCCTGCCGGAGCAGCTGGCCAGGCAGCAGGACCAGCAGAATCGCCACCTTTCTGAGGTTGTGGTGGAGATGAGGCGCCTGGCCGACAGCCTGGCCTTCCTGGATGTCGCTGGCAACAGCGCAGCAACAGTCACCAGCCTGGCGGAGCTGCAGGCGACCACCTCCAACCTTGTGGGGGAGGTCAAAGCCCTGCGGCTTGCAGTCGTGGAGCAGACAGCTGTCCAGACCCGCATTGTGGTTGCCCTGGAGGGCATTCAGGCAGCCAGGGAGGGACATGGGGATGCTTCTCCTCCACCTGCTACCCCACCCCCCCACCTGTGGCTGCCCCCCGGCAAGTGAGGGGCAGGAGCCGTGGCACCAGGCGGAGCCCCCGCCAGGCCCATTAATTTTTTTTATTGGATTATTTTGCTCTGGTTAAGAGCTTTTTATTTTATTTTATAATGCTCTGGTTAAGAGCTTTTTACTTTATTTTATAATGCTCTGGTTAAGAGCTTTTTATTTTATTTTATAATGCTCTGGTTAAGAGCTTTTTATTTTATTTTCTTGATACTGCACACAGTGCAGTGTGAATGGTGTGTGAATGTGGGGGTGGCACTCCTGCCAGTAAGGGGTGTCACCCACGGCTGTTGGGGAGAAGTTATCCCCACGGCTGTGTGAATGACGTATGAATGGACAGCAACATCATTGGGGCCTTGGCGTGGCGTTGCTGCTCCCAAGTCCTACATGCTGGACTTGGGCTAATCCAATGTGATGTGGATGTGGGGTGTGTGATCTAGGTACCACAGTGGTGTACACACGTGCATTGTCTGTGTGCCATGCTGTATGTGTGTGTTTAACGGTCAAAGATTCGTAACACGAGGACCCTCCTGACTGCTCTTCCATCAGCAGACGGGGTCTCCTCTGGCAGGGGTGGCTGTGTGGTTGGGGGGTCAGGTCATCATGTAGGGCAATCTGCAGGCCCTTTCTCATGGCAAAGTTGTGCAGAATGCAACATGCACCAATGATCTGACCCACAAAGTTGGGGGAATACAACAGGGCCCCCCCGGACTTATCCAGGCATCGGAAACGGGACTTCAGGAGGCCAAATGTGCGCTCCACCACTGCACAGGTTTTGATGTGTGCTTCATTGTATCTTCTCTCTCCTCTGGTTTGGGGATTCCGGAAAGGAGTCATGAGATGGGGTCCAAGTACATATGCAGAGTCACCTGTAAGGGAAAAGACAGGAGGATGTTAGTCATGCATGTGCCCCTTGTGATGTGTGCATCATGGGGGGGGACAGTCATGCCTGCCACCCATGTCACTCACCAACCAGCCAGCTGTCTCCATACATGTCCTGCTCAAAATCTGCTGGGATGGTGCTTTGACGGATGGTGCTTTGACATGCCATATGAGGTATTTGGCATCGGCTATCACCTGTACGTTGATGGAGTGCCAATGCTTCCGATTGCGGTATATGTGCTCTGTGGCACTGGGGGGCTGGAGTGCGACATGTGTGCAATCAATGGCCCCGATGGTGCGTGGGAATCCGTCAATTCTGTAGAAATCTGTCATTGCCTTCAGCCCCAGGTCCTCAGTGGTTTATCTGATGATTTGGTTGGCCATGCGTCTGAGGATTGCTGGGACAACCTGGTGCAGACATCTGCTTATGCTGGTTTGTGACATCCCAGCCACAACTCCACTTGTATGCTGGAATGATCCACTGGCCAGGAAATGGAGTGTTGCCAGTACCTTCACCAGTGGCTGCAGTGCATGTCTGGCTGGTGATGTCCTCCTGCAGGGCTGTGGTTATTTCCAGGTTCAATGGGAGCTGAATATTTGCGATGCGTAACTATGCGCCTACGCCGCGCTAGCTTAAAGCATTTTCGCCGCTCAGACGAAAAAGATTTTCTTGCGTATGTGGTTCTGTGTTTACCGCGCATCGATACGCAGGTGCACATTTACAATTACGCCGCGCCGCTGAGAATATGGCCCCTAGTGTTTTTTGAATCTTCCTACTCAATATTGGAGTTGGCAATCGCTTGAGCGCTGCCTATGGCCTGAACCCCTTGTGGGTCTGATGTATCCTGTTAACTATGATTAACTAAAGAGAGTGTCTTCCTCACATTCCCGACATATGTCACGATACCTATCCTGATTACCTTCTGTGACCTGTGACCTCTGCCCATGCTGTTTTTTGTCCATCCAACCTTTTAATAAGCTACTGTAAAGCTCCGAAGAAGCGTCCATACAGCGCGAAACATGTTGGGCTAAACATCGTGTAACATCCCACCTTATGGAAAATTCTACTGGTCTTCAAATCTCATATTGAGTGGTTGCGAGTTTTCCACTTTTTTTTGTTGCCTTTTGTATAATTATAATTTTCATCAATAGGTGGTTTGTCACATTAATGTGCTTGTTATTTAATTGCCATCAAGTGTGGCAAATTGTCATTTTTACTTTTTCTTTAATAATTTTGTATTCTATTTTTTATGTATTAAATATCCAATTTTAATCTTACTATGCCTAAAAAGTCCATTGTCACTTCTATACACACGTGTATTTTCTATATACATATGTGTATATCCAATTTTTCTACAAGACAAGTTTGAGCCAACGTCTGTCGAAAAAAAAAAACTGTTTTGTTGTCGGAATGTCCGATCATCTGTAGTACGCGGCATTAGAAAATATTTTTGACCTCTCCTTTGAATTTTCTCACTGATGCTGATTCGATCTTATTAATGTTTAGAAAGTTAGACACAATTCTACTAGTGTTTACGCAGCTGAACTCACAATTTTTTATAGGTAACATTTATTTTACATTAAATTAATAGAATAAGTGCAGCACTCAAAATTAAATTGAGTATATTTGTGCTCCACACAGTAAATTGAATAAATCATTTAACTTATCCTTATGCCGCGTACTGATGATTGGACATTCCGACAACAAAACCGTGGATACATTTCCGACGGATGTTGGTTCAAACTTGTCTTGCATACACACGGTCACACAATTGTTGTCGGAAATTCCAAACATCAAGAACGCAGTGACGTACAACACTATGATGAGCCAAGAAAAATGAAGTTCAATGATTCCGAGAATGTGTCGAATTGATTCCGAGCATGAGTAGAATTTTTGTGCGTTGAATTGTGTACACACGTCGGAATTTCCGACAACTTTTGTTGTCGGAAAATTTGAGAACCAGCTTTCAAATTCTTATTGTCTGATTTTTTTTTTTTTTGTATGACTCGCTCTGCAATGATGTTTCAAATATTTTTTTAAATACAGAATTATAAGTACATTAAACAACTACCTTATATAGAAGTAAAGAAAACAGGGTTACCAAACAGCAGTTTGTGATTCCAGTATGCTGTCAGAAAAGGGCTTCTAGGCATAGGGCTGAGGTACTATTACTGAAAAAAATTGCAACAAATTGTTTTATTTTTTATTGAAAAAAATAACATAAAACATCACATCAGACATGGTATGCTTATAAAGGAGAAAAAAAATAAAAAAGGAAAAAAACATACTGAGGGTACCAAACAATATGCAACATACGTATTGGGTGTGAAAAAGAGAAAGCTATGTTATACAATTGAGAAAAAAAAAACAATAACAAGAACACAAAATATAGCTAAATAATTTATTTTGGTAAGGCATTCTCACTTTAGGAAAATAAAGATATCATTTGGTCTTTAAACATGTTGCTAAAAAGGTGTTCTCAGTAGGACAGATCTACAATGTCGCCTTATATAATTCTAGACTATTATAATATTTTTGATAGGAGGGTTTTTGTAATTAATGCAAAGGTTTGTAAGTGTTATAAGTATTTAAAGAAATGGACATTTTTATAAATGTGGTGGGTTGCTTATACACATTTTAAATACAAAAGTTCTCCTAGTGAGCACAATATGGTACTGGCAAATTACACAACACTTTACATGCTATGCATTCACATCAGCTGTGCACTAAGAAGCTTACAATATAAGGGTCCTATCTCAAATGCACACTAGAGAAAATTCAGATATAAGCCTACCAGCATGTATTTGAAGTGTGGGAAGAAAAGAAAGCACCTTGAAGGAAAACCCATGAAAGCACAGGGAGAACATGCAAACTCCATGGAGATAAAGTGCTGAGTGGGATTCTAACCAAGATCCCCAGTGCTGCAAGGCAAACACTACCCCAACTTCTAAATAAGATTTAGAAGATCATTTTGTATGTTTTTAAGATGAAGGGTAGGAATAGGAATTGTCTCAAAGACCTATAATAGTGTTGGCAATATTGTAATTTTGATAGCTGTTATTGGACCAAAAAGGGAATGTATTGTGGTAAAGTGGGAGGAAGCAACATCATCATGGCAGGAGACCTGGAGACATAGACAATAAAATACAACTGCATTTAAACAGCAGTAACATGCAAACAAATCATTAAACAATGTAAAAGAACAGGTTTTGTAGACAGTTTGAACTACCTGGCCTGGGTTTAAGGAGGTATTTGCACTCCTGGGCAGATGTAAAAAGCAGCACACAGGAAAAAATGTGGGGAAAACCCCTGCCACTCATAATCCATGTGATAAGTTGCCACCAGAAACAAACAATCATCAGGGTGAAACATGAGTCAAATCATTTTCACAAGAGTGAAAGAAGATTGTTAATGACCACCTGTATAGCTGGGGGCAGTGTTTTGCACAGCTCTGGATGGTTTACCACAAGCAAGCATCTAGCAAGTTACAATATGGTAGTGCTAAGCCTGTAGCAGGCATGATCAGCCCATAGAGCTAAATACAGCTAATGTACTTGCATTATAAGGCAATGGTAATGGAGAGTAACACATGGGGCTGATTTACTAAAGAAGCTGCGCTGCGCCGGTACATGCCTTAATAGGTGCGCTGGATGAAGCCCTAATTAGGCGCATGAACCGGCGGCAGCAGCAGCGCGATGTGATTGATAAGTAAAGCCGCCGCCGAACTCCCTGTATAAGTCTATGGGGCGAAATCTTAATTGTGAATTTTAAAGGCTAATCTGCAAGTTTTGTCCTAAAAAGTGTTTGGGGACCTCAGTCCTGCCCCAGGGGACATGTACCAATGCTTTTTTTATTTTTTAAAACGGCCGTTTTTTCGGGAGCAGTGATTTTAATAATGCTAAAAGTGCAATAATAAAAGTGTAATTTTCCTTTAAATTTCGTACCATGGGGGTCTCTAATGTCAGCAGGTGAAAAAGCGCATGTTTCCCGTGGTTAGAACTGTCTCTGCACAAAATGTAATTTTTCAAAGTAAAAAAGCCATTTAAAACTGACTCGCGGCTATAATGAATTGTCGGCTCCCGGCAATTGCAGGAGAATTCATTCATTAAAAAAAGGGGAAAAAAAGCGTGGGGGTACCCCCAAATTCAATAACCAGACCCTTTAGGTCTGGTATGGATATTAAGGGGAACCCCGCCGTCAATTTAAAAAAAAAATGACGTGGGGTTCCCCCCAAATATCCATAACCAGACCCTTCGGGTCTGGTGTGGAATTTAAGGGGAACTCCACCCCAAATTTTTAAAAAAATGGCGTGGAGTCCCCCCTAAAATCCACACCAGACCCCTTATCCGAGCACGTTGACCTGGCCGGCCGCAGAAAAGAGGGGGGGACAGAGCGCGGCCCCCCCCCTCTCCTGAACCACACCAGGCCACATGCCCTCAACATTGGGAGGGTGTTTTGGGGTGCCCCCCAAAACACCTTGTCCCCATGTTGATGAGGACAAGGGTCTCTTCCCCACAACCCTTGCCCGGTGGTTGTGGGGGTCTGCGGGCAGGAGGCTTATCGAAATCTGGAAGACCCCTTTAACAAAGGGGCCCCCCAGATCCCGCCCCCCCCCCTGTGTGAAATGGTAATGGGGTACCTTGTACCTCTACCATTTCACGAGTAAAAAAAATGTAAAGGCTTAAAAACGACAAGAGCCGGTTTTTGACAAGTCCTTTATTATCTTCTTTCTTCTTTCCTTCGGGTTTCTTCTTCCTCCATCTTCTTCTTCCTCTGCTTCTGTCTTGGGTCTTCTATTCCCGCATCTTGCCCGGCGTGTTCTTCCATCTTCTTCCGCTGTCCTTCTCGTCCGCATCTTCTTCTTGTTCTTCTTCGCCGGAGCGGCCGCTTCCAATTGAAATCCCCGCTGTCTGCCGGGCCACGCCCCCCCTCTGACGCCACGGGCAAGCTCTTAGGAGTGTGCTGCAAGTGCGTCAGAGGGGGGCGTGGTCACAAGTGAGAGGGCGGGCAATTCAATTTGAAGCTTGTGCGCGACTTTTTCTTTGCCAGAGTCGCCGCTTCCAATTGAATTGCCCGCTTTCTGGAACATGTGACCACGCCCCCCTCTGACGCACAGGCACCACACGGGGACTTTCCTAAGAGCTTGCCCGTGGCGTCAGAGGGGGGGGGCGTGGTCCGGCAGACAGCAGGGATTTCATTTGGAAGGGGCCGCTCCGGCGAAGAAGAACAAGAAGAAGATGCGGACGAGAAGCACAGCGGAAGAAGATGGAAGAACACGCCGGGCAAGATGCGGGAATAGAAGACCCAAGACAGAAGCAGAGGAAGAAGAAGGAGGAGGAAGAAGAAACCCGAAGGAAAGAAGAAAGAAGATAATAAAGGACTTGTCAAAAACCGGCTCTTGTCGTTTTTAACCCTTTACATTTTTTTTACTCGTGAAATGGTAGAGGTACAAGGTACCCCATTACCATTTCACACAGGGGGGGGCCGGGATCTGGGGGGCCCCTTTGTTAAAGGGGTCTTCCAGATTTCGATAAGCCTCCTGCCCGCAGACCCCCACAACCACCGGGCAAGGGTTGTGGGGAAGAGACCCTTGTCCTCATCAACATGGGGACAAGGTGTTTTGGGGGGAACCCCAAAACACCCTCCCAATGTTGAGGGCATGTGGCCTGGTGCGGTTCAGGAGAGGGGGGGGGCCGCGCTCTGTCCCCCCCTCTTTTCTGCGGCCGGCCAGGTCAACGTGCTCGGATAAGGGGTCTGGTGTGGATTTTAGGGGGGACTCCACGCCATTTTTTTTTAATTTGGGGTGGAGTTCCCCTTAAATTCCACACCAGACCTGAAGGGTCTGGTTATGGATATTTGGGGGGAACCCCACGTCTTTTTTTTTTTTAATTGACGGCGGGGTTCCCCTTAATATCCATATCAGACCTGAAGGGCCTGTAATGGAATTTGGGGGGACCCCCACGTCATTTGAATAATTATTTTAAAATTCGTACCATGGGGGGGGGGGATGTCAGCAGGTGAATAAAGTGCACTTTTCATGTGGTTAGAAATATGTCTTTGCACAAAATGACATTCTGAAAAAAAAAAAAAAAAGCCATTTAAAACTGACTCGCGGCTATAATGAATTGTCGGCTCCTGGAAATTGCAGGAGAATTCATTCATTAAAAAAACGAAAAAATAAAGCGTGGGGGTCCCCCCAAATTCAATAACCAGACCCTTTAGGTCTGGTATGGATATTAAGGGGAACCCCGCCGTCAATTAAAAAAGAAAAAGACGTGGGGTTCCCCCCAAATATCCATAACCAGACCCTTCGGGTCTGGTGTGGAATTTAAGGGGAACTCCACCCCAAATTTAAAAAAAAATGGCGTGAAGTCCCCCCTAAAATCCACACCAGACCCCTTATCCGAGCACGTTGACCTGGCCGGCCGCAGAAAAGAGGGGGGGACAGAGCGCGGCCCCCCCCCTCTCCTGAACCGCACCAGGCCACATGCCCTCAACATTGGGAGGGTGTTTTGGGGTGCCCCCCAAAACACCTTGTCCCCATGTTGATGAGGACAAGGGTCTCTTCCCCACAACCCTTGCCCGGTGGTTGTGGGGGTCTGCGGGCGGGAGGCTTATCGAAATCTGGAAGACCCCTTTAACAAAGGGGCCCCCCAGATCCCGGCCCCCCCCCTGTGTGAAATGGTAATGGGGTACCTTGTACCTCTACCATTTCACGAGTAAAAAAAATGTAAAGGGTTAAAAACGACAAGAGCCGGTTTTTGACAAGTCCTTTATTATCTTCTTTCTTCTTTCCTTCGGGTTTCTTCTTCCTCCATCTTCTTCTTCCTCTGCTTCTGTCTTGGGTCTTCTATTCCCGCATCTTGCCCGGCGTGTTCTTCCATCTTCTTCCGCTGTCCTTCTCGTCCGCATCTTCTTCTCCTTCTTCTTCTTCGCCGGAGCGGCCGCTTCCAATTGAAATCCCCGCTGTCTGCCGGACCACGCCCCCCCCTCTGACGCCACGGGCAAGCTCTTAGGAAAGTCCCCGTGTGGTGCCTGTGCGTCAGAGGGGGGCGTGGTCACATGTTCCAGAAAGCGGGCAATTCAATTGGAAGCGGCGACTCTGGCAAAGAAAAAGCCGCGCACAAGCTTCAAATTGAATTGCCCGCCCTCTGACTTGTGACCACGCCCCCCTCTGACGCACTGGCAGCACACTCCTAAGAGCTTGCCCGTGGCGTCAGAGGGGGGGGGCGTGGTCCGGCAGACAGCGGGGATTTCAATTGGAAGCGGCGCCTCCGGCGAAGAAGAAGAAGGAGAAGAAGATGCGGACGAGAAGGACAGCGGAAGAAGATGGAAGAACACGCCGGCCAAGATGCGGGAATAGAAGACCCAAGACAGAAGCAGAGGAAGAAGAAGAAGATGGAGGAAGAAGAAGCCCGAAGGAAAGAAGAAAGAAGATAATAAAGGACTTGTCAAAAACCGGCTCTTGTCTTTTTTTACACTGACACTTTTTTTTTCTCGTGAAATGGTAGAGGTACAAGGTACCCCATTACCATTTCACACAGGGGGGGGGCCGGGATCTGGGGGGCCCCTTTGTTAAAGGGGTCTTCCAGATTTCGATAAGCCTCCCGCCCGCAGACCCCCACAACCACCGGGCAAGGGTTGTGGGGAAGAGACCCTTGTCCTCATCAACATGGGGACAAGGTGTTTTGGGGGGCACCCCAAAACACCCTCCCAATGTTGAGGGCATGTGGCCTGGTGCGGTTCAGGAGAGGGGGGGGCCGCGCTCTGTCCCCCCTCTTTTCTGCGGCCGGCCAGGTCAACGTGCTCGGATAAGGGGTCTGGTGTGGATTTTAGGGGGGACTCCACGCCATTTTTTTTTAATTTGGGGTGGAGTTCCCCTTAAATTCCACACCAGACCCGAAGGGTCTGGTTATGGATATTTGGGGGGAACCCCACGTCATTTTTTTTTTAAATTGATGGCGGGGTTCCCCTTAATATCCATACCAGACCTAAAGGGTCTGGTTATTGAATTTGGGGGGACCCCCACGCTTTTTTATTGGTGTTTTTAATGAATGAATTCTCCTGCAATTTCCAGGAGCTGACAATTCATTATAGCCGCGAGTCAGTTTTAAATGGCTTTTTTCCTTCAGAATGTCATTTTTCACATGCTGACATTACACCCAGGGCCGCCATCAGGGGGGTACAGGCAGTACACCTGCAGGGCCGCCATTAGGGGGGTACAGGGATTACACCGCCCGGGGGTCCCCAGGGGCCCCCAGGGGCCCGGATGGGAACCACCCTAAAACAAAAAAAAACTTTTTTTTTAGTTTTATTTTTTTAAGGGCTCCGAAGGTCCCCAGGGGCCCGGAGGCCACTAAGGGCCCCAGATGGCAAGCCCTTTTTTTTAAATAAAATATATATATTTAAAAAAATATATATATTTTTTTTTATATATTTGTTTTTTTTTTTTTTATGAAAGGGCCCAGAGGTCCCCAGGGCCCTGGAAGGCAACCCCCTTGTTTTTTTAATTTTTTTCGATAAATGTTATATTTAAAAAAAATATATATATATGTATTTTCTCTCTTTTTTATTTTTATTTTATAAAGAGCACAGAGGTCCCCAGGGCCCCGGATGGCTACCCCCCTTTTTTATATATATTTTTCTTTATTTCTTATTTCTGTCAAAATTTTTGTAAAGGGCCCCCCCGCTCCTCAATTTGCGGCACCACCCCCCCCCCGCTTCTCAATTTCATGCGGCAGCACCCCCCCCCCGGTTCTCTGCTCCAGGGGGCCCATGCCTGAAGCTGTGTAAGGGGCCCCAAAATTCCTGATGGCGGCCCTGTACACCTGTAAGGGGCCCGGGGGTCCGGAGGTGCCCAGATGCCTGGAGGCCCCCCAGCGCCCCAGATGGTAACCCCCCTCTTTTTTTTTTTGTATATATATTTGGTTAGTTGGTTTTTGTAGGATTTTTTATTAAAGGGCCAATTTTTGGAATTTAATATTTTTTAGCAGTCTGGAGGTCCCCAGGGCCCAGAGGCCCCCAGGGCCCCGGCTGGCAACCCCCCATATTTTTTGTTATTAAAGGGCCAATGTTTTGTTTTAGGGGTCTGGAGGTCCCCAGTGGCCCGGAGATCCCCAGGGCTCCAGATGACAACCCCCCACCTTTAAAAAAAAAACAAAAAAAAAAAAAATTAGATATTTTTTGGTTATTTTTTTAACATATATATATATAATATAATTATGAAAGCTCCCAGAGGGCCCCAGATGACAACCTTTTTGCTTCTAAAAATGTTATAAACACCTGCTACACTTGGGAGCCCGATGGGACAGAGGGAGTGTAGCCCCATAATTCCTGATGGCGGCCCTAATTGCCCCCCCCCATGGTACGAAATTTCAAGGAATTTTTCACTTTTATTGTTGCACTTTAACCACTTCCATACCGCGCCTATTCTGGCACTTCTCTCCTTCATGTAACAATTATATTTTCTTCCTTGAAAATTTTCCCCAGGTTTGTTATTTTTTACTTTAATTTCTTTTTTAAAGTGTATTTTGTGCGTGAAGTCGAGAGAGAGGAGCTGGACTTGCAATCGCCATCCTTCTCCATGGCCCCGGTGGCAATGGTGGGTGTGAGGGGGGCCTCCCACTCACCCCACCTGCTACACTTGGGAGCCCGATGGGACAGAGGGACTCCCCCTATGAGGGAGTGTAGCCCACCCAGCCAGCCCTGTAGGTCCTTCGCCTCCCTTTATTTTAGGAGACCTCATGGCCAAAGTGCGTGCAAGTGTGGTGTTTTTTGTGGGGGGGGGGGGGTGGGCGTACTAAGCACAGGCGTACCTTGCATAGCACACCCATCGGGAGCCGGGCTGACACCACCAAACTCAATTCACATGTAGCCGAGACCGGGATCCGAACCCTTGGCTGCAGAGGTGAACGGCTTGTCAGCGCAGTGCCATTCACGTTGAGCCACCGCAGCTCCCACCCAATGTTATTTTTTTTTTAGATTTGTGGTAGTTATTTTTTATTAAAGGGCCCAGAGCTCCCAAGGCAACCCCCTTTTTTATTATTTTATATATATAGATATATATATATAGATATTGTAATTTATTTTTCATTAAAGAGCCCAGAGGTTTATTTTTATTAAAGGGCCCAGTGGTCCCCAGGGCCCCCGGATGGCTACCACCCTTTTTAATATATATTTTTCTATATGTATTTTTTAGTAAAGGAACCCCCCGCTTATCAAATTGCGGCAGCCCCCCCCCTTCTTAATATCAGGCGGCACCCCCCCCCCCTATTCTCTGCTCCAGGGGGCCCATGCCTGAAGCTGTGTAAGGGGCCCCATAATTCCTGATGGCGGCCCTAATAATTGCCCCCCCCCCCATGGTACGAAATTTCAAGGAATTTTTCACTTTTATTGTTGCACTTTAACCACTTCCATACCGCGCCTATTCTGGCACTTCTCTCCTTCATGTAACAATTATATTTTCTTCCTTGAAAATTACTCAGGACCCCCAAACATTATATATATTTTATTAACAAACACCCTAGGGAATAAAGTGGCGGCCATTTTTTCGGACACATTTCCAACAGTATTTGTGCCAAAAATTTGCAAACGTTTTTTTTTTTTTTTTGGCTTTCAAAAAAAAACCTGTTTCATGAATGACAAAATAAGAAAGCAGTAAAGCTAGCCCAATTTTTAGGGATAAGGTAAAAGATGATGTTACACCGAGTAAATAGATACCTAACTAGTCACGCTTTCATATTGCGCACACTCATGGAATGGCGCTAAACTTCGTTATTAAAAATCTCCATAGGCAACGCTTGACTTTTTTTCTCAGGTTACCACTTTTGAGTTACAGAGGAGGTCTAGTGCTAAAATTATTGCTCTCGCTCTAACGCACGCTATGATACCTCACATGTGGGGTTTGAAGGATGTTTACATATGTGGGTGGGACTTGCATGCGTGTTCGCTTCTGAGTGCGAGCTACTAGGGACAGGAGCATTTAAATTCCTTTTTTATTTTATTTTTTAACTTAATATTTTCATTTTTGCACTTGTTTGTCCCTTTTTTTGTATTATTTTTCACTTTTCTTCCTATTACAAGGAATGTAAACATCCCTTGTAATAGGACTAGTGTGTGACAGGTCCTCTTTATAGAGAAAGGCGGGGTCAATTAGACCCCACATCTGTCCTCCAGGCTGGAAAGCATGGAATTGTTAAAAAAAAAAACATCTCATGCTTTCAGCTGCGATCATGTTCGTTCAGCACAGTAGTGTAGTGTGTAGCATGTTCACCTAGCAGCAAAAGGGTTGCTGGTTCGAATCCCGCCCGTGACACTATCTGCCTGGAGTTTGCATGTTCTCCCTGTGCGGGTTTCCTCCCACAATCTAAAAACATGCTGTAAATTGGATCCTGTCTAAATAAGCCCTAATATGCAGTAGGATATTTAGGTTTTGTGCTGCCCTAGGCCTGACCAAATTTTGGCACCCCCCTAATAGAAAAATGACCCACCCTTCCTGTCAAGGCCACACCCTGTTTTTTTATGACCCACCCAGGAATTTTCAGGGGACACACACAAGTTCTGTGGGGGGGGGGGCACAGGAGACCCTTAATTTGCCTAGTTTTTCGATCACTTCCTGTTTGGCTATGGGGCAGGAAGTGAAGGCCAATCTCCCCAAACGGACAGGGATAATACAAAATAAACTGACAGAGCTTCTAACCCCCCCCCCCCCCCCCAACTCTATCCAAAATGAAAGAAATCCAAAAAATAAAAGTGATGATTATTGTTCCAGTTTAACCCCAAATTTCAGATCATTTTATTGAGAGGCTTAAGAAAATATAACCATGCCAATAGGCCAGGATCCAGCGTTGCTAATATGTATGAATGTGTGTTAGGGACCCCCACAAACACCACCCAATGTTAAATCAACTATTTTCTTGTTTGTTTTGGGGATGCCTGCACCCCTGATAGGGTAAAGACACCTCACAAATGTTGTCACTTTCTACTTAATTCATTCACTTCCTGCCACACAGCCAAACAGGAAGTGAGGGAAACACCTGAGTAATGTTTTGTTGGGGACACACAGATCAATATAAATAGTTTCCCATTTTGGAAATGGCATTTTGCTGTGTACACCCCAAATTAGTAGGAATCTTGGACTTTGGGGTCCATTTACTAAAGGCAAATCCACTTTGCACTACAAGTGGACAAGCAAGGAAGAAAACTCAAAACTTGGCGGGATTGGAAGTAAAAACCATCAGTGCTTCCCTTCTGATTTTCATTGCCTACGCTTCTACTGCAGAGCGGCTTTGCCTTTACTAAACCCCAAAATAACTAATCATTTGGGGTGTACACTGCAGTGCAATTTGCTTAATGGTGACACTAGTTAGATTGACCTGTGTCCCAAAGAAAAGACCATTGGTAGGGTTTTAACCTCACTTCCTGTTTCAGCTGTGTGACAGGAAGTGAAGCCAATTTTAGGAAAAGGGACACAAAGCCCAGCCTAAAAACACTAGCAGGGGTTCTAACACTCAATTGGCTTCCCTCAAACAACCCACAATTAGAATAGGATTGTCTTGTGCTAGTTTCAAGCACAGCGCTGTAAATCAGCACTTCAAGCCTGTCCACCAATACACCCCCCCCCCCCCCCCCCCCCCTCCAACAGGCCATGTTTGCAGCTTTTCCTACATCTTGCACATGTGCTTTAAAAAGTCAGTCTGGACATCAGTTCTAGGAAACAATACTTACCGCTTTGTCCTTCCTTTTCTGGTGACTAAACATTTCATGCATACACACCAGGAAAGAGCTTAGAGACAAATCACACTTGATGGTTTAGGCCCAAACTAGTTCAGCTGCAGCGGTTGAAATCCATAGCAGGAAAAAAATATCACAAAACAAACTTCAAAATTTGAAAGTAATTTTATTGGTCCACAAAACAAGGAAAGCAAAACAAAAAATTACAAATAAACACACCAAAAATATATAAAAACACCTAAAAACAAAAAAGACCAACGTTTATTTCACAGTCATTGGAAAATAAATCATGCTTTTGAAATAACAGGATAGACCCACAGGATTAAAACATTAGTCATTAACATCTTGAGAAACATTTAGCAAAATTATGTAGCAGAGAAAACATAAAAAAATACAAAACTTGCTCCAAAACATCTCTGTTTCACTCCGCCATTACTTCCAGCCAGCAAATCTGCCCCCTCTGAGGGGCAGCTGACACGTGCAGTATCCACGCTTTTTATAACATGTGTGCTAATGAACCAATTGGAAACACATGAAGAAATGTCAGCCTCTAGTTTGTGTGCACTTGTAACTGCTTACACCTGTTAAGGATGTCCTTAAATTACTAAGCCAAAAAAAAAGCTTTCTGAGCATGCTCAGAAAGATGCAAGTCATTTTCAGGATGAAACTTCCAACTTCTTTTTCTAACTGTTCGAGCATGCCCAGTTCACTCGAAATGCAGTACCAGAATCAAATCTGCAATGGCGGATGAAAGCATTAGAGGTGTTTAATTTTTTTTTGGTCCCCATGAAGTGATGCTTTACAAGCTGAACGGGAGGTCTTATAGAATTTTTACGTAACAAACCTAAATAGTAATAATTTAAAAGCCCCTGTCCCTAGTAGCTCGCAGTCAGAAGCGAACAAGCAGCATTTTTATTGTTTCCGGTTACCAGTTTAGATTTACAGATGAGGTCTAGTGCTATAAATATTCCTCTTGCTGTTACGCACGCTATGATACCTCACATGTGTGGTTTGAAGAATGTTTCCATATGTGGGCGGGCCTTAAATGTGTAAGCCCCGCCCACATATTGAACCCCCGTTCAAACCCCACATGTGAGGTATCATAGCGTACGTTAGAGCGAGAGCAATACTTTTAGCACTAGACCTCCTCTGTAAATCTAAACTGGTAACCTGAAACACATAAAAAAGCGTTGCCTATGGGTATTTTCAAGTACTGAAGTTTGGCGCCATTCCATGAGTGTGTGCAATATTAAAGTGTAACATGTTGGGTATCTATTTACTCGGTGTAACATCATCTTTCACATTATGGCCATAAATTGGGCTAACTTTAGTGTATTCTTAATTTGTAACCACTTGAGCCCCAGAGCATATTACTGGTCACTGACGGGGCCATTTTTTGCATTTCAACACTGCGTCATTTTGACTGACAATTGCGTGGTTGTGCGACGTGGCCCCCAAAAAAATTTGGCATCCTCATCCTCCCCCCCCCCCCCCTAAAACATTTTTTTTTTTTTTTTTTGGTGGTATTTGATCACCTCTGCGTTTTTTCTTATTTTTGCTTGACCCAAAAATATAGCGACAATTTGGTAACTAAAAAAACATATTTTTTACTGTTTGCTATAATAAATCTCCCCCAAAATATATTCCAAAAATGTTTGCCCTCAGTTTAGGCCGATAAGTATTCTTGGACATATTTTTGGTTGCAAAAAATCACAATAAGCGTTTGATTGGTTTGGGCAAAAGTTCTAAGTAGGGGTTGGTCTTATGGGTTTTTTTGGAATAATTTTTTGTTTTACTAGTAATGGTGGCTATCATTGTTTTTTCTGGCTACTGCGACATTGTGGCGGACACATTTTTGTGAGATTTGGCATTTTTGTAGTGAGCAATGGTATAGAAATGCATTGCTTACTATAAAAATGACACTGGCAGGGAAGGGGTTAACACTAGGGGCGCGGAAGGGGTTGAATATGTTACCTGGGTGTGTTCTAACTGTAAAGGGGGTGGGACTGTGTAGGGGAAATGACAGATCGCTGTTCATACATTGTAGGGACAGACGAGCAGGCATTCCCCCCCCCTGACAGGACCGGGATAAAGGGGAACTCCACCCCAAATTAGAAAAAAAAACGGCGTGGGGGTCCCCCTTCAGGTGCACAACAGGCTCTTAGATTTGATCTGGAACATAAGGGGTTAAACCCACGCCAAAAAACGGCGTGGGGTTCCCCCTCAGATCCAGACCAAACCCTTCTCCCAGGCACGCAGTCTGGCCGGACAGGAATGGGGGTGGGGACGAGCGAGCGCCCCCCCCCCCCTCCTGAGCCGTACCAGACCACATGCCCTCGACATGGGGGAGTGTGTGCTGTGGGGGAGGGGGGCACTGCCCCCCCACCCCAAAGCACTCTTGTCCCCATGTCGATAGGGACAAGAGCCTCTTCCCGACAACCCTGGCCGTTGGTTGTCGGGGTATGCGGGCGGGGGGCTTATCAGAATCTGAGAGCCCCCTATATTAAGGGGGCCCCCAGATTCTGGCCCCCCACCCTATGTGAATGAGTATGGGGTACATCGTACCCCTACCCATTCACCGGGTGGAAAAGTGTAAACACAAAAAAAAACACACAGAAAAAAATAATTTATTAGTCAGCTCCGGGGGTCTTCTGCCGGGACCCCCCACCACCAGCCCATTGGGCCCCGGGCTTCGCCGTCTTCTGCCGGGGGGGGACACCCACCGATGCTCTCCGCCATGTCCAGCCAGGCCCCCACCCCAAAATAAGCTCTTTCACATCCGGGGGGGGCCGGCCGAAAAAAGCAGAGAACAACGGGGGCGGAGCCGCTCGGTCTTCCAGACGTTTTCTGCCGGGGGGGCTCCAGCCCCGCACCGGTCTTCGCCGCCGCCTTCCGCCGGGGGGGGACACCCATCGATGCTCTCGGCCATGTTCGGCCAGGCCCCCTACCCCAAATCAAGCTCTTTTACATCCGGGGGGGGGCGGCGGAAATGGCGGAGAACAACGGGGGCGAAACCCCTCCTCGGTCTTCGCCTTCCGCCGGGGGGGTACACCTACCCCCCCCCCCCCGGTCTTCGCCGCCGCCTTCCGCCGGGGAGAGAGACACCCACCGATGCTCTCCGCCATGTTCGGCCAGGCCCCCTACCCCAAATCAAGCTCTTTTACATCCGGGGGGGCCGGCGGAAATGGCGGAGAACAACGGGGGCGTCGCCACTCCTCGGTCTTCTAGCCGTCTTCTGCCGGGGGGGGGAAACACCCACCCATGCTCTCCGCCATGCTCGACTGTGGCCCCACTCCAAAATGAAGCTCTTTTACATCCGGGGGGGGCCGGCCGAAAACAGCGGAGAACAACGGGGGTGTCGCCCCACCTCGGGCTCCTCCGCTTCTGCCTGGCTCCTCCCGAGGCCAGGGCTTCTTTCGCCGTCTTCCGCCGGAGGGCGCCACTCTCCAGGCTTCTCGTCGTTGTCTTCCGCCGCGGGGGCCAGGCCTTCTTCTTTGCCGCCCCCTTCGAATTTTTCGGCCTGGACGGGGGTCGCACATCCCATCCAGGACTTGGACGTGGCGGGCTTCTCGTCGCTCTCTTCTGCCGCTGCCCCCTTCACCACGAAGCTCCGTGCTTGTTTGATGAGGGCAGCGGGCTTCCGTCGTCTTCTCCGGGGTGAGGGTCGTACATCCCACCCCGGATTTCGTCGCCGGCTTCTGCCTGGCTCCAGAGAGTGAAGGGGGCAGCGGCAGAAGACGGCGACGAGAAGCCCTCCACGTCCAAGTCCTGGATGGGATGTGCGACCCCCATCCAGGCCGAAAAATTCGAAGGGGGCGGCAAAGAAGAAGGCCTGGCCCCCGCGGCGGAAGACAACGTCGAGAAGCCCGGAGAGTGGCGCCCTCCGGCGGAAGACGGCAAAAGAAGCCCTGGCCCCTAGTAGGAGCCAGGCAGAAGCCGGCGACGAAATCCGGGGTGGGATGTACGACCCTCACCCCGGAGAAGACGACGGAAGCCCGCTGCCCTCATCAAACAAGCACGGAGCTTCGTGGTGAAGGGGGCAGCGGCAGAAAACAGCGACGAGAAGCCCGCCACGTCCAAGTCCTGGATGGGATGTGCGACCCCCGTCCAGGCCGAAAAATTCGAAGGGGGCGGCGGCAGAAGACCCTCAAAGTTAAAACCACGTTAACCAGGTGAATGGGTAGGGGTACGATGTACCCCATACTCATTCACATAGGGTGGGGGCCCGAAATCTGGGGGCCACCTTATTAAACGGGGCTCCCAGATTCTGATTGGCTCCCGCCCGCATACCCCGACAACCAATGGCTAGGGTTGTCGGGAAGAGGCTCTTGTCCCGATCGACATGGGGACAAGAGTGCTTTGGGGTGGGGGGGCAGCGCCCCCCTCCCCCAAAGCACACACTCCCCCATGTCGAGGGCATGTGGTCTGGTACGGCTCAGGAGGGGGGGGGGCGCTCGCTCGTCCCCACCCCCATTCCTGTCCGGCCAGACTGCATGCCTGGGATGAGGGCTTGGTACGGATCTGGGGGGGAACCCCACACCGATTTTGGCGTGGGTTAACCCCTCACGTTCCGGACCAAGCCGGAGAGCCTATTGTACCCCTGGGGGGGAAGCCGCGCGGGTTTCACATTTTAAATTTGGCGCGGAGTTCCCCTTCAGTGTCAGCGCAGCCCGAGAACAGCTCGGAGCTTGCCGTGCGCCGCTCCAGGCAGTGCAAACACTGCTACGCCGCCTGGTATTTACCAAGGATTTCCCGGCGTACTGAAGAGGCGCTCGGTAAGCTCCGATTTTTCCCTCTGCGCATGCCCAGTATGCAAGTGAACCTTCCGAGGTTCTAGCGTACTTTGCAAGGGCACGGGGATCGGGTCCCAAAAGTCACTTTCCCTTTCAAATCGGCCCGCCACACAAGTTTAAACACATGTCACTACACTTCCCCTGCATCACCCCCCTCCCTCCCCTCATAAACTCCCGCCCGAATCCCCGATGTTTACATTACTAAATGCCGCACGCCAGCTCTGTACTGGCGTGCTGTGCGCCCTCTCCTGGGCGCATTAGGCACTTTAGTAAATGAGGAAACACGCTGCACTGGCAGCGTGTTTCTTTTGTAAATCTCAAAAACAGGTTTACTCCTGCTTGTGCACCATGAGTCTTGGCGCACAGGCTTGGTAAATCAGCCCCATAGACCCTTACTTTGAGAGTCAAGCAGTCCAATGGACAGCACTATGCAAGAAGAAATACAGTACTGTAGATAGAACAGTTACGTTTCCAGCATGTTGGAAGGATGTGATATACTCACAGTGGAGTAGAGAGGTGGGTATATATAAATGTGAAACAGTTAACTGGTGACTACTGGTAAAATAACTATGACAAACCTGGTGATGGAAGATGATGCCATGGTTCAAGCTTGACAGCTGGTACATCAATTAAGGAGGTGAAGACTGCCAAGTCAGTGGAAGGTCATACATTAAAGGTGCCACCAAAAGAGAAAAAGAATGTTTGAAACATTAAGGCCGCATACAGACGAGGAGACATGTCCGCTCAAACATGTCCGACGGACCATTTCCAGCAGACATATCGGATCGTGTGTACGCGGCCTAAGAGAAGCTAGTACCTTTGTTAATGGGCAGAGGGTCTGCCTCTTAGCTAAGGTGCACCTTGGCAAAATGGTAAACAGTGAAATCTGGACCCTATCAAAATTGAAAGTCATGAAGGCCTAAGCTTTAGATAGGATTTATTCTTTAATGGAGGAATAATGTACTCTATACAGGACAACTGTAAGGCCTCGTACACACGATCGGACATATCCGATGAAAACGGTCCGCGGACCATTTCCATCGGATATGTCCGATCGGGAGTTTGATCCGATGGCGTGTACACACCATCGGATCAAATTCCCCGCCGCCGGACGGCGCGGTGGCGTGGCGGTGACGCGGCGGTGACGTTGACGCCGACCACGTCACCGCCACGTCACCGCACCAGGAAGTTAAACACTTCCGCGCATGCGCCGAATCCATTCGGCGGCGGCAGTGCGGGACGACATGTCTGCTGGTAAGTGTACTAACCAGCAGACACACGAGCGGTCCATCGGACCGTTTTTAGCGGACATATCCCCTCGTGTGTACGAGGCCTAAGGCGACAAAGATTGGTACTGTAAAATTCTAAAGTTCAGTGCACTTTGTGGAGATCAAAAGCATATAATCCAGCAGCAATATAGGATTAATGACAGGTTTATTCAGAAGGGTTTTAAAGAGACCCTGTACCATGGAACTAAAGTTGTCAAATTCTGTAGCCTCAGGTATACTGAGAAGGCGAATGTTATTTCACCAATTACAATCTTCCAGGTCATCCATTTGTGTCCAAAGAGATTACATGCAGGAATGTTGCTGCTAGACTACATGCTTTTGTTCCTTCATCAGTGAGGTCATAGGAGGGAGAGAAGTTTCAGCTGAGTCCAGGAGCTGGAAGAAGGATCAAAGGTATTCTCAAAAATCAGGTTTATACCGCTTATTAAGGAAAAGTTATAGGTAAAAGCTTCAACAGTATCACTATCCTATTTCATTATCTCATTATAAGTGAGGTCTGGTGTGTCCTTGTCTCTGATATTCTGTGCAGAAAGCAACAATCCCAGTAGAGAGGAAGACGAGAGGGCAGTGCCTTTCTCTTGTCTGGTCACCATTTTAGGGGTATGCTGTGTAGGGAGAGACTTGCTGGTCTTTGGTAAATCAAAAGTCTCATAATCATGTTTTCTAGCAGAGGAAGTCTAAAGCCTTATACACACGATCTGATTGTTGGCCAACCGAGCGTCTTTATTTTGTCTAAAGGGCGTGTGCCTGGATTTTGTCTTACATATTAACGGTACACAATTTTCATGCAACAAACATAAACGTAGTGACGTACTATGAGGAATTTTTGAGCGCCACTCTTTGGGCCCCTTCTGCTAATTGTGTGTTTTGTGAGCATTGATTCCGATCATGCGTGTTTGTACTTTAGACTTTTGTGTTTGATGGATTTGTGTTCTCACCATCATAAAATCTAACAACAAACTGTTGTCCGCCGGAAATTTACTAGCATATCATCCAACATTTGTTGGCCGAAAGTTGGACAACAATTGTCAAAAGGAGTGTACTAACGTTAAGATTTTAGCACAACAGTCTGTCAGCAGACAATCCCCTCCCTCCTGTGAGTGCGATCTCTGTTTGTTATTGTGACCAATTAGGGCAAATGAAAGTGGTAGATACAGGATTCTTGGTGACCTAATCTCAGGCTGGACACTGAAACAGTCATAGCATATGTCCGTTTATGAGCATCACCAAGTCAGGATCCCTACTTTTTTCTGCTATACACAATAAATAAAAAAAAAAACAGTCAGTATGCTATAACTTGCATTTGTTTAATCTTTTGTATTAAAACATTGTAAATCTCCTGCCTCTTTAGACTACACTGAAAAAAAAAACCCATATCATTTAGTTATAGTGCCTATATGTATGTTATATGGAAGCATAAAATTACAGGATTTTCACAGTTCGTCGCTAACTGTCACTACTTAAGCACAGTGCTCATGTTTTATTTGTATGCGGTTAACATTCAAATCTATTATGCAAAATTGATTAAAAAAAGAACACAAAAAACTGAATTGCTTAGTTTCCCTTTAATTTGTTAATCATTCATTGCATAGACCCACACTGACAGAAAGGCAATAGTAGCACCAAGTTAAATCAGAAAGTAACAACATGAACACTATGGGCCAGATTCAGGAACACTTGCGCTGGAGTATTTCGATATGCGCCGCGTAACTGTGATGATGCGCCGTCGTTTCTATGTGCCCGTACCCACCAAACTAGATGCGCCCAATAACGGGTCATTTGCGACTGGCGGAACGTTCCGACGCCAGAGTATCGTCAGCGCTTATTTCGTTGGGCGCATATCGCGCCTATTGATTTCCCCTGCAAATATGCAAATGAGGGATTTTTCACAATTCACGAACGGATTAGCACCATACGCTGGCTACATGCGCCGCGCGTATCTCGTCCGTTCCGGCGCAAAGTTATTTCTACAAAAGGCTGCTTTATCTTTACTCCAGATGGCCACAGGTCAGCAGGAGAGCAGCTACAGCAGCGTTACCGACGATAAGAGCTAGCTAGCACCCCCACTTGCAGGACAACACCTCTGTCCATGCTTGTCTGTCAAATTTTACCAGCCATGGAGGAAGACATCATAGGTCTCCATAGCCGAGATGACGGCTGACAGCTCCTGGCCATTAAAGTTCAGCTTTCTCCTGTGTGTTTGCGGGGAACGGGAGCAGCCATCTAAAACAAAAGTAACATCACTGCGGGAGGGGAGCAGGATATACTTTAGTGCCGAAATGGCGCTTCTACGGGCGCATTTAAACGCCCAACGGAAGGCATTGCGCTGACGTTTCCCGTGAAGTGGTGCCGACGGAAGTTGTGAGCATGCGCACAAAGGGGGCGAGTGGAGCCGCACTCACTGCGCATGCTCCGTGGTTGATGCGCTGAACGTAAGCCTCTGCGCTGGGCTCCGCCCATCATTTACATATGATCACACCCACTTCCACTTGCGTCGGGTTACGCCAGCGCATTATCGTTACTCTGGCGCAAGTTTACGCGCAACTGCTATGTGAATTACAGGACTTGCGCTGAAAGGGTCTTCAGAGTAACGTAAATGAGAAGCGTTACTCTGGAGCAAAGATGCTCTCATCTACCTGAATCTGGCCCTTGGGCCAGATTCACGTAGTCCAGAGCATCTTTGCTCTGGAGTAACGCTTCTCATTTGCGTTGCGCTGCCGATTTTTTAGGAGCAAGTGCTGTCATTCATGAAGCACTTGCTCCTAAAGTTGCGGCAGCGCATCACAAATGAGCCGGCGGAATTCAAATTGGGCGGGTACGGGGCGTGTAGTATGCTAACTACGCGCGATCCCGCCGCCGACGTACTGCGCATGCGTCGAGTGTCAAAACATCCCCGTGCGCATGCTCCAAAATTGTGAATGAACGTCAATGACGTCACATTCCCATTCAGACCGTTTTACGCAAGCGACGTTTTTTTTTTTTTTTCCCGACGCGATGACGACGCCTATACCTAACATAGGATACGCCAGCCCCATGTAGGTATAACTATGCGCCGCGTATCCCGTCCGGAAACGTCGTAACGTCACTGCGTCGCGCCGGATTTCGTCGTGAATCCGATTTCCGCTCATTAACATATTTTTTGAGCGTAAACGGCGGGAACGCCCCCGGCGCCATTTTTAAGTAAGTAACATCGATGGCGAAACTCAGTTACGCTACCGCATCGGAACTTTTCTTGTTTTCTTTTTGTTAAAAATAACCTTTGAAATTATTTTCCAGCAAGTATTCTATTGGTATTCACATCAAACCTATCACAGTGGTAATCCATAACAGAATGTACAATGGACAGTACTGCCCAAACCAACTTGATAGCTTGTTACATGAGCCTCTAAAGTTCTCTCACTGTGCTGGTGTAAAAATAAGTAGCGTGGAGTGAATTCTAATAGCTTCTGTCAGATCTCCCTGGACAAGTGTTTGTCCAACTGCATTGGCTTCTCATTTATCCTTACTATCAGCACATATTCATATCCCTGTGAGCTCTCAAGGTGAAATCCTTGTTTCACCTTCATCAGTGTTGACAGCCATTGCAAATCACTTGTTCTGGGTTTTGTTTCTCTGCTAAACAACAGTACATCTTTTTATCCTTTTCCTTTTTGTTAAAAATGAAATGAAACTCCTTCTCTTGTAGTTTTTTTTGTATAGCAGTTTTAAAATAAATGCATAGTTTATGGTGCTTTGTGTATGGTGCTTTGTAATATTTTACAATCTAACAGGTTTTTATTGTGCAATTGACATCATCAGCATTGTGGACCGGGCAGGCCAACTATAATCTAAATGAAAAAACGTTTTCTAAAGAAATTATTACTGGATGTGGCAGATACATGGGAAAAACATCATGGCTTTCTAAATTTGGATGAAGAAGAGATGGAGCTTATAAAGAAGAAAACATATTTTGAGATTCAAGCTGTGGAAAGGCTAAGGGGCAAATCTGGAAGGCTTAAGCCGTGTACACACAATCGGATTTCTGATGGAATCAATTCCGATGGATTTTTTCGTCGGTTATCCGATGAAGCTGACTTTCATCAGCCTTGCATACACGCTATTAGACTAAATTCTGAGCGTGCCAAAATGCAGTGACGTAAAACACTACGATGAGCCGAAAAAATGAAGTTCAATGCTTCCGAGCATGCGTCGACTTGATTCTAAGCATGCATGGATTTTTCTCTAATGGAGTTCCACACAGACAATCGTTTTTTTATCCATAGGAAAAATTTAAAACATGTTCTATTTTTTTCATCGGACAAACCAATCGTGTGTACATGGCTTAAGTGGTACAAAACAGAAAGGCTGAGAGTGGGGAACAAAATAACAGAGGATGCAATATCACTACAGTAAAACATCATAATCATCCAAGCTTGAGGAACCATTAATATTTTGCACTGCATAAGATATGTCTGCAGAAAAAAACTTTTCTGAATGTGGTAGGACCCCTGGAAAGCAATTTGATCTCCCTAACACAAGACAGCATTAAAATCCTGCTAAGGCTTTTAATCCCCCCAACTCTATTTAATAAAATGTATGCCTAACCTTGTAATTTAAAGTGGTTGTAACCCTCAGACATAAATGAACAAAGCACATCCCACTATAGTGTGTACAAGACTGAATTTACGTAGTCTGCTATCTGAATATGTCACTTCTGACAGTTTTTCCCAACAGCACCGACTCCCAGGAGATGTCCCACCGCCTCCAGCACACAGAAGGTGACTCATAACTTCAATCCAGCAGAGCTGAACAAAAAAAAAACCTGACAGCTCAAGAGAAGCCGCTGTACTAACTATCCAACGTTGGTACATCGATCTCCCCTCCTGTTTTATTGTGTTCGGACAAAGGGACGGGGGACATCACAGTCCCGCCTCACCACCTTGTTCAATCAAAGAATGTTTTACATTCATTGAGAAAACGAAAAGTGCTTCCTGAAAGGTGCCAATGCACAACCTAGTGCCCCGAATGAGCAACCTTGTGTGTTCACAATACAGAAAGGTATGGGACCCAGAAGCTAGGCCAGAAGCAGTAAATATTAAATTAACCATTTGTTGCAGGTGAATCTTCCTGGTGTGTTTAAAACAACATTGTTTCACTCATCACCATCAGTAAACCTATGTTCAGTGAAAGTCACATCACATTTGCTGCCTAAAAATTATGCTTCTATATCTATTCCATGCGTGCGTGTTTTATATTATTTTTTATTGTATGCGAGTTCTGGTGCTATGTTCTAAGCACAGAACATATAACTACAATTTTACCAATATACAGTAGTTTCATTCAAATGACCCAGAGCAATATTCAGGGCTGCCGTTAATATGCTTAATCTATTTAGCAAACTTTATCAAAACTGTTATACAGTATACTCTAAAGTAGATGTCTCTGGATTTTCTTTTAGGATACCATGTGAAAGAGTATCAGTAGCAGAGTAAATAGGAACAGGATATTTAAAGGGGTTGTAAAGGTAAAAATCCCTTGAGAGGTGAGGGGGCGAGCAGGAGAGTCAGGACGCCCACTAACACACAGCTCCTTTCTCTATCTGCAACATAGAGAGCATCCTGACTCTCCTGCTCTCCCCTCCCCCTCAAGGGAGGGGGCGAGTGTGACACTCCACACCAGGGAGAAAGCCTTGCATTACTGTGTGGAGTTACAGACAGAAGGACAGGAAGTGAGGATTTCTCATAAGAAATAAGGACATTAAAAAGCAAAATGGAAGGATGAGGTGAGTGAAGGAGGACTGCACTAAGGTAAAGGAAGCTATTTAAGGGGAAAATATTTTACCTTTACAACACCTTTAAGGATTAAAAAAAACTCTGATCCACTCTTTATTTGTAATCATTCACACAGCATGTAATCTATTATCTAGTTGCTCTTTATCATTTATCAGCTACTCTTGCTTCCAGAACACACTCAACATGATATGGCATGGATGCCACTAGATCTATGAAGGTATGCTGTGGTATCTGGCACCAAGCTGTCAGTAGCAGATCTTTTAAGTTCTGTAAGTTTCCAGATGGGGCCTCCATTGATCAAACTTGTTTTTCCAGCACATCCCACACATGCTGGTTATATTGAGAGCTGGAGAATTTGGAGGCCAAGTCAACACCTCAAACTTGTTGTTGTGCTGCTCAAAAAACTCTCTTTATTTTTGAAGTGTGACAGGGTGCTTTATCCTGCTGAAAGAGGCCACAACCGTCAGTGAAAACCCGTTCCATCAAGGACTGTATTTTGTCACCAACAATGTTTTGGTAGGTGGTACATGTCAAAATAACAACCAGATGAATGGCAGGAACAAGGTTTAACAGCAGAGCATCAGACTGCCTCCACGGGAGGAATCTGGGACAAATATATCCCTCAAAAAGAGGCTAAATGGATAGAGAGCCTTAATGTGACATTACCACCTGGTAAAAATTAGATACTGTCATACAAACCCTTTCTCTGAAGGATTACCTTTTATACAATAGAGTTTCTAGCATAACAAATATGTAGTGCGTTTAGGTTTTTTGAAGTCTAGGAATGTATCTATTCCATTGATCTTTTTAAGTGATAATTGAAGGTGGGCTGTACAGGGTGATTTTAGGATAACATCTTTCAGTAGATAATAGGGTACATATGGATTTTGTGTTGGATGCTCTATGACTGTGCTATTGAACCATGCTTGTCGTCTCTTTTTGTTTTTGTTACTGGCACATTTGTTTTCTATGCATAATAGCATTTATGTGTTATGGTTTTCATTGATGGAAGCGTGCAGATCCTGGGTGGGTTTGCAGCAGCTCTTTGGTGGGTGTGTGGTTCTTGACACACAATAGTCCTGCCTGGGAGGTAGGTGGAGACATGTTGGGAGGCTTAGTTTCCATCCCTCCCCCTCCACTCCGCCTCCTGTCATCCACTGCTGTTGTTGGATACCAGAGATACAACCTTTACATGGCAGCCTCTAGGTTTGTCCACTGTCATATGCACAGTAGGTTTGAGCCGAACACCCCTAGTTTGGTTCGCAGCAGAACATGCGAATAGGCAAATTTGTGCAAACAGTCAAGCTCTGTTAAAGTTTATGGGACACAAAATTGAAAAAATAAAAAGTGATCATTTTAAAGGCTCATGTGAAAGTTATTGCCATAAAACAAATGTATGGGGACCTGGATCCTGCCCCAGGGGACATGTATCAAAGTGAAAATACGTTTTAAAAAAGGAGCAGTGATTTTAATAATGCCTAGTGAAACAATAAAAATGAAATATTCCTTTAAATATCGTGCCTGGGGTGTCTCCTTAGTAAAGCAGCACATGTTTCCCTTGTTCATTACATTCCCACAGAAAAATTACATTTATAAAGGAAATTTTAAAACTGTTTGCGGCTGTATGTCGGATGCCAGCAATATAAAAATAATCCTTGAAAAAAAATGGCGTGGTATTAAGGGAAACCCAGCGCCAAAATTTAAAAAGAAAATGGCTTAGGGGTCCCCCCAAAATCTATACCAGGCCCTTCAGGTCTGTTATGGATAGTAAGGGGAACCTCATGCCAAAATGTAAAAAAAAATGGCGTGGGGGTCCTCCCCAAAAATCCATACCAGCCCCTTCAGGTCTGGTATGAATTTTAAGGGGAACCCCAAGTCAAAATTTAAAAAAATGGCGCCGGGTCCCCCAAAATCCATACCACACCCTTATCCGAGCATGCAATCTGGCAGGACACAGGAAAAGGTGGCAAAGGAGAGCGCCCCCTCCTGAACTGTACCAGGCCACATGCCCTCAAAATAGGGAGGGTGCTTTGGGGTCCCCCCAAAACACCCTGTCCGCATGTTGATGGGGACAAGGGCCTTTTCCCCACAACCCTTGCTCGGTGGTTGCGGGGTCAAAAAAGTTAAAAACTTGTACAGTGCTGTTTGATTTGCAGCTCCTGTGTCTTGTAAACCTGTATGTGCTAGCTGATCACCTGTACTGACCTGGCTCTGTTGACTTACCCGTTATCTCCAATCCTGACCTTGGCTTGCCTTTGACCCTGCATATACTTCTTGCTTGATATCCTGTTGCCAACCACTGTCTGTTTATCTGACCCTGCTTCAGTCTGCTGCATTACCCTGCCTGACTACCTGTTCTGACCTGGCTCCTCTGACCCTGCTCCTGCATGCTGCCTTGCTTTGTGTGTTTTCTGTGCTGACCCGGATTGCCTCTCCCTCCTCCAGCCTGCTGCTGATTCTACCACAGACTCCACAGGCACCCCTGCCCCACTATGTTTACAAGACCCCTCTCCCCACTCCAGTGGCTCCTGAACCAGGGCTGTAAGAGAGGTCTTCCAGGCCAACTTCTTCCATTGCTCTTTATACAAATGTAATGCTTTTAATAATTAAAAATAACTGTAAAAGCAAGAGACAGTGTGACTACGACATAAGAGTAAACAGAAAGAACCCCAAGGGATAGTGCGGGCAGGAAGCCAAAATAGGATACCGTGAAAGAGTACAAAAAGTATGTAAAAGTATAGATTTTGTTTGATTATAAAACAGATAAATATTTAAAAGCAATTGTGGAACAGCATAATTCAAAATATAGGTACAGCTACTCAATTGCCGAATTCACAATTGTACTGATAGACAAGTCAAAAAACAGATTATGATTGCAGTATCAACTCTACATGTTTCGGATCAGCATAAAAGGCATACAATTTCTGTTATGATGGGTACAATTTCTTCTTCAGGAGTTGTGCTTGAGCTGGCTGTTATATCACTATAGAAAAAATATATGTAAACAAGTAAATATAACAATAAACAACAATTTAAATTTTTTAGATTGTTTTGATTTGGGCCCGTAACCAATTAAGATTTTAGTAAAAAAAAATGCAGAGAAAAAGAAAAAAAGAGAAATGGGAAATGAGAAGAAAGAAAGAAAAAGGGAAAAAAAAAGGAATTTTTTTTTTTTGGAGAAATGGCAGACAAATATGTCATAAAGAATGGGTACTTACAAATTGTGTATTCCAATGGCATACAGGATACACAGCGTTATTGCAAATGGATGTGATCACATATCAAAAAATGAGAGGATAGTGTAATAATATATTGCGCTAACTAAAAAAAGTGAATATAGGTAAAGCAGACAACACAACAAAATGGATATTTGTAAACAAAAATAGGTGAAAGGTGTAGCGCTAATGCGGGGGTCCTATACGGGGTCACCCCAATGTGATTAAGAAGTAGGTAACTCAGACCATACTATTCCAAAAGCCAGGGTGGGGAAAAAATATATTTCCAAAAAATATTTCCCTCTAAGTGACCATTAAGTATGTCATCAAGATTCGTAAGTATTCAAACTCATTTACCAAGACGGACAATAAAAAAGGCAACTACTGCGAATATGTGATAGAACCATGCGATATGAGAGCATACAATAGCACAAAGTCCACTGTGAATAACTCAGGGCAACCAATCATATAAGACTTCAGTCCCAACACCTAATAGGTGTGACACACATGTCCTTCTTGTTAGATCGACTTGAATGCGATATATAGTTCAAGAAGTGATCTTCACACTTTGCACATATACAAATAGATGGGTACCCTTACCGGATAAGGTGGACCCTCACCACACCATATGGCGGGGGGTCTTACGAGCTTTTATAGACCAATTGTCTAATCCGGTTACCATCAGGATTGTAGTCCTAGGCAGGGGTGATCTCCAAGGTGTGTCGGTGTCCACAGGATGAATCAGTTTTAGAATTCACACTTTGATGGTGCCCAGTAGCTCTCAGGCGCAGGAAGGAAAAAATAAAGAAAAAATGCTCCTCATAGTGTAAAAATGCTTAATTTAATAAAAATTCCACAACATCACACACTTTGTGATAGGAACCATAAAAAAGAAAAGAAAAATTAAAAACCACACGTGTAAAAGAAATAACTTATAGAAAAAAAGGAAACAGCAGCAACTCTCCCCCTTGATGGGTGGACAAGAGTGTTTCCCACAAAAAATGCAGTGGAGACTTTCAGTAAGTCAGCAACCCGACCGGTTTCGTCTAAAAAAGACGTCAGGAACCTAACAGACAGAAAAAGAAACAAAACAACCAAAAATTAATATATATATATATATATATATATATATATATATATACAGTATATATACGGAGATATCTCTTTGACAACAAAAAAAAAAAGAGGGTCAGCATTGAACTAACCATAGAGTTCACAGGCAGGAAACTAAGGTATATGTTTCTTACCCAGATAAGATGTCTCTAACAGAGAGGTGTGATCCAAAAGACCATTCTGGCTGTGCAGCAATAGTATGCTGCACCTGCCTGAATTAAATACCTGACAGGGTGGGAGTGTCAGGCCGTGTACACACAATGAGATATGTCCGCTCAAACTTGTCTGACGGACAGTTTAGAGCGGACATGTCTCATCGGATTTTGGTCCGATGGCGTTTACACACCATCGGATCAAAATCTCCGCCGGCAGACAGCGCGGTGACGTGGCGGTGACGTTGACGCCGCCACGTCACCGCACCAGGAAGAAAAATACTTCCACTTCGACGCATGTGCGGGAAGGTATGTCCGCTGGTGAGTGTACTGACCAGCGGACATATCCAACGGACATGTCTCCAGGGGAAAAATTTTAAAGCATGTTTTAAAATTTGTCCGCCGGTCAGACATGTCCGCTAGCCCGTACACACGATCGGATTGTCCGCTGAACTGGTCCGTCAGACCAGTTTGAGCAGACAAATTTGATCGTGTGTATGCGGCCTCATACCATTGTCGAGCAATCCTTGTTATATTTCCTTTTCATCAAGTCTGTGTTAAAAGAATTGCATCATGTCATTCACCTGGGATAGGTTTCACATTGAAGCAATTTGTCATGCAATTTGATAAGTCACATCCTATTGCCAGCAAGGCAGTGTTAAAATCAATATGATGCCGACTTTAAGTTGCTGTATCAATTTAAAAAAGTAGCACATGCAATACCTTTGCGATTTAGGATGCGACTTCAATAGACTCCCGTGCATGAAGCCACACAGATGTCTTCAAAGTTGCAACCCAAAGTCGCACTGAGATGCGACTCTAAAATTGTGCCATTTCAGGTTGGGTCGCACAACTTCAAAGCCACAGTCAATGTGAACGGGGGGCAATAGTAGATTCACACTGGTATGCTGTGGTCTGATCTTGCATCATGTCATTCACCTGGGATAGGTTTCACATTGAAGCAATTTGTCATGCAATTTGACAAGTCACATCCTATTGCCAGCAAGGCAGTGTTCAAATCAATGCGACACCGACTTTGAGTTGCTGCATCAATTTGAAAAAGTAGTACATGCACCACTCTTGCAATTTAGGAAGCGACTTCAATAGACACGCGTGCATGAAGCCAAACAGATGTCTTCAAATCGCAACCCAAAGTCGCACTGAGATGCGACTCTAAAATTGTGCCATTTCAGGTTGGGTCGCACAACTTCAAAGCCACAGTCAATGTGAACGGGTGGCAATAGTAGATTCACACTGGTATGCTGTGGTCTGGTGTTGCATCATGTCATTCACCTAGGATAGGTTTTTTCGTTTGGATCTGACGTTTTGTGAGTACAGCTGGCTAAAAGATTCCGCCCCTATACTGGAGTTCCCCGGTCAAGTGCGGCGTTCGGCGCCACCGCATCATGATGCGCGGTGATGTCAGACGTTGACAGAGGCCGCCGACACATAAGAACAGGAGGCGGTACTTGAATCGGACAATAGACCAACCCGAGTGCGCAGTTGCAGAACATAAACAGTCCGGCATATGCGTGAATATACCGCATTCCATAAAGGGGAAGCCTCCACCCATGGTGGAAATAGCATGGAGGCCCCCCTGTGTCTGGGAGATCCTACAAGCCACAACAACTAGCGGGCAGGAAATGGAGGACTGCAGATATATTTCTTTAAAATGTATATAAAAAAGAGAACTGAAAAAATCTCTAAATCTCAAATGTGAATTACCGAATTTATCAGGGTATTGCACGCTCCGGCGTATAGCGCGCACCCCTAATGTGGACCCGAAATTCCTGTAAAAAAAACATTTTAGTGCTTGCAGTTTTGGCGTCCATCGGCGGCCTTGTCCGGTCCGGCGTCCATCTTCGGCTTCAGTGGTGTCCTCCCGGCTTCTCCAGCTCTGTCTCGAGTTGAATCCCCGCTTCCCACAGTCAGTTTGAACGCCTCCGCTGACATATACCATTTGCAGTACACTCGGGTACATTCAGCCAGGCTTGGCTTCGCTTGTGCTCAGGCTCTGTGACGTTTATGCATTAGCACGAGCGAAGCCGAGCCTGGCCGAATGTACCTGAGTGTACTGCACTCATTTCAAACTGAGCGCGGGAAGCGGGTATCGGCATATATCGCGCACCCACGATTTTCCCCTTATTTTAAGGGGGAAAAAGTGCGCGGTATACACCGATAAATACGGTAGAATAAATTAGATGTGGAGCATCCAGATGCATCACAGCAATATAACATATTTAAGATGTAGGAATGCGTACACCATTCACGCCATATAGGGAATACAGTTATATATATATATATATCAACAACAACAACGTATATCAATGAATAATAGAAGGTCTATACGAATAAAGATAAAAATTAGAAAAATCGAAATATTGAAACGCCTGGGTGTGGATATGAACGCCCATGATAATCCTCGAACATAGTGAAAACGTCATAATGTAAATAACAGTAAAATAAATATGAAAGTTGGAATAGTTCAGTATATATATCAAGACCAAAGGGAGAGACAAGATAGAATTACGGTAAAGATTAGTAGAGACGCAACCCAAAATATAATTGATATTTTATTGATCCTTATCAAAACCTCCAGTTGAAACACCCAGTAAAAATGGTCTAAGATTAAATGCCTCGTTGAAACCAGGTGGTGAATTTGCATTAAGATTTGATATCCAGCGGAGCTCTCGCTGGAGGAGATTCTTATTGAAATCGCCTCCCCGGGAGCCCAGATGGACCTGGTCCAGCACCAAAACACCCTGGGACACCCTGGGACAGATGCCAGCATTGGCCCGGACAACACGCCCCCCCAACGGCAGATCCAAATCCTCCACCCGCACCGCCCCAATGTGGCGACACAGTCCCCGCCACAACCCCTGCACCGCCCTCCCCACGCAAACACACCACACCGGTCGACCGGCAACAGGAACAATGTCCAGAGAGGAAATGCTGTCCACTTGGTAAGTAGATGTCTTTTCTAGTGTCCATGTACTTACAGTAAGAACAAGATCCACAAGGGAAGGTTCCCACTGTTTTGCAAGGATCACCTCTATTTGAGCCTCTAAATTCACTTTGAACCAATACATTGCGCACAGAGGTAGCTCATCTGTAGGTAATCATTGGAACAGGGGGCACAAAAGGTCCTATTGCAGGGTCTGACGTCAGGAGGTGCCAATATTTTTTGCAAATCTGTGACACTTGATTATGGTCATTGGAAAAGGTAGTAACTATTCTAGGACCTTCATTTGGGTTTTTAGCTTTTTTGGAGACAAGTAGTTCATGCCTGTTGTTGGCATCTGCACGTTGGAATGCTTTTTTCAGGCATTTGTGGCTGTAGCCATGTTCAAGAAGACGTTTTTTGAAGTTGTTAGCCTCATGTTTGGAATCAGACTGATTAGAACAATTACATTTGATGTGTAAATATTGTCCGTAAGGGATGGAATTTATGAGGGATCTAAATAGTCTACATGAAAGTAGATTGTCAACATTCTTGTAAATTTCAACATCCAAAAAGTAATTTTGGAGGAGTCGGAACTCATCGTAAACTTAATATTGAATTCATTTATATTTAATGCAGTTAGGCATTTGTCCAGAATGGATTGGGGACTGTCCCAAACGACAAAGATATCATCTATGTACCTGTGCCACATTAACATGTGGCACAGGTACAAAGATAGATCCTCATCATTAAAAATCATATCCTCCCACTCCCCCAGGTACAGGTCTGCATAGCCAGGGGCACAACAGCTGCCCATGGCCACGCCCTGTACCTGGAGGAATAGTCGGTCATCGAAACCTATGACATTAGAGTGGGCAATAAATGAACAATATGAGTCCAATAGTCTATAGAAATCAGTTCTTAACATAGAATAAAAGGCTGAAACAGGATGAAAAGGGGAAAACACAGAAAGCCCCACCTAGTACAGAATTTAGGTACAGTTTAATTACATAGTAAGTAATCCACTTACAAGATATACGATAGCATAAGGCTCAACTGTATATAGATGTTAAAGGTAGCTTTCCGGCATCTGATACATGCATCCATGAATGTGACAAGATGTTAGAGGAACCGCAATCCGTCTACAAATGTTGCTATCGGGTAGAATAAGAATAAGGGGGTAGAAATAAGGGTCCGCTGTAATGGTGTGGATCCAATTATCTGCAGGCTGCGGCTTCAAGTAAAAATCTTCCGTTCAAGCCAACAGATACTGCATATAATTGGATCCACAACATTACAGCAGACACTTATGGTCCTATCCCCTTATTCTTATTTTATTCCACAGCACCACCCTGGTCCAAAACATTGGTAATATAGTCAACAAAAATGTAATCAGATTAGTCTGAAATGATCTGCACTCAGTAAAGCCAAGCTGCTTTGGGTCCAGCAAGTTGTCTGTTTTTAAGTGATCAATGATCCTCCTTTTTAACAGGGATCCATTATCTTGACTACAATCGACAACCTTTCTGGGTGTTATGGTAACCGACAAATGGCATCATCAAGAATAGTGGACAGTACAGATCCCTTTCTTCATGGCATATGAGAAGCCAAAGGGAGCCTTGAAGATGCAACAAACCATAAATGCTAATAAAGTTGAATTTTAGAAAGATATTTGTGAAAACCAGTTTGTATATGTAGTGTGCTGGCTGGTAGCATCAGAGGATACCCACACAGTAGTTTTACACTTTGATTCTAAAGTTGACATCTATAAAGTAAAAATAAAAAGACAACAAACAAAACAGATGGATAGATACTTCCATAACATTGAATAACATGTGACTAGTATCACATAGTACAATATTTACAGAAACACTTGATGAGTGGATTTAGCGTGCATGTATTTTAATATTTGTTTCATAATTGTTTATATATTATCCAATTACATTCAGACATCTAAAGTCTATACACACATTTGTAGTGTGAAGGACACTTTGCTCTGTAGTAAAAGAGCACAAAAATCCAGCTGTTAAATGGAGATTACATTCTCCAGAGAATAGAACAAATCTTCTTAAATGAAGAATGGAAATTAGATGAAGTTTCTTAAACTGATGTTTGATTAACAAGGGAAAGGAACATTAATCGCTGTATATAAAACAAACCAAATATGAATCTGCAGCACTTAAATTTGAAACAATAACCTAATTAATCACACATTTTATGTCATGGTGTGAAAAGTAGGCAAACCAATTTTTTTTTTTTAATGTTACCTCTCTATGCTGTATATTTTTAATACATTTGATTGCTCTTTGAAGGCCGTTAGATAGTTTTAACTAAAAAAAAAATGTCATATTTCTCCAGAGAATAAAGCTCTATATCTTGTGCAATTTTGCTCTCAGTAATAATATGCATGCAAGAAGTGTTTTTTATAAAAAAATTGAAACAGGTTTTAACAGTTTATTTTGGCAAGCCAGCAGGGCTGAATGCTAAGGGATTATATAATATGTATTATCCACGTACGAAAAGATATCACTTACATTGTATACCTTCTTGCCTAGTTATCAATTATTTTAGGCATGTATAATTTTCTCTTTCAGCAACTGGTGCAATACAATGCAGGAAAAAAACATTGTTTATGCTCTAAGCAGTCGTAAAAGCGATTTCCACTTTTGAAGCCAAATTAGTATACCTACCTTTAGAACCCATTCACATAGGTCCGACTTTAAGATGGCCCAAGTCGCGCTGCATGAAGAAATCAATTGAAATGAATGGAGCCGTCTTAATGAACACTACTGCAGTCGCTCCGACTTCAAAAAAGGTTTCTGTACTACTTCAATCTGACTTCTAGGCGACTTGTACCCATTGATTTCAATGGAAGTCGCCTCCAAGTTGGATCCCCATTGATAGTGAGACACCTTTAAAGAAAGTCGCCCCAGTGTGAACTGGCTCTAAGGCAAACCCCTCCCTCCCACAGAGCTGGTATTTGGTATGAATCATGAGGGGGAACTGAACGCAAAATTTTATATAAAAAACTGGCATGGGTTCCCCCTCCAAGAGCATACCAGACCCTTATCGAAGCACGCAACCCAGCCGGTCAGGAAAGGGGGTGGGGACGAGCGAGCCCCCCCCAAACCATACCAGGCCGCGTGTCGTCACCACCCGGGGGAGCATGATGGGACTGTGACGTCATAAGAGGCCTATATAAATCACCGCGCACCTGGCATTACAGCGGGAGAGATCGTCGAGTCAACATCGAATAAGAGGGAAGAAGGACCGGGCCGCTGCTAGTAAGAGCGGAGAGCGGACAAGTCATAAGAAGACCCCCAAAGTCATAAGAAGACCCCTGAAGTAAGTCAGATGAAGGGAGAAGACCGGGCCACCACTAGTAAAAGAGCTGGAAGAAGATAGTGGAGGAGCACAGCAGAAGTTGGAAGAAGACACCCGGAGCTGCCTAATAAATTACCCCAAAGCACCTACCCTCCATGTCCCCACCCCTTTTCCTGACCGGCCGGGCTGTGTGCTCAGATAAGGGTCTAGTGTGGATTTTGGGGGGACCACCCAGGCCGTTTTTTGGCATAGGGGGTTCCCCTTGAAATCCATACTAGACCTAAGGCCCTGGCATGCTCTGAGGGGGAACCCATGCCTGTTTTTTATTTAAAATTTGGTGTGGAGTTCCCCCTCCTGGAGGCAACTTCGAGTTGCATTGTAAGTCGCCCCAAGTTGCGTTGTGATTCACGCTCAAGTCGTGTCCAAGTCGCCTTGCAAAGTCACACAAAAAGTTGTGTTGAGAGAAAGGAGTCACCGCTCCAGATGGGATCACTATATGGTTACAGGTGGTGCAGGATACCGAGGGTGCTGGCAGTGCACTAAGCAAAATGAGGGCAAAGAAAAATGGATAGCCGCACTCCAAAACCTGATGAGTGGTCTTTTATTCAATAGACAGCATGTACAAAAATAGGGTCAAAGGAGTGGAAAACAAGGAGCAGCAGACGCGTTTCGCACTGGATCAGTGCTTATTCATGGCTAATGGAGCATTAAAACTGTTATGTATATATAGGACATAAGGTGAACATGTGACCAATCTCGATTAATTGGCCGGTAGGAGCCTATGGTATTAGGACAACCCCTGATGCCAATGAGATAGTCACATTGCACCTGTGCACACCAAAGCAAGACAAAACAAATGCACACAGGTGTGAAACCAATAAAAAATGTATAGATAATAGCACATTGTAAGCATAATGCACATATAAAATACTATATATGTGGTACATACATGGTGCTAAAGTGACACAAAATGGTAAAACATAAGGCAATGAAGAAGATGAATAAAATAAAAGCTTAAAGACGATACAATTTAAACCACAATAGGCTGTAAAAAGAGCATAAGGTAGATTATGTAAGTGAAATATATAATGGTGAATAAACAAATGAATATGAATAAAAATGAAAATGAATGTAAATGTGTATATCGATATGAATGAAAACGTATGTAATGAAATAAAGCACTGGATCTATCTGACAGCTTGTTCGATGGAAAATAGCAGAAAGAATAGATCTATGTGTATATTAGAGATGGATTCATCCATATTGGTGACGTGCATATAGACATAATTGGGGATGTGGATGTAAAGAGTTACCCGAGATTTAATGACGACAATCGGGAAAAATACACCCATAAAAACATCCAATCATAAAAAATATATTCATACATAAAAGAAGAGGGTGGCAAATTGTATCAAAGCATGTAGACACATCGTAGCCAAATGTGAAAAGTGTGAAGAAAGTGAATTTAAAGTGAAATGGAAATGATTAATAATAGGCGTCACTGAAGTGAGAGACCAAAACATGATGTGATCAAAGATTTTAGCGAATGTGAAAAACTTCCGTGTTAGGGAGGCTGGTATATGTATTCTAAAACATTTGGGTCAAGGGGAAAGAGAAAAGTAAAAGGTTCTCAATACGAGAATATAATGTGAACGAAGTCCAGAGCTGGCCCAATGAAATAGTGAGTTTTTAATTTTATATATAGAATGATAATAATGTTTGCTGAGAGTAAAAAAAAAACATTGGCTAGAACAGCCAAAGGATGTATAAAAAGATATAAAAAATACACCTATATAGAAAATGACAGAAGTTTGTTAAAAGGTTGTCTTCTATGGGTGAAATGAAAATTAACCTATGACAAACAAATGTATGGGGATCTAGGGAATACATCCGGAAGGACTTAATTAGGCTGAAAATAGAACTGGTTAACTGAAAGCCAGTATATTGTGTTCCATTAGTGCGGAAGGATGCTCCCAAAAAATATATAACTGTATACATATAAATAGAGATGATCATAAGGCATTAGATGAATGATAAGGCTGCATGCAAAGGGACGCTAAATAGAAACCGTTATACACCAGTTCCTAATGGAATCAGTGTTAATCAGTATATCTATATCAGAAATAATGCATAGGTATGTGTCCCAGCCGGAGTTGGACGTGCAACCACGCAGTAATGAATTTCATGAGGACCTGAGTACAAAGTGATATCACCCGGTGACCCCGCCCCTTATGTCATCACCCCCTGGAGCATGATGGGACTGTGACATCATAAGAGGCCTATATAAATTGTTGCGCACCACGCACCCCACATTACAGTGGGAGAGATCGTCGAGTCAACATCGAAGAAGAGAAGAGGGAAGAAGGCGACGCAGGAGATCGGGCCACAGCTAGTAAAAGAGCTGGAAGAAGATAGAAGGCAGAAAGAACTGGAGAGCGGGAGAAGAGAGTGGAGAAGTCGGAAGAAGACCCCCGAAGTCTGAAGAAGACGGCAAGGTCCCCTCCGTGCACTGCTGTCGGCGCCGCGTGAGCTGTGTGTGACGGAGCTCCGGCTCACGCTGCCATCTTGGAAACCCTGCGCATGCGCACTCGTATTCTTTTTTAAGTCTGATTTTACCTCATTTAGCAAAGGGATAAAATTAGCAGAACAAACCGTCTGTTGAGGATGTCAATCTAACCCCCAGATATGTCAGCTCTCTTTTTACCCACGTATATGCATGTTGTTTTTTCAGAGGGAGCTCTTCTTTTTTCTCCATGCTAATATTTAGAATTTCTGGCCCAGATTCACAGAGCGATTACGCCTGCGCAACAGGAGATGAGCGTGCGTAAGTCTAAATGTGCGCGTGCGTTTCGATGCACGGCATCCCCAAAACGAGATACGCAAGAAATCTACTTTTTTTTGTCCGGCGTAATTTCGCTAGACAGGCGCATCCGTCCGTGCAAAACTGCGCTAGACAGACCATTGATTTGCTAGTCAAATATGCTAATGAGGGACTTACAGGGATCCACAAAAGAACGTTAGGGCAGCGCAGGCTACGCAGTGTGCGCAACAGCAAAATGTCCTGTCTAAAATTAGACCATATAAAAGCTGGTCTAAAAAGAGAAAAAAAGTCTACATTTTAGATAAAGCAACACTGTTAGTGAGGAGCTCAGCAGTCACACGTGTTGCACAACAATCTGTATGCCAACATGCCAGGGGCATCTTTGCGCATAGCTATACTACTGACTTTAGATGAACAAAGAAGGATGAGGGCACTGAGGAGGGCACTAAGGAGGAGGGCACGGGAGATGTTTTTTTATTTTTTTTATTTTTTATTTTTATTTGCTTATATAAACTTTACAATTTAATCTAATCTAATACAATATTCTTATCTGATACAAGCCCCTCACTCTTCACTTGATATATCACACATGCATAGACATCTTTGGCATGAGTGATTCTGAGGTGTCTCGCATCTTCAGATTCACCCCTCATGCCATCATGGAATTAACCACAACCTTGCAGGAGGACATCAGCAGCCCAACACATGGCACTACCCATGACACCCATGACAGCTACATATACAATCATAGCCCCATCCCCACAGATTTCGAACAGAACATGTATGGGGACAGCTGGCTGGTTGGTGAGTGACATGGGTGGCAGGCATGACTGTCCCCCCCCATGATGCACACATCACAAGGGGCACATGCACTACTAACATCCTCCTGTTTTTTCCCTTCGAGGTGACTCAGCATATGCACTGGGACCCCATCTCATGACCCCATCTCATGCCAGCCCACATTATGCATCTTTGCACGTTAAACACACACATTAATCATGGCACAATGAGAATGCATGCATGCACACCACTGTGGTCCCTAGCACAGACACATCACATCCTCATCACATTGGATTGGCACAAGCCCACCATGCAGGACTTGTGAGCAGCAACGCCATGCCACGGCTCCAATTATGTCACTGTACATTCATACACCATTCACACGGACCTGGGTTTCACTTCTCCACCACAAATAAGGGTGACACCCCTTTTCCCACAGGAATATCACCCCCACATTCCAAAATCATACACAAACAGAACCAAAAAAATAAAATAAATGCCCAGCAAAAATATAATTTAAACAAAATAACAACAAAGAAAACACATAAAAGACAAAAATCACTATGCAAAACAGTCCCCAAATATCTCAAAGACACGTCACAAACAAACAAACAAACGCTAATAAACAAAAGCACCTTGCTGTAAAGGGAGGGATACAAAGGGATGTACTTTTGCAAAGGAAGTGCATTTGTGTCTGTCTATTTATGCTGTCTGCGTAGTTCACTAAGTTGCCCGGGTCCACTTCCAATTTCACTGATTGCGCCGGACGTCATTAATCTTCTTGGCGATCCCCTGGTGTGTCCGGGTCTCCCCCCCAACGAGTTTACCTCGTCTGCGATGGCCTGCAATATCTCAGCCTTCCTGGCCGGGGTGGTGTTGGCACTCTCTGGGCCGTGCAGAAAACGGCCATATTGGGTAATGGCCCTGGCAAGAATTGCCTTCTCCCGCAAAGAAAAATTCAACTTTCGCTTCCTTTCACTCATGTTCTCACAAACTGGAACCAAAACAATCAACAAAAATCAGTCAGCAAAAATTAGTCACCCAAAAAGTATCAAAAACAGTCACCAAACAACACTCAGAAAACCACTATCCAAAACACTGTACAAAACAGTCAACAAATATTTTAAACACACGTCACAAACCAACAAACGCGAACAGACAACAGAACAAAAGCACCTTGCTGTATATGAAGGGATACAAATGGATGTACTTTTGCAAAGGAAGGGCGTTTGTCTCTGTCTATTTAAGCTCTCTGCGTAGCTCACTAAGTTGACCGGACCTAGTTCCAATCTCACTGATTGCGCCGTGCCGAGTTATGAGCATGCGCACAGAGGTGCTGACCATGGTCTGCTTCAAGCGTGCATGCGCGAGCCGGCCGGCCCTTCATTTGCATGGGGTCACGGCTCATTTCAATATAACGCGCCAACGTCCTTCCCAATTTGTAATACTCCGCCTTACGCCTCTGAAATAACGTTACGCATGCGCAATTTTCTGCGCAAAAGCTACGAGAATAGGGTGATTACGCGGCTACATTGTGCAAGTTTAACGTAAAGGCGGTGTGCTACGCCAGTCCAATAATGCACAGATGTACCTGAATCTGGCCCTCTGTTTTTATAGGATTTATTTTGAAGTTTGAAAGTTCTCCGTACTTTTTTATTTCGTTGGCTATATTCAGCAGAGTTAAAGTTGGGTTTGTTATGTACATTAAAATATCATCGGCGTAAGCAGCTACCTTATGTTCTTGTTCACCTATTTTTGCCCCCTCTATCTTAGGATTATTTCACAAAGTTGCCAAGAAGGGTTCTAAGGTTAATATGTATAGCAGTGGAGAGAGTGGGCATCCTTGTCTGGTCCCATTATACATTTCAATAAGAGCTGGCAGTTTGTCATTGACCTTAACCATTGCCATTGGTCTGTTATACAGGTTTTGTATCCAGTGCCTAATTCTCGGGCCCATCCCCAGATGTTGAAGGCTTTCCATCATAAATCCCCAGTCCACCCTGTCGAATGCTTTCTCAGCATCAATCGACAGGAGTAGGACTGGGGATTCTACTGCCTTATTTTTCTGTAATAGTAATATGGTTTTTAGGTGTTATCTCTGCCTTCTCGCCCCGGTATAAACCCGGTCTGATCCGGGTCTACCCAGTCAGGCATTAAGTCTTTTAGGCCTGTGGCAAGAATTTTTGCATATAATTTAGTATCAGTATTTAATAAGGCTATGGGCCTATAACAAGAGCACAGTGTCTTGTCTTTCTCTGGCTTTGGTATAATGGTGATATGGGCCAGTAGAGATTCTTGTCGCATTTCTTTTTCCTCTCCAATTTGGTTAAAATATTCACATAATCTTGGGACCAGCTGTTTTTGATTTTTGATTTTGTGCGCTTCCCATACAGTTGCCTTACTTAGTTCTGGTGTATCATTGGCCAGGAAATACGCTTCAATCTCTGTTTCTATTATCTTCTCTATTTCTTGATCTTCAATTATATCTTCATTTATTCTCCAGACTCCTTTTCCCGTTATTTCCCTATTAACTTTTAATTTCATTGTCACTGGGGCATGGTCTGATAGTATAGCTGTTTCTATATTTGATTCAACAACTTCCTCCAGTAAACTGTGTTCAATCAATATGCAGTCCAGTCTGGAGTACATTTCGTGTACTATTGAATGATAGGTGTAATCTTTTATACTTGGGTGTTGGGTCCTCCAGATGTCTACTAGTTGATGTTCAAATAGTTTTCTTTTTACTCTTCTTAAATCTTTTGGGCCAGATTCACAAAGCACTTACGCTGGAGTATCAGGAGATGGGAGAATTGGAAATATGCGCCTTCGTATCTATGCGCCGTATCCCCAAAACGTTATACGCCAGAAATCTAGACTTTTTCGACAGACGTAATTTCGTTAGACCGGCGCATCGTGTGCACGAAAAATGTGCTAGACACACCATTGATTTGCTAGGCAAATATGCAAATGAGGGAGTTACGGCGATCCACAAAAGTAAGTTTGTGCAGTGCAGGCTACGCACTTTGCACATCAGCTGCACGTCCTGTCTAAAATTAGGCAATATAAAAGCAGGCTTTAAATTAGACAATCCGTCTACATGTCAGCTAAAGCAACACCGTTAAGGACGAGCTGAGCAGCCACACTTGCAGGACAACAATCTGTATGCCAACATGCCAGGGGCATCCTTGCTCATAGCTATACTACTGACTTTAGATGAGCGCAGAAGGAGGAGGGCACGGAGGAGGGCACAGGAGAAGATATACCGCACACGCATAGACCTCTTTGGCATGAGTGATTCTGAGGTGTCTCACATCTTCAGATTCACCCCTGCTGCCATCATGGAATCAACCACAACCCTGCAGGAGGACATCACCAGCCCAACACACCGCTCACATGCAGCGCAGCCACTGGTCAAGGTCCTGGCAACACTCCATTTCCTTGCCAGTGGCTCTTTTCAAAGAACAAGTGGAGTGGTGGCTGGGATGTCACAATCCTCCATGAGCAGATGTGTGCACCAGGTTATCCCTGCAATTCGCAGACGCATGGCCAACCAAATCATCAAACCCACCCAGGAGGACCTGCGGCAGAAGGCAATGACAGATTTCGACAGAATTGACAGATTCCCACGCACCGTGGGGGCCATTGATTGCACACATGTGGCACTCCAGCCCCCCGTGAGACAGAGCACATATACCGCAATCGGAAGCATTGGCATTCCATCAACGTACAGGTGATAGTCGATGCCAAATGCCTCATATGGCACGTCCGTGCCAAACACCCCGGATCCAGCCATGACAGCTACATATACAATCATAGCCCCATCCCAATGGAATTCGAACAGAACGTGTATGGGGACAGCTGGCTGGTTGGTGAGTGACATGGGTGGCAGGCATGACTGTCCCCCCCCATGATGCACACATCACAAGGGGCACATGCACTACTAACATCCTCCTGTCTTTTCTCTTCCAGGTGACTCTGCCTATGCACTGGGACCCCATCTCATGACTCCTATCCAGAACCCCCAAACCCCAGGAGAGGAAAGATACAATGAAGCACACGCCAAAACCCGTGCTGGCGTGACCCACGCCTGGGGCGGCCACGGCCGCGGCCCCGGGTCCTCAGGGCCGACTCATGGGGGGGGTAATCCGGGGAAGAAGGAGCATCCCCTGGTCTCTGCCCACCTGGCGGCCTGCCCTCCAAGGCCATGGCAATTCTGGTCAGGCCAGCATTGATTGTTGCCGTATTGGCCTGGATAGCCTGGGTGAGGGCCCTCATATCCTGACCGAGGGCCCGCACATCCTGACCAATGCCTGCTGTGGTAGCCTGCTGTTTATTTAGGCAATTGATCAGAGCCAGGGAGTTGCAGGCCATGTCCCCAACTGTATCCTTTATGGAGGACAGACTCTCCTCCATCCGCCCCTAACTCTGGCTGACCTGTCCCAGATGGCGGGTCTGGAGGGCCTGATCCCTTCTCAGGTTGGCAGGCAGAACCTCGGCCACCCCCCTAGTCTTGTGGGTTGCCTTCCTGCCTCCATATGAAGCTTGTGGCCGGGGAGAAGGGGAGCCCTTTGGGAGGGGAGCCCTGTTGGGGGAGGAGTGGGAGGGGCTACCCCTGATGGAGGCCTGGCTGCTGCCAGCCATAGTGGAAAAATCCTCCAAAATAAACAAGCCATTCCCGGACATGACCTCCTCCTCCAACTCAAACTCCTCCTCCTCAACCTCCTCAGAGGACTCTGGCCTTGTCTGGGGGTCTTCATCAGGCTGTTGTCCTGGGGATGGTGCGGTCAGGCCAGATGGCCCAGCACCCTCCTGCACATCTGTGGATGACACAAAACATTCACAGGTTGGAGGATCCACACACTTGCCAAATATTCCCTTCCCCCCACACACATGCTACACACCAGATAGAAAAAAAAACGTACCTGTCCTCACGCCCTCCTGACTGGAGTCAAAGCCAGGCAGCGCCTCCACTTGCAGCCTGTTGAAGGTCTGGGCCACCGCACGCTCCTCCTCAGTCAGCCTAACAGGGCATGGTGGGCCCCCTCCAGTGCCCTTGGCATGGGCTGCAATCTTGCCCAACTTCCCACGGACCACACGCCGGAGGTCATTAATCTTCTTGGCGATCCCCTGGTGTGTCCGGGTCTCCCCCCCAACGAGTTTACCTCGTCTGCGATGGCCTGCAATATCTCAGCCTTCCTGGACGGGGTGGTGTTGGCACTCTCTGGGCCGTGCAGAAAACGGCCATATTGGGTAATGGCCCTGGCAAGAATTGCCTTCTCCCGCAAAGAAAAATTCAACTTTCGCTTCCTTTCACTCATGTTCTCACAAACTGGAACCAAAACAATCAACAAAAATCAGTCAGCAAAAATTAGTCACCCAAAAAGTATCAAAAACAGTCACCAAACAACACTCAGAAAACCACTATCCAAAACACTGTACAAAACAGTCAACAAATATTTTAAACACAAGTCACAAACCAACAAACGCTAACAGACAACAGAACAAAAGCACCTTGCTGTATATGAAGGGATACAAATGGATGTACTTTTGCAAAGGAAGGGCGTTTGTCTCTGTCTATTTAAGCTCTCTGCGTAGCTCACTAAGTTGACCGGACCTAGTTCCAATCTCACTGATTGCGCCGTGCCGAGTTATGAGCATGCGCAGAGAGGTGCTGACCATGGTCTGCTTCATGTGCGCATGCTCAATCCGGCCGGCCCTTCATTTGCATGGGGTCACGGCTCATTTAAATGGAACACGCCCACGTCTTTCCCAATTTGAATTACACCGCCTTACGCCTCGGAAATTACGTTGCACGGTGCAAATTTCTGCGCAAATACTACGACGATACGGTACTTGCGCCTCTACATTGCGCCGGTCTACTGTAAAGGAGGTGCGCTACTCCGGTCAAAATATGCGCCACTGTACGTGAATCTGGCCCTTTGTTTCTATATTCGCTACTTCAGAAGTGGAGTCTAGTTTACTGTCCATAATAAAATTCAAATCCCCTGCCAGAATTAGATGTCCTTTTTTAAATTCATCAAGTCCTTTTAAAATCCCCATCAAGAATTTTTTGGGATGTTTATTAGCGCCATATATATTGGCCAGAGTATATTTTATTCCAGAGATAGTTCCTATCAGGAATAAAAATCTACCGTCCGGATCAACCTTCCTCTCTTCTATCTTGAAGCCAACATTCTTCCCAAATCCAATAGCCACTCCTTTTGCCCTTTTTGTAGGGGTGTCACCATATTATCATATATGGATTCCCTTTGAGTATAGTCTGATATTACGCTCTAATGCCAGATGTGTTTCTTGCAGAAATATTATTTCAGCGCCGTTTCTTTCTAGTTCCTGCAGTACCATACGGCACTTCTGAGGAGAGTTGAGCCCTCTGACGTTATATGTTATAAATTGTAATGAACCCATTTTTTTCTTTTTTCCTCTTGTTAGCTGCTTCGTCTTTCTTCCATTTTCCTTCTGCTCTATCTGAACAGGGGTGAGGGAACCCAGGCCCCGTTTTGCACCAGGGGTTCTCCCCGTCCCACACCGCAACAGACAGTGGGTCGGCCACAATTTGTCAGTTTTAATGTTATCTTTTTGAACAAACCATTTCCCTTCTACCCCATATTTCCCTACCATACCCACCCTTTCCCTCCCCTCCCCCCGGATCCTTTGCACTTCTTGATGTTCTAGACCCATGGTCTTGCAGGTGCCTACTTCTTCCTCTACCTGTCTACTGAGTGCAGCCAGGTGGCAAACTATCTGGCGCTGTTGTCTACCCCATTGGGGCGACACAAGAGCCTGCCCCAAATCCTGCTCCCCGACCCCCGCCGTCTATTTCTTGTTGTACCTCCCTGCCCCCAAGCCCCTATTGATCCCACTGTTCCTTATTGAGAAAAAAAAAAGAAACGTAATTATTGTCCCTCTGCCCCTCATGACTTTCTCCTGGGGACTAGGTGCCATTCCTCCTCCTCCTGCATTTCTTCTTTTTCGGGTTCAGGGATATTCAGTTTTCCACAGAACTCCTGTACTTCCTCAATAAACCTGAGTTTCACTATCTGACTGTTCTTTTTCCCCATCAGGCATGCGGGAAACCCCCAATTGTACTGAATCTTATGTTCTTGTAATATTTTTATCAGGGGTTTTAGCTCCCACCTTCTCTTTAATTTGTTGTTTTTTTCTCCTAATTTCTCAAACCTTACTATTATATCCCTTGGGCTCTCTTTAGAAATTCTCGCAGGTCTTCTTATCCTGAAAGCTTCTTCTATCTTTATACTGTTTGTTTCTTGATTTCCCATTAGGAGGTTAAATATCTTCGCCATTATTTCATAAATTTCCTTTTTTTTTTTTTACCTGAAAAGATCAGTTTAAAAAAAGTTTATAGGTATGTTGTGTTGTCTTCCCCAACGGACACAGTATTCTCCCAGGTGGGGTGTCTGAGTGTAGTATTAGCACTTAGCATTGTTTTTATTGTTCACCTAAGTTTGTTCATTTATTATGTTATGCACTTCCATTCAACTGATTTTCCTTACCATGTTTCACTGTATGCCAGTCTCATTATAACTGTACCCTTCTCTTTGTTTTTATGAAAACCTTAACAAAAACATTGAAATATATCAGCAGATAATCAAGTATCTCCAAAATATAGTTCTGTGGTTGAAAAAGTAATCCGGTATGTCATTCTGGAAAAAAATGAAACCTTATCGTACAATGGAGGGGCTGATGTATGGTGAGTCCACCTGGAGTGGTGCTTGCTTTCATCTTATTACCTTGTCATGCACTGTTGATGCAGTATAGCTCATACAACCATGTCTCTTTATTGATTGCAATTGGTTTACCTTGTTTTTATCAGTTGTGATTGGTTAAGAATGTATGATACATGTAGCCTGCTAGGATAAATAAAATGCTCAAACCATAGTTAGACTCATTGGCAGTATTTTTGAATGTGCAATGCATGCCTTAAATCCACTGAGACTGTTATTGGATATTCTCCAGGGGCTCATTGGCGTACAGAAGCATCAACTACAACCACTAAGTTGTTTTCATTTTATATGTAACTGTTTTCTTTCATATACTGTTGCAATAAATATATATAATTTTCCTTAAAGTGAGTCTCTTCCTGTTTTCATTACTAAAAACTATGACCAAATACACAAAACTGCACAAATTTGTTAATGAATTACCATCGATACACTATTGGTACAGTAGGCATATATGAAGCAGTAGGACTTATCAAAATTACTTTAATATAAACATTAAAATAACATAAAATAAGCACAGAAAAAAATCACTATGGTTTAAAAAAAAAAGAAGAAGAAAATTACAACATTATTTCTGCTTAAAAATAAAAATATGAGATTGGAGGTGTTAAATGCTATTTTACCAATTTTGTTTAGTTCTGATTAAACATACTATTTAATTGTCTTTCATGGAAAATGTATCAATTCTATAACTAAATTTTTTGTTTGCACAGAAAATCTCAGTGTTTGTAAAGGTAGTACATTTCTTAAAGCTCTCAACAATAGTGTTCAGTGTCAGTGAGTTGGGGTCTTTTATTTAATCAGACTAAGCTGCCAAGTCTCTCCTCTGACTATTAGTCATGACAGATCATTTATTACTTTATCTGAATCCAGATGTATTTCTCTTTCCCTCTCTGCCATTCTCGGCTCTGCAGATTGTCAATTTGCAAAGCAGATTTCTCTCATGAAAATATATATGAATTGCTGCCTATCACTCACATTCCTCATTCAGGACTTTCTGCATGTTTAAATGACTTGGAATGATTAGCAATTTGGTAGGCCACATCCATTTCAGTCGGAAAATATTATGAGTACATGCTTGATGGGAAGCAACTCTCCCATTTGTCATATTCACCTCAACATGCTGTATGTAAATACAATTTCATGAAAGAGATGATTTTCTTTCCACAGTTAAATAAAGAAAAAAAAAAAAGATTTTGTGTGCTCTGAAAATACTGGAAACGTACCTGCAGCGTGTGACATTTTAGTTCCAAGCATTTCTTTAGTTTTCCATATTCCAAACATGACATCTAATAATGTTTTGTTTACCTATTATATATGCAGTTAAGACTTATAATATGTAGCATTATTAGTACACTAGGCACACACAAATTCATCTATCATTTTCACACTGGTACATTTTTAAGTGAGGAAAACTTACCAGGGACAAAATAAACTAGCGTCTACTAGACTTCTCTTATGGTATCCCTACCTTGCTGCTAGAACCAGCAGGATGTTGCCCGTTGTTGCTTACTTATAAATAATTGCGACTCTGCAGCTTTTTGTTCCTTTTGGCACCAACTGGGATTTATCCGGAAAGTTTTCAGGAGAGTCTCACGGGTGCAAATGGGCAACGTGGTAATATGTGGGGATTTCAATACTACTGTTGACCTGGATCTTGATGCCTCTTCTCTGCCTTGGAGTTGCTCTTATCTCTTACGTGACCTCCTAGTCAGGGAAGAACTTTACGATCCCTGGCAGTGTCACCATGCTGATGAAAAAAACATTACTTACTATTCTCCTAGGCATAACTCCTATTCACATTTAGATTTCTTCCTCGTAGAAAAGCTGTTGTTGCAGAGAGTGTCTAACTCATCCATGTTGTCATAATAATATATATGTGTAGGTATTTTATATATTGTGTTATATGTATGGCACAATTTATACATGTTACATACAGGCAATCAAGATTACACATCAAAGGATGTTTGTTGACCAAAGGGGTTAGTAGCCAAACAAGATTTACTACACATATCAAAAGGGCACAGATAATGACTATGATGTGCTTGTTGATGTCAATATGCAAGAATCCTTGACACGTCTATTTTACACATCAAACCTGTACTCAGGCCACATTTGGCACCTGTTAATATAATTGCACATATCAAAAGAGACTTGTTGATGTTAATATGCAAGAATGCAAATTAGGGCATGTGATGACTGCAGCCATCCCTGGTTAGGGGTCGTTATCTGTCATTTTGAGGCCGCGTACACACGGAGGGACCTGCCTGCTGAAACATGTCCGACGGACCGTTTCCAGCAGACATGTCTCCTCCGGATTTTCGTTTGACGGTGTGTACACACCATCGGATGAAAATCCCCTCGGCCAAGGAACGCGGTGACGTGGCGGTGACGTTAACGCCGCCACGTCACCAAACAAGGAAGTGAAATACTTCCACGCAAGCGTCAAATCCATTCGACGCATGCGCGGAGATTTATGTCCGCTGGTTAGTGTACTAACCAGCGGACATATCCGACGGACATGTCTCCGGTGGACAAATTTCAAAGCATGCTTTGAAATTTGTCCGCTGGGAAAACATGTCCGCTAGCCCATACACACGATCGGATATGTCCGCTGAAATGGTCCGTCGGACCAGTTACAGCAGATATATTCGATTGTGTGTACGCGACCTGAGAGACACAATGTAGATCAAAGATGGCCAATCAAATTCCTCAGCCATTGAGTGGATAGGCAATATAATTCTGGAAGTCAGTCTAGTCATTCTCTGAATATATTCTCTATTAATATGAAGGCACAGGTCTAGAATTGATCTAAGAGAAATGGGACTCTGAATTATATGTAATCTGTTGCATTTGTATCATCTGTGGACTTTGGACTTTGTTCTGTGTTGGAAGTCAAATAAAATGCACTCTCTGGAGAACTTGGGTGTTGCTGCGGAACATAACTTACATCGTCATACTAATACCTAAATATCAATTATCTACTGGACACTATATATGTGATTTCACTACACTCCATCCAACATATCACATGGTCTGGTCATGCGCCCATCACACTACAGGTGGAGGAGGAAAATGCCTTTGCGACAACATTTATGTGGAGATGTAACACATCAGTGATACAAAACCCTGATAGCCAGAAAGAAATTATTCAATACTTGCAGAATTTTTTTTTAGTTTAACGACCCAAAACTATACAAGTTTATGAACTGGAATGCCCAAACAGCTTTAATGAGAGGTGTGAGTCTTAAAATTAGTTCCAAGGTAAGGAAAGCTCACACATTGGATGCCCTTTTATCTGAGATTCGCATCTTGGATAACCAAAACCAATTAACCCCCTTAAATTCTCAGGCAGAGAAACTATCTAAGCTCTGCCACACCCTCAGAGAAATACTTTGCACCCAAAATGACACGTACATACCCAGACTCAAACTAAACTACTATGCCAACAACAATTAAGCAGGCAAGTTCCTAGCCATTAGACTTAAAATATAAAGAATAAAAACTAAAAACTCACATTATATCCACCCCCTTACTCACGTTAAAATCACTAACCCACAAACAATCACGGACACCTTTTGTTGATTTTTACAGCTCACTCTACTATAAAGGATGACTCCACTACCCCACAACCCTCACAACCAGCTATCACAACATTTTTAACTACACTAAATTTACCCTCCTTATCACCATCCCTACTGGAGTCTCTTAATGCCATGATAACTAGTGAGGAAATAGAAACACTATTTTATCTCTCCCCAATGGTAAATCTGGCCCTGACGTCCTTACAAATGATTATTATAATTTTTTTTAAACACATCTTAACTCCACACATTCTTCCTGTCCTTCAAGGTTCAGCATCATGTGGTTGCTTTCCAATGGAAATGCTTAAAGCACATATTGTCACGCTTCCCAAACCGGATAAATCCACCACTAAACCATTCAATTTCCACCCCATTTCCTTACTGAATGTAGACATTAAAATCTATGCTAAACTGCTGGCCAAAAGATTAATTGACATCATCCCAGGTTTGATAAAACCTGACCAACTAGGCTTTACTAAAAGCCGCCAGGCCTCAGATGCCACCAGATCCATCATAAACATTATCCATCATAGAGAAACTCATTGAACACCATCTCTGATAATTTCAATAGATGCAAGTACATTGGGGCTATATGTCTGCTGTGCTTCAGAGGTTTGGATTTAGGAGACACATCTTTTCTTCTATTTTGGCTCTTTATTCTCAACCCTCTGCCCAAGTCTTCACTGAAGGTCTATTATCTAAAGCCTTTATTTTTACAAATGGCACTATGCAAGGATGCCCACTTTCCCCATCTATTTTTAATCCAGTAATAGAGCCACTAGCGGAAGCTATCCATACCGACCCTCATATATCAATTTCATCAGAGATCACATGTTGTCAACTTATTTGTAGATTATGTGATACTTCTTAGGACCAACCCAATTGTTTCACTCCCATTTGCGCATGAAGTCCTTAATCACCTTAGTACCCTCTCATACTACAAAGTAGATTTTACTAAACCTTAATTTTGGATCTAGGGGTTGGTACCCATGCTAGCATGAACCTATAATCCATGCTTCCATACTCGTGGATAGCCCAATCCATACGCTATTTAGGAATTACCTTGAACACCAAAACATCACTATTAGAAGATGCCAATGTCAAATCACTACTCAACGCCATCCATCAAGACCTTACACGCATGACAACATTTTAACTATCCTTTGCAGGAAAATCGCCTCTTTTAAAATGATTCTGTACCTGTTCCGCACTCTCCCGGTCTAGTTAAAATCATCTCATTTAGCAAAATTCAATATAAGTCTTAAACATTGCATTTGGCAGGGGAAAAAAGTGTGATACTCCCATAAACACCTCATCCAACATAGAAAGTTGGAGGGAATGGGCCTACCAGCCATTTTGGACTACCACTATGCAGCATTGTTAGCACAAATTAAACATTGGTTTAGAAATCCTCCTGAAGCTCAATGGGTTAATATTGATGCTATTTGTGCTCAGAGCTCCAATCTGACATTATTGCTACTGGCAGATGCATGTGTAGCACTATTACTGTTAGATTTTGGGTTTTGCACGTTACCTTTATAGCTTCATTATCAGGGTGGGAAGTCCATATGAAATGCAATGTCCAAACAGATGTAAAACATTCAGGCTTTATTTTTACTGCATGGTAACTTGGAGTAGAGAAAGTAGGACGGAGAAGAGCAGGGGAAGGTTCAGGTCCACTGTACAGAATGTTTAAAATATTCAATCATTCTCCAATCTCAGCTATTGAGTGGGAATTGCTTACCCAGATAGTCCCCTCTCACATTACCTAGCAGCCGGGATAATGCACAAACTAATGTACAGACGTTCTCTGCCAAAGACCTCTTGGAATGAACTTGGTCTCTGCCACAGACCTTTGAATGTATTTGGTCTCTTCCACAGACCTTTAAATGAATGTGGATGCGTCCAGGAATCCTCTGCCACAGGGTTTCAAAGTCCCGAACCTCCAGCCGTGCAGCAAAAGAGCCTCTAAGCCGATACCGGCAGACTGCAGGGCTTTCAGTATAGTGGATCCCTCCTTAATTCGGTCACCAGGCCTCACCCAAGATGCTAGCACTTTCCCGGTCTCCTCCAGGGCAGGTCCTCCCCCGATTTCCCTCATTCCTTCCTTGTGGACAGACAGCTTAGGATCCCCTTTTAGGATTGCAGACCCCAGCCAACATAACTGGGCCTACTAACAGCAAAGCAACTCCGGGCCAACGTGACCCCAAAGTCGCGCTCACAAACACGCACACATGTGCCAGGAAGGCCACGAGGTGAAGACCCAAGAAAATGGTATCTGCCCCTTAAGTATCCTTCCCCAGCATGCACAGCTGGGTCACCACTCCCTATGTACCGCTGGCAAGAAAGGGGACGCAATACACCACAGTACACCTGTGTTCCAACATAGGGCCAGGATGGCAACACCACCTACAGGCAAAAATGGAAACTACCAAGAAGTACCGCAGCCAGAACAGAGGCAAATTTGTGTTATATAACAGGTCTGGGCCCAAATACTGGCCCAGACTCCCCATAAATTTGAAATAGCGCCCCTGGTTTTGGGATGGGCGCTACACATGCAAACCGCTTATCATGTCAAACCTCCATCTGACCATGCAAGCTTTAATCCTGGCCTGGAGGACTATTCTCTGCCAATTTAATCAGTATCCAATTAGTATAAACCTAAAATTACTAGGGCTGTGCAAATTAAAGATTAATCGATTAATTAAAAGTTAATTTTTTTGATCGATCAAAATCTTTTTGATCGATTAAAATTCTTTTGATTGGTACTCACCTCTCCACCGGCTTCTGGGCCTTCAGGGAGTTCCGTCGGAGATCAGCTAACGTCACGGACACCGGCGGGGCTTGCCGTTTCCATCTGAAAGGCTCCTTTGCTGTGTCTAAATATCTGCATGCCGGCGGGACCTTACTATCTGCCACACGCAAGGGCTGTTACACTTCCCTCTATCACTTCCCTCTATCAACCTGGGATTCTACAACCATCCACTGGGAGTTGTGATAGTTCCCTTAGTGCCGACTGACTGATGTTAACCTCTCCTCATCTGGATTCAGCAGTGGTATCGTTGTACACATTTTTATACCAGTATCATACTTGGCTGCATGTTTTTATGACTGCTTTTGGTACCGTTTGGTATTACTCGCACCATTTTTACAGTTTATGTAGCTACATCGATTTTTTCTCCAGTGCAATATTTATTTGGTTACCTACTTGAAGGCTATAAAAGTTTTAATGCTATTCCCATCGAGCGCTGCCTTTGTGTGTTTTTTGTATCCTGCTATACATTTTTCCAGTTGTTGATAGCTGCACTGGGAATCAGCCTGCAAGGAGATCAGCTAAAAGTAGTTGGATCTGTATGTGCATTATAATTAATCGAAATTAGTCGATTAATCCATAAAAAAAAAAAAAAAACGATTAATCAAACACAAAAATTTTGATCAGTAACAGCCCTAAACATTACCAATAGAAGTACCGGAAATGCTAATCCCTTACATTTCAGTCAACCAGTGGATAGAGAAAGGCATACAATGGATAGATGATTTACTCGAAAATGGAGTATCCAAATCATTTGCAACATTGGCAACACAATATAACCTCACTAAAACATCTCTATTTACTCACACACTTATTAACTTTTTGGTTAAACATCCACCCCCCTCTATCCAAATTAACTCTCAGGTGTGGAATTACTACACTAATACATCATCCTCTCATAAAGGAACATTTTCACTGTATAGCATACTTCAGCAAAAGCAAACATTTGTAAAATCCACTCCTATGTTGACATGGGAAACAGATCTAAAGACAATATTTTCACCCCAGCAGTGGACAACAGCTTTTAGATACAATTACACAACATCCCACTGTATCAAACACTGGGAATTAACTCAGAAAATAGTAGCTTGTTGGTGTGGAACCCCATACCAGTTGGCAAAATATTACCATTCTCAATCTTCCCTATGTTGGCGGGAATGTGGGCATTCTGGTACCCTGCTTCATATATTCTGGGCTTGCAAAAACCTCACTATCTATTGAAAGAAGATATTTAGCACCATCACTCACATTACTGGTATACTCATGACACCAGATCCCACTCTGGCCATTCTTCACATACAGTAGGTAGAAAAAAATATCCTCCCCCATATAGGATAGTAGTTACACATATACTAACAGTGGCCAAACTGGTTATTGCCAGAAATTGGAGCAACTTCATCCCAGTGACAGTTGTTTTTTGTATTGTTGTCATTGTGGTCAGGCAACACACTAGCACCTTTGCTTCCATGTGCTGGGTGTTTAGTGTGCTCCTGCTCCTTTAAGGAGAGTTGGGCTCCCTCCAGTCATCTGCCCTTTATCTATCCATCAGCATACATGTGCTTCCACTAAGGAGACTTTAAATTTCAGAGTTAGGACTGCAGTACACAGGGAGCCTTGTTGGGGCCTGCAGCTTACGGAAGTATTTGCAAATGCGTGCTACTAAACCCCTGTTTTTAACGCACTGTTAGACAGGTGAATTTGGTTGGTTGCTGATTGATTGTTAAGTTGAGCTTGGTTATTCTGTGTGTTTGTTGACATGCATCCACCCTATTTTACTCTGCAGTACTAGCTTGTCCACTTGAGGAAAGGACACTCAGGTATAGAAGAGCTGTGCCTTTAAGAATTTTAGCATTTCAAGTAATATACCGGTCAGATCAAAATACCCTTTCTCCATATTCAGGATATGCTGAAGGTAGCTGACACCACAGCCTGGTGGTTTCCCAGAGCACTGCCAGGTGAGTGTCTGACTCTTATCCCCTCTGGTTCAGCCACAGAAAGCTATTCCAAATCATTATCAACGACACCATCATACTGACACTACACATCATTGTTCTTTTGCTGGACTGTAAATTAAACACTTAACCACTTGCCGCCCGCCATATAGCAAAATGACGACGGCAAAGTGGTTTCAATATCCTGACTGGACGTCATATGACATCTTCAGGATATTGAGCAACTGCTCTAGGTAAACATTCTTTGACGGAGACTCTTTACCACGTGATCAGCCATGTCCAATCACGGCTGATCACAATGTAAACAGGAAAAGACAGTAATCGGCTTTTTCTCACTAGCGTCTGTCAGACCACCACCAGGGATGCCAATCAGAAATGTATAATGGATGCCTAATGGATGCCAATCAGTGCCCACAATGGATGTCAAACAGTGCCCACAATGGGCATCACTGATTGGCAGGCATTATTGTTTGGCACTGATTGGCATCCATTAGTACAACACATTACAGTACATCAGTGCCCATCCATGCCCATCTGTGCCACCTATTAGTGCCCATCCATGCCCATCTGTGCCACCTATCAGTGCCCATCCATGCCGCCTATCAGTGCCAATCCGTGTCACCTATCTGTGCTCATCCATGCCGCCTATCAGTGCCCATCCATGCCGCCTATCAGTGCCCATCCATGCCAACTATCAGTGCCCATCCATGCTGCCTATCAGTGCCCATCCGTGCTGCATATTAGTACCACCTCAATGGTGCCACCTCATCGGTGCCCATCAGTGCCACCTTATCAGTGCCCTTCAGTGCTGTCAGGACATTTGGGGTTACAAGAATACATATAAAGCCGCACATTGTATATTTTTCATAGAGTTTTCCATATTCATGTATACTATGAACCGAGGGACAGACATTTTCCCTGTTAAAGTTTAAATTAGGTTCTTAGACATGAATAAACATTGTTCTTAGGTTGTAAGGAGCCTGGCTGTACCATCTATAAGGTCATATCTCTTTTTGGTTTTACACTTATAATATAAGAGAAGGGTAAGGAGCTCTGTTTTCATATGAATTCAAAGGCCTTGCACAGCATGACACAAAACAACTGGTATTGCCTTTGTATAATGAGGCCAGGGGGCTCACCCACCAATAAGATATCATATTATATATGTTAATTAGTATTGTTTCTTTATAATGCCTTAACAATATATGTGTATTAGTAAATTCATATATCAACTCGTTAAGTGCTTGTATATTACTATACTTACAAAAATGAGTTACTAGCCATATTGACATTGAAAATCTGTATTTGGGAAGCAAAGGTTTTGCCTTGAAAACCACACTTCAAAGGTCTTTCACTTTTTCCTAAGAATTTAAATTCACCAGAAATGCCAGGATTGGATCGGTTATCCCCGAATTTTAGCAGACATGTCACTGCTGACATCCGCCGCTCCATAGATGTTAATGAAGTGTGCAATTAGGTCCACCTGAAATACTGACAGGTGGACCTGATCAGAAAGCCTGTGTGAAAGGGGCCTTTAGCTTTAGGAAGACTGTAAAGCTGCACACACAGATTCAGACATGCTGTGAAAAAAAGCATATATTGTATATGTGTGAAAATGGAAATAAAAATTACACTGTGCCTCCCGGATACTGATTGTGCTGTTTTTACAGCTTTCTCTGGGTTTTGGTATACCAGAGTATGCAGAGTTTGAAGAGTTTTGGTTGAAAGAAGTCTCCAACACTGTGGCCAGTAGAGCTGAGAAAGGGACAAAAATAGAAGTTCTGTTTGCAATGGTCTGAGAGACCAACCAGAAGCAAAAGGCTAAGGTTTGGGGCCTAAGCAGTGGTGCTGCTGAGGACACAGCCAGGTGGCTTGGTAGCATTTTTTCTGTGACTGTTTTTGACGATGAATCCACTGTGTGGCAAACTGTTTATGTTGAACTTTGATTTTCTTTAAAAAAAAGTGGGTTGGCAAGCTCTAAACATTCTGAACTGTATATAAACTGTGTGGCTGAGATAATGTGTCCAACAGAGAGTAGGCCAGGTCAAAGGTCCACACATCAATAATTGGAGAAATTATCAACAAAGAAGTACATTAGTAAAATGTGTCAATCAGGCAAGAAAGATGGAATACATCAGAAACCTCAATGCGTTTCATGGTTCACTTCATCAGGAGTTTGATGTTATTGACAGGGTATCTACAAATGAAATATCAGAATAAGAATTTTCATACAAATTATATTTATAGTTGTCATTTTTGTGTCACCCCTAAGAAAGAGAAGAGAAAGAAAACATTAAAACTTACAACTCAGTTTAATAAATAGAGTTAGAAAAAAAGACTATGCTGGCAACACCAGACAACAACTACAAACTGGGAAGTCTGTCCCAGGGGTTGTGAAGACGGAAGGAAGGAGGAAGGAAGGCTGATGGCACTTCAAGAGGTAGTGACTGATGGACAGGTATGACTCCGGCACTAAGAAAGTGGATTTACTAAGCTCCTAAACCAAATTATTGTATTATTGTACCTAGGATAATGAAATTAAGGGAAAAAAATGAAAAAAAATAAAAAGAAAGGGAGAAAGGGACATGGACAAAAAATGTCCAGAATCACTGAAGTTAGTAGGCAATTAATATAATGCAAAATATAGGAAATAAAATATCAGCCAAAATCTCAAATTGGGAGCAGTAACATTTAATATAAATATAAAGGGAAATAAGTATGTAACCTCAATATGGCCAAGCCGTATATCTAGAATAGGCCTGACCACAATTAACAGGAGTCAGGTAACAAAAATTAGAACAAATTAGAAACCAGAGTGAGTAAATGTATCAAGAGATAAAAAAGCCAATGACTTACATAGATTACCATGAAACTGCTGCAAAGCAGTGCAATCAAAAGAAGAGCCTGATAGAAAATGAGCTTTACCATCACAACAGCCTCTAAAAAATAGCCCCTCATGCAGAAAACCGTCCCCATCATGCAATGGATGCTATCTAGCATCCATCAAATAGGTTGCCACATTGGCAAAAAGTTGCCCAAAATGGCAGCCGAACAATAAACTGTACAGCAATGCTGCATGATGATGACATGCATGTAAATGTGTGTGTGTACGTGCAGCATGCTAGTGTGATGATGTAATATGTACACACAGTACGCGCACAAAAGCCAGAAAGCTGCCAGGAAAAACAACAGAACTGGCAGAAACCAAAGGGTTCATGATCCCCAACAATCATGACAACTACAACAAGAGGACAAAAACAAAACCACTCATTAACCCCTTTGAAGGTTTTACCCTCTAATGACCAGACCATTATTTTTAATACGCAACTTCATAATTTTAACTGACAATTGCATAGTTGTGCAATGGTGTACCCCCCCCAAAAAATGTATGTCCTTTTTTTCCCCCTAGAAATAAAGATTTATTTTGGTGGTATTTGATCACTTCTGCATTTTTTGTGCTATAAACAAAAAAAGAGAGCGACAATTTAAAAAAATATATATATTTTTCTTACTTTCTGCTATTAAACATATCCAATAAAAATATGGAAAAAATCGAATTTCTTCATCAATTTAGGCCAATTTGTATTCTGCTACATATTTTTGCAAAAAAAATCAGCGTAACTTGATTGTAGATACAATGGCCCAGATTCACATACAATTAGATTCGCGTAGAGTATCAGAAATACTCTACGCCGCCGTATTTCACCTGGCTCTACGTGGAATCCCGGTAGATTTTGTCCAGTACGGGGGGGGGGACACAATAAACACAATACTCAACATTACATGAGATGACATCACCCCGATAGGGGTGTAGGCATTAACTAATCCAGTATATAATTACGTAATTTGTAATAATTTGTCTGTATTTTTGACTGTTGGAAATATGTATGTTAAAAGTTGAGATACAAAATAAATGATTGAAAAAAAAAAAAGATTTTTACTAGTAATAGCGGCGATCAACAATTTTTAGCAGGACTGCTTAAATTGTAGCGGACAAATCAGACACTAATACACACGACCATTTTTCATGACGTGAAAAATTAAATTTTTTAAAATGGTCATTAAAAACGATTGTGTGTAGGCTCCAGGGCATTTTTCTTTACGTGAAAACGGGCATTACAAATTTAGAACATGCTCTAAATTTTTGCGTCGTTTTTCACATCGTGAAAAACAGTCGTGTAGAGGGTTTAATGACGTGAAAAAAACGCGCATGCTCAGAAGCAAGTTATGAGACGGGAGCACTCGTTCTGGTAAAACTAGCATTAGTGATGGAGATGGCACATTTGTCACGCTGTAACAGACTGAAAAGCACAAAGACTGAAAAGCTCGAATCGTCTCTCACCAAACTTTTACTAAAACAAAATCAGCAAAAGCAGCCCAAAAGGGTGGCGCCAACTGAATGTAACTTCCCCTTTATAGTGCCGTTGTACGTGTTGTATGTCATCGCGCTTTGATTTTTGTAGGACATTGAAAATGGTTGTGTGTACACAGCTTTTGAGGACTAGTGACACCAATACAATGATCAGTGCCAAAAAATGCACTGTCCCTGTATAAATAAAGCAGGGGCGATTAAAAGGTTAAGTGTGCTCCTAGGGAACGCTTTCTAACTGTATGGGGGAGGAACTGACTGGAGGAAAAGAGACATCTGTGTACGCCTCTGTGACAGGACAGCGGTCTGCCTTGGTTACATAGGCAGTCCGCTACTCTGCCTCTCCTATGAACGATTGCAGGTTGCGCGCATGCCCCAGGCCCAGGAAGAGGAAATGCACATGTACATTGATTTGCGCAAACCGGGCTGCCCTGCCGCAGTATATGTGCAGTGAGTGGTCTGGAACTGATTAAATGGTAACTCCACTTTTGTAGGAAAAAAATAAATAAAAATAAAAATTGCGACACACGTGATATTTTAATTGAATGTTATTAAAAATTACCTTTCCTTTTCAGTCTGCAGTGCTTTTCTATAAAATTCAATGCAATATGTCTTCCTGGAGGCATTCTATACACAGGTTTTGTACAGAATGTCCCCCAGATCTGTAATTTCCTGTTAGTGTGATTGGCTTACTGATTTTCCCAGAAGTCTGCACTAAGATACAAATTAGAGTTTGAGCATCCCTGCAACAAAAATGCAATTTTTGGTAAGATACTATCAAAGGAAAATTATGTACAAAGGAATGCAGACCCTGTCAGTTTCCCCATTAGAGCCATGCAGGTGCAGCAGCTGAATGGTAATTATAAAACCACTACTATAAAGATTCATTCAGTAAATGGACACAGACAGTTATTTCTACAGCATAACAAAAGGTAGGAATCTGCAACAAAGTTTGTTAAATCTGTGTAATGTACATAGATTACCTAGAGGGGAATGTTTTTTTCCTCAATAAAAGTAGAGTTACTCTATAAGTTCTCTTTGTCCCTGGAAATTACACAAAGTAGTAAGGCATGGCAGAAATACATGTCTGCCCTTAGAAAGCCCATTCCAGCCTTTAGGGCAGTGTGAGCAGAATGAGGTTGCCAAAAGTGCCAGTGAAACCAGTCCTGTGGACCAATGAAGACTGCTTACTGAGGGTCATGGCAAATAGTGTCATCAAGAGTATAAGGCAACAAGGGAACGTTTGTAATTTAGGAGATATCAGGAGTTAGGAACTGTGCTCAGCATCCAGGGCCCTGCAAGGACTATGAACAAGTATTTGGTTCTGTTGGTACCCCTGGCAACAGGAAACCTAATTGGCCTGAAGGGGGTGTTGGAGAGTCCAGGGAGATGTCCCTGAAAAACTCTCAGGAGCTTACAGTGTCAGAGCTTGAGATTTCCCAGGACAACTGTGGAACTGCCCTGGTTCCTTTAAAAAGGAAGAGCTATATGATAATCAGGTCACAGACTCCAAGTGGTAGTGGACAATGATAGCCCACTTAAGCTAAAGTATACTGTTTGTGTGTTTATAAATGTTGATGATGATGGGTTGTCTCCCATGGTAATCCTAAGCAGAGCAGAACAGATGTCTGAGGAACATCCACCAGAGCAAGCTAATAAAATTGGGGTATTGCAACCTGTCTTGACTGAAAATGTGTTATCACAGTTTAATGTGAGTAAAAGTGACAGGTGCAATGTACCTGCTGTTGGGTCCCATGATCCCTTTGTATCTCCTTGGGCAGATGGAGCTATGCAGTGCCTGTGACTGGAACACAATGAACTGGGATGAATGGTACAAAATATTTTTTGCAGTGATCTTTAATAATACTGCTGCTGTGCCAAATGGAGGGACTGCAGAACAGCAGGTAGCTGTTCAAGAAACTGTAAGAGCAAACACTTGTGTACATATAAAGATACCACAGGCAATATGTGAACAATGAACGTTCATCAGTCCATAAAAAATAATAGAAAAATAACAGTTCTAGAGGGAGTGATGGGCGGCAGATGTGCTCAGAGAAAAGCCAACTCTGTAAATAGGATGAGTGAGTGAGTGAGTGAGTGAGTGAGAAACTTCTAAAGCGCAACACTGAATCGCCTCTCAGAAGAGGAAAAACCCAGGAAGCGCCACCCAAGTGTAATATGTTTAGTACAATTTATTAATTTAGTAAGTAATGCACCTACAAAAGGCAGAGTAAAAACAGGCTCATCTGTGTGTATCGATGCAGTCCGGTGTCCAAGACAATTGTCCATGAGTAGGCAGATCTTGAAGAGAGCAGCAATCTGTCCTGTGGCCACCAGAAAGTCAGCTGGGGCCAGCGTGGAATGCAGGGAAATTACGTCACTGGAAGCGGAGAGGTATCGAGGGAGGAAAGGCTGGAGAAACAAGGCTAAGCTCTTGGAGCATCATGTCCTTCTACAGGCCAGTAGAAGGCACATAGCTTTGCTTCTGCGGCCTTTCCTCCCTTGATGCCTCTCCGCTTCCAGTGACGTAATTTCCCTGACTTCCACTCCGCCCCCCGGCTGACATCCTGGTGGTCACAGGATGGATTGCTTCTCTCTTCAAAATCTGCCTACTCGTGGATGTTTGTCTTGGACACTGGACCGCATCGACACACAGATGAGCCTGATTTTACTCTGACTCTTGTAAGTGCATTACTTACTAAATTAATAAATTGTACCAAACAATCTACACTTAGGTGACACTAGCTGTTGTAGTGTTGGCTTCAGCAGAGGTTAAAGCGGATGTCCACTGAAAAAAAATATTAAAAGTCAGCAGCTACAAATACTGCAGCTGCTGACTTTTAATATCGGCACACTTACCTGTCCTGGAGTCCAGCGCCGTCTGCAGCAGAGGACGAGCGATCGCTCATCACTCTGCTGCCCCCCCACCATCCTCTGTGAGGGAACCAGGAAGTGAAGCGCTCTGGCTTTACTGCCCGGTTCCCTACGGCGCATGCGCGAGTCGCCCTGCGCCTGCTGACTGGCTCCCGCTGTGTTCTGGGAGCCGAGTGTTTCTCAGAACACAACAGGGGGGACGGGAGGTGAAGTCTGCCCACTCTTTAGACAGGTGTCTGTACCCCCTCCCCCCTGAAAGGTGTCAAATGTGACACCGGAGGGGGGGAGGGTTCCAATCAGCGGGTATTCCACTTTAGGGTGGAGCTCCGCTTTAACCCCCTCCAGATGGAAGAACCAAATAAGAGCAAGAGCACATTAACCACTTCCATACAAGGCACATATAAATCCTCCCGCCCAGACCAAATTTCAGCTTACAGCTGTTGCACTTTGAATGACAATTGGTCAATTGCCGCAGTAGAAATCATTAGTAAGACCTCATCTGGAATATGCAGTCCAGTTTTGGGCACCAGTTCTCAAAAAGGATATCGGAGAACTGGAGAAAGTGCAGAGAAGGGCAACCAAACTGATAAGAGGCATGGAGGAGCTCAGCTATGAGGAAAGATTAGAAGAACTGAATTTATTCACTTTTGAGAAGAGGAGAATAAGGGGGGATAAGATCAACATGTACAAATATATAAGAGATCCATATAGTGAACTTGGTGTTGAGTTATTCACTTTGAGATCAACACTGAGGACAAGGGGGCACTCTTTACGTCTGGAGGAAAAGAGATTTCACCTCCAAATACGGAAAGGTTTCTTCACAGTAAGAGCTGTGAAAATGTGGAACAGACTCCCTCCAGAGGTGGTTCATGCCAGCTCAGTAGATTGCTTTAAGAAGGGCCTGGATTCTTTCCTAAATGCACGTAATATAACTGAGTACTAAGATTTGTAGGTAAAGTTGATCCAGGGTAAATCCGATTGCCTCTCGGGGGATCAGGAAGGAATTTTTTCCCCTCCTGTAGCAAATTGGATCATCGCTCTGCTGGGGTTTTTTGCCTTCCTCTGGATCAACTGTGGGTATGGAGTTGGGTGTATGGGATTGTACTGTGTTTGATTTTGTTTGTTTATTTTTTTTTATGGTTGAACTGGATGGACTTGTGTCTTTTTTCGACCTGGCTAACTATGTACTCTGTACCCAAACTAAATTTTTATAATTTTGTTCCCACAAATAGAGCTTTACTTTGATGGTATTTGATCACCTCTGGGATTTTTATTTTCTGCTAAAAAAAATAAAAAATTATCGAAAATTCTGAAAAAAATATGTTTTTTTTTGTTTCAGTTACAAAACATTGTAAATAAGTAAGTTTTCTCCTTCACTGATGGGCACCGATGGTACTGCACTGTCAGAACCATTGACGTATCTCAGCATAGTGCCTACATACACCGTCAGAATGTTTATACTGAAATATAAAATATTATTGTATTTATGAAAATATGTAAATCTGTGCTTTGGGAGATATACACTTTTCCTACAATACAAGAAATCCAAAATTCTTTTATCCATGCTATTTTAAGGATAAGTAACACAATTTAATATTTAAAATATATATATTTATTAACTAAAATATAGTGCAAAAATTAAAATCAGGTACAATTTCTGATAAAACAAATAATTGATATACTTCTACAATCAGAGATACATGATGGTTGAACGCTCAGATAATATTTACATTATATGCCAAAGTAAATTCATAGCCCTTATTTAAATCATCCTGGTACATTTAAAACCCAGTGACTTGTAATATAACCTTCCCATGATTTCCACAGACTCTAGTAATTAGAACGTGTTTACCAAGACACTGTTTTATCTCTTCTCAATACCAAACAGATCTCTTGCTTACTAGTTATATGTGTACAGATCAAAGGAACATTTTTGTAAACAAGCTCTGCAATGCAGAGAACCTATTTTAAATTTAGAGAAAATTAATTTTTACAGACATCATTCTAAAACCATAGTACAATTGTTGGCACTTAGCTTTTTAACCACTTCCTTACTGGGCACATATACACCTTCCTGACCAGGTGAAATTTCAGCTTGTGGCACTGCGTCACTTTAACTGACAATTGCACGGTCGTGCGACGTGGCTCCCAAACAAAATTGATGTCCTTTTTTCCCCATAAATAGAGCTTTCTTTTGGTGGTATTTGATCGCCTCTGTGGTTTTTATTTTTTGCACTATAAACAAAAATAGAGCGACAATTTTGAAAAAAAAAACAATATTTTTTACTTGTTGCTGCAATAAATAGCCAAATTTTTTTAAAAAAACATTTTTTTTCTCAGTCTAGGCGATACGTATTCTTCTACATATTTTTGGTAAAAAAAAAAAAATCGCAACAAGCGTTTGGTTTGCGCAAAAGTTATTGCGCTTACAAAATAGGGGACAGAATTATTATTATTTTTTATTATTTTATTTTTTACTACTAATGGCGGCGATCAGCATTTTTTTTGTGACTGTGACATTATGGCGGAGACATCAGACACTTTTGACACATTTTTGGCACCATTCACATTTATACAGCGATCAGTGCTATAAATATGCACTAATTACTGTATAAATGTGACTGGCATTGAAGGGGTTAACACTAGGGGGTGAGGAAGGGGTTAAATGTGTACCCTGAATTGTGTTCTAACTGTGGGGGGAGGGGGGGTGACTAGGGGAGGTGCCCGATTGTGTCCCTATGTACAATGGACACAGATCGGTCTCCTCTCTCCCCTGACCGGACATGGATCTCTGTGTTTACACACAGAGATCCACGTCTTGTCCCTGTAGCCGCCGATTCCGAGTGCCTGGCGGACATCATGGAATGTCTGGCGGAGTGCAGGCCGTAAAAACATGGCGAGTTAGAGAATTAGAACCACCCTGCGGCCGTACAAAGTCGTACAGCCATCAGGTAGTGGTTAAAGACAAACATAATGTGTGTATGTCTCCTAATATTTGGAATAGAATTATCTCATACTGCAGTTAGAAATAACCAACTCCCAAATTATGTTTGGCAAGTATATTTAAATGTGTTTAGTTATGTGTATGTAAAATTCTTCTAATTACCTAAATAGTAATAATCAAAATTATACATTACCAGTATTTAAGAGTTCTTTCTGTTTGAGAAGTGAAAGTCCCATCTGAGACCCTCTTCATCCCCCTACATCTTTGCGAGAGAGAGTTCTCCAGACATCTTCTCAGAGTCTGGGTTCAGTTTGTGAGACATTTGCTAAATAGCTCACATGTTCTGAAAGATTAATCCAAATCTCATTTAAGGAAATGGGAGTCAAATCTTTAAAAATAATTCTAAAATGTTAAAACTATTAGGCAAGGGATTGTGAAACAAATGACATGGGATATTGCCAGGAGAAACATGTAGCAGTGCAAAAAAATAAAAGAAACATTCCTAAAAAAAAAATTAATACAATTTTTGTAGAAAACAGGAGTTTTAAAAATGCCCAGTTTCTTTAAATATATGCCTGGGGAATGGCATACACCTACCTGTGAAGTGGCGCACCGGTACAATATATACAGTGTACTACAATGTAGCTTGAAGTGCAATGTACAAAGTTCTATATAGATGTGTTTCTTTGTAAAAACAGCACAGAAATGGTATGTATGTTCGGGGACATGTGGTTGTTCCTTATGCTGTTACATTTTTTTTAACAAAAAATAGATTGCAGGAAAAGGCAATTTTTTTTCTAAAATGTCACTTTTGATTTTGTACATGCTACAACAAGAAAAAAAAGATATTCGCCCTCTCAAAGTTCATACCGGACCCCTTATCATTGTTTAGGGTCTGTTGCAAGGGGGAACATAAAAAAAATATGTGGGGTTTCTGCTCAAGGGTCTGCTATATATCAATTTTAAGGGGTGACCTTTGCAAAAAACAAAAAGGTAACGGGGTCGACCCCAAAATCCATACCAAGCATTCCCCCGAATATGACGCCTGGTTGGCCAGGAAAAGGAGGGAATGAACATGTGCCCCCTCTTCTTTAACCATTCCAGGCAACATCTCATCTGAATATGTAGCCCGGGTGGCCAGGAATAGGGGGGACCAGCATGTGCTTTCTCTACTAAACCATTCCCAGTAACATGCCATAAACATGGGGGTGGTACCTTGCAATGGTAGACCATTCTGGCAAAATACCCTGTTCCCATGTTGATAAAGACAAGGACCTCTTCCCCACAACCATATCCCAGTGGTTGTGGGGTGTGTGGGTTGGGACTTGTCAGAATCTGGAAAAACACAGATACTGCCCTCTCATGTGAATGAGAAAAAGGTACATAGAAGATCTGTCCTTTTACCATTAAAGGGTTTGTAAAGGATTTTTTTTTATCTTAATAGCTTTGTTTACTTAATGCAGTGCTGTTTTCATATCCTCATTGTTAGTTTTTGCTCTCAAGTTGCTGTAATTCTTCTCTGATCTCCACACTTTCTGGTTGTCTGTTTCCTAATGACCACAGTACTGGTAGCTTTCTCTATGTGGTCACAAATCAAGGAGGTTTGATTACTGTGTGTCTAAAACCCCTCAGCACCAATCAGTTTAGTTTTCCAAACCATCACTGCCCTGTATTGGCTCTGTGGCTCTGTACAGCACAGGCAGGAAACAACATGCAAAAACGAAACTTGAAACTGCAGGTACATTATATGATTGATTTTTATCTATTTTTAATCATTTTTAAAAAGGAATATGTTAACTATTATGTCTCTATACCCTGTAAACAGTAATTTCAGCAAAAAAATGTTCGTATTTGTAGAAATTCTGGCAGCTAAATGGCCAAGTGAGGTATGTTACTGTGTGTTGATAGAGCGTCTGTGGCCACTGGCAGTGGCACATTTAGCAGTGGTAGTCTTACGGCACTAAATTGTGCGATTTCCTGATGCAGCTGGAGGTTTGGTTTAACAGGTTAGTTTAAACATATGCCAAACAGTGAAATTCTAGACTGGATTTGAAAAATGTTCCCTTTAATGGACATAAAAAGCTCCCCGTCTCTCCTTCCCCACCCACTCCTACCCATTTACAAAAGAAAAAAACATTTAAGACTGATTGTTATTTACCTATCTCACATAACCTTTGGTTGTGTCTCTTTTAGCACTGTTAATCATATTATTTTGCTAGTGCTAAAAATTGCAACAGTGTTTCCTAAATGATTTCCATTTAGCATAAGTATTACTTCATGCATTATTTCTTTATATAAAACACATTCCCACAACAAATCACTGGGGACTTTAGTTTTGAAACTGTAGTCAATCTCTCTGATGAAGTGTAAAGTCCTAAAGAAGTATTGAATCACTCTACATTTTCAGGGAAAAGTTAACACCAATCTATATCTTCTACCTCTAGCTCTTAACCTGAATAAGTCAACTATTACAAGATTTACATTTTATCCTAGATAGAGTAGAGCTAATAAATCATTGGAATTTGGCTGTTCAGATAATTGCAATGTGACTTGCAGGCAAAGCTGGAGTAGGGGAAGAAGTTTATGGAAGGTTACAAAGGAAAGTGAAAACAATGACATAGAAAAATGAGATTTACTTTCCTGAAACAATGAATATTTGTAGCACAAAAATAACATTACTTTATACATTAGGCATAGCTTATATCAAGAGGTAGAAGTTATCAATATTGGTTATTTTGTGTCAAATTCACTCAGGTTGTATGCTAATAAAAAAAAATATAATTAATGAAAATATCATTTTTTTTTTACAACCATTAAAATCGTAAAAATAAAAACCAATGGCTAACATTGATTGTTGTGGTAGTGTAACAATGTGCATGGTGTTGTTATGACAATGTAGGTCAAGCTATGCTATTAGGGTACATAACGGCACTTGAGAGTTCCTGTTTTTCACTTCTGAATCAAATTTAACTTGTTATAGAATACTTTAAGTAAAATTAGGCTGCTAAAAGGTAACAATTCTCATTAGTGTGATTATAAAATTTGAGCATGATTCAAAGTCTTTGGCTAGCTATAACATAACAACAGAAAAGGAATCTGAGCATCCATTAAAAGGTTTTTCTTCTGAAGTATTTAATCATAAACATGCACAATAATTTCAGTGGACCATGCATGTGTAATCACTGAGTAGACATATTTGATTAAAACTAGAACAATTGTAAAATTAATATTGGATGTTGGAATTTTCCACATACTGTATATCAGTCACCCAAGGTCACAGTCAGCGAAAATTCAATATAGCCTTAATATCCATATTTGGGAAATGACTTGTCATTAGGTGGGTGGAGCCTGATGAGTAACCCCATCAGGACTGCTTCATTTTTGTATGACAGTGCACAGCAGTGGGCAGATTTAAAAGGAACTATTGGACTGAATAGCAGCTAGGGATCCACCCACTATTCTCTCAGTTATCATCAGGCTCTGCTTACCCTTAGTAGACATGTGCACTGGCGAAAAAAAAATTTTTTTCAATTCAATTCATTTGTTTATTTTTTACAGGTCTTTCGCTATGATCAAAATGATTTTGAATAAATTCTTAACTTTGGAAAAAATGTAATTTGTTCTGTTCAATTCTTTAAGATGTGGTATTTGTAAATTCATAAATTTAAAAGTTCAAAAATCCAAAAATTTGAATATCCAAAATAATAGCTAACTTACTAATAATAACTAACTAATAAATTATAGGAATTGGAATTTCCTTTCAAATATAGCTGTTTATGAATGTAAAGAATATGAATTTGCCCGAAGTTGCGAATTATCCAAAAATAACGAATGCCACATTTAAATTAATGGAAGGTAACAAATTAATAATAATGATAATACAAAGTTCTTCTTATTATTTATTATTATTATTGATTCCTTACGTTCTATTTTTTTAGATGCGGCATTCGTTATTTTAGATAATTCGTAACTTTGGACGAATATATATTCGTTACGTTCTCTCACAGCCAAATTTGAAAGGAAATTCCAATACCTATAATTTAATAGTCCGTAATAGTTATTATTATTAGTTAGTTAGTTATTATTCAAATTTTCGGATTTTCATACTTATTTTCACATTTTTGTTCTTTTGAATTTTCATATTTTCAAATTTTTGGATTTTTGGATTTATGAACCTACTGACAGACAGTTACACATTGGCTGATCCCTGCTGCTTGCAGGGAGGGCCAACTGCCACCCATCTGTCCATCCACATACTGCTGTACCTATGCAGGCAGCTGAGAGGGGGTGGCCTGATGTTCACAGCTTGGGGGGGGGGGCTGCTCCCGGTGCATATGCCAGGCATCATGGGGGGGGCAGCCTGTCCATTCATCAATCCATCCATCCACTTTCTCCTCCCATGCTCTCGCCGGCATCAGCTGTTGGGCCACCCACTCCTCCTCCTGGGTTTGCGCAGAGAGGGGAGCCACTTGTCTGTCCTTCCTCTCCTCTGGCATGCTGTCTGCCACTATTGCAGTCTTGCAGGAGACTGGGGAACAACTGCAAACACTGTTGGCAAGTCTCAAATGTGGCTTGATTTGCCCTGGTATAGCTCCATGAGCAAGGGGGACGAGCCGGCGGAGTCCTTGGGGGTCGCAGTTCAAGGGGAGGGGGTGTAGTCCAGCAGGGGGGGGGGCGGTTGGGGGGGTTATCTCATGATTCTTGCCTCACGTTGTTTATGTCATGGCAGTGGTTAGTAGTATGGTTCTGTCGTAGCGATTCTGTCAACAGCGGGTACTGTCATAGTGGGTACTGTCATAGCGGTTCTGTCTCAGTGTGTTCTGTCATAGCGATTCTGTCAGCAGAATGTTTCCTGTCTTAGCGTGTACTGTCATAGCGGTTCTGTCAGCAGTGTGTTCTGTCATAACGGTTCTGTCAGAAGCATGTTTCCTGTCATAGCGTGTACTGTCGTATCGGTTCTGTCAGCAATATGTTCTGTCATAGTGGTTCTGTCAGCAGCATGTTTCCTGTCGTAGCGTGTACTGTCATAGCGGTTCTGTCAGCAGCATTTTTCCTGTCGTAGCGTGTACTGTCATAGCGGTTCTGTCAGCAGCATGTTTCCTGTCGTAGCGTGTACTGTCATAGCGGTTCTGTCAGCAGCATATTTCCTGACGTAGCGTGTATTGTCATAGCGGTTCTGTCAGCAGTGTGTTCTGTCATAGTGGTTCTGTCAGCAGCATGTTTCCTGTCGTAGCGTGTACTGTCATAGCGGTTTTATCAGCAGTGTGTTCTGTCATAGTGGTTCCGTAAGCAGCATGTTTCCTGTCATAGCGTGTACTGTCATAGCGGTTCTGTCAGCAGTATGTCTCCTGTCATAGCGTGTACTGTCATATTGGTTCTGTCAGCAGCATGTTTCCTGTCATAGCGGTTCTGTCAGCAGCATGTTTCCTGTCATAGCGTGTACTGTCATAGCGATTCTGTCAGCAGCATGTTTCCTGTCATAGCGGTTCTGTCAGCAGCATGTTCCTGTCAGCAGCTTGTTCTGTCACAGTGTTTCTGTCGATAGCGTGTTTCTGTCGGTAGCGTGTTTCTGTCGGAGCGTGTTTCTGTCGGTAGTGGGTTTTCCTGTCAGCGCGTCTGTGTCACGCAGGTTCAGCTTACACTGGTAGCCGGTTCATCTTCGTTCATTTCCATGTCCCATCTTACTTTCATAGGTTCTTTGCTTTCCTGGTCCAGTTGACTTGGGCTCACATCTCGGGTTCTGTCACATCTACAGATCAATTCGGGTGGAGGTTTTCGTTTGCCAGTAATTGTTGACCTCAATCTTCTCGCCTGTCATATCTTGTCACGTCATACTATGCATTTCATTTCACCTGCAGGACTACCCACCATGGTCTGTGGGTACACGGGTCCTCAGTGTTCTGTTATGCAGCAGGTCACTTGCGCTCACTCACGTTATTCACCGGGGGGTCGTCAGATTCATTCACATGCCGTGGTCCCTCCATCATGGCATGTCTTTTTATGTGGGTAGGCACAGAGGGGGTTGTGTTTTCTGTTATTGGGGGTTCCACTCCAGCGTGTTTCAGTCATAGCTTGTCGGTGCTATGCAGTCACAGCGCACACGAACAGCCTGTAGTTTCATTTGTTTCTTTGTCTCGTCATACCTTTCTTCCAGGTATAGTTAGCTAGGGTGCGCATCTCAGGATCTGTCATGTCTACAGATTCATACGGGCTGAGGTTTCGTTTTTTAAATGATTGTTGACCACAATCTTCTCGCCTGTATACCATACGTCATGCGTGCAGTTCATTCTTACGCCTATACAACTACCCACCACGGTCTGTGGGTACATCGGCCCTGAGTGTTTCATTTTTAATTACCTGTCTATGCGAAGTAGGTTACTCGGGCTCACTTACTTCATACACTTACTACATACACTTGGGTGGGATCTGTCATCAGGTTTATTCACGCGCTGAGGTCTGGTCATTTCTGCTTACGTCTTTGGCCCAGGCAGGTACAGAGGGGTGGTGTCTCATGTTTGGTTGTCTGTTGTCTTTCTTCCTGTTTCCTAGGGTTGGGCGTGCCACCCATTTTGGGGGCAACACATTCTGGTACATCCCGGCTACTCCACGTGGGGGTTCAGAGCATGGTAGTACTCCGTCGCGCAGGGGTTGACTCAGCAGAGCGGTAAGTCAACTAGGGGTTTCCTTTTCCGGTCACAGCAGGGTAGGCGGTACATGTTCAGTTTGTGTCCAATTCAATCCAAGCTACTCCACATACCAGCATGGAGCATGTTCTGGCCTTTCCTGCATCAGGGTTCTCGTCCATGTAATTGTCGCTTCTTCGCTGCTCATGGTAGGGGTCTGGGCCGTTATCTTTTGGTGCTGTTCTCTTGTTAATAGGTTGCCGGACATCGGGGCAGGTGCGTCAGTCCAGGCTTCTTTGTCCAATTCCCAGCCTGTTCTTAGCGGGGGTCAAAGACACTCGGGTAGGTTGTGTCATGCCATGTCTGGTTCTGTCTGTGTATCGTTGCATATCGCTACAGCGCGTTGGCCTCATCCATCAACCTTAGTAACTCATCTTTCGGGTATCTAGCTCCCATACCCCTTCCCTCCTATTCAGTTTGTCCTTTTTTGGCATCTCTCCCTCTCACGTCCCCTTTCCAGGTATGGACAGTTAGGCCAGGGGTTGTGGGTGTTTGACAGAGCTACTTGTCTTGCGTCCTTTCGGATGGTGTTCAACCTTTACATTATTTCACAGGGCTCCTCAGGTCAGCCTTTGTTTTATTCCTCCACGTATCCTCTCGCCACTAGCAGTTGTTTCCATGTCTGTGCTTTCTGGAGGAAGGCTTAGTCTATCAGTCACAGGACAGTCGTTTGGTTTCTGGGCAGTTTCGCAAGAGCCAAAAGATGGGGGTTCCTTCCAATCATCGGTTCTAGGGACGCTGGTTTCTGCTATTGTAACGGATGCTATCGGAGCCATTCTTTGAGACTGTCCGGGCGTGCGTCTCTCTACCAGACAGATGGTTCATGCCCTTTTACTTTCTTATCACACCTACTTCTGGGTCTTTTTGCCCACTTATAGGCATACTGACCAGCAGGGCTAAGGCACACCTCAGGCCTGGGTAGTTAGGGTGTTGCATTCCTCGGTGAAGACTCTGACTACAAGTGGGAAGGCTGGCCGCAGGCTAGCCTGAGTTTGTAGGAGGAGTCGGAGGGCTATTTATCCCTCCTCCCCTCTCATCTCCGGCGTCGGTGGGGTTTCTGGGTACCCACCCACCTGTTCCCCCTTCTTTCATTTTATAATTTTTCATCATTTATTTCTTCACTATCACTTCAGGTTATGCCCACTTATAGGCATACTGACCAGCAAGGCTAAGGCACACCTCAGGCCTGGGTACTTAGGGTGTCGCATTCCTCGGTGAAGACTCTGACTACAAAGGTAAGTAACAATCAGGGGTGGATTCAGGGGGAGAAATTGGGAAATAGCTCCCCCCAAGAAAATATTAAAGACTCTGAGGTTGAGCATACTCTGGGTAACAAGAGCTGCGATCAGGACAACTTGCAGCCTTTCTAAGCATGAATTACTGTTCAAAAGCCTTGGGACTGCACTCTCTGCCCCCTGTACCTCCACCCTGCTGCTTTTCAGTCTCTCTCCTGCAGGCTGCTGCTTGAGTGGGTGGGATGGGGATGAGCCTTTTCCCTGAGATCACGCTCGTCTAGAAGAGAGAGATGTGTGCAGCTGAGCAGATGGAGCTGTGTGAAAGTTCCTGGAGGTGAGCTCTGCTGCTAGCACTACATTGTGGATTTGTGTACAGGCCCCTCTATGCTGAGTCTGCTGAGTTACTGCAGCTTAGCATAGAGGTGCTATTAGCTGGCAAATGAGATCTTCTTCATCTTCTTTTCATGATAAGTGAGAAATTGAACTCATTAAAGGATTGACTGCCCCCAGTGTATGCCCTCTTGAATTCCACCCCCAGTGTATGCCCTCCTGATTCCCCCCCCCAGTGTATGTGCTCCTGATCCCCCCAGTGTATGCCCTCCTGATCCCCCCCAGTGTATGCCCTCCTGATCCCCCAGGGAATGCCCTCCTGACCTCCCCCCCAAGTGTATGCCCTCCTGAATTCCCCCCAGTGTATGCCCTCCTGATCCCCCTGCAGTGTATGCCTCCTGAATCCCCCCAGTGTATGCCCCCTGATCCCCCCCCATGTATGCCCTCCTGACCCCCCCATCATGTGCCCTACTGTGCCCTACATCCTACTGACCTCTGTACACCACCCTACCTACTACTGACCTCTACACTGCCCTACCTACTACTGACCTCTGTACACAGTATTACACTTTATTATACATTCAATTCAGTTCCGTAAACAATGTACTGTATCAATGCCTAGGGGAGTGACCTTGGTTGAGTCTACCACTGAAGTGAAGGCTCAGTCCTCAAGTTTACACAGGTGTTAAGAATATCAGTAGCCATAAAGAGAAAAAATACCTGTGGTAAGACTAGAAATATACTTTTTTAAATTTCTACTTTCTATGAATACTCATACTTGCTATTTTCAGCTAGGAAATACACTAGGAAATACAACTAGGAAATACACTTAAAAAAGTTTTCATTTAAATATGATTGTTTAATTTTCTTTCCCCAAAAAATATTTATTGGAATGGTAAAAATAATATAAAGTACACATGTGTTGCTGTCACAAATATATATAATAAACAAATTATAGTAAGGTTCCCAAGTGGGAGCAAAATAGTGAACAGAGGATAATACAATCTCAACATTTTGCTTAAATTGTTCTGTTACATTTGAAACAAAGGGCCAGATTCACAGAGCCCTTACTCCTGTCTAACTCGCATTAGACTGGAGTACTTTCAAATTACGCACGTTTTTTCACTACTCTGAAACCTCAAACCATGAAAATACGGCTGCGGGCTTCAATCCAACTGGCTTACATGTTGGTACGCTTTCGGATCTACGCTGCAATAAATTTGCGGCCGCTGGGTGGAGTTCCCATCGTTTTCCGCTTCGGGGTATGCAACTGAGCTTTTGCAGACGATCCACAAAGTTACGAACGTCAATCGCAATATCGTACCAACTTTTTGCTGGTCTAATATTAGACAGCCCATGTTCAGTATGGCCGTCGTTCCTGCGTCGAATTTCAACGTTTTCCGACGTCTTTTTTTATTTTTTACGTAAGTCGTCCGGGAATAGGAATGTCCGTAAACGACGCTACTCAAACAAAAAATGAACAGCAATTTAAATGCTTCACGCCCCCTAATCGCGTATTTCGATTACGCGGCGAGAAATACACTACGCCGCCGTACCGTAAGGGACAAAATCTACCAGAATTTGGCGTATAGCCTGGTAAAATACGGCGGCGTAGTGTATCTCTGATACTCTGCGCCAATGTAATTGTATCTGAATCTGGCCCAAAGTGTATGCAACAGACAAATAATTAGAAACAAACAGGGTAAAAGCCTAGGTTGTGGACTAATAGCTTGTGAGTGATGTCTGGTGCAACCCTCTCGATCGATCAGCATATTGTGCCAGAATTAACTGTTTCCTGTGTGGTTGCGGTTAATGGACCCCAAACAACCAATACAGGAAAAAAGGGAAAGGGGCTTCGAGTAGGACTAATCTACAGTTAGACAAAAAATGTGATATGGTAGGGACTGATTTTTGTATGGAAGTTAGAGAATGCATGACTAATAATGAGTAGGGGCAAATAGGAAGGCTGTGTAGCATGGGTTAAGGCTAAGGTATGGAGGGGGGAAGTAAGAGAGGACCACATGTGTACAGAAGGAGAAAGGGGTGAAAAAGGGATTTAGATTCAGAGGATGATATATAATATCTGGGGATGGGGGGGGGCTGGAATGAGTGAGAAAATGGCCAAGTAAGGAGAGAGAGAGGCGAGGGGTGGCCCCATCCTCTTCTTCTGACAGAGTACCATGCATCTACACTCAGGGTTGAGTAATCAACTGGGAATATTTATATGTTGTCGTAAAGTGATGCCAGCAAGGCCAAATTTTCTGAGATTTGGAGGGTGTCTCCTTGGCTTGATATACAAGCTCTTTCAGACATCGATCTAGATGAGATGTCTGTTACTGTACATGCTGTGTACCTTAGCACTGGGAAGACAGTGCTATATTTGTGAGTAACCTTTTTTAAGCAATAAAGAAGAACATTTTAAGCCATACAGAGTGCACTATATATTTTTATTGATCTTTTAACGGTTATCACGGCCGTACCTACTGGTTATGAGAGTGACATATTGCGGTTTGTTGTGAAGTGGTTGGTTATCAAATATTTAGATTACCTAGAAGCATTCTATCATCCTTGATTACCCCAGCGGGGAATACCTGATTGACCTGTCTGTTAATTCAAGGGTCCATAGCGAGAAGTGAGCGGCCTGTATATATGTTGGTGGAGGCACTGATAAGGACGCACCTTCTTATGTTTTCACAAGAATTACAATTTTACAATAATATTTATTTTAACTTGAAGATTTCCAGCAGCATTTTTAAAATCCTGATGCACATTAGCTCTAGGCACTGATCTTTGCTGATATTGGGCCAGATTCAGGTAGAGTTAGGCTGGCGGATCAATGGATCCGCCAGCCTAACTGTCACTTTAAGCCGGCGTTTTTGTTTTCTGTAACCAGAAAACAAGAAACGCCGGGTTGGAGTTCCGATGCGATCGGCGCAATTGAATTTCGCCATCGCATCGTTACTTCAACCTAAAAATGGCGCCGATTTACACTCAAAAAATATGTTAATAAGCGGGAATCGGCAATTCACAATCTTTTTTGGGCGCGACGCAGTGACTTTACGACGTTTCCGGAAGCGATACGCGGCGTAAAGATAAAGCAGCCCCCTAGTGGAATATCCTATGTTAAGTATAGGCGTCGTCATCGCGTCGGAAAAAAAACAAATCGCGTCCCTTGCGCAAAACATTCATGAATGGGGATGTGACGTCATTGACGTTCACTGAAAGAATTTGGAGCATGCGCACTGGGATGCATTGACACTCAACGCATGCGCAGTACGTTCGCCGCGGGATCGCGCTTAGTTTGAATACCACACGCCCCGTACCCGCCCAATTTGAATTCCGCCGGCTCATTTGCGATGCGCTGCCGCAACTTTAGGAGCAAGTGCTTCATGAATAACAGCACTTGCTCCTAAAATTTCGGCAGAGTAACGTAAATGAGAAGCGTTACTCCAGAGCAAAGATGCTCTGATCTACCTGAATCTGGCCCATAGTCTATAATAGACTTAAGAAAAAGAGAACAACAGATTTTTCAAATTCCTTTTTCTTACTAGCTTTGACAGCACAGTCATCATTTGAGCACTGTAGAACTAACTGTATTCAGCACTGATTAAAAATAAATGTATTTAAAGAAATTAAAATGAATACAATGTCAGGTTCTACAGCAATATTTTTTGTCCAATATAATTTCTATTTAATCGTGTTGAGCTATAATGCATACAAGCAATATGTTTTTTGACATCCGTCAATTTTTACTAAGTTACAAATGAATATAATAGGTGGCTAAATTGCATCTGGTTTGTGAAGTGATATGAGTTGTGTAGAGCTTTTACTTATTTTTCATAAATGTGTTGTAGGTTTACCAAGAAAATGTTGCAAGGGAAATGTATAAATCATTTTGCCTTTTATCCTTTGGGGCAGCTGACTAAAAGGAATGCAATACTTTATACATTGAAAGGATCACGATATGCTCTTATTCCAAATCTAGATTTAGGCTAAGTTCATATATGTATGGGTTGAGAATGTGTGCATTTTTCACGATTCTCTCAAATTAGAAAGTAAACAAATGCTTGAGATAATTGAGAGAGCAGTGACATAATTATAGTTTACTTACAGTATACATCATAAAGCCCATGTAATAGGATGAAAACGCAAGGGAGGAATTGGGAAATGGGGACAGAGCATTGTCATCTTAAAACAGAAATATACTAAACAATGACCTTTATGGTAGGATCACTTGTTATTAAAGTGTTGCTTGCATCTATAGAAAACTATTTTTTTATTCCTGTTGAGATGTTGAGAAATGTTTTTAGTTTGAAGTAAAACATGACTCAGTACAACAGATAACATCCCAAAAATCCCTTATATTAACCCTCAAAAAACAAAAATATTGAGTATTCCTAGTGTGATGTTCTAAAACCATTTTTTGACTACACACACGTGGACACTAGGTGAGTGAGTGAATAACTTATATAGCGGTACACACCTCAAGGCGCTTGGTATCCACTTCCTTCCATTTAGCCTTCAGAAAATATAGATCTTGAGTTTTTTCCTAAAGGCCAGGTGATTTGCTTCCGTTTGGATATTAGTTGGTAGTGCGTTCCACAGTCGAGGTCCTTGGACTGCAAATCTACGTTCTCCTTTGGTCTTGTAGCGGGCCTTGGGGATTTGTAGAAGATTTTGGTTAGTAGAACGGAGAACTCGATTGGTTTAATAAAATTAAAATACATAGGTGCAGTATATATTTTTTTAAGATAATTGCTATAAACAACAACAAATGTATGCATGCATGGCTTGTTCAAAGGGGGGGGGGGGGTGCAGGTAGCAACATCAGGCACCCAATTTGAAATTAAGTGCTTCAGAGTTTGTCCTACATTCTTGTGAGAGATGCCCCCACTGAAAAAGTGTCAGGAACCTAACCTTGGTCTCCTGAACTTAAAGGGGTTGTAAACATTAGTTTGTGTCAAGGTATTCAAGGTATTGCATTACCAAAAACTAAAAAATAAAACTGTCAGAAAAAATAACACATTAGAAGAACAAAACTACAAGTTTTTATAAAAGGGGAATGCAGGGAAGAATGGCTTGGTTCACTGCCAACATCTATAGGTAATCCTGATTGGGAAGGTGAGGGTGAACTGACTGGGTGTGGCTGTGAATACATTCTTTGAAAATCAGGATAAGATGGGAAAGGTGTATACGTTGGTGGCGGTCCTGCGTATGGGCTCATGGTAGGTGTGGTGTCGAGGTACTGATGACTGGGCATTGGTTTAGTAAAAGAGCCTCTAGGTGTATTAAAACCCAGACCCCATGGCTGAAATCTTGGATATGGGCATTGCTCTTTGCAAGCAGAAACTATGGGCCAGATTCACAGAGCGATTACGCCGGCGTAACAGGAGATGCGCGGCATAAGTCTAAATTTGCACATGCGTTTCGATACTCCGCATCCCCAAAACGAGATACGCAAGAAATCTACTTTTTTTTGTCTAGCGTAATTTTGTTAGACAGGCGCATCCGTCCGCGCAAAACTGCGCTAGACACACCATTGATTTGCTATTCAAATATGCTAATGAGGGAGTTACGGGGATCCACAAAAGAACGTTGGTGCAGCGCACGCTACGCGCTGTGCGCAACAGCTGCACAGCCTGTCTAAAATTAGACCATATAAAAGGTGGTATAAAATTAGACAATTAGTCTACATGTCAGAGAAAGCAACACTGTTAGTGAGGAGCAGAGCAGTCACACGTGTTGCCCAACAATCTGTATGCCAACATGCCAGGGACATCCATGCTCATAGCTATACTACTGACTTTAGATGAGCAAAGAAGGAGGAGGGAACGAAGGATGGCACGGAGGAGGGCACGGGAGAGGATTTTTTTTTTTTTTTTACAAAAAAAAATGCTTTGCTTTAAGAAACAGTTTTACAAAAAATATACATACATATATACATCAATACATAACATACATACAAATTACAAACACGGTCTCACTATCTTCCAATAGCCCTTTTAAACCTTGATGGATATAATAATCTAATCTGATACAAGCCCCTCACTCTTCACTTGATATATCACACACGCATAGACATCTTTGGCATGAGTGATTCTGAGGTGTCTCAAATCTTCAGATTCACCCCTCATGCCATCCTGGAATTAACCACAACCCTGCAGGAGCCCAACACCAGCCCAACACATGACACTACCCATGACACCCATGACAGCTACATATACAATCATAGCCCCATCCCCACAGATTTCGAACAGAACATGTATGGGGCCAGCTGGCTGGTTGGTGAGTGACATGGGTGGCAGGCATGACTGTCCCCCCCATGATGCTGAAATCACAAGGGGCACATGCACTACTAACATCCTCCTGTCTTATCCCTTCAGGGTGACTCTGCATATGCACTGGGACCCCATCTCATGACTCCTATACGGAACCCCCCTAACCAAGGCTACCCCGTCTTCTGAGGGAAGAGCAGCCAGGAGACAGCTCACATTAGCCATTAAACACACACATTAATCATGGCACAATGAGAATGCATGCATGCACACCACTGTGGTCCCTAGCACAGACACATCACATCCTCATCACATTGGATTGGCACAAGCCCACCATGCAGGACTTGTGAGCTGCAACGCCATGCCACGGCTCCAATTATGTCACTGTACATTCATACACCATTCACACAGACCTGGGGATCACTTCTCCACCACAAATGAGGGTGACACCCCTTTTCCGGCAGGAATGTCACCCCCACATTCCCAAATCATACACAAACAGAACCAACAACAAAAAAAAAAAATTGACCAGCAAAAATAAAAAATGCCCAGCAAAAATATAATTTAAACAAAATAACAACAAAGAAAACACATAAAAGACAAAAATCACTCTGCAAAACAACAGTCCCCAAATATCTCAAAGACACGTCACAAACAAACAAACGCTAATAAACAACAGAACAAAAGCACCTTGCTGTATAGGGAGGGATACAAAAGGGATGCACTTTTGCAAAGGAAGTGCATTTGTCTCTGTCTATTTATGCTGTTTGCGTAGTTCACTAATTTGCCCTAGTCCACTTCCAATTTCACTGATTGCGCCATTCCCGAGTTGTGAGCATGCGCACAGAGGTGCTGACCATGGTCTGCTTCAAGCGCGCATGCGCGAGCCGGCCGGCCCTTCATTTGCATGGGGTCACGGCTCATTTCAATGTAACACGCCCACGTCTTTCCCAATTTGTATTACTCCGCCTTGCGCCTCTGAAATAACGTTGCGCAGGCGCAAATTTCTGCGTAAAACCGACGAGAATAGGGTGATTGCGCCGCTACATTGCGCCAGTCTAACGTAAAGGCGGTGCGCTACGCCGGTCCAATAATGCGCAGATGTACCTGAATCTGGCCCTATGTACGTAAGATACGCATGTATATCACCCCTGACTTCAGTACGCTTTCAGGAGGAATCTCCCTGACTACACACAGTAACATTTTTAAAAACATCAGGGTCCAATATGTTAAGGAATTCATCATCTTTTGTTGCAGGGTTTTATAAATGGTTTCTCATTTCTTTAATTATACAATCTAAATATTTTTCAAAAGATGGCTCTTGTTGAGGATGGCATGTTCAACGAGTGGTGGAAATAGACTAAACTCTCCTATCAACATTTTCCTGCAAATAGATAGAATATATAGATTATGCTTCTGATGTGGAGGTCACACTTGGTGGACAGCATACCGATACACCTGATGCTTGCCCAAATATTAAAGTAGTGGCAGAGCTTTCAGTGCCTGTTTTGAATAGATCAGACACAGGCACTTGTTTTTGCCCCAAAAATCTGATGTCACTGTATTATGCCGCATACACACGATCACTTTTCGGCTTGAAAAAAAAATCATTTTTCAGCATGTCCAAAAAATGACGTTTTTCCAATTTCATCATTAAAAACGATGTTGCCCACACACCATAGTTTTTGAAAAATGATAAACAAAGCGCGGTGACGTACAACACGTACAACGGCACTCTAAAGGGGAGGATCTATTTGCCTTTGGGCTGGTTTTAGCTGATTACTTGTTAGTAAAATACGATTTGCGCTTTTTTGTCTGTTACAGCGTGATAATTGTGCTTACTCCATTATGAATGGTAGTTTAACCAGAACGAGCTCTCCCATCTCATAATTTGCATTGAGCATGCGCAGGTTTAAAACGTCGTTTTAGCCCACACACGATCATTTTTTACAACACAAAAAACAACATTTTCAAAAACGACATAAAAAATTGAAGCATGTTCGAATTTTTTTGTGTTGTTTTTCAGAAGACAAAAAACGTTGTGAAGCCCACACACGATCATTTTTAATGAAGTTTTTAAAAATGACATTTTATTTCATCACAAAAAACGACCGTGTGTACGTGGCATTAGAAGCAAGACCATCAAAGCCAGAAGTATTGGGAACAAGTCCAAACACTGATGTGGTACTTTGCCCAAAACCAGAAGCCATTGTTGTTTTTCCTCTAAAGAATATTTAAATGTATCAACTCCAGCTGCCATTTTAATCTGTCAGTAAATATGTTGTTTGTGGATGGAGGTTGTGACATTTGAAAAATACATACCGCAGGTTCTTGAGTGACTGGTTGATTATAATTAGGTGAAACTGTCTCTGAATTGGTTTCTTAACTTGAGTCTAAACCATATTCTGGTGACGTACTTGCACGCCTTGCTCTTAAGCCCCGTACACATGGCCGAGGTTCTCGGCAGAAACCAGCGAGAACCTCGCTGGGAGCCGCATTCTGCCGAGAACCTCGGCTGTGTGTACGGGGCCTAACTCTTGCAGGAACACTTGAGACAGTTCTAGGAAAGAATAACAACATTACAAGTTTAAAAAAACATACCATGGTTTCAGTGTTTACAGAATACTGTCATGTTTACACTAGAATAGCCCTTTATCTGGGGTTTAGGCCCCTTTCACACTGGATCGGTTTGCAGGCGTTATTGTGCTAAATATAGCGCCTGCAAACCGGCCCTAAACAGCCGGTGCTGTGTCTGCAGTGTGAAAGTCCGAAGGCTTTCACACTGAAGTAGTGTGATGACAGTATGGGAACAAAATTCCTGCTAGCAGCATCTTTGGAGTGGTAAAGGATCGGTGTGTTCCTTCACCTCTCCTGCCCATCGAAATCAATGAGACACTGTGGCTATATCTGCCCACAAAGCATTAGTTTGTTAAAATTAAAATACATAAAGTTAATATATATTACATAAAGTTAATATATATATATATATATATATATATATATATATATATATATACATACTTACGAACGCATCTCGTGGTGCACCTCAGAAACAACAAAGCCTCTGCAGACCTATCTTCCTTGAGTTCTTTCTTGTAGCATAGGGACCACCATCTTGTATAGATCTCCTTTCCTGCAATATATATTTCATTGTATAAATTTACCAAATTTAAATTACATTTTATCAAACATAACAGATGTTATGAACAAAAGTTGAGAGAGATCTGCTCTCACCCCACACCACACCAAGCACTTCCAGGGAAGACACAAACCATTTGATTTCCCCTTAGTATTGACACCTTTCACGGCCAGTGACATGAATACAGTAATCAGTGGCTATTTTTTAACTCAGACTGCTACTGTCACTGGTCCCAAAAAAGTGCAAAAAGTGTCCAATCTGTCTGCCAAAATGTCGCTGTTCCTCCCACATTTTTTTTTTCCACAGATCACCTTACTAGTACATAAAAAAGTAAAAAATACAAATGCCATAAACCTTTCCCAAAGACACTCTACTTGTGTAGAAAAAAAACAACAACAACAAGTTGGTTTGTTTACAGCATTTCACAATTGTAAGTGACGCAGTGCTGTATCGCAAAAAAATGGCCTGGTCATTTAGGGGATAAATCTTCAGCTTGTGGTTACATTTTGGTTGCTATGGGAAACAGCTATGATGAATGTGTACCCTGCTACATAGAAAAAACAAACGTTGCACTTACCTCGGTTATCCTGTTCACTTTCAGACATATTGTCCCAGTTTGGTGTCAGAAATCAGTATACTTCCTCCCACTTTAATCTCTTCAATACTCTGTCTGCATATCCTGGGCATTCTGAGTCCCATATCTCCGGTCGGTCTTGCACCAGGGCTATTATGGCCTCATGTGAGATGTCACGCACCGCTATCGCCATGCTGTCTTCTCCTCTTTCCTCTATCCCTCTAATCAACTTCCTGTGTCATTTCCAAGGTATACTAACTGATTATGATGTGCTTCCTGTTCTTTTTTTTCTCATGCTGCTATCCGCAGATGACACAAAACACTGCGATTACCTGCGGTTATGTGCAGAAGGCTGCGCTAAATCGTTCCTGGATGCAGTCAATTCTATTTTTTCTATCCGCACCAAACCGCATGTAACGAGACCGCAGCTAAATGCAGTGTGTAAATGGGGCCATAGGAAATCATTGTGTGCTTTTAGCTGTGGACCTGCGGTAGATAACTTGAGAATCTGCAGCTAAAAGCCCCATTCAATCCGTCTTTGTTAAAGGGGCCTAAAAAAAGTATTTTTTTGCTCAAGGGGTGGTTTAATCTGCCTAAACAACCTCAAATGATATCAATATCAATCACTACCTGTATGTCCAGAGTTACAATTAAGAAGATAGGCATATACAGGTTAGGCTAATTAACCTTGATTAAAATTGCCTTGATTGAAACAGACACTCGGGTATGGCTCAGTTATAAATTAAGCTTTAGGCTCTAATGTTGTGGTGCTATTTCCCTTCTTTGTAATGATGCTTAAGCTTCATCTGTGTGTCCTGCACAAAAAATCAGTACTGTGTCGCAATGTCTCATGCCGCGTACACACGATCATTTTTCGGCATGATAAAAACTGACGTTTTAAAAAAATGTCATTTAAAATGATAGTGTGTGGGCTTTACATCATTTTTCGGGTTCTGAAAAACAATTATTTTTTTTCGAACATGCTGCATTTTTTACAACGTTTTAAACAATGTAATTTTTTGGGTTGTAAAAAATGATCGTGTGTGGGCTAAAACGACGTTAAAAACCCGTGCATGCTCAGAAGCAAGTTATGAGATGGGAGCGCTCATTCTGGTAAAACTACCATTCATAATGGAGTAAGCACATTCATCGTGCTGTAACAGACAGAACAAAAAAATCAAGGGAGTTTGGGACTTTGAATGAGGCCATGAATGAGGTGGGGGTATAGGGTAAAAATTACATATTTATTAATCATAGTAGGGTATACAGCACATATCAATGACAAGAACTACTGGTAGAAAAAACATTGTAATAAATATAATTTCATAAGATTTACAACCACATGGTTCTGTGCATAAGTAAAAATCGGCAACAAGGGTACATCAAGTATATGGTAACCTAGCGCCACGTAGTGGTCACAGTAGATACATATATACATTTCCAGAGATTACTATATGTACATAGATTGTAAAAAATAGCAAAATAAGACAGCACTTGGAAAGGGAAAAAATATGGAACAGTGAAACCATGATTGGAAGGTACGATAGTTCTGAGTTGTTGGTGTGATATTGTCACATGTCTGTATCTTAAATTGCCCGATGCGTTTCATGTAAACCACTCATCAGGGGCAGATAATCAGAGATGTCTAAGATAAAAGTAGAATACAATAAGTATAATGGTAACGAATCATAATAGGAAAGGGCGGATGAGCCCCACCTAAATTACTTACATGGAACAACTGCAGTGGGATGTGACAGGTAAAGAGCCTGGACCATAAGATTACCTGTCTTGGGAGCTGAGGTACAAAAGAGCAGCGTGCTGGCAGGGCGCATAGCCTCACCCCCTACAAAACTTTTATCTTAGACATCTCTGATTATCTGCCCCTGATGAGTGGTTTACACGAAACGCGTCGAGAAATTTAAGATACAGACATGTGACAATATCACACCAACAACTCAGAACTATCGTACCTACCAATCATGGTTTCACTGTTCCATATTTTTTTCCCTTTGCAAGTGCTGTCTTATTTTGCTATTTTTTACAATCTATGTACATATAATAATCTCTGGAAATGTATATATGTATCTACTGTGACCACTACGTGGCGCTAGGTTACCATATACTTGATGTACCCTTGTTGCACAGAACCATGTGGTTGTAAATCTTATGAAATTATATTTATTACAATGTTTTTTCTACCAGTAGTTCTTGTCATTGATATGTGCTGTATACCCTACTATGATTAATAAATATGTAATTTTTACCCTATACCCCCACCTCGTTCATGGCCTCATTCAAAGTCCTAAAATTCCTTGATTTTTTGTTATTGAACCCGGGATGGAGTCACAATACATGTGTCTCATTTAAAGTCCCAACCTTTCCCCCATTTTTTATCTTGCTTTAGGGATGGAGGCCAATGGACAGGGTTGTCAGTGTTCCCCTGCCACCCACGTGGAAGGTATTGATGACCCCAAGGACAATATGAAAAAAAGAAAAGAAAGGAGGGCGCACCGACCTTGTGCATTACCACTTATACATTTTAATATACACAAAATAAAAAGCAATGGTCCTTCTTACAAACATTCAGTAGTAAGCGCATTAAAAACAGCTGAACCTGGACCTCACGGCACCTGCCAGTCAGACCCTAAACACCAATGTGGCTGACGCGTTTCTGGGGCGTACCCCCTTCTTCAAAGCCTAGGTGGTCTGCAATAGCTCTCTCTTCCTGCAAACCATCCCTTTATAGGTGCATGTGTGCATACAGGCGCAGCCATTCGTCACTAGCTGACTGGTCCCGCCTTTCTTACGGGACTCCGCCCACCCCATTAGTCACCCAAATGGGCTCCATCTGTGTGGAGGGGCAAGTTGATCTAAGTGCCCATCCTATACGATGGGGTACACAGCAAGTGACACAAGACTGGCAATGCAGCAGTGCAATGGGATCACCAAACTATCTATTGCAATATGTCTACTGGCAGCTCTACTAAAGCCTGGCCTACTCGCCAGGTCCTACCACAGGGCCTTTAATGAAACAGTAGGCCGAGGGGTACAATATTACATGTCCTGGGTCCTTTGCACCATGGACGCAATCACTCTGTGTCCTATGATGTTTAGCAGCACATTGGCTTTGTGTCACGATATGGGTTTGGTTTGTTGTCCTTGTATATCCAGGTCCGGTCCTTGCCTGCAATCCGGGAGCTGCGATGCTTACCGTGTGCTCCCTCGCCTCCTTTCCCCTCTGTTTCCTTTCAGGGGCGGTGAGGAATCACCTCAGGAATGGGGGGTGGGTGGGCACCCCCTACGCATCGGTGCCACACCTCCTGACTCACATGTGACGTCACTTGTGGCGTCATGACGTGGGTCACGCGTTCCTCTATCTCAGCTGGTCCAGTTGGGGAATATGGGTGCTCCCCACACGCGGTTTTCCTGTGTGTCAGAGTCCCTCACCACCGTGGCCATGCCGTGGCCATGCCTGTGTGACGCTGGTACATATCAACGTGCACACGTGCAGGTCAGCTGTATCCTGCCTTCTCCCACGCAGTCCGAGTGTTACAACTTCTAGGACAGGTATACCCTGCCTTAACAGTCCAGTCTTTACCAGTTTGGGATGCAGGTAAGCCATATCAGGCCCCCTAATTTTCCCCTCAACTAGCTAGTCTTTACTTTAATCTATTGGTTTTGAGCAACTGAGGATTGTCCCTGCTATTTGTTTACTTTTTCCATTAGCTATACCCCCTGGCCATTTGGATATTACATACATGGTCATCTACCTTACTCTATTACTCAGATACCCCTATATATATATTATCTCTATATTTGCTCATCCAATATTCATTTGTATCCTTCATACTCTGTTAGGATACTATGATATACTTATTATGCACTCTCCATTTTTAGACTCCCTTCAGGCATCCATGACTGGCGAAACACTGTATCCAACCTTGAATATTGGCACTCTGGGCTTGCGTTTTGTAGGGGGTGAGGCTATGCGCCCTGCCAGCACGCTGCTCTTTTGTACCTCAGCTCCCGGGACAGGTAATCTTATGGTCCAGGCTCTTTACCTGTCACATCCCACTGCAGTTGTTCCATGTAAGTAATTTAGGTGGGGCTCATCCGCCCTTTCCTATTATGATTCGTTACCATTATACTTATTCTATTCTACTTTTATCTTAGACATCTCTGATTATCTGCCCCTGATGAGTGGTTTACACGAAACGCGTCGGGAAATTTAAGATACAGACATGTGACAATATCACACCAACAACTCAGAACTATCGTACCTACCAATCATGGTTTCACTGTTCCATATTTTTTTCCCTTTGCAAGTGCTGTCTTATTTTGCTATTTTTTACAATCTATGTACATATAATAATCTCTGGAAATGTATATATGTATCTACTGTGACCACTACATGGCGCTAGGTTACCATATACTTGATGTACCCTTGCTGCCGATTTTTACTTATGCACAGAACCATGTGGTTGTAAATCTTATGAAATTATATTTATTACAATGTTTTTTCTACCAGTAGTTCTTGTCATTGATATGTGCTGTATACCCTACTATGATTAATAAATATGTAATTTTTACCCTATACCCCCACCTCGTTCATGGCCTCATTCAAAGTCCCAAACTCCCTTGATTTTTTGTTATTGAACCCGGGATGGAGTCACAATACAAGTGTCTCATTTAAAGTCCCAACCTTTCCCCCATTTTTTTTTTTTATGTAACAGACAGAAAAGCGCAAATCGTCTTTTACTAACAGGAAATCAGCTAAATCAGGCCCAAGGGTGGCGTCATCCGCATGGAACTTTCCCTTTATAGTGCCGTCGTAGGTGTTGTACGTCACTGTGCTTTGCTAGAGCATTTTTTAAAAACGATAGTGTGTGGGCAACGTCGTTTTAATGATGAAGTTGGAAAAAACAACGTTTTTTCTACATGACGAAAAAAGTAGTTTTTTTTCATGCCGAAAAATGATCGTGTGTACGCGGCATCAGAGTCTTATGCCCTGAACACAGGATCAGTTTTTCTGACAGCAAAACCGTGTTTCTTTTTCAGCAGGAAAATGGCTGAAACTTGTCTTGCATACATATGGTCGCACAAATCTTCTCTAAAATTCTGAACGTCAAGAACGAGGTATCTTACAACACATACAACGAGTAGGGATGAGCTTTATGTTTGAGTCGAACATAGGTTTGACTCGAACATTGGCTGTTCGTCCCCTCCCAGTCTATTACCAGGCCATTTGGGTCTGGTATGGATATTAAAGGGGTTGTAAAGGTTCGTCTTTTATTTTCTAAATTGGTTCCTTTAAGCTATTGCTTGGTTCACTTACCTTTTCCTTCGATTTCCCTTCTAAATGTTTTTTTTCTTTGTTTGAATTTCTCACTTCCTGTTTCTCCTCAGTAAGCTTTCCAGCATTATCTGAGCGGTGGAAAGTCAGTCAGAACAGCTTACTGAACATCTGAGGCTGCGTACACACGATGAGACATGTCCGCTCAAACATGTCCGACAGACCGTTTCCAGCAGACATGTCTCATCGGATTTTGGTCCGATGGCGTGTACACACCATCGGACGAAAATCCCCTCGGCAGATAAATTCGATCGTGTGTACGCGGCCTTAGTGAGGAGGAAAAGGAAGTGAGAAATTCAGACAAAGAAAACAAAGGAAAAAAACATTTAGAAGGGAAATCGAAGGAAAAGGTAAGTGAACCAACAATGCATTAGCATTAGTAACCTATTTAGAAAATAAAAAACAAACCCTTACAACCCCTTTAAGGGGAACCCCTGCCATTTTTTCACTGACCTTTATCTGTTTTGCCGAGACCCGAAAATTCATTTAGTTCCTTCCAAAACAACATTTTGTGCAGGGAACCAAAATTAAAGAAAAAAAATGTGTGGGAGTCGCCCCAAATTCCATATCAGGCCCTTCAGATTCATCTGACTTTAGCAACTCGCGGCAGGAGAGAGAAGAGAAGACTTGACTTGAGGGTCTTTGTTTTGTTCTTCACCACTAACCCCCCGTCCCGCTTATCATCTTGCGGCAGGAGAGAGAAGAGATGACACATCTTGCAGCAGGAGAGAGGATGGCCCCTCGATTCTCTGCTCTTGGCAGGAGAGAGGAACCCCCCCCAGTTCTCTGCTCCAGGGGGACCCTGACTAAAGCTGTGTAAGGGCCCCCAAAATTTGTGATGGCTGCTCTGCATGCATTTATTGTGATTTATATATACTCATGGCCCCCTTTTTAACACAAGGCAGCACTTTAAGCACAAGCATGGGGATACCACATGTGTAAGAATTTTTAGTAACCTAGCCACATTCAGGACCCCACAAACCAATCACCGCCTTCAGGATTTCAAAGGGCTTAAAATGGTGATTTCACTCCTCACTATCTACCAAAGTTTTGGAGGCAATGACATGCCAAGAAAGCACAACAAACCCTCCCCCCAATGACCCCATTTTGGAAAGTAGACACCCAAAGTAATTTGCTGAGAGGCATGTTGAGTCCATGGAATAATATTACATTTTGCCACAAGTTTTCGGGAAAATTAAAATGTTATTTTATTTTCAAACAAAGTTGGAAAGTCATTAAATTATAAATTGCTCAACCATGCCATGGTATATGTGAAATTACACCCCAAAATGTATTCGGTTGCTTCTCCTGAGTACAGGGATACCACATGTGTGGGACTTTTTGACAGTCTAGCCGCGTAAAGGACCCCGAACATTTAGACTTTCTAATGGCGTAAATTTTGGATTTCACTCCTCACTACCTATGACAGTTCTGAAGACCATGAAATGCCCAGAGAGCACAACTCCTCCCCAAATGACCCAATTTTGGAAAGTAGACACCCCAATCTATTTGCTGAGAGGCATGTTGAGTATTTTGCAGATCTCGCTTTTTCTCACAAAGTTTTTAAATTTAAAAAAAGAAATACAAATATTTTCTTTTACTTTCTTAATTTTACATAATAACCGATGAAGCTGACTGATGGACTGATGTGCCTACACAGTCACACCATCGGTTCAAGAACCGATCGTGTCAGAATGCGGTGACATAAAACACAACAACGTGATGAAAAAAACAAAGTTGAATGCTTCTAAGCATGCGTAGACTTGATTATGAGCATGCGTGGATTTTTAACCGATGCCCGTACATACTAACGATCGGTTTTGACCTATCGGTTAGCCGTCCATCGGTTAAATTTTAAAGCAAGCCATCTGTTTTTGGACCGAAGGATAACGGACCGATGGGGCCTACACACGATCAGTTTGGACAAATGAAAACAAACTTCAGTCCGTTTCCATCGGTTTGAACCGATCGTGTGTACGCAGCTTTAGAAATCCTGAAGGCAGTGATTGGTTTTTCGGGTCCTGTACGTGGCTAGCGCCAAAAAAGTCCCACACATGTGCTGTTCCCATACTCAAGAGAAGCAGCAGAATGTATTTTGGGGTGTAATTCCTCATATAAAACGTAAAGGTAGTGCTGCGCTGTAAGCGCAGCACTACCTTTATGTTTTATTCCACTTGGGTTCTGATATCACCTTCAGTGCTTGCTGCAGTACCACGAACCATAGACTTGGCAGGCATGGGAATACTTTATTTATCCTTATACCAGTACCTATTCCTACCCATTTCTGCAGCCACCATGAATATTTTCTCCTTTTTGGACAAGAGGCAGTTGAATCTGGAGGAGGTGTTCAATTTAGACACTCCTACCAATAAAAATAGCGATTTAGAGAGACTTATGAGAAAATTAGGCCTAAACATGGAGAAAAGGGTCAGTTTATGGTGGGACATAACTATCTTTGAACGATATCTAAAAGGCAGCATCGTTCCAAGACGCCTAAGATTGAACATAGTACCCAATGATGATCTGACAGACCAAGAATCCATTGTCGAATGGTTTAAGTTTTTTAAAACAGTGCAGCACGATCTTTACGTTTTATTCCACTTGAGTTTTGATATCACCTTCAGGGCTTGCTGCCGTACCACGACCCAAAGATTTGGCAGGCGTGGAAATACTTTCATTTATCTGTAATTCCACATATACCCATGGCATGTTTGAGCAATATATAATTTAGTGACAAAAAAAAAATGTTTGTAATTTACCCAAAACTTGTGGCAAAATATAAAATACTGTATTTATCGGCGTATAACATGCACCCTAATTTTAAGAGGGAAGTTTCAGGATTTTTTTTTCCACAGACCCCTTTACATTCCTAAGCCCCACATTACACAGACCCCCTTTTACATTACACAGACCCCTGAAATTACACCATGCAGACCCTCTGCACATTGCACAGAACCCCTGAACATTGCACAGAGCCCCCTGCACATTGCACAGACCCCAGCCTTTACAATACACAGACCCCTGTAATTACAAAATGCAGACCCCCGCACATTGCACAGATCCCCCGCACATTGCACAAACCCCTCCCTGCACATTGCACAGACCCCCCTGCACATTGCACAGACCCCCACACACTTCACAGACCACTGCACACTGCACAGGCCCCTCCACACCTTGATAGACCTACGACCAGTGCACAGACCCCCCATGCACATTGCACAGGCCCCCGAACCTTGCCTACACCTCCCGCACATTGCACAAACACCCTGAACATTGCACAGTCCCCCCTGCACATTGCAAAGACCCCCCTGTACATTACACAGACCCTTGCAATTGCATTATGCAGACCCCCTGCACATTGCACAGCCCCCCTGCATTACCAGGAGACTCCCATGAGAGCCCCCAGTCTCCTGGGACAGCACTGCCAGCATACTCTTAAGTTTTAAAAAAAAAACACTGCCAGTCCCTTCTCTTAGATTCTTCCTGCACTGTGTCACTGCCATTGTAAACCAAAGCCTGCATATACCTCATTAGTTCCATTCTTTACAGCTGATCACGTGATCGCTCTCTTCTGATGTTTGACGTGACTGCTCTCCTCCTCCAATCTAAAGCTAAACTCAAGGAGGAGAGTGGCCGGAAAGAACAGTTAGGTATTTGCGGGATCTGGTTTACTATGACTTACTCAGTATACAAAGGATCTATGTGAAGGGGGGCTGGCAGTGATTTTTTTTTGATTTCTAGAATAAGCCGGTGGGCTGTCCCAGGGCCATAAGAGGCAGTGCTGCTGGCATGACACCCCCCAATGTTGGGCACCCGGGGTGAACAGGCCAATCCCCGCCCTCCATTATTGAAAAATAAATATTGGCGTATAACACACAGGCACTGTTTGTCCTCTATTTTCAGAGGGGAAAAGTGTGCGTCATATGCAGATAAATAAGGTATTACATGGACTCAACATGCCTTTCAGCACCAGTCCCGGATTATATAGGGACTATTGGAGCTGCAGCTCCAGGCCCATTGACTTAAGATAGGCCTATTTGCCCCAAATATTATCACAAAAATAATCACAAAACAAAAATGATCAAATTTGAGGGTCATGGCTCGGCTACCAAGGGTCACAAAGGCGCCAAATTTGGTGGGTATGTAGCTAAAGACCCACCCCACCACTAGGAACCCGGTTAGTCTGTCTTTAAAAGGGGAGAAATGTGACAGAACCCACTGCCACTGTGTGCTTTGGAAGGGATTGTTGGCTGTTGGAGAACACTTCATTCCATGGTTTGAATGGGCCCCAGGCAGTTTGCATAGCTATGTTATAGGCTTCAAAGAGGTTTGTGACAATGGACTGGAATACCCCCCCCCCCACTGGAGGAGGGAATGATTTGGTGTTATTTGATCAGGACAGGCAAAATGGGAGGGAGTGTTGGAATGAGTGAAAAGTAAGTGGCTGGAACTCAGAGCTCTCTGTTGTCTTGGATGCTAGGTGAGTAAAGGTCTTGGCTGGCCAAAAGCTTCATGGAAACCTGGTGGCCATCTTAGGTCTAAGACATGTGGCCAGGCCAAGGCCTTCTCCCCCTTTCTCTCTCCTCTATATACCGGCCATGGGAGCTCTAGGCTCACTGCTAACCAGCTGAGTTTACAGGTGTGATAAGTATCTTTGAATTTCTCTTATATATATATGTATTGTGATGTTTATAATGTGTGATGTCGTACTATCCCAATCTCCTTGGGAATAAACAGAGATGTTCATTTTTACCAGCAGCAGTGCGTATGTGTGCGTTTGTATATTAATAGGCATAGACCAATGAATCCATTTATGCAGTAAATAGAGGGAACCTGTGAATATCTCTTGAGTTCATTACTTTAGTTTATATTTGCTAGCCTTGTAAAATATAGCACTTTCTACAATTGGCGCCCAATGGAAATGTGGTAGCCCTAAAAGCCACATAGAACCCACAGGACAGAAGTGCTCAAGTACAAGGCAGCTTTTAGAAGGACGGTATGTGTGATGAGTCTTTTCTATGTATAGGCAAAAGGTTCAATTGTGTTGAATAACATCAGGTAAAAGTGGTAAGGAATGAGAATAGTGAATGCGAGGAGCGATTTGTTTATTTATTTTTTTTTATTTTTTATTTGTGAGTTGTAAGAGCTAAAAGATAATTGAGTCTGGCTCATTGCTTGGGGCAGTGTGAGAGGTACGTGTTTGTGCGGAAGTGTGTGAGATCCATGGATTGTGATGTTGTGTTAGATGAATTAACAGGCCCAAAGCGCTGTTTTGTTAAAGTTTGAACTATAGAACACCATTCCTCATTTTCAAAGAGCAACCACCCCCCCTCTCTGTCTGGTGTGGGTGATGTGTGTTTTCTCAGCTGCTGACAGCCCAAATGACCCCCCCCCCTTTTCCAGGTCTGTGACATGCAAATGACCTGAGCCAAGAAAACATGTTACATTTTTTTTGTGGGGGGAAAGTGCAGTTGTGTTAAAGGTATGTGCTAAATAGTTTTAGGTGGCTAAGTGTGAGAACATTAGTACTAAAAGAATTGTGTACTGTGGATTGTATACTGTGGATTGTAAAATGGAGCTTGTGTATACATATGTTAAGAAACATGCCTCTGTTAGTTATCATTCATGTGCAGATGAATCTCTTAAAAATCAGTGTGCTTCGCTATTGTCTCAATGTCAGCAACATAATGCCAGATTAGTGGGTAAACAAACAAAGAAAATGGATAGAGAGAAATTGGCTAATGAAATTGCAGTATTGCTCAGAATTAAGGTAATATCTGATCAAATGGGAGAGAAATGGGAAGCAGAGAGGAGACGTGTTGGGGAAGACGTAGGAAAATTCAGTGAACAACTTCGAAAGATTGCAATAACATCCAATAATGAGAAGGAGGGGTTGCAGGCAAAAGCAGACAGCTTGTCGAGATTAAATAGGGATCTGCGAGAGCAGCTTCATTCACAGAGCGCGGACGGTCAGATAAAGAGCAAACTTTTAGAAACATTGCAAACAAGAGTGACAGAGATGGAAGAGTTGATTAGATCTGTAGAAAGGGAATTAGCAAAGGCACACTCCCAGCTTCTTACAAAAGAGCAATATATTGTATCGCTTAACGAGAACAAAGGCACATTGGCTAGTATCTGCACAGTCATTGAGAAAAAGAGCCGTGATGAAACACAGTCAGATATTGCACCTATAGCTGCAAAACAGAATAACAGTTTGATTACAATCCAAGAAAGACTTACGTTATGCCAGGTTCTGGGGGAATTTAACAGCCTGGAATCACCAATGAGCCTATCCAATAAATTTGAGGCTCTTGTAATTAAATTCAACTTGAGTAATGAAGATGCATGCTCTCTTCTGAAAGCATGGCTACCAGGACCTGTGGTAGGCAAGTTATCGGCACAGGTTAATGACAACTTAGCAGATGCAGAAATGCGAAGAGGGGAATTGAGGCGAATTGTGGACAGTCGTGATAATGGTATGAGTGATTTGCAACAAATGAAATTTAGAAGAGGGGATGATCCGATATTGTTCTGCAGTGAGTATCTTGCATTATATACGAAAGTGTTCAACTGTCCTGACTTATTGGAGGATGATGCAAGTTTCATATACTCAATGGCCAATAAATGTTATGTAAGCTATCCCGCTAGAATGGCCCTGAGGAATGCTAGATCCTACCAAAATTTTGTCAATATCCTACGAGACTACTGTCAAGAGTCCAGTCATAGGGAATATGGGTCAAAGGCAGATTTCTCACTAAAAAGCAGAGGTACAGGTAGGCATAGACAGTTCAGACGTTCTAAATGGAATGGAGCCTTTAAGATTGCTAGCATGCAGCAGGAAACCCCAAAAATACAGGTATCTGCAATGAAAACCCTCCAGGGTAAGAACAGCCTACCACAAAAATCTGATATGAAAGATAGCAGCCAGGACAGAACACACAATTTGCAAGAGGAGATAATAAATGACAGCCAACGCCCTAATTACAGCCAACAAGACTGGAGGAACATTCCAATGGGTGCCCCCTGGGCTAATATGCCATTCTGGCTTATATGTAGTTGGGCACAGATGGCGTTGCCGTTTTTCCTGTGTAATATGGCAAAGTTTACCAATACTGCCTGCTTAGTTTAGGAAAATATGGCAATTATTCCCCTTGCATTACAAAATGAAAAAGGCTTGAGGGATTTAAAAAGTCAAATGTTGTGATAATTGTGTATAATAACTGTTCTTGTGTTCCTTTTTCTAGAGACCATGGAAGACGTTAAATTGGTTTGGATACTAATGTTTATTTTTTTTTTGCAGATCCTACAAGTGAGAACAACAGTGGGCAAATGTAACAGAAAAGGGGTTGGATTATTGTAAATATATAATCGATTATCACATGGTACCATGAGCTCATTAATTAGTAATTGTTTGCAAACAATGAAAAAAAAAAAAAAAAAAAGATATTAAACAATAGTCAGGCAGTGATTATAGAGTAGAAGTGAGGTTACAAATGATTGTGATGAAGTACAGATGTTTTTTTTTTTTGTTTGTTGTTTTTTTTTTTTCTCCCCATCAACTAATTCTCTTCCAGATAGGAATGAGCGCTCACTTTTCTCAGGGGAAAAGTCCATGGATGTCTTTAATTAAAAGTTGAGTGTTTGTCAATGTTTGATGGTCGTTGTCTTGCCGCGTTGTTGTTATGTGTTGATGGCCAGGTTCTACATTTTTTTTTTCTCTCCATAATTTGTAGTATAATTTTTTAATTTTTTCTCATTGTTCATATTTTTTTTTTTTATTATTATTCTATTAATTTTCATTTTTAATTTTGTTCTCATTTTTTCCAATTTGTTGTATTAGTTTTAATTTTCATGTTTTGTTTCAATTTTTTTTAATTTTAATTTTTTTATTATAATTTTAATTTTTTTTATTAATTTTCATTTTTTCATTATTATTTTTTTTAATTAATTTTCATTTTTTATTTTTCAATTTTTTATAGTTTTTTTATTATTATAAATATTTTTTTTAAATACTTTTATCTTTTATCTATTTTATTTTTGTTTTTGTTCAGGTGGAAATTGTTAGGTTTAGTACACCTGAAAAGGATCATTAGCAACTGACTTGGTGGTCGTTGAATTATGTCCTCAATTAGCAGCTGGCGACACTAGGAAGCCATTTTAGCTGCTGGAATTATGTTTTGTTTTTCTTTTGTTGGTTTTTCTTTTTATTCAGGTGGAGAGAATTCCAATATTTTGTGATTTTATCCACCTGAAAGGGGAAGTAGTGCATAGATCTTAGAATACAGATAATGCATTGCTTTTTGTATTGCTTAAAATTTAGAATTTTGAGAAGCAATGCTCACATGCATTTTTTTTTTTTTTATATTTTAGATTTTTGCTTGTACCATGGGGATCCATTTTAGAATGGGTTCATCCTAGAGGAATCATGGTGTTTTGATAATTTGTTTAGAAGTCAGGAATGCTAAATTCCTGCGTTATGAGATATTATCGATAAGAATTTGATTCTGCTCTTGTTCTTTAATTCCAGAATCTTGGTGGAGCGAAATTGGAGAGGATTCTGGAACAGAGATGAAGAATTTTAAATCTGGTTGGCAGTTCGTCTGTGCCATACCACACCGAAAATTTGTTCTGATAAACTTTCAGGAGAGAAAAGATTCAGATTAGTACTTGAGATATAAGGTTTCTTTTGCTTACGGACAATTTTTGCACTAGTACTGAATCTGAAAGACTTTGCCCAACAACAAGACTTGTGAAACATTTTGCCAAAGTCTCTCCTGTCATTTATGGATGCAAACGGACTATGAATACAAATGCAATGGGTTGGAGATTGGGAAAGGAATATAACGTATCCAATACTTCAGAACAAAAGATGTAAAATATGTTTTTTATTGTGGGAGGAGGAAATGAAAGAAGGAAATGTTTTTTTTGTTCAAATGTATTGACATAACTGAACATGGTGCAGGTACCTAGGGGGCTGGCACGTGTGAAACGCTGGCTACCAGGGTACAGTATGCCGTCGTCACATGGCACTTCAGCATCTCGCAGTGGTTGATAGAATCCTACCCTATATGTGCTGAATTTACTCTGAATCAAATGTGATATATCAGTGGATTTCTCCCAGGGATGTGCGGACATAGAGTTCAGGGCGCTTATCTCTGAGGAGTAACCAGAAGAGGAGGGATATATTCAGCACTATATTGGGGGGAATGGGACCCAGTGTAATGTGGCTCAAAATTTTGTCAACCAGGGTGAGAGGTGGTAGAGAGTGTGAGATGGTATAGGACGGGTATATGTCATTGGCTCTGGCGTGCACGCAGCGGTAGGCGGAATTATGGACCACCATCAAGCTGATTGTACAATCTCTCTGTGAGGGCCAGTGTCCTGATGAGGTAGCATCACCGCTCAGTAAGACTTTGCAGAGCACTTCGCTTACACGAATCCAAACTGGTAGTCTGTACTGGTTTGGATTGTGAAAGGTTGTGCTGTATGGTCCATGTATAGAAGTGCAGACTCGGTCTGTATATTTTGTGGCGTCAAAGAGCTTACTGGTTGGGGATTCTATCTTGGTGCATGTGTGGCCAAGTGACCCACATGTGGTCAGAGAGTACGGAGCTGGGGGCAGGTTTATATTTCCCTCTGTCGAAAGCATGACCACGATGTCCTCTGCATACCAGGTCTATGCACAGTATTCTGTGTTCGGGATGGAGAGATCATTGCTGGGAAGGAAGCACGTGGTTATTATATAGGGCGTAGACAAATTTGTCCTTGTCTTAAAGGATACCAATGTAACGTCAGTCATGAAACAAGGGTATTTCTTGAACCTAACAGTAGGTACAGGTGCAAGATATACCCTGGGCATAGTCACTGAAGTCGAATCACAGGGATGGAATTCTGTGGGGTTTTTTTTAATTTATTTTTTATCATTGTTTGAGATTTATATGTGTTGTTAGACTCAAAACTTATATAGGAAGCTCTCCTGCTTACCTATGCAAGTTGAGGGACAAATTGATGGAAATTTCTCTTAGTAAAAACTAGAGACTTTGCTGCCAATTTAGATCCCCGAGGTACCACAGACAGGCCAAGTTGCAGTCTGAAAAACCACTGTGCAAGCCTGCATAGTCCCGACCTGTATTTACAGTGAAGAGTTATAGGAGGTTGGGAGCGGGATACTCGATTTGATGGGTCATATGTATATATGTATATTAAGGTGGGGTGATATATGTCATGGTGTAAGGTGATAACGGTGTGTTTTAGGCTAATAAGATGGCAAGAAAGACGCTCCTCGGGGGTCTGTAGCTGAAAGCTGGTTAATATTCTGCTCTGAGTGTGTGCGGGTGAATGGTGACACCCCCTTGCCCTGCCTATACTGCGCCCCTGCATGAAGATGTCAGAAAGAAGAAAAGACGACATGGAATGGTGACCTGGAAGCCGTCACGGAAGATGATGCGTCACCCAGTAGCAAAGCGGCACGTGTTGGGAAGCACAGCACGTTAAAACCATTATGGACTGTTCCAAAGAGCTGTTTCTGAAGCACATGTCAGAAGATGATTAAAAACTGTTCCGGAGGTACTGGTTCTGAAACACATGTTGGAAACCAGTTGAGGACTGTTCCAGAGATATTGATTCTGAAACACATGTTGGAAGTCAGTTATGGACTATCATAGGAGCCGGTTCTGAAGCCTATGGTGAGAGGCGCAACATTGTGGGCTATTCCATAGGAGCTGTTTCACATGTTGAAGAATGAAAAACTGTTCCAGAGGTACTGGTTCGGAAGCATATGTTGGAAGTTAGTTATGGACTGTGCTATAGCGCTGTTTTGGGGGCGCATGTAGAAGAACGCAACACAGTAAAACAGTTGAGGACTGTTTGGACCATATGGACTGTTCAATAGGAGCCGTAGCTGAAGAAGGGTTATATGCGCCTTTCAGGCGCAAAGCGGCATATGTTGGAGAACACTTCATTCCATGGTTTGAATGGGCCCCAGGCAGTTTGCATAGCTATGTTATAGGCTTCAAAGAGGTTTGTGACAATGGACTGGAATACCCCCCCCCCCACTGGAGGAGGGAATGATTTGGTGTTATTTGATCAGGACAGGCAAAATGGGAGGGAGTGTTGGAATGAGTGAAAAGTAAGTGGCTGGAACTCAGAGCTCTCTGTTGTCTTGGATGCTAGGTGAGTAAAGGTCTTGGCTGGCCAAAAGCTTCATGGAAACCTGGTGGCCATCTTAGGTCTAAGACATGTGGCCAGGCCAAGGCCTTCTCCCCCTTTCTCTCTCCTCTATATACCGGCCATGGGAGCTCTAGGCTCACTGCTAACCAGCTGAGTTTACAGGTGTGATAAGTATCTTTGAATTTCTCTTATATATATATGTATTGTGATGTTTATAATGTGTGATGTCGTACTATCCCAATCTCCTTGGGAATAAACAGAGATGTTCATTTTTACCAGCAGCAGTGCGTATGTGTGCGTTTGTATATTAATAGGCATAGACCAATGAATCCATTTATGCAGTAAATAGAGGGAACCTGTGAATATCTCTTGAGTTCATTACTTTAGTTTATATTTGCTAGCCTTGTAAAATATAGCACTTTCTACATTGGCCCACAGACTATGGCCCAGAAGAGACAGAAACTTGGGGACAAGCTGACATTGAGTTAATGTAAAGGAATGCTACATCCCTTCTCCCCCATCCCCCCTCTTGTTTCTTTGTTTAATTGTGTTGGTTCATGACACGTAGACAATGGTCTGGACTGGAGACATCTCTCTGCAGTGGATGTGTAAAGAGGGGGCTGCCTGCTTATTATAATTCCTTTATGTTTCAACTGTAGTTTCTGGTTCACTGTTCAAGAGTTGAGTTTCCAATTGTTCTTCCTTGTCCCTTACCCCTCCTCTATGACAAGGCTAAGGGGAGTGTCCCTAACTGTGTTAAAAGGTGTATGTTTTGTACTTAATAAAGAGTTGATATTCTGCATGTTTAACCCTTAACACCTGTGTGGCTTGTCTCGTGATTGAGGGGTTAAGGGCTGGTTATGGCGAATCTGCAGGCTGAGGGTGCATTTGGAGGACAGGAGACAAAGGTCTAGCAGATGTGCCCGTCTGGGGTATCCAAGATCTGTCACATAACTATGCACCCTATGCATTAAGGTGAAAAAACATCTGCCAGTGACCGGCCCTCCAGCCCCCCCCCCCCCCGTTTACTTTACTGAGCCCTGGAATTTCCCAATTTCCCACGGCAAGGACGCGCTGTCCCTCTGCCCAGGGTTCTCAGCACTTTATTGGATAGATTGATAGCAATGCAGCCATGTGCTCCCACTGCTGTCAATCAAATCCAGTGACGCGAGCGGGGGGGGGGCAAATCATACATTCAGCGGCTATTGCAAAGTAACGCCTGGGCGAGTGCTTCTCCTAGGGGGTTATCTGATATGGGGAGGAGCCACAAAGTCAGTGTTCGGGGCCACTCTGTGCATAACAAACTGCACAGTGGAGGTATGACATGTTTGTGATTAAAAAATAAAATAAAAATTGAAGCTTTACAATAACTTGTAATATGGCCTGGGTTGTTCTATGACTGCCCTGAAGTTTATCTTGCACAATTTCAAGGGTCTCAATTCACCAGAAGACATGTGATGTTACACAAACGTAAGCATCATTCATAATTTATTGTATGTCTACAGGAAACCCATCTTAAGGCTAACCTCACTCAGCAGTGAACTCCAAAACCATAGACAAATTTGCAGGAAAACCTTGATGTATTATGGTCTCGGCAGACACAATGTTTAACCATAGGTCTCACCCCCCGCTCCGTTCATTCTCCTCTTCACTTCAAAACACTGCACACTCGGTGGTCTTTGGTTCGAACGTAATGGAACGCCGTGTAACCATTCCCAGACCAGTTTCGTCCCTCAGGACTTCTTCATCAAGGTTTTCCCGCAAATTTGTCTCTGGTTTCGTAGTTCAATGCTGAGTTTACTGTTGAAGTGCCTCTGTTTGTTTTAATAGATGTGAGTGCAATGTGTTTAGGCCTCTGGTGCTGTTTTTAATAAATAGTTTTGATATACTTCACTATTGGAGCCATTTAATTTTTACATGTGTAACAACATTGAGGTGCTGGAGCACTGGTGGAGTAGTTTGATGCTTTTGGAGACTTTGCGGTATTGCCAAGCATGTAAATGCGAGGCATGTCCTATTGGTAAGCGCAATTCCCTAGGGTGTGGAGTCACTGAGCACTTATGGTGTGGTCGAAGGTCTTAGGCCTCGTACACACGAGCAGACAGATTTGTTCAAATCTGTCTGTCCGACAGATTTGAACAAATTTGTCTGCTGGGATTTTGGTTTGCTCGCGTGTACACACGAGCAAACCAAAATCCCCGCCAGCAGACAGCGCGCTGACGTGTCGGTGACGTGGCGGTGACGTTGACGCCGCCACGTCACCGCACCAGGAAATAAAACACTTCCGCGCATGCGTCGAAACCATGAAATCTGTCGGGTGGCCAAATCCGTCTGTTAGCCCGTACACACGATCGAATCTGTCTGCTGAAACGGTCTAGCAGACCGTTTCCAGCAGACAGATTTGATCGTGTGTACGAGGCCTTAATAAAGATTGTTCAAGAAGACTAAGTGGACACCTGAAAGTTTAATCACTTGAAATTGAATCACTTATAGACTTGGCTTGTTGCTACTTATTTTTGACCACTGGATGAAAGTTTTGGACATTCAATCACATTTATTTAATTATTTAGTTTATTTTTATGCGTATGTATATATTTATACGCACATTTTTTTTAGTATATGTATGATACACTCTGTCACAGGGGCATATTTATTTACTTTTGTTCAGTCACTGAACTTAGCGCTGCTATTTTGTTCACTCAGAATTATTTCACATCAATATTATATTGCTCACTCAAAAGTAGGCCAGATTCCCTGAGTGGGTACTATCTGGGCTGTTTAATTCAAGAATAGGTTTCTTCTTCTAATACATTTCAGCTTGGAACCATGATTGGATCGTCTACAGGCATACAACAGTTCCATATGTCAATTAGGTTTTATTACAAAAGTGTCTATCTCCTATATTAATAATATTAAATATAAGGATAATTATTTATTTGTGATGAATTCTTACTTTAGAATAGATTGATTATTTATAGATCACCATAATTTGGATTTACTCCTGAAAGCTGATATTTTTACAATTGCATTGTTGGACCACTCTCTCTCTTCAATCACTTTATAGAGAGATTCACTAGTACACATAACTTATCCTGTTTCATAATTACAGTACCCTGGGTAAATCAATTGCAACTCGTGATTAGAAACATAAAGCTTTTATCTCTTGTAAATTTATTGCATATAATATGAGGTGGAAGATGGGAGACAGTGATAGAATTGTGGAATTGACATCTGAAATTGCGCAATTGGAAAGAGTACATAAAAAAAGGAAAACTGTTATCTTCAAACTATCCGGAATCTGAAAAACAAATGAACATAAATCAATTCAATTGCAGAAAGCTAAATATATGTTGCCTTTAGAGTCTAAAAGCACTGAAACAAAAGCAATTAGCCTCTTTACATGTAAGATTAAAAATCAAAGTGATACACTGGTAAATACCTCTAGAGACATAGCACATATCAGAGGTTTTAAGAATTTATTAAAAAAATGATATAATGTCTGAGAATAATCTAATAAATCACCCTCTGTTGAAAATGCAGGCTAATGCCGTGTGCATACGATCAGATTTTCAGATGAAAAATGTCTGATGGACTTTTTACCATCTGAGTAAAAGAATAGAACATGTTCTAAATTTTTCTGATGGAAAAAAAAAAACGATAGGAAATTCCGATCGTCTGTATGAAACTCCGTCGGAGAAAAATCCATGCATGCTCAGACTAAATTAGGAGACGGGAGTGCTCGTTCTGGTAAAAAGAGCATTTGTAATGGAGATAGCACATTTGTCATGCTGCAAATTATTGCATCGTTTAATGTAGCTCATTGTTTTCTTCTTTCTAATGCTAGAACAAATTTTATTTTTCACTGCTGATATTCACACAGAGTTCTGAAAAACTAATTTTGTTATACAGTGACCGCGATATTGTGTCAATCTCGCTCCCTTTCTCGGGGGGGTTGAGCACTTACGAGCCGCATCGCGGGAGCCAGCGCCGAGCTGGCTTGCCGCGATGGAGACAAAGCCGTCATAGAAGCGACGGGGATCCGACGCGGATTCCCGCCAATTCTACACGTGGGCGGACTTTAATAAGGGGGCCCCCAGATACCGGCCCCCCACCCTAAGTGAATGAGTATGGGGTACATTGTACCCCTACCCATTCACCTGGAGGCAAAGTGTAAACACAAATAAACCACACAGGGTATTGAAATATTTTATTAGTTGGCTGCCGGGGGGGTGTGTATGATCGCTTTTATAAAAGCGCCCCCCTCCGGCGGGCTTCTGCGGGGGGGTGGGTGCCGCTGTTCTTCGCCGCCGTCTGGTCATCTTCCGCCGCCGGGGGAGGCGCTTTGATAAAAGCGCCCACCACCCGGCGGGCTTCCTTCGACATCTTCGGCGGCGGGGGGGTCTTCTCCCATTCTCCGGGGTCTTCTTCCACTCTACGGGGTCTTCTCCTATTCTCCGGTGGTCTTCTCCGGCTCTCCGGGGGTCTTCTCCGCTCTCCGGGGGTCTTCTTCTTCTTCAGGACTCGCCGCCGCTATCTTCGTGTGTTAGCTCAATTACTAGCGGCGGCGAGTCCCCTCTTCTGTGACGTCTTCTTCTCTTCTCCAGATGTTGACGCGACGCTTCCTTCCGCTGTTATGGCTGGCGCGCGGCTCGCAGCGAGTTATATAGGCCTGTCTTGTGACGTTGCAGTCCCATCATGCTCCGGTAGGTACCACGTAGGTAGGTAGCAAGTGGTACCTACCGGAGCATACTCATTCACTTAGGGTGGGGGGCCGGTATCTGGGGGCCCCCTTATTAAAGGGGGCTTCCAGATTCCGATAAGCCTCCCACCCGCATACCCCGACAACCAACGGCCAGGGTTGTCAGGAAGGGGCCCTGTCCTCATCAACATGGGGACAGGGTGCTCTGGAGTGGGGGGCCGCAGTGCGCCCCCTGCCCCAGAGCACCTGACCCCCCATGTTGAGGGCATGCTGCCCGGTACGGCTCAGGAGGGGGGGCGCTCGCTCGCCCCCACTCCCTTCCTGACCGGCCGGCCGGCGTGCTTTGGATACGGGTCTGGTATGGATTGTGGGGGAAGCCCCACGCCGTTTTTTCGGCGTAGGGGGGTCTCCTTACAACCCATACCAGACCTAAGGGCCCGTTATGCTCCTGAGGGGGAAACCCATGCCGGATTTTTATTTAAAATCCGGCAGGGACTTCCTTCTCAGGATTCATAACAAACTCCGCCCACGTGTAGAATTGGCGGGAATCCGCGTCGGATCCCCATCGCTTCTATGACGCACTCGCTGGAATGTGCTTTTACTATTCCAGCGAGTGCGAGATGTCGGCAGCCTGTCGCCGAGAATCAGCGCGATGCTGTCGTGCTAAAAACACATTCTCGGCGGCAGGCACTGTAGTTTCTTGTGATCTCATTAATATTAATCACTCATATTTTATTTTAAAGCCAGATCTCCAATATACAGTATATATATATATATATATATATATATATATATATATATATATATATATATATATATATATATATATATTGTTGGTGATTTGAATCAAGATCTCCTTATTTTTTTGTGGGCTTTTAATATTTTCTTGTGTTCTCCATTTTTACCACATAGTTACCACAACAAGATTATTATCTTGTATTTTGTTACCTCAAGTAGGTTGGTTGGTGTCCCTTGTTAATTACACATTGTATTTATGAATTGTACCTTTCTACTCACAACCAAACTGTCCTTTTTTATGAAAAACACATAGGCAAGTATTTAAAGTAAATCAAATATCTATTTATTCTGGGTAATGGTGTCCCTTGTTAATTACACATTGTATTTATGAATTGTACCTTTCTACTCACAACCAAACTGTCCTTTTTATGAAAAACACATAGGCAAGTATTTAAAGTAAATCAAATATCTATTTATTCTGGGTAAACAAAATAAAGAGGAAGGGCAACAATGGAGACATTTTTTGATTTTACACAGCCTTTGGACCCCAAAAGGCAGACCTCAAAAGTATGTTGTAAATAAAATTAAATATCTTTTTTTGTTTACAAACTTTTATTGAAAAAAAATAGATGATGGTACAAGTCTATAAGAACAATGCATATACAAAGTGAGGGTTAGCACATAGAAGAAAATAAAGCTAGTGGATAAATCAGAATACCGTACAAAGGTTACAAATATAATCCAATATGGCAAAAGTATTATAAGGCTGTAAGCCGTGTAATATGTTGAAGTCAAACAATATCAGAGAAAAAATGATAAACTATGGGGTCTAGGCTGTTTTAAAGAATAGGGGGGAATGTTCAGTCCAGGGAGACCATTTATTATTAAAAATGTGCATAGTATTTTGTAAAGTATGGAATATTTTTTCCATTAGATTTATATTGTTGATTCTGGGTTTGAGTGGGGCTAGGGGGATTGATGGAGATTTCCACTGGGATGCTATTAGCCAGTGTATGGCGATACAGATTGTGTGGATCAGTCTCATTTGGCTAGTGGAAAGACCGGTTATTGGGGAAAACATTATGCAATTATGTATCGTCAAGGTGGTTACATTACCTGAGATTTTGGAGGCGAAATTCTCAAGTTGTGACCAAATGCCTCTGGCTTTGTCACATTGCCAGAAAATGTGGGGGAACGAACCTAATGTATTGCAATCTCTAAAGAAAGAGGGGGAAGTTGAGGGGAAGATAGAATGGAGTTTAGTTGGGGTGTAGTACCATCTTGTGAATACTTTTAGGGCTGTTTCTTTAATTGAAATGGAATTAGAGCAGTTGTGTAGATTGTTTATACAGTTATCCCAGACAACTATGGAGTAGGTGAAGTTTAAGTCTTGTTCCCATTTAATCATATAAGGTAGTTTGTGAGAATCTGTATTGTTAACTGGTGGAATATAGGTCTGAAATTAAACCTTTTTTCCTGGGTGATTTAAGACAGAGGTTCTCAAAATAGGAGGGGTGTTGGGTGTTCGAGGTCTGGAAATGTGAGTCAAAGAATTGCTTTATGAGGAGGAAAGTATCATGTTCTGAGACAGGGATCTGGTATTTTGATATCAGTGTAGAGAAGGGGATAAAATGTGTGCCTTCGATAAAATTAGTAAGTGAGGTGAGGTTATTAACTTTCCACCAAGTGATTGGGGTTTGGGTAATTAGTTAAAATTTTGGATCGCCTAGAAATGTGGCATATGGGGGGGATTTAGAGGTGAGATTGTATTTCTCATTATGGAGCTTCCATAGATAATATGAGTGAGCGACTACTTGATTTCTGGAGTTTAGGGCTGGGATAGGTATTTTATTCCCCCAGAGGATGCCCGAGATAGCGTATGGTGCTATGGAGGCTTTCTCAAACTCGACCCAAGGAATGTTGGACTGCGGGATATGCCATTGTGCAATTTGGGTCCATCTTACTGATAGATAATATAGCCAGAGGTCTGGGAGGCCAAGGCCTCCACGCTTCTGGGACTTATGTAGGACCAATTTAGATGATCGGGGATGGGAGTCTGCCCATATGAATATGTTTATCTCAGATGGGAATCTAGTGATGAGTGTTTTATTGATTCTAATGGGAAGCGCTCTAAAAAGATATAATATTTTAGGGAGTAGTGTCATCTTGATAGCCGTTATTCTGCCCAAGAATGAAATCTTAAAGGATTTCCACATTTTAAGCGTAGCTCTTAATTTTTGTATCATTGGGACATAGTTTTTTACTTGCTAGGTCGCAGAGATTGGGAGTGAGGTGTATGCCTAAGTATGGGAGGGAGTCAAAAGAGTAGGAAAAGTCGAAGTAAGAACGTAAGGAGCCTAGCGTGGAGGAGGGGATATTAATAGGCATGCCTATTGATTTGGAAACATTAACAGTGAGGCCCGAAATGGTTGCAAAAGCGTTGAGGGTTTGTAGAAGGTGGGGTAAGGTGGATTCTGGTTGTGATAAGAATAATAACATGTCGTCAGCGTACATGCTCAGTTTGTAAGTATTGGAGCCTGAAGAGTACCCTTTAATGTCAGAGTTAATGGAGAAAGGGGGCACCCTTGCCTCGTACCTCTGCCCACATTGAAAAATTCTGAGTTACAGCCCGGCAGACGTATTCTAGTAGATGGGTTATGGTAAAGGGCGTGGAAGGCATGTAGAAATTCTCCATTAAAGCCAAATTTCTGGAGTATAGTGTCCATGAATGACCAGTAGACACTATCAAAGGCTTTATTAATGTCAAGATTGAGCATCAGAACTGATTTGGATTTTACCTCAGCATCTTGAATGATATTTGTGACAAGTCTGATATTGTCAGTGATTTGCCTGCCTGGGATAAAGCCAGATTGGTAAAGGGAAATAAGAGTGGGGATAATTGCAGAAAGTCTGTTGGCGAGGAGTCTACTAAATATTTTGAGGTCGTTATTTATGACCGAGATTGGCCTATAGTTTTGGGGAAGTGTGTGATCTCTATTGGGTTTTGGAAAAGAGACATATTTGCAAGTAACATCTCATCCGGGAAATGGTCTCCCTTCAGGATGCAATTAAAGAGTTTTTCAGGTATGGGACTAACAGCTGGGAGTATCAATTGTAATAGAGGGATGAGAAACCGTCAGGACCTGGTGCGGAATTTTTCTTCAGTGATTTGATGATCTGAGCCAGCTCTTCGTCTGAGCATGGCATATTAAGAGTGTCTAACTGAGATTGTTTGAGCTTCGGGAACGGAAGACTGTTTAGTCAGGGAGATGAAGAGGAGGGGGAGGGGGGTTTGGGGCGGACAAAAGGTCAGAGTAAAATTTGGTAAAGATTGAGAGGACTTCTTGGGGGTGTGTGACTACATGGTTAGCGTTATTCTTTAATTTGTAGATATGGGTAGGTTTAATAGATTGATTGAGTTTGCGCGCAAACATTGCGGAATATGCGTTACTAGAGAGGAGGAACCTGGCCTTAGACCAGCGAAGAGCCTTTTCTGCTTTGGAGGACAGCAAAGAGTCTAATTCGTTACGTTTAAGTGAAATTATTTTATAAACTTCTGGGTCATGTGTGCTTGTGTGGTCCTTGTATAAGTTATGGAGGTCTTTTGTGAGAGAAATAATTTTTCCAGCATTGATTGTATTACGTTGTGCGGAACGTCTAATGAGGTGGCCTATTATTACCGCCTTATGACCTGACCAGAGGGTGGCTGAGGAGATTTGTGGGGTAACATTAAGTGCAAAGTATTCAGTGATTTCTGCTGCAATTTCCTGTTGATGACTAGGGTCTGTTAAAAAGGATTCATTTAACCTCCAAGAGTAGGGGGTGGAGTATAGGCTGATAAATTTAGTACTAAAGGCGACTATTTGATGATCTGACCAAACGCAAGGGTGTATACTGGCATCCAGTGAGTTTGCTAAGACAATTGGAGTGCAAAAGATGTGGTCAATTCGTGAGTATGAGTCATGTGGGTGTGAGTAAAAAGTGTATTCCCTTGCTCCAATATTTAGGGCTCTCCAAATGTCAATCAAGTTTAGGTCATATAGAAGTGAGGTAGTTGTCTTGGAGAAGGATATAGAGAACTGGGTTTGTTTACTTCTGTCTATGTTGGATTGTGGGACCGAGTTAAAGTCAAAATTAAATATCTTGAGGAGTCCATAGAATAGGGAGCACAATCTGTTTCTCAAATCACAGAAATCAGGTGCAGCAGCAGATGCCATATATGTCCCCAAGCTGTGATACTACAACAGCCTGCATCTTCTGGCAGAGCAGACTGAAGCCAGGTAATCACTTTCTGGTCTTCCTTGCAGCCTTCCCCCCATGCTTCCCTGCAGCATTCCCTCCATGCTTCCCTGCAGCGTTCCTTCCACGGCTTCCTCCAAGTCCCCTTGCAAGCTGTGTCTCTGGTGGTGAAAATGTGGCAGGAGGAGAAGGGTGGCCGAGATCACACAGATGAGTGGTCTCTTTCAGCTGGCCCCGCACCGCCCTGTGAAGGACACTAGAAATAAGCTCCTTAGAGAGGGTACGTTTTCCCTTAAGATAAGAGGCATAGGCCTCTACAGTGTGTAGGGCGGCTCTCATTATCTCAGCTGCATTCTTTATTATTCTCAGGGATTCCACCTGACTCATCTTTCTTGGCCTTTTTGGTCGAATGTGGAGGGGAGGCACCTGTGACTGGGTGCTGCCACTTGGCCTTGGCACCTGCTGACTGCCACTTAGCCCTGCCTCCTCCTGGCTGCCACTCACCTCTGCCTCCTCCTGGCTGCCACATTCCAGAGCCTCGTCCTCCTGGCTGACCTCATCCTGTGTATAAAAAAGGGACATATTTTTAATTTTTGGTTCATCAATCACACACAATTTTCAGATCATGACTGTTGCAAATTGAATGTTAATAAATAGAAAAGACTCTCAATCTGACCCCAGCATTTTTCATTCTTGTCCCAAACAATTCTGGCCACTGCTGTCTAGTTCCCCCAAAAAATTCTAGGACAATAAATATGTTGTAAAATACTCTACCTGGCTATAGATGTGCAGATCCAGCTCTTCCAGGTCAGATAGATCCTTGGCACCCTCTGCTGGGGTGGAGGAAAGGCTAGAGGGAAGGGTGGAGGGAAGGCTGGAGGGAAGGCTCAAAAGTGATTCCCTGGCTTCAATCTGGTCATCCAGAAAACGCAAGCCTTTGTAGTACCACAGCTTGGATACATACACTTGTCTGCTGCTGCTCCTGATCGCCATGATTTAAGGACTTATTTGTGCTGCTTCTTGTAGATATTTCTTACGTTATTGATTTTATTATTCAACATGGTATAGGTTATCTCTGGGATCCAGGTCTTCATATATTAAACAAATGTCTCCATTGTTGCCCTCCTTGACCTCCTTGCGTCACGGTTGTAGTACAAACTGTGTTTTACCTCCCACAAAATGTTGAGCTCCCTATATTTGTCAATGAATGCAGACATTTCAGGAATCTAGGCCCATCATGGGATTGTCCAAAAGTCCAGCCTCAGGCCCAACTGTTGACATATAATTAGATGAATTTCTCCTTAAATAGTTGTGCATGATGCAGCAGCTGAAAACAATTTGTATCGAGGTAAGGAACAGGTGGAACCGGCTGGCCATTATCCTGAAGGCATTCTCAACAACCCTTCGGGCTCTGGCCAGCCGGTAATTAAAAACCCTCCTCTCCGGGGTGAGGGTCCTCAGGGGAAATGGCCTCCACAGGTGGTCCCAGTCTGAAAGCCTCATCAGCAATAAAAACAAACTGAAGTCCCTCCACACTGTTTTCATCAGGTGGCAGTGCCAGGCCACCAGTCTGGAGACGTTGGGCAAATTCCATCTGTGCAAACACACAAACATCGGACATCCGGCCACTCTTCCCGACGTCCACATACATGAATTCATACTGTGCCGACACCACCACCATCAAAGACAATACTCTTAAAACCTTTATAATTATAATAGTAGGACCCCGAACGGGGTGGTGGCACTATGTGGACGTGCTTCCCGTCTATTGTCCCTCCGCAGTTGGGGAAGTCCCAAAACTGGGCAAACTAGGATGCCACCGAATGCCATTCCTGTGGCAATGGAGGAAACTGTGGAGTCAAACCAGAAAAATAAATTAGTACTTTTGCACAGAACATTGCAAGCAGATTACACAAAAACATCAGTATAACATTTATTTATAGGAGTATTTATAGTCAAAAATATATGGCCCAATTATCAGATTCTATATGAACATATTCGCCAGCACACCACGGATCGTATAAAGCGTCCAAAAGTTTTAATGCAATGAACAGATGGAGCGATCAAAGCGATCAACTAGGTTACCTGGTTGATCCTGCCAGTAGCATATGCTTGTCTCAAAGATTAAGCCATGCACGTGTAAGTACACACAGCTGGTACAGTGAAACTGCAAATGGCTCTCTAAATCAGTTATGGTTCCTTTGATCGCTCCATTTGTTCATTGCATTAAAACTTTTGGACGTTTTATACGATCCGTGGTGTGCTGGCGAATATGTTCATATGATTTGTTGTTCCAGTTCCCAGCTGGTGATCGATTCAAGAAAGCATTTTTGTATTTATGAGACGTTTTACCAGGAAGATGTGCGATTGGAATATTAACTAAGACAATTTTCAGATTCCTCACCCCCTCTGATGGCCCTCCAAAAAAGGACTCTGCCTGAAGTTCATGAGAATAAAAAAATGTGTACACATTTTAGGGGGGGGGGGGGGTTCTAGCTGAGTTTGGGGCCCTCCAAAAAAAGACTCTGTCACTCTGCCTGAAGTTCATGAGAATTAAAACATTTGTGTGGATTTCAGAGAGCAACATTTTGATCTTAATAATAATACATTCATTGCACTTGAATGAATGAAGTGAACAAATCAAAGATATCAACATGCTGTTCTAAGTATATGTAGAAGGTATATTCAGACTCTATAAATTGTTAGAGTTTTGTCTACACGCTGGTGCCAGAAAGGACAGGAAATGAAGCTGACCAAAGAAAATTGACTCTCCCACTCAACTTGTTGAGGGGAGACACTGCCTGCCCATTAGACAGATTTAAGCACAACAGTCTTTTTTCCTGTGTAGCACCTGCATGCATTCTGTTATCTCATTCTGTGGCCTTCAGCTGTTTTTACAGTCTGAGGATGAAATGTTCTTACCACTGCCATCACCTATGCAGTGAATGGACTGTGTATGACCATTTCTTGAGAATCTCCAGCCTTTCCTTGGAAAGGATGTTGCAGTATAAATCTATTGCAATATGTTGGCAAAGTTTCTAAAATAACTTGCTGGTTCTCTACTAAAATCTTGGAATAGCTGTTTTCAATCTATTAGACAACATTTCTTTGAATGTCGTTTATTTTTTAACCACAAGTAACCTTTGTATGAGCAGAGAACCATTAATAATAAAAGTTTGATGTATATTCTGTAATGGCAGAGATTTTGATAATAAGGGGCAGATTCACGTAGATCGGCGCATTATCATTCCGGCGTAGCGCACCACTTTTCCGTTAGACTTGCGCAATCTAGCGCGTAAATCCGCGATTCACGTAGCTTTTACGCAAGAGCTTGCGCAAACGTAAGGTTTTTTTCCGTAGGCGTAAGGAGGAGTAAATACAAATTGGGAGGGACGTGGGCGTGTTACATTGAAATGAGCCGTGACCCCATGCAAATGAATGGGCCCGGCCGACTCGCGCATGCGCGGTCATGAAGGAAACCATGTCAGCTCCGTTGTGCGCATTGCTCACAACTCGGGAGCGGCGCAAATCATTGAAATTGGAAATGGACTAGGGCAATGTTGTGAACTACGCAGACAGCATAAATAGACACACACAAACGCCCTTCCATTGCAAAAGTACATCCCTTTGTGTCCCTTCCCATTGAATCAAGTGCTTTTTGCTCTGTTGTTCGTTAGAGTGTTTTGTAGTTGTGAGATTAGTGTTCTGTGGTGATCTTGTGCTTGTTGGTAGTTTTGTGAAAGTGTATTTTGATAATTTTGAGACTGTTTGTTTGATTGATGAGATTTCTGAGCGTCTTGTTTTCTTGCTTTATTTTTTCATCTGATTTTTTGTTGTGTGTGTTTCTTGCTGAGTGCTAGTGTGATTTTTGGCTGTTCTTTTTCTCTTTGTGTGTGTTCTTGTCTGATTGGTTGTGCTTGTATTTGTGACAGATTTTTGGTGACTGCTAGTGAGTTTGTTTGGAAGTATGACTGAGAGAAAAAGAAAGCTCAATTTTACTGTGGGGGGAAAAAGAGAATTCTTGCCGGGCCATTACCGACTATGGGCGTTTTCTCCACGCCCGCAGAGTGCCACCACCACCCCGGCCAGGAGGAGGGAGATCTTGGATATGATACACAGAGCAGGTCAAATTCATCGGGGGAGGGGGAACACCGACCCCGCTCTGGGATAGAAAAGAAAATAAATGACCTCCGGCGTGAGGTGAAAAAAAAAACTGGCCGCAATAAATGCCCATGCCAGGGGCACAGGAGGGGGCCCACCATGCCGGGTTAGATTTTCTGAGACGGAGCGTGTGGTGGCCCTGACCTTTCACCGGCATGAAGTGGAGGGCCTGCCAGGCTTTGACACAAGTCCGGTCCCCGCGGTGCCAGGTAAGGTTTTTATTTCTCTCAGGTGTGTAGCATGTGTGGGGGAGGGGGTGAAAGGGAATATGTGGCAAGTGTGTGGATCCTCCAACCTGTGAATGTTTTGTGTCATCCACAGCTGTGCAGGAGGGTGCAGGGCCATCTGGACTGACCGCTCCAACCCCAGGACAGCAGCCTAATGAGGCCCCCCAACAAGGCCAGAGTCCGCAGAGGAGGAACAAGAGGAGGGGGAGGATCATGCGGAGGACGATCATGAGGAGGAGCAGAATCATGAGGAGGAGGAGTCCATGGAAGGCAATGGCCCTTTGGTTTCTGCGGACTCTTCCCCTCTGGCTGCAAGAAGCCTGCCCTCCCTAAGGGTCAGCCCCCCCCCCTCCTCCCCCAACATGGCTCCCCTCACAAGGGCCTCCCCTTCTCCCCGGCCACAACCATCAGCTGGAGCCAGGAGGTCATCCCCAAGCACCAGGGGGGCGCCCAATCTCATGCCCGCCTGTCTGAGAAGGAACCTGGCCACCCAGACCCGCCTTCTGAGACAGCTCTGCCAGACTATGGGGCGGGTGGATCAGAGCCTGTCCTCCATTAATGATAGCCTGGGTAACCTGGGACTCCCACTCCCGGGCCTCCACAACCTGCCTAAATGACCTGCAAACTACAGCAGCAGGCGTTGGGCAGGATGTGAGGGCCCTTACCCAGGCTATCCAGGGCAACACGGCAACACTTGGTGCTGCCCTGGACAGAATAGCCGTGGCCTTGGAGGGCAGGCCGCCAGGTGGGCAGATCTCAGGGGCTGCTCCTCCTTCCCCGGCTTTTCCCCTCCCCCATGCGTCTCCCCTGAGGGTCGGGGCCGTGGCCGGGGGCGCCCCAGGCGTGGCTCAGGCAGAGGACAATAATTTTTTTTCCCCCTTTTGTTTGTTTTGAAAGCTTTTTTATTTTTGTTCTCTGCTTTTTTTTGTTTTTTCTAAGCATTTTTTTTTTCCTATGCATATTTTTTGTTTTTATGCATTTTTGTTTGTTTGACTTTTTTGGCATATTTTGGGTTGTGAATGATGTTTGAATGTGGGGGTGACATTCCTGCTGGAAAGGGGTGTCACCCTCAATTTTGGTGGAGAAGGGTTCCCCAGGACAGGGAGAAGTGATTCCCAGGTCCGTGTGAATGGTGTATGAATGTACAGTGACATAATTGGAGCCTTGACGTGGCGTTACTGCTCACCAGTCTTGCATGGTGGACTGGTGCCAATCCAATTTGATGAGGATGTGGGGGTGTGTGTGCTAGGGAACCACAGTGGTGTGCATGCATGCATTCTCATTGTGCCATGATTAATGTGTGTGTTTTAACGTGCAAAAAATGCCCAATATGAGCTGCCTCCTGACTGCTCTTCCCTCAGAAGACGGGGTATCCTCGGTTAGGGGTTGATTTTCTGGTTGGGGGGTCAGATCATCATGTAGCTCAACCTGCAGGCCCTTCCTCACTGCGAGATTGTGTAGCATGCAACATGCAGCGATGATATGGCACACGAAGTTTGGGGAATACAACAGTGTACCCCCTGACTTATCCAGGCATCGGAAACGGACTTCAGGAGGCCAAAGGTGCGCTCCACCACTGCACGGGTTTTGATGTGTGCTTCATTGTATCGTTCCTCTCCTGGGGTTTGGGGGTTCCGGATAGGAGTCATGAGATGGGGGTCCCAGTGCATATGCAGAGTCACCTGTAAAGGAAAAGACAGGAGAATGGTTAGTCATGCATGTGCCACTTCTGTTGTGCATCACGGGAGGGGATAGTCCATGCCTGACTCCCATGTCACTCACCAACCAGCCAGGTGTTCCCATACACGTTCTGTTCGAATTCTGTTCGGATGTGGCTTTGATTGTAGATGTAGCTGTCATGGCTGGACCCTGGGTGTTTGGCACGGACGTGCCATATGAGGCCTTGGGCATCAACTATCACCTGTACGTTGATGGAGTGCCAATTCTTCCGATTGCGGTACATGTGCTCGGTCTCATGGGGGGCTGGAGTGCCACATGTGTGCAATCTATGGCCCCCACAGTGCGTGGGAATCTGGCAATTCGGTAGAAATCTGCCATTGCCTTGATTCGAATCTCCTCAGTGGTGGGTTTGATGATTTGGTTGGCCAAGCGTGTGAGGATTGCAGGGACAACCTGGTGCACACATCTGCTCATGGAGGATTGTGACATCCAGCCACCACTCCACTTGTACGCTGAAAAGAGCCACTGGCAAGGACATGGAGTGTTGCCAGGACCTTCACCAGTGGCTGCACTGCATGTGAGCGTTGTGTTGGGCTGGTGATGTCCTCCTGCAGGGTTGTGGTTAATTCAGATGGCATGAGGGGGGAATCTGAAGATGCGATACACCTCAGAATCACTCATGCCAAACAGGTCTATGCGTGTGCGGTATACCCTCTCCCGTGCCATCCTCCGTGCCCTCCTCCTTCTTTGGTCATCTATATTCACTAGTGCAGCTATGAGCGACGATGCCCCTAGCATGTTGGCAGTCAAATTGTAGTGCAACACGTGTGGTGTGGTCTGCTCCTCAATAACGGTGTTGCTTTATCTGACAATTAGACTTTTTTTCAAAAGTTAGATCAGCTTTTATGGGCTCTAACTTTAGACAGGACATTTTGCAGTTGCGCACATCGCGTAGCCTGCGCAGCAACTGCGTTTTTTTTGTGGATCCCCGTATAACTCCCTCATTAGCATATTTGACTAGCAAATCAATGGTGTGTCTAGCGCATTTTGCGCGAAGGGAAGCGAATGTCTAACTCAATTACGCCGGACCAAAAAACGATAGATTTCTGGCGTATATTGTTTTGTGAATCGCGTCCAACTATACGCACAACTTGCTGCACATTTAGACTTACGCACGCGCAACAGCAGTTGCGCACGCGTAATCGCTCTGTGAATCTGGCCCTAAATGTTTAATTTGGGTGTAAAGATATTTCAGCATGTCTGTTACTTCTGTGACCACAATGCAGTTCAATGAGAATTTTAAAAATAGTACATTTTTATTTTTGCATTATGAACTACGGTACCGCTGACATTTTTTGTCAATATTCAATTAACAGTGGAGAATGCAACATAAGTTTGTTCTTAAACCTAAAAATATGGCTTTAGGAAAAAACTGAGCGATTATTAGTGTTGCTCGCGAATATTCGAATCGCGAATATTCGCTACGAATATTGCATATTCGAGTATTCGCGATATAACTCGAATATAGCGGCGAATATTCGCTATTTCGAATATTGTTATTTTTTTCAAATTTATTTTTAAAAACAGATCACAATCCTAGTGATCAATGATCGCCTTCAAGGTCCTAAAAGCATGCTGGTATGATTACAGAGAGACCCTGGGCCGGAGTAGCTGATGCAATTCTTTATTTTTCCGAAAAATCGCATTGCGTTTTTTCGGCCGAAAAAAACGCATTGCCTTTTTCGGCAACATAAAATAATTGCATCAGCTACTCGCCCTTCTTTTGCATCAGAGCCAATCAGAAATCTCGAATATCGCGCAATATTGGCTATTGCCGAATATTCGAGATTTCTGATTGGCTCTGATGCGCCAATCAGAAATCTCGAATATCGCGCAATATTGCTATTGCCGAATATTCGAGATTTTCTGATTGGCTCTGATGCGCCAATCAGAAAATCTCGAATATTCGGCAATAGCAATATTGCGCGATTATTCGAGATTTCTGATTGGCGCATCAGAGCCAATCAGAAAATCTCGAATATTCGGCAATAGCAATATTGCGCGATATTCGAGATTTCTTGATTGGCTCTGATGCGCCAATCAGAAATCTCGAATATCGCGCAATATTGCTATTGCCGAATATTCGAGATTTTTCTGATTGGCGCATCAGAGCCAATCAGAAAAACTCGAATATTCGGCAATAGCAATATTGCGCGATATTCGAGATTTCTGATTGGCGCATCAGAGCCAATCAGAAATCTCGAATATCGCGCAATATTGCTATTGCCGAATATTCGAGATTTTCTGATTGGCTCTGATGCGCCAATCAGAAATCTCGAATATCGCGCAATATTGCTATTGCCGAATATTCGAGATTTTCTGATTGGCGCATCAGAGCCAATCAGAAAATCTCGAATATTCGGCAATAGCAATATTGCGCGATATTCGAGATTTCTGATTGGCTCTGATGCAAAAGAAGGGCCGAGTAGCTGATGCAATTTTTTATGTTGCCGAAAAAAGCGCAATGCGTTTTTTTCGGCCCCGAAAAACGCAATGCGATTTTAATCGCAATCAAAATATCGCAATTAGCGAAAAATCGCACTTATGATACTTTGCAAAAATACCGCGAATATTCGAAATTAGCGAATATTTCTCGAATATTCGGAAAAATATTCGTGATATATCGCGAAATCGAATATGGTGTATTCCGCTCAACACTAGCGATTATATGTGTTAAAAGAAAAAGGTCTAATACATTATTATGCACTATAAATCAAAGTTAACCTTATTGCCTGAATCAGTATTTATCTGATTCCTAGTGAATCAGCAGAGCATAATATGTTGGATATTATTTTTTAAATAAATCTTTCTTGACATATTCATCACATTTTAATGGAAATAATTTCTTTCAATTCCTGGTTGATCAGCGGGGGCCTCTCTCTCCATATTATTTCCTTACTTTTTTCTGAACCTACAAAGCCAGTTGAATGTTCACATCAAGATGCAGTGCTCAGTTTACCATCGTATGATGATTCCCAAAGCAGAAACATGATGAAGTGAATTTTTTTCTACTACTGGCTAATGGCAGGATGAGTTTCTGATCTGAAGGTTCAAAGTTGATAACATGCAATTACCAGTAGCAGATAACATCAGGTCAAAGACTATTTGTCTAATAATACTAAATTGTTCAACAAGAATGACATAAAGCTTATTTTTTCCTACATTTGAACGTTATTATTAAATAAACCCTAAAGCAGTTTTAAACTTTTTAGACTTAAGGACCACTTGCTAAGTCTTGACTATTTTCAAAAAAATGTACCTTTGAACTTTCGTGTACATAGTTTATGTTAATTTAAGCATTTAACTTAATTACAAAGAAAGTTTAAATTAAGTGCAAATTAAAATGCAATAGAAAATACTAAACTACAGTACATATAAAGAAATTAGCATGAAAATCATTACATATTCAGTTTTTGTCACCTCAAATATCACATGAATAATAATTGGGAAAGACCAGCTGATGCATATCAAGCTACCTGAAAAGCTGTTAAAGAAAGATATTCATCATGTTCAAACCTCTTATAACATTTGCATGTGACTTTCAGTCTTAACAATATTTTCTCCATGGTCAATTCTCTGTGCATAACCTTACTGCCAATCTCTACTACTTAAACCATATATTTTCTTTTTTTTCCAAATAACAATTTTTTTATTTATGTAAAACAGTTCACAGGATACAATTAAATGCAGGCGATAAAAGACCAAAGCAGACACTTATCCAGGAATACTAAACCATATATTTTCTATGTACCACTCACCTTAAAAACTACACCCTTCTGCATACTTGACCTTCATATCAGTATAACCCCTCTCTGACCCATTCTGTACACTAATTTTGCTGCCCACTCTGTCCACACAATCCTCTACCCATATTGTCAATTTTTTACATTTGTTTGTCCACCTCTCACTTTTCTTACACTTCTATCACTACCATGAGCATGCAGTTTGTCACCAGGCACTCTTTTGCAGTGGAGGATGACTCTGTAAAATGAGCCACAGATTAAAGTAAGGAGACAGATAGATAAAATGTAAATTCAGAACTAAGGGGACTGCATCTGGTTGGGGACAGTATAGAGATACACTGCCAATCTCAGGTGTACTTGACCCACCTATGTTACAGCAGGTAGTAATTAAAATATATCCTTATTTATGGTAGGATCCAAAGCTTACCACTCACATAAAGGCCTCTTCCTTATTTGTAACAAATATGTTGCCTTGGACTTCTCCCCCCTTCCAAATATATGTCCTTTGTTAGAACTCAACCTCTATTGGTTAACAATTTCCCCATCTACAAAACTAACATACTATTTCGGTCCGAGAGGGAAAAAGAAAGAGAATAAAGGGGAAAAGAAAGGAAAAAATAACAAAAGTACAAGTTGAGGTACAGATATAAGGTGTGGTCTCCTCAGCACCACCGTAGCAGGTATACACAGAAAATTCCACAAGACTTATCCCCTACCGTAAGATTGCACAAATTGCTGAGAAGCAAAAAAGCAGTATTCATGAGTAAATTGGAAATAATTCCAAAAGATCAATATTTTTTTTTTATGCTGCTCCTCCTTCCATTGCAAAGCTGCTGTAAAAACTTTCCATATGTTATGCATCCTTAAGCTCATAAATCCACTGTCCCACTGAGGGAGGGTGAATACTCTTCCATTTTTGAGGGCTACAGACTGTACTAATAGTGATATTTTTTATATGAATTGAAGTGAGACAAAGTAAAAAAGCTTTTGAGTGGTTTCCCATCTGGATATCTGTGATTTTAGTCACAACTCTTTGGATTTCTTATCTAAAAGGTTCAATCAACTGGCAATCACAACAAATGTGCATTAAGGTTCCCCTGTCATATTGGCACTGCCCACATATGGGTGGGGTATCAAGGGACATCCTATGCAAGAACAAAAGTTCCCTATACCATTTGGTTAAGAGTGTGTGTCCATCTTTCTGGAACCTACTAAAAATAGTAGATTTCTGGGCAAAAAAAGGGGGGGTATCATTGTTCAGCTGTCAGAGTAAGACCAAGATCATCTTCTCATTTGCTGAAAAAGGGAGGAATCATTCTAATAAGAGGGTATAAGATACAGCCAAGGCTTGTAGCTATAATGAGGCATCATAACACTGGGTCTAAAAATAAAAGCTTGTCACCTAAATGACAATGTGAGGTTTAATAGTAGATATAACATGTTTAATTTGTAGAGGCTGCCAGTATATAAGTGGGGATCCAGCATTGTCTATATGTCCAAAATAGATTTTCACTTGTCGTCAGGTAGAATATACTTGACCCTAAATTGGTTGAATACCAGAAAAGGTCTAAACAGGGGGTCCATGACTCCAGGGCGAAAGCCATGGAGCCTATAACAGGTGTCATACCAGTAATAAGCAGGTATGGATAGAGAATACAACCAGATCAGGAGATTACTGTAAGAGTATTTCCAATCAATGCCCTAGAACTTCATTGCCACAAGGACATTTTTATAAATACATTTTAATAAATGTGAACTTATTTAATACAGAGAAACTACAGGCTTCTTGTTGGCTTTTTTGACTAAAACTAGTGAGGAACCTAATTCAGTTATTCCATAAAAAACAGACACAGGTGATACTCAGGAACACCCTCAATACTATTCTTCTCTATACTCTTTCAGAGCATAGTATTCTGATCTGGATCTTTCCCAGTGCTTACACTCAATAGAGTTTGCCTAGTTTGACTTTGAACACAGGGGTTAAAGAGTTACATAGTTAGTCTGGTTTAAAAAAAAAAGACACAAGTCCATCCAGTTCAACCAATAAAAATGACAGCCCTATATGCACAATCCTATACCCACAGTATGATCAATAAAGACAAAATACCCAGCAAAGCATCGTTTAATTAGCTCCAGCAGGGGAAACAATTCCTTTCTGATCCCCCAAGAGGCAATCAGATGTTTCCTACATCAACTTTATATATACATATTAGTATCCAGTTTTAATATGTAAATTTTGAAAAAGGACCCAGGCCTTTTTAAAACAATCTACTGAGCTGGCCAGAGCCAGATCTTGAGGGAGTCTAGCCCACATTTTCACAGCTCTTCCTGGCAAAAAGTCTGTTTGTATTTGGAGATAAAATCTCCTTTCCTCCAGATTAAAATAGTGCCCCCTTGTCCTCTGTGATGACCTTAAAGTCGATGTAAACCCAATTTTTTATTTTTTTGCTGTCACAATGTAGAGTTAAAAAATTCCTATCATCTGTGCCCAGTCTTGCCACAAAGAGTTAATCCAGCTCTGAGCAATCCTCTTTTTTTGTTCAGTGAGATGAAAACAGACAAACAGAAAAAAACCTTGGTCCGCCCCCCCCCCCCCCGTGCTGTGAGTGACAGGTTATTTACATATCTCATGCACTAGCCCGGAGACAAGCATTATTTTTTAATTCCCACCCCCACTCCTTTTCTGAAGTCATGTGGTTACTTTTCTGGATTTTGACTGGATGTTAGTGATCATAGCAGAATTTAGTGTAAGAAATACATAGTACAAGGGGAGTGTAAAGGTGGGAGGGGAGTCTACTGACATCACGACCACCCACTGAGCTCTAGACAACAGATCCACCCACAGAATCTGCTGTTTTTAAGTTCTTATAACAGACAGAGGGGAGACATTTGACAGGTAAGGATACATGCAGGAGGCATGTATAGCCTTATAGATCAGCACTATGGCAGTAGTTTAGAAAGGATGAGAGTGGGTTTACATCCACTTTAAAGGAAATAATTAAACACCAAGTTCACTATATGGAGCCCTTATGTACATGTTGATCATATCCCCCTTAATCTGTTCTTTTCAATAGAGAATAAATATTGTTCCTCTAATCTTTCCTCATAGCTGAGCTCCTCTATGTCTCTTATCAGTTTGGCTGTCCTTCTCTGCACTTTCTCCAAGTTGCCAATATTCTTTTTGTGGACTGGTACTCAAAACCGAACTGCATATTCCTGATGAGCTATTACTAAAGATTTGTACAGGGGCAAAACTTAGATCTCTCTCTTTCTGGAGTCTATACCTCTCCTAATACAAGAAAGGATTTTGCTTTGAAAACCGCTGTTTGGCATTGCATGGAATTATTAATCTACCAGAACACCCAGTTCCTTCTTCACCATTGACTCCCATAGTTGTATTCCCCATAGTATGTATGAAGGAGTATGCTGGACTTCCTGAAAACTTTGTAGGCATTTCAGACCCCTTGAAATTTTACACATTTTGTCACGTTACAACCAAAAATGCAAATGTATTTTATTGAGACTTATTGACCAACACAAAGTGGCACACAATTGTGAGGTGGAAAAAAATGATAAATGGTTTTAAAAATGTTTTACAAATAAATGAAAAGTGTGGCATGCATTTGTTTTAGCCCCCTTTACTCTTATACCACTAACTAAAATATAGGGCAACCAATTGCCTTCAGAAGTAACCTAATTATATCAAACTATACAGCACACATCACACTGTATTAACCATTGGGAATAAATGATAAAAATGATAAATCTTTGGCAATATACACCCTGTAGAATAGCAAAAATGTTTCCCAACTCCTCGCCTCTATGCTGGAGAGAATGCAGACACAAATGCCACCTCCTTCACATGTCCTGGGAATGCCCCAGCTTAACTTGCCTCTGGAATCAAAGTATTTAAACTCATTTCATCTATTACGGTAATTCTCACACCCCCCAACCTATCACTAGCCATACTGCACATTGGTCTTGAAAACTTTCTGTACACCATGAGGCATGTGGTATCCCACATACTACTACCGTGTTTCCCCGAAAATAAGACGTACTCCGAAAATAAGCCGTAGCAGGATTTCGACACAAGATCGAAATATAAGACACCCCTCTGAAAATAAGACGTAGCGATGGCGTGTCGAATATCCGAAAATAAGACGTAGCGAATCTCTGAAAATAAGACGTAGTGATGGGCGTGTCGTATGCGTAATGGCGCGGCGCGGAGCGGGAAACAACACGTGATAGGCGTACGGTACTGTACTGGAGCTGAAGTGAGGAGAAGAACGTAAAGCTGTAAAGCTTCTCCCAGCACTGACCAGCAAACCCCTCTCTCACCCCACACAAACACCAGGGGATAGGGGGAAAAGCTGCTACCGTACTGAGCCCAAAGAGATCACCCCAGCTCCACTGTGCTCCACATCAGCTTTGCTGTCCTATCATTCTGTACAGCCAGACAAGACAAGTGCAAAGAGAAGAAGTTGGATATCCAAATGGTCCAAAAATGGCGTGCAGAATACGATAAACTCAGTCTACAGGTGGACAGAGGAAATGCTAAGAAGCGCAAGTGTGGTTCAGGTAGGCAATCTTTATTTTCTGTAATAAAAATAAGACACCCCCCGAAAATAAGCCATAGTGTGATTTCTTGAGGAAAAAAATATATAAGACGGTGTCTTATTTTCGGGGAAACACAGTATTTGCTAGCTCCTTGATACTTCAAAATTGGAAAAACACCCATGTAGCTAATCTTACTGATGTAACTAGAAAAGTCCACCAGAATTACACATTCAAACGACTTTCAGCAATTATTTCGCTCAAATGTAGTAAATTCGATAATCTGTGGGATATCTGGACTAGTAACCTTAATACTGCCTGAATATCTGAATGTATAGATTCTTAAGTTTCTAATAACTTTGGATGCATCAACTACTTCACTCTGACTATGTGCTTCTACCTGTTGTTGCTTATTGTTACTCCATTTTTTTTAAACTCTACTTTTCCTTTCTTTTGTTTACTTACATACTTGTACTCTGTTACATAACTCTTAATAAACATCTTTAAATGAGAAAAGCTAACCTAATTAGTAAATAGAGTCCACCTGTGTGTAATTTAATCTCAGTATAAATACAGCTGTTCTGTACAGCCCTCATAGGTTTGTTAGAGATCCTGAGGGAACAAACAGAATCACGATGGCCAAGGAACACACCAGACAGGTCAGGGATAAAGTTGTAGAGAAGTTTGAAGCAGGATTAGGTTAAAAAAAAGTATCCCAAGCTTTGAAAATCTTATAGAGCACTGTTCAATCCATCATCCAAAAGTGGAAAGAGTATGGCACAACTGCAAACTTACCAAGACATGGCCATCCACCTAAACTGACAGGCTGGGTGAGGAGAGCATTATTCAGACAAGCAGTTATGAGGCCCATGCTAATCTGCAGAGATCCACAGCTCAGGTGGGAGAATCTGTCCACAGGACAACTATTAGTCATGCACTTTACAAATGTGGCCTTTATGCGGCAAGAAGTGGCAAGAAGAAAGCCCTTGTTGAAAGAAAGCCATAATAAGTCCTGATTGAAGTTTGTGAGAAGCCATTTAGGGAACACATCAGTGCATTGCTTTTTCAACATCTCCGGGATTTGTTTTTAATTGGCAATGCCAAGGCAAACTATTACTCTCTGGAATGCCCTTAGGGCATATGTGAGGGGGATCATTCTCATGTTAAGCTCTCAGGCGAAAAAAAACAACCAAATTCCTGAATTAACACCCTCCTAAACACCATTCACAATTTGAAAACTAAGACAAAGTGGCACCTACCCAGTCTGTCTCCACAACTATTCTCAAAATATAGACAGAGCTTAAGGAATTATTATATTACAAACATGACATCTGTCTATGTTTTCTTAAGCTTCAATACTTTTCACATAACAATAAAGCTGGGACATTTCTGGCAAACCACCTAAAAGCGCACTGCACTAAAACCCAAATCTCCCACATACAGTATTTCAATCATTTAAGCAGCAAAAACTACTAAGATCCTAACACCTAGAAATACCCAAACTAATACATATCCACTTGCAATAACTTAATGCTCCTTGAACTGCATCTGAAATTCTTTGTATTATTAAGTGCTTACCCTTTGGGAAACCCCCGGTCATGATGGGTTTACCAACGAATATTACAAATACTTCAGTGCACTTTTGGCTCCCCACCTCATTACTCTCTTTACAGCGGCTATGTCACAAGTCAGTAGTAGACAAAAATGCAAAATGCAATCGGGTGTGTGATGGGTTACAGGAGAAAATCTTGCTATACATCCACAGGTTTACATGTAATAAGATGAAGAAATGGAGAATGTGAAGAGGTGTCAATTTATACAATACCCTGTTTATCTAGAAAAACACCAAAAGCAATATTAAAATGTCCCACTACTAGCTGCATGCCTTCTGCTTTTGTCAAGACGGTCGTAAAAATGTTATCTAGTTGTGAGCTACCAAAAGGAGGTGATATGTAAACATTCTCTATAGTGAATGTGTACACAAATTACATATGTTCCTTAAGCATACCTGTAGTCTAGGGATGAGCCGAACACCCCTGGGTTCGGTTCGCACCAGAAACTGCGAACAGACCAAAAGTTTGTGTGAACTTTAGAACCCTGTTAAAGTCTATGGGACTCGAACGTTTGAAATCTGAAGTACTAATTTTAAAGGCTAATATGCAAGGTATTGTCCTAAAAAGTGTCTGGGGACCCGGGTCCTGCCCCAGGGGACATGTATCAATGCAAAAAAAGTTTTAAAAAACTGGCGTTTGTTCAGGAGCAGTGTTTTTTATAATGCTTATTTTATTAAGTGAGACAATAAAATTGAAATATTCCTTTAAATTTCGTACCTAGGGGAGTGTATAGTATGCCTGTAAAGTAGCGATTGTTTCCTGTGCTTAGAACTGTCCCTGCACAAAATGTAATTTCTGAAGGAAAAAAGTCAATTAAAATCACTCACCTTAGGGTCTGGTATGGATATTAAGGGGAACCCCGTGTAAAAAATGTTAAAAAAATTACGTGGGGTTCCCCCCAAATATCCATTCCAGACCCTTCAGATCTGGTATGGATTTTAAGGGGAACTCCACCACAAATAAAAAAAAATGGCGTGGAGTTCCCCCCAAAAATCCACACCAGACCCTTTATCTGAGCACGCAACCTGGAAGGCCGCAGGAAAAGTGGGGGGATGAGAGAGCGCCCCCCCTCCTAAACCGTACCAGGCCACATGCCCTCACCTACATAAGAGATGTCACTGGCTCACGCCACATCATTCCCGGGGTGTCTCCGGTGGAGACAGGTGATGCGTGCGCTGGATGGACATCTCAATGCTGGATCTGGATGAAGAGGAGATCTTCTCATCGCTGGACCCCGGAGAGAAGATCACCCATCGCAGGAAACCGACAGCGTTGGAGCGGAGACCGATTGGATTACCACTGCTTGAATTGTTTTTTTTTTTTTTTTTAATAAAGGACTTTTCCAATGGTGTCTGTTTTTTTTTTACAATTGTTACACTTTCTTTGTGAAATGATAGAGGTACAATGTACCCCATCACCAATTCACATGGGGGGGCCGGGATCTGGTGGTCCCCTTTGTTAAAGGGGTCTTCCAGATTTTGATAAGCCCCCCGCCTGCAGACCCCCACAACCACCGGGCATGGGTTGTGGGGATGAGGCCCTTGTCCCCATCAACATGGGGACATGTTGCTTTGAGCGGTCACAGACCCCCAAAGCATCCTCCCAATGTTGAGGGCATATGGCCTGGTACGGTTCAGGAGGGGGGCGCTCTCTTGTCCCCCTCTTTTCCTGTGGCTTGCCAGGTTGCATTCTTGGATAAAGGGTCTGGTGTGGATTTTTGGGGGAACTCCACAACATTTTTATTTGGGGTGGAGTTCCCCTAAAATCCATACCAGTTCTAAGCACAGGAAAAACACGGTAATTTACAGGCATACTATACACCCCCCAGGTATGAAAGTTAAAGGAATATTTCACTTTTATTGTTTCACTTCATTATTAAAATCACTGCTCCCGAAAAAACTGCAGTTTTTAAAACTTTTTTTTGCATTGATACATCCCCTGGGGCAGTACCCGGTTCCCCAAACAATTTTTAGGACAATAACTTACATATTAGCCTTTAAAATTAGCACTTTAGATTTCAAACGTTCACGTCCCATAGACTTTAACAGGGTTCTAAATAGGGTTGTCCAGATACCGATACTAGTATCGGTATCGGGACCGATACCGAGTATTTGCAGGAGTACTTGTACTCGCGCAAATGTTCCCGATACCTAAATAGAATACTTTTTTTGTATTTATCAACATGTTCTGTGAAATTTCTTTGAGTTTTTTACTACTGCATGACGAAAATAATTTTTTTTATTCATTTTCACTAATTTTTATTCTTTTATAGTGTCTTGAGTTAGAGTTCTTTATAATTCTAAAGAAAATATCCTTAGTCTGTATTGTGGTTTGAAAACTGTCACATGACATTTAAAAAAAGTATTGGTATCGGCGAGTACATGAAAAAAAGTATCGGTACTTGTACTCGGTCCTAAAAAAGTGGTATCGGGACAACCCTAGTTCTAAAGTTCACACAAACTTTTGGTCTGTTCGCAGGTTCTGGTGTGAACCGAATGGGGGTGTGTTCGGCTCATCCCTAATTGTTAAGATATGACTTACTGTAATTTGGTAGTATACTGTTAGACATATTTTACTCTTAATTCTGTATAGTTACCATTCCAATTCCCCTGTTTCTAATGATTTCATATTTACAGTGGGTTAATTTTAGGTATTGTTCAGATATGAGGTTTTTGAGGCAGATGTAAACAATCATGCATATGAACATATTTTAGTGTGTGTGATCTATCTCTCTAAAATAGGCCACAAATGATACATTTTTTTCTGTAAAAATCCAATATGATAGTTGTAACCAAGTCGATAGATGAATCGACTTGGGTACAATCAGCCTGCCCATAGATGGCTTGAATCTTGATCAGTCCCAGCTGAACTTACATAAATTCAGGTTTATACCCTTTGACAACGTGTTTGCACACAAAACGCATCAGGGAAGACTCCACTGTCGCCACGTTATGATTACAAGCGCTTTTTATCCTGAATTTATGTAAGTGCAATACTTATTAAATTTTTTTTTTTTACCCTGACGTTATTACACTATATTGCTCCTTCTTTTCCTCCAAAACGGTGTTTATGTACATTCACGGAGTGCCAAGCCTTCAGCAGCAGATGTTTATTCCTATATCAAGGCGTGGATACACATTTCTGTTACCTGCAGCTTGACGAGGCCCTGACCTATGTTGGATGTTCTAAAAGCCCATACGACTCTCAAGTCTATATTGCTTGTAGAGTCCATTTAATCTGGTAAGCCTCCATTTTTTCACCGGGTGAAGGTTTTCTTCCTATCTGTCACCAAGCAAGATAGCGTTTATGGACATTACTTGCCTTTACAGAGCACCTTTGGTCCATTGATATTGGACATTTGGTTACATTGTTTATGTTTGGACACTTTTTCTTTATCTGGTGTATATTGACTTTATTCATTATTCACTCATAGTTTATACCACTCATGGATACATTGTATTTTATTTACATATGTTTATACCTTAGCGCTACACTATTTTTATCCAGTGTTAGTTTATATAAGCTAGCACTATTAGGCCGCGTACACATGATCAAATCTATCTGCTGGAAACGGTCTGACAGACCGTCTCAGCAGACAGATTTGATCGTGTGTACGGGCGAGCAGACGGATTTGTCCAGCAGACAGATTTTAAAGCCTGCTTTAAAATCTGTCTGCTGGGAACCCGTCGGACCGATATATCTGCTGGTTAGTACGCTAACCAGCACACATATCTGCCCGCACATGCGTCGAATGGATTCGACGCATGCGCGGAAGTGTTTTACTTCCTGGTGCGGTGACGTGGCGGTGTCAACGTCACCGCCACAACAGAGAAATTAAGGCAAGGTTAGTTGTTGACCACCAAAGTTAATGAGAGGGACCCCACACTATTTAACTGGTAACTATTGGTAAACCCTTGCATTTATGCATGTTTTGTGATATGTCTTCTATGTTTCAATGTAATATATATAAAGTATAACTATAGAAACTATAAGCAATAAAGTTTTAATCAAAGATTTTTTTTATATTTAAATGTTATTAAAATGACTATAGGAGTAAAGAGTTTTATACTTTTTAAAAGTTTTTTGCTCTTAGTTGTTACTAAATTATATTTTGGCAGTTGCAGTACTTTAACTGTATTAAATGTCTGTTAAAGATAATGATTTCAGAACCTGACAAAAGTGCTTATGCATTGGGATTGCAGTCAGAGAGTGAATAAGCAGCTACATTTCTTTACTTCCCCTCTTTTTATTACTTGTCATTATATAGCAAGAAATAATTAAAGCCTCTATCTGGATTTTGTGGATCTAGGCTACTTCTAAGAACTGTTGAGATTGCATAATTGCACCTTTTCTAATTTATGCATACAAAACAGTACAATTACCATGCCGAGGTCTACAACTAATTTAACATAATTAACATACTTTATTTACTGTAGCAGACTCATTTCTGCAGTTGTGAAAACAGTTGTGAAACAAATATCAGAATACAATTTTAACAGGATGGCTACAACAGACAATTAGGAAATCAGTAAATACTTGATCTTTTCCTAACAACTACACCCTGTTTTGTTTGTCTTCTGTTGCTAAAAACATTGAAGTTGTAGCCATAAACTTTGTTTACCTAGTTAATTATGTATTTTTTATTGGAAAAACAATCAGCTTGGGGGCATGGTCAGCGGCAGAGAAGATGGTAGCTTAAGCCTGTAGCTCTGCACAATGGTAGAAATTTGGAGTCTACTACGGTGACAAAAAGAGCGAGAGGACAGTATTTTCAGCCGTTGGCCTTCAGGCAGTCTCTCTGCAATGTCCCATAAAAAAAGGGAACTGGCTGCGCAGCATGGCAGACTTCTTCTCTCCGCCACTCTGCTCCTGCAGCCAAGATGGTGGCAGCCATTTTACAGGAACACAATATGGGCAGTCTCGGGGAAAGAGCAGTATTCAACAGTAGGGCAAGGGGCCACTGCCAAATCTCAGCACAGCATCACATTCTCACAGATCTCCTCTAGCACATCCAACTCAGCCAAATCAAGACAGAAGCTGTCTCGTGCAGGAACAATGTTAAATTACATGGAGTTCCAGAATCGTTCAAACCGCAGAAGCTCCAGGCATATTTCTTAAATATTCTTAAAGCGGCATTGCCGGATTCCCCACCAGAAGAGCTGACCATAGATCAAATTCATAGGCTACCCAACCCTAAGCATGTTCCAGAACACCTTCCTAGGCACACTATAGCCAGGATACGTTTCTATACGTTTCTATCATACTAAAGAAAATCTGATGTCTTTAAGCAGGAATCACAATCGCCTCCCTGATTGCCTAAGAGATCTGATGCTCTTCGCCAACATCTCTCAGAAAAAATGTAACTATGTAACCATCACCAAACTGCTCCATAACCACAAAATAACATATCGGTGGAACTACCCAGCCAAACTATTTATTGAATATGAAGGCAAGATGATTCCGGTTACAACTGTAGAAAAAGGTCTTGCACTTCTGAAAAAGAAGGATTCTGGAAGATGACTCCTTGTTGGTCCCTGACCACCATCACCTCAATCACAACCTCCTAACTGGCAGGAGGAGGAAACGTGATGACCGCTAGTAACCTCCCTTTCTCATGTTTCCCTTTCTGTTTTAGTGCTATTACTCAAATGCGCTGCAAATAATCTTTTTTTATGTGCTATTTTTGTATGTTAATTTTTACTCAAAAAATGTACAGTTTTAAGTTTTTGCTTTCTTTTTATGTTGTCCCTTTTTGGACAAAGTGGACCTCAGCTGACTGCTCTAGTACCTTTGCTCTTAGTGGATTTCCAGTATTCTGAATGAGTACCTTCTTGGAAAGAGACACTCTACACCATGCTTATCTTTACAATTATAACATGCAATTTAAAACAATCTCCTAATTGTAAATGTAGTCAATAGCCCCACCAAACTCAGTATGCTGTGAAAAGAAGCCAAACGTCTCCTGGGAGTAATTTTTTTACCTTCAGGAGACTAATTTCTGTCAAAAGAATTACCCTCAAATGTCTCACAAGACCTTTCCACACAGCTTTAAATCCAAATTAAATCCAAGAAAGGGGTGCATATAGCCTTTAAAGGGGTTGTAAAGAAAAAAAAAATGTTTTCATAATAAGCATCCTTTACCTGCACTCTTTTCACTTCCTCATTGTTAATTTTTGCTCAGAAGTTGCTCTATTCCTTCTCTGTTCTGTTCACTTTCTGCTTGTCTGATTTTACTGACCACGGTGAAGGGAGACTTTACTGCGGTGGTCAGTAACGTGCTCGCCTCCTCCTGGGAACTACATCTGTGTGACAGGACGCTCTCTACGTGTTAGAGACTTCAAGTCGGTGTGAAATACTGGGCGCAATTCATATTGGGAAATGTAGTTCTTACATGAAAAAGTGATGCAAACCAGGAAGTGAATGAGAGAACAGAAACTAGAACGCCGGAGGTGATATAGATGAAGGAATTTATTAGGTATTAATTTTAGGCAACATATTTTTCCCTTTACAACTCCTTTAAGGCCATGTACACACGATCAAATTTGTCCGCTCAAACTGGTCTGACGGACCGTTTCAGCAGACAAATCCGATCGTGCGTATGGGCTAGCGGACATGTCTGACCGGTGGACAAATTTTAAGCATGCTTTAAAATTTGTCCGCCGGAGACATGTCCGTCTGATATGTCCGCTGGTTAGTCGGACAGTTTCAGCGGACATGTCCCTCCGTGTGTACACGGCCTAAGGATACCGTGGCATTCAAACTTCTCTTTAACCACTTGCCCACGGCGTCCTGTCTAAAAGACGTCATGACTTTAAAGATGGATATCTCGGTAACGGCAGCAGCTGCTGCCACAACCGAGATATCCATCTTTACCGTGGGCAGTCCTGTACACGATAATGGCGGTCTCCGTGGCGGATTCGCCGCAAGATCGCCGTTATCGGTGGCGGGAGAGGGCCCCCCCCTCCCGCCGCTCTCCCGCGCCCTCCGCCGCTTACCGGAGCCGTCGGTAGCGGCGGAGGCGATCGGGTCCTGACGGCAGCTGTGTTGGGATACGAGTGAGGGAAAAATCGCCCCCACCCGTTCCCCACAGCTCTGCTGGGCGGAAGTGACGTCAAAACGTCAGTCCCGCCCAGCATCTTAAAGAAAAATTTTTTTTTTCTAAAATTTGAAAAATTACATTTTTTTTTCTTTTTTTGCATTTTAGCCTAAATATGAGATGTGAGGTCTTTTTGACCCCAGATCTCATATTCAAGAGGACCTGTCATGCTTTTTTCTATTACAAGGGATGTTTACATTCCTTGTAATAGGAATAAAAGTGATAATTTTTTATTTTATTTATTTTGGTGTATAAAATTATAAACTAATTTAAAATAAATAAGAAAAAAAAATATAAAAAATTTAAAACGCCCCGTCCCGACGAGCTCGCGCACTGAAGCGAACGCATACGCGAGTAGCGCCCGCATATGAAAACGGTGTTTAAACCACACAAGTGAGGTATTGCCGCGATCGTTAGAGCAATAATTCTAGCCCTAGACCTCCTCTGTATCTCAAAAAATGCAACCTGTAGAATTTTTTAAACGTCGCCTATCGAGATTTTTAAGGGTAAAAGTTTGACGCTATGCCACGAGTGGGCGCAATTTTTAAGCGTGACATGTTGGGTATCATTTTACTCGGCGTAACATTATCTTTCACAATATATAAAAAAATTGGGCCAAATTTATTGTTGTCTTATTTTTTTATTCAAAAAAGTGATTTTTTTTTCAAAAAAAAGTGCGCTTGTAAGACCGCTGCGCACATACGGTGTGACAAAATGTATTGCAATGACTGCCATTTTATTCTCTAGGGTGTTAGAAAAAAAAATATATAATGTTTGGGGGGTTTAAGTCATTTTCTATAAAAAAAAAGTGTTTTATTCTCGTAAACACCGAATCTGAAAAACAGGCCCGGTGGGCAAGTGGTTAAAGATATTGAAGACCAAGGCCTCTTTATCATTCTGAGATGCAAGCTTGATAACTGACCATTGGTAAAATGTACCTACCCAACGTATGGCCTTTAGCTTTTCTAAATATGATATGGAAGAAAGTCTGCTATGGTAACATAATCCTCTGTGGGGATTTCAAAGCAATTCTGAATAGATATCTTGAAATTAGGGATGGGCGAACGGTTTGGCCCGAGCTTAGGTTTTGGGCCGAACTTTGGTTGTTCGGGTGTTCTGGCAAACACCGAACAATATGCTGAGTTCGGGGGAAATTCGAAAGCCGCAGAACCCCATTAAAGTCTATGGGACACTAACATGAAAAATCAAAAGTGCTAATTTTAAAGGCTTATATGCATGGTATTGTCAGCAAAAATGTGTTTTTGGGGACCGGGTCCAGCTCCAGGGGACATGTATCAATGGCAAAAAAAGTTGTAAAAACTGCAATTTTTTCAGGAGCAGTGATTTTAATAATGCTTAAAGTGAAACAATAAAAGTGAAATATTACTTTAAATTTCATACCTGGAGGGTGTCTATAGTATGCCTGTAAAGTGGTGCATTTCCCAGTGTTTAGAAAAAACCCCTGCAAAAAATGACATTTCTAAAGCAAAAAAAAAAAACTACTCGTGGCTATAATGAATTGTCGGGTCCCAGCAATACAGATAAAAGTCATTGAAAAAACAGCATGGGTTCCCCCCCCAGTCCATTACCAGGCCCTTTGGGTCTGGTATTAATAAATATCCATACCAGACCCTTATCTGAGCAGGCAACCTGACATGCCACAGGAAAAGAGGGGGGGGGGGGGCTTTTTATGACAATAACTTGCATATAAGCCTTTAAAATTAGCACTTTTGATTTTTAATGTTAGACTTTAATGGTATGGAAGAAATATGTCTCTATGAGGCATTAACAGCGCTATATGAATTTATATCAATTGAACTCAAAAGTTCAAAAATCTGCTTTTGTGAGGTGCAAAAAACAATCAGGATCTCCTATCCCAAAAATAGTAGCTAGCCTCAAATACTAAGGACAATATAACAACAGCTACTATACACTAAAATCAAATAATGAAAAACAATCTTGAGTGTATATGACACGCATATGTCAATGGGGTACTTCTTTCTTTAAAAATACAAATAAAAGTAGAAATAAAAAATATAGCACATAGTCTGTTGATCTAAAAGTTCTTTGTGGGAAATAAACTTGAAATTTGGTTGAAAAGACACAAATCCAGGCTTTCCTTCACTTGTAGTCCCCCTCTCGGTTTTGTACTCACCAGATAGACATGGTGTTAATCGCCTTCAGATATTGGGATCTCCCTCCTGTGGAGTTCAGCCCAGCCCAGCAGCAATATTTCTCCTCCAAAAGGTATGGATGGGGTTAAGTGCGTGTTTGCAGCAAGAGCAATCATGTGGACAAAAACATAGGGAGAGAGGACATAGCGTAATACTGTCTTTATTATATAAACAAACCCTGTTTAAAATTGTGCTTACAGAAATAAAAACAAAATTGTGCACATCGGTTGCAATGTTACTGCTCACTCTGCTAGCCTGGCGTCTCCGCTCCGTCTCCAGCTGATGTGTCCCGGGTGTAACTTGCTCCGTCTGTACGATACGTCGTGTAGCCACGCCCTGACGCGTTTCGTGATTGGCTCACGTCTTCAGAGGGCCTAGACTTTAATGGTGTTCGTGTGTTCGAACACATTTTTGGCCTGTGCGGCAAGTACTGGTGTAAATCGAACTGGGGGGTGTTCGGCCCATCCTTACTTGAAATGTCAGACCCTATTCACAACCGATCCTGCAGGTCACTTTTTTTTTCCATTAACCACTTGTCATCTGAGGACTCCATTATCCTGACATCACGTCATATGACGTCATGTCCCTTTAAAGCCGCGGGATCCCGTGCGAGTGCCCGGCGGCAACGATCGCCGCCGGGCACACGCGATTGCTCAGTAACTGAGCGGGGACGTGGAGCTCTGTATGTAAACACAGAGCTGCACGTCCCTGTCAGGGAGAGAGGAGATCAATTGTGTCCCTTGTACATAGGGACACAATCGGTCACCTCCCCCAGTCACCCCCCCTCCCCCCACAGTTAGAACACTCATAGGACACACATTTAACCCCTTCCCCGCCCCCTAGTGGTTAACCCCTTCACTGCCAGTCACATTTATACAGTAATCAATGCATATTTATAGCATTGTTCACTGTATAAATGTAAATGGTCCCAAAAATGTCAGAAAAGTGTCCGAAATGTCCGCCATAACGTCGCAGTCCCAATAAAAAAAAAATCGCAGATCGCCGCCATTATTAGTAAAAAAAAAAAAAAAAAATGCCATAAACTATCCCCTATTTTGTAAACGCTATAAATTTTGTGCAAACCAATCGATAAACGCTTATTGCATTTTTTTTTTTACCAAAAATATGTAGAAGAATACGTATCGGCCTAAACTGAGGGAAAAAATATTTTTTTTATATATTTTTGGGGTTATTTATTATAGCAAAAAAGAAAAAAATTTTGCATTTTTTTTAAAAATTGACACTCTATTTTTGTTTATAGCGCAAAAAATAAAAACCGCAGAGGTGATCAAATACCACCAAAAGAAAGCTCTATTTGTGGGAAAAAAAGGACGCCAATTTTGTTTGGGAGCCACGTCGCACGACCGCGCAATTGTCAGTTAAAGAGACGCAGTGCCGGAAGCTTATATTTTGTCTGGGCAGGAAGGGGGTGTAGGTGCACAGTAGGCAAGTGGTTAAACAAGTTGTTTATTGAGTGAAAATGCACATAGTGAACAATCAGCATTTCAAGGTTACATAAAATGACAGGGTCTTATATTGTCAATACCAACATTGAACATAAGCAATATGGTTTGTATAAGTCTAGCATCTGCAACATAATGACACATCCTTCTCTGCCTAAGGGCATGAATATCGTTAATTAGGACAAAAAAAAATAAAAAAAACATGGTGGTGAGAGGTGAAGTGTGTTTCAGCTAGTCAGGAGCAAGGCGAGGTCAATTGCAGGATTCAGACTCATTCAGCCACCTGTCCCAGATTTTATAGTATTTGTCAGGGCAGGCTCTGTTAATATACACACATTTTTTGTAGGGTAAAGTCATATTGATTTCTGCTTTCCATTCTGAAAAGGTGGGGGGAAGCTGTCTCATCCATTTGCGAGCTATGATCTTTCTGACAGAGAACAATGTCTCGTGTAAGAATATCTTGGTATATTTATCCAGACCTGTGGGAAAAATCCCCAGCAGGCACTGTCTGGGATCTAATACGATAGGGGCTCCCATTGTGTCATGGAGAAACGTTATAATTTGTTTCCAGAGGTCCTGAATTTTCGGGCAGGCCCAAATAAGATGGAAAAAAGTCCCTGTCACTTGTGTACACAGCACACACAGGGTAGTTTGAGTTTGTTTGTATCTGGCCACGCATATTGGGGTCAGATATGCCCTGTGAGTGATGAATATTTGCGTAAGTCGGTCTGAAAGTTTAGGGGACACAACTTTGCAGGTCTCTAAAGCCTCCTCCCATTCCTCATCCTCCAGTATCCCCACCTGCTTTTCCCAGCGAGATTTTATAGCAAACGCTATCTTGGTGGCTGGAGGGGTGGATAGCATATTGTAAAACGCGGATATGAGTTTGTTGGGGTCCCTGCTTTTAACTATAGCCATGATTGGGTGTGGAGTAGGTTGTGAGTAATTGCGTGAGAACTGTACCTGGGCTGCGTGTCTTATCTGATAAAACCTAAACAGCATATTGTCGTGGAGTGTGAATTCTTCTTTAAGTGTTTGGTAGGTTTTTAAGTTTCCACCAGATAGTAGATGGTGCAAGTAATAGACTCCCTGTGCAGCCCATAGTTCAGATCCTTGAGCATTGGAGAGCTCCTGTAGGGCTCTATTGTGCCAAAGTGGCGTGTAGTCGTTGTACCCGGGTATTCCTAATTTGGTGGATGCAAGGTCCCATATTCGCTTTTAATGTCCCAGGAGGGACTTCGTCTCCCTCCCCAACAGAGTGTCTCCATAGCCCACCGACACCGCGTAAAGCGCATCTCCGGTGAGCTGAGCCTCACGTGGGCACAACAAAGTCAGAAATCTCTGACTGTCAGTTTTGTCTATATGAAACAACTGTGATAGTTGCGCAGCTATGTAGTATAGATTGAGATCTGGTAGAGCCATGCCTCCCATGTCTGTCGGGTTTTTCAGTGCTTGCCACGCAAGTTTGTGTCTGCCTGTTCCCCATATAAAAGGCTTGAGGAGGGCTTCCAAGGATTTAAAATATTTTAGGGGAATGTAGATCGGGGTATGCCAAAGGGTGTAGAGCAGTTTAGGGAGGAGAACCAGATTTATGCGACCCCAGACCCCCAGTGGTAGGTGAGACCATATTCTAATTTTAGTCTTGACGAGGTCAAAAAGTGGTTCTATATTAAGTGTGGTGTAGTCAGCTGGGTGTCTTGAGATACGCACTCCCAAATATTTAATGGTGTCTACTCTCTGGAGTGGCATATTTGACTGGGACTCAGACGGTGGGAAGCAGTCTATCGGAAGGATTTGCGACTTCCCCCAATTAATCTTGAGTCCAGAAAAAGTTCCAAACTGTTCGATCGTCTGAAGTGCCGTGTGAAGGGAGGGGCCCGAGTCAGCTAGATATAATAAAGTGTCATCCGCATACAGACTGATTTTCTCTACCAGTAAGCCCGATCGGCATCCCTCTATCTCTGGGTTAGTACGTATGGATATTGCAAGAGGTTCTGCAGCAAGAGCATATAAGAGTGGAGAGAGAGGACAGCCCTGTCTCGTGCCCCTGCTCAGGGCAAACAAGGGAGAAGGCCAACCATTCGCTACCACTCTGGCTGTGGGGTCTTGATAGAGGAGGCTAACCCATTTACGAAACCTGGGGCCGAAACCATAGGACTCGAGACAACGCCACAAATATCTCCATTCCACGGAGTCAAAGGCCTTAGCCGTGTCTAGTGTTACCAGCACTCTAGATCCCACATTGTCATGTGTGGCCTGTAGATTGATGTAGAGCCTCCAGAGGTTAAATGAGGTATTGCGTCCGGGCATGAACCCTGCCTGGTCTGCATGTATTAAAGATAGAATAACGTTATTAAGTCTGTTTGCTAATACTTTTGCAAGGATTTTGACATCTACATGCAATAGGGATATAGGGCGATAAGTCTCCGGGTATCCGGGATCCTTACCCGGCTTCGGAATAAGGACAATGGTTGCTTCTCTCATGGTCGGCGGGAGGGTGTGCGTCTCAAACATGTGGTTGTACAGCTGTAGTAGTTTAGGGGAGAGGATTTGGCTATATTGAGAATAGAATTCAATTGGGAGGCGGTCTGAGCCTGGGGCTTTGGAGCGAGCAAACGCGGCAATAACCTCAGTTATTTCCTCAGAGGTCAAAGGTGACTCTAGGAGGGCAATCTGGTCAGTTTTCAGAGTGGGGAGAGTAATGGTGGCAAAGAATGAATCCATCAGGCCGTCGTCTGCCGGACTTATAGACTTATATAGATCAGTGAAGAAATCTCTGAATTTGGAGGACACAGTCGATGGGTCTGTTACCTGTTGTCCACCAGGACCGTGCAAGGAAATGACCACTGGTGGTCTATCCTCGCTATGGACCATATATGCCAAAAGTTTACCAGCCCGTTCCCCATGTTCAAACATCTTTTGTTTGGCAAAGAATAAGTTTCGCCTAGCTTTTTCAAACTGTAATTGGTTCACTACTCTAGTCTGAAGTTTGAGTGCCGTCGCCGCTTCTGGTGTAGGGTCTGTTGCGTACCTTTGATCTGCGCGGGATAACTCCAGCAGCGCCGTATCAAAGGCTTCCGCTGAGTCAGATTTGATCTGGTTAATGCGGGCGATTAGGGACATGCGGGCATGAATTTTAAAGGATTTCCATACCATGGTCGTAGGGGCAGATCCAACATTTGCCTCAAAAAACGATTCCCACTCGTCTGAGAGGTCATCTCCTTCTGGAAGCAATGAGAGCCAAAAGGGGTTCAAAGGCGCCTTGTTCTTCTCGGCTTACCAATTGGAACATTCAGTGTGATCCAATATGGGCTATGATCAGAAAGCAATCTCGGGCCAAATCTGGCCTCTGACAACCTAGGAATGAGACCCTGAGAAACTAGGATAAAGTCTATTCGCGACATGGAGCTATATGTAGCAGAAAAAAAGTCTTTTGTGGGGGAATTTGTATCTAAAGGAGTCAATTAAATGCAGGGAGGTGATCAGTCTGGAGAACTTAGTGTCGGTCCCCACACCCGGGGTAGGGGAGGGTGTACATCCTAGCCTATCCAAGGCGGGGTTGAGAACGGTATTGAAATCCCCCAGCCAGACCGCCTGAACTGTGGGATAATTTGCCATTAAAGCAATCCCTTCAATTATTATAGACATGGAAAAGGGAGGGGGGACATAAAACGCTAAGATGAGGAACGGCTCACCATATAGTTTTGCACACAGAAATACATATCGGCCCTGCAGGTCTGTGGAGACCTTTCCCAGCTCAAAATGTACCGACTTGGCAATCAGTACAGAGACTCCTCGTGCATGCGACGTGTGGGTCGAATAAAACGCCCACCCGACCCATGGCCTGCGGAGTGCCATTTGTAGCCTACCCTCTACGTGTGTCTCAACTAGGACTACTATGTCTGCCCTTTGTTTCTTGAGAAACATTAATATCGCTGATCGCTTGACCTTCTCACGCATGCCCCTGACATTCCAGGTAAGGAATTTTAGAGATGCCATGGTCCGTGCACCACAAAATATCCGGGCTCAGCCGTGCGGGAGGATCAGCGATCAGAGACAACATATCTAGTAATGAAGATGCATATACAAGCATATACTCACATTGCACAAAGAAGACCCGTAACAATGCAGTGGTCAGTATGTTGATCCACTGCCAAACCTTAGTAAGCAACTTATCACTCAAATTAAACTGAAACTTTCCCCCTCCCCCCGCCTTACACCCCAGGAACTTGGTGCAGGCATCATCCCAAAACATAGGAGCTACCCCTCCCCCCACCCCACACCCCGCCCTACACCTCCCACAACTGATGCAGGCTTCATCCCTGAACAATTCAAACATTTCAAATACCAGAGAATAAAACATTAGTGCTTGGTAATAGTGCAAAATCAGAACAAATATAAAGATCATCAAACTGAGCCACCAAGGTAGATGAAAGGAGCATGACAAGTCCTGTAACACACCGGTACTACGGTGTTCCATTCTGCGGTGGCTCCATATAACAAAACCATTGTCCCTGGTACGAAAGTCTCGCTGCACTATGCATGTGTTGGGTAGGACTAGTGCAAACCTGGAGCTCCGACCCCGTCAGAATATGGTGGGAACTTAAAACCCATTGGGGGTACAGAAAACAAAAGGAGGGGAAGGGAAATGATCAAGAGAGCGGGAGTCATGCAGATCAAAAAAAAAGAAAGAAAAAAAAAAAAAAGAGAAAACCAAAATCCAACACCCCCCCTCAAGCTAGGCCCCCCTCCCCCTTCCTGAAGTAAAATTCCATCTTGACTCACGAGGTAATATAGTCCCGTTTTGAACTTCTACTTAGGCAAGCATCATCAAGGAGAGTTACTGTGCAGTGGGCTAGGGGGCATAAGACCATGAGTTAGCCATAAGAGCAGGCATGGGGAGAGGCTGTGTGAAGAACAGAGGTCAGGTAAAGAAAATGTCAGGCTCTTTTCCCCATGGCAGTAGCATCGTGGGTGCAGATACAAAATAAGTACAGTGTACAGTGTATGGGCAGATCAGCGCTGCAGCATATCGCCCAATAGTGGGCAGCCACACGCGTGGCAAAGGAGCTAGCCCACTGCAGGGGATTAGGGAGAAGTGACATTAGCTGTACTTACAATAGTGTCAGGCCGCATTCTCAGGTATAACACGACGTTCCAGCCAGGTTATCACCTCCTCGGGGTCTTCAAAGAAATACGCTCTCCCCTCGTGTTCCACCCTGAGGCGTGCGGGAAAGATCATGGCATACTTGAGGTGTTGAGTGCGCAGCCTGCGCTTGGCCTCCATGAACCCCTGTCTGCGGCGCTGGACCTCAGCAGAAAAGTCTGGAAAAACGGCCACTGTAACATTTCCCAGCGGTATGTTGCCCTTCACTCTAGCCAGTCTCAAGGCTGCATCCCTGTCTTTGTAGTTAAGGAGTTTGGCAATAAAGGTGTGTGGAGGAGCTCCCTGTGGCGGTGGTTTGGCAGGCATGTGGTGAGCTCTCTCCACCGTCAGCAGGGAAGAGAAAGCCTCCCTGCCGTAGGTATTGACCAGTAGTTGCTCAAGAAATTTAGTAGGGTCTTTAACCTCCGCACCCTCAGGCAGGCCAATAAAACGTAGATTACACCTCCTTAATCTATTCTCCATTTCATCTTCTTTAGTGAATAGCTGGTGGATCCGACGCTGCATGCGGTCTGTGCGTTCCTGGAGGGGGGGGACAGAGTCCTCCACAGCGCTTATTCTGGCCTCCGCAGTTTTGACCCGATCCCGGAGTTTGTGAAAGTCCTGTCTGGTCAGGGAGATATCCACCTTAACCTCCTCAATCTGGGCAGTCAGTGAGGTGCGGCATAAAGTAATTGCCTCCAGCAGCCTGTCAGTATCTCCCGCCGACCGCTCACCTCCCATTCTCCCTGAGGCGCCATCTTCTTCCCCGTCCTCCTTGTCCTGTCGGCGGTATTGATCCAGCTTTGCCACAGCCGCAGATTTCTGGCCTTTCGGCGGGGACATATTGTTGGTCTCGGGCTGCTAAAGACAAATCAGGAGAAAAGGGGTCTGTAAGCAGGACCACAGTGTTCAAGGAGTAGGCCAATGGATTGCTAAGGTGCAGGGAGAACAGGCAAAAGTTCTGAAGGCCTCCTCCGGGTGTGCCAAGATGGCCGCCGACCCAAGAACCAGTCCGAATTTGTGGCCCCTCCCGCAGTGCAAACAGGGCGCAGTGTACCCCAAGGGTGTCCCCAGGCCCTCCGGTCACTAGTACAGGGGGCGATGTAGTGTTGGACCGTCCAGGGGAGCAGTCTTGGAGGCAGGAGGCCGCCGTCAGGAGGACCAATATGGCCGCCGACACGAGGTGTAGGGTAAAATCTCGGCCTTTCAAGCAACTTTTTTCAGGGTGTAGCGCGCCTCGGCGGTGCCCCCAGGCCGCCCGGTCCCCGTTCCAGGAGGTGATGGAGTGCCAAGGAGTCAGGGGGATCCAATGTGTCAGCTGGGAGCCGCCGCCGAGAGGGCTAGTGCCCGGCCTGGAGAATCTATCCACAGCGGTCCCGGGTGGCATTTTCTCAATCCAGCCGGCTCAAGGGGTAGCAGACAGTACAGCACAGGTCCCCGGTGCAGGTGATGGTCACAGAAGGTCAGGATACAGGTAGGATTAACAAAACAGGATGATGGGTCGGTGCAGCTCTCTCTAGCAGCGTCCTACTCCATCCAGGCCACACCCCCCCCCCCCTGCAGGTCACTTTTAAAAAGATTCATATCAGCTTCACTTCTTTTTGATGTTTAGCGCTGCCACCATTCATCTGAAAGAGACTACTCCTTATTTCCATCAGTTCATTGACTTATTCTTAGTGGACACGTTTTTATTTCCAAATATTTGGTGGGGGGAGGGGGGCACCCTGCTTTAACTCTGCCCCGGGAATCAACCTCCAGCCATTCACCCGGCAATCTGCAGGATCAGAGATATGTGCCTGGCAGGAGAGGGGGGTTACCATGGGGGACCAGCTCTGACCAAATGCTTCTCCCATTCACCACTAAATCTCCGGGGGGGGGGGGACCGTGATAATAGACAGTGTTATCTCATCTATCTCTCTATCTACCTGCCTGTCTATTTATCTATCTGCATGTCTGTAGGCCCTGTTGGGGGCAAGTGACAGGGCGGTGTGTGGGTTGGTTGGGGCTTTGTTTGCACCCCACCAAAAAATGGAGCACCAGCTACCACTGGCTTAAGAGGCTATTAAGTATTTAGGAATCAATATCACCTCACCTTTGTTCAGTTTGTATGTGGCAAAATTCGCTCCCCTTATAGGAATAGTGGATGAGGAATTTGGAGAGAATTAAAAAGTTTTATCTTTCCTGGGCAGGTAGGCTTGCTGTTTTTAAATTACTATACTTCCCAAGTCCTTTACTATTTAAGAACTTTACCTGTATGTAAACAACAGAGAAATGTTATTATCTATTACAATCCAAATTTTCAAAATTTGTTTGGTTAAGCAAAAAGGCAAGACGTTCACCTTCCATACTTATGTAACATAAGAAAGCTGGAAGCATGGAGATCACTATACCTAAAGATTATCACATGACAGCTATTCTAAGTCAATTGAAATTTTGGACTTCCTAATCCTATGTTAACCACTTACTATATAGCAAAATGACAGCCAGAAAATGGTTCTGTTATCCTGACTGGGCGTCATATGACATCCAGCAGGATAGGCTGCGATCTTGCGACTGCGGCGATCAGTGGTGTGTTGTGTCAGTCTGAGGTGAAGAGCCTATGACGTAGGCTCTTTACCATATAATCAGCTGTGTCCAATCACAGCTAATTGCAGTGTAGACAGGAAAAGCTGTGTATTGGCTTTTCCTCTACAGTACTTGCACTGACAGGAGCAAGTAGAGGAGAGCCGATCGGCTGCTCTATTACCAGGGAGGGTCTTCACTGATAATCGGCACATTGATTATCAGTGCAGACCCATCAAGGATACCCACCCAGGACCACCAGGGATACCCACCCATGGCCACCAGAGATGCCCACCCATGACCACCTGGTAAGCCCACTAGAGCCAATTAGTGCACATTAGGGATTGCACTCTGTACCCATCAGTGATGCCTGCCAGTGCAATCTATCAGAGCCGCCCATTAGTGTCCACCAGTGCAAAAGAAACTAAGAAAAGCTTTTTTTTTGTTCAAAATTTTCGGTCTTTATGTAGCGCAAATAAAACTGTGGTGATCAAATACCACCAAAATACAGCTCTATTTGTGGGAAACATTATAAGCATTTTGTGTGGGTATTGCGTTGCATAACCGCGCAATTGCCATTCAAAATTTGATAATGCTGAAAATCTGTCTGGGCAGAAAGCGGCATAAGTGCCCTGTATTGAAGTGGTTAAACCATGGTGTCATTTGGAATATGCCACAGTTTCACTAGGTAGTCTTAGATCCTTGCTACTAGCAGCCCTGTGCACCACTGGCATCACTCACTCATTGAGGCAGCTGTTGCAGCACAGTCCTTTTTTCTTTAGACTAGTAGCAGTCTATCCAAATCTCCTCACATTTCAATAAAATGGGAGGCTCACTACTGATGATCTCATCACCAACAGGAAACTCACCCCTTTTGCAACCTTGCAGCAGAAATTTCACATTGGATACTGAATTATAGACAAATGCTAGACGTGCTTCCTATTTTGGTTGCCATCCCCTCCGTGCTTTAAATGTTTCTAACTTGGCAATGTCCTTCTGGAACTCAACATCCAAATATGCTAAGGGGTTAATTAATTTAAAACTATTGTTTACTAAGAGCCCCTATTTGCTAAAATGGGAACTGAAATTGCAAACGTTCTACTTGGAAAAGCAGTGACAGAAAGCCATTCTATATAATTACTACAATTTACAATGTTATCTCACTCCCTACTCCACAGCTAAGTTTGAGAGAGGAGTTGTTAATATCTAAAAAGTGGCTTGTCTAATGGTACTTAAAAATGGAAATCTTCTGTTACTCCAAACATTTATGTTATTTTTCAATATGAGCAACTGATTATGTACAATGATGGGAACCAACGCAAATTCCACCAGTGTGAGAACCCTTTATGATGTATAAAATACGGGCCCAAAAAGTCTAGTCTGTCATATGTATGCTTTTCTTTTTTGATATGAACAGCTGTCACTTTGTAGGAGTATGCCATTATTGCCGATCTCTTCTGTAATGCTTTATGACTGTTTATATGTGTCTGTTTCTATACTGGGAACCACGTAGATGATGGCATTACTTGTAATGTTCTTTTCTAGGTATAATGCAATAAAAATATATACATATATATATATATATATATATATATATATATGTTTTAAATAAATCAGCTTGTATGGATTTACGGTAATAGCAATTAGACATTTACACTGTACAATTCAAAACAAAGGTGCCTTGGAAATACATAGTAAAAAAAATAATGATTCTCTTGAAAGATTGTCTTTGCCCTTTTTGGCACATTATTTAAACTTTTTTATATTTTAAAGCATTCTTGTTGTTATAGGGTTTTTTTTTTTACTTCGGAGGCCATTTGCTTTAAAAGTCAATCTGCACTGTGAAATTCACCTGACAAAACTACCAATTAATCCATGTAATGAATAATTTTGCAAACCTACACAATTACTTTCACCTATACCTGGTCCCAAATGACTGTTCCCTCTTTTTTTTCTTTTACATTTTACATCTCCTAGGGGGCATATAAACCATATGGTCCCTTAGAAAAATCTGATGGGTCCTCCAGGGCCTACTTTGTAGTGAAATTTAAACTGACCAGCAGTTATTAAGGGTCCTTTCACACGGAGCGGACCATTTTTCGGTCCGGTTCGTGTGTGTCCGTCGGCTCAGCAGGGGGTCTCGCTCAGCTGTCGGCGGACAGGGCGGTCCCCGCACACTGTGCAGGGACCACCCTGTCTCTCCTCCTCTCTCCCCTATGGGGAATCAAGTGAAAACGGACCGTTTGTCCGTCTTCATCCGATCCGTTCCGCCGGACGGAAGAAAAATAGGGTTTTCTTCCGTCCGAAAAACCGGATCCAGACGGACGCGGATCTTTGCGGACGTTAGCGGATGCATCATCTGCTAACGGATGCGACCCCATAGGCGTCCATTACAAGTCCGTAAACGGACTTGTAAAAATGGACGAACGGAGGCGGACATGTGAAAGGGGCCCTAGGGCTGTCCCTGTTTTCAGTGATGCTGAATTGTCCTGCCATTGACCCGTTTCTATCAAGTTCTCATTAAGAATTGAGAAACTGCAGATTATACAGAAAAATTACAAATGGAAGGACAGTTTTAATGAGGGAAATAAGGATGAATTGTAAAGAACAGACACAGGCAGGTGTTTTTCTTCAATCACAAGACTGCAAAAAATAAAAAAAATAAAAATTGGCCAATATCAGGAAAGCTAATGCAGTAGACTTTTTCAATTTACTATTTTAATAGAGGCATGCAGTAAATATGAGTGATAGGATGTGAGGTGGCATCGTAGTTTACTTTCAAACATTGCAATGACATGCTGCAAACAAATGGCACCTTCAAGAATAGATGGTCAAAAACAGATGAATACTGTGATTTGAGCACCACAAACTTAAAAAAGACCCTATATACATTAAACCCCTCAAATACAACCCCCTTAAACAAAATGACATGTTTTTGAAGAAAATATGGGATTGCTATGGACAGTACAGCAATAAAAAATCACTATAATATAAAGGAACTAAATGCGCTGCTATGTCAAATATCTACGTTAAACAATATGTGCAGAACACAAGAAGAATATATCAGAAGGAAGCTCATAGGCACTGCATCCCATCTGTTCAAAATAGGACACAAGAAAGTGTACTCACATCAGAAGCTGGGAATTTTAAGGTGCCAAAAACCCAATTTCATAAACAACTGTTAAAATGCATAAATCTTTTATTCTGTTGATTTAAAAAGTATAAACGTGACAAACATAACACATACATACAGTATATACATATATATACAAAAACACATTTTAAAATTACTGGATCAAGTAATTTTAGTAAGTGTGATCAAAGGTTGATGATACAAATGGGGTGATAATCCCGACACCCCCTGGTTCGATTCGCACTAGAACTTGCAGGCAAAAAATGTGTTCGAACACGCAAACACCATTAAAGTCTATGGGACACATAAGTGAAAATTCAAAAGTGCTACTTTGAAAGGTTAATATGCAAGTTATTATCATAAAAAGTGTTTGGGGACCTGGTTCCTGCCCCAAGGGACATGTATCAATGCAAAAAAAAATGTTTTTGGGAGCAGTGATTTTAGAAATGTTTAAAGTGAAACAATAAAAGTAATATTCCTTTAAATTTTGTTCCTGGGGGGTGCCTGTAAAGTGGCACATTTTACCCGTGTTTAGAACAGTCCCTGCACAAAATGACATGTGTGGGGGTCCCCTACCTTGCGCCAATTAAAAAAAATGGAGTAGGGGTCCCCTCAAAATCTATACCAGACCCTTCAGGTCTGGTATGGATTTTAAGGGGAACCCTGCACCAAAATTAGAAAAAAATGGCGTGGGGGGTCCCTTTCAAAAATCCATACCAGACCCTGCAGGTCGCATGAAAGTAGGGGGAGCGAGAGAGCATCCCCCCCTGAACCATACCAGGCCACATGCCCTCAACATGGGGAGGATGCTTTGGGGTCTGGACCCCAAAGCACCATGTCTCCATGTTGATGGGGACAAGGGCTTCATCCCCACAACCCTTTCCTGGTGGTTGTGGGGGTATGTGGGTGGAGTGCTTATCAGAATCTGGTAGCCCCCTTTAACAAGGGGAACCCCAGATCCCAACCCCCCATGTGAAATGGTAACAGGGTACATTGTACCTGTCAGGTCATCTGTGGGCAGGTGACAAGTGCACCCCGTTGGGGTCAGGGATGCACCACAGGGTAGTGAACCCTATGGCCGACTGCTGCTATCAGAGAGGAAGCGTGAACCCAATATTCCCCAGGGCGCGGAGTCTAAGGCCCCGTACACACGTCCGAGAACCTCGTCAGGCGAAACTCATCGTTCCACCCATCGAGGTTCCCGTTGAGCGTTCGAAAAGGTCGTCAAGCCAAATTTCCTCATTGAACAACGAGGCACTAGAGAACATGCTCTCTATTTTGGCTCGATGAGCTTCCCGACGGTTTGCTCGTCAAAAGTGTACACACGACTGATTTTCTCGGCAGAATACGTCTCCCAGCCAGCTTTGTGTTTACCAGAGCCTCTAGTGGTGAGGATGGCCTTAGCCGCAGCTGGATCCAGGTCGCGACCCCTGGAATCCCCTAGATCACGCTCCGCCGGGAGAGAAGTGAAGCAGCAAGCAGGACAAGCGATAGTGATGGGTAAGCCAAGGTCAGGGCAACAGGCAGACAAGGGTAATCAAGGAACAGGCCATGGGTCAGGGAACAGGCAAACAGGAGAAGTCAGAGACAAGCCAAGGTCGGTACACAGGAAGGTAAACATAGCACACTGCAGACAGGAACAAGCTACAAACAAAGGTTGAACAGCCAAGCAGACTAGCAGTGCAGTGGTTAATATAGACTTCCTGGGATGGCCTAAGGTAGAGCCGTACAGGGAGGAAGGTGATAAAAGACAGCCAGAAAGAGGGTCAGGCCTCTAATGAACACATGGAGACAGGTAGGCTGCCAGACATAATTGCATATTCATGACAGTATCCTCCCTCTTATGGCCCCTCCCCAGCCTGGGCCCAGGCCTAAAGGGAAATCCCAGAAGAAACCTCCTCAACAAATGGGGTGCAAAGACCTCAGATGCAGAAATCCAAGACGCCTCCTCAGGACCAAACCCTCTTCAAAGCACCAAAGGTACTGAAGAATGCCTCTGCAGAGACGAGAATCTAGAACTTGAGTAACCTCATACTTTAGATTATTCTCATTGACCAGAACCAAAGTAGGGAGAGGACGAGAGGATTTATTTAGGACCAAAGGCCTTTTAGGAATAAGTAAGGGCATGAGAGGATCAACAGGAATCTGAGGAGGATCAAGCAGACCCTTAAAGATGAACTGGGCATCTAGCACAGAACCATCAGAATGGGAAGAGGTCAGAGGAACCCCGAGGTCAGGTTGGTTAGAAGGTCACATGACACTGGAGTCAAGCTGGATAGCAGAAAAACCAGCAGAATGCAGAGAGCCCTGAAAACAAGGTAGAAATCCCCACTTGGCCGAATGAGGCAAACTATCCAAAGGATGGATCGAGCCCCTTAGACAGGTTGCAGAAGGTCCTGAACAAGAAAAAGGTAGGAGGTGCACTGGGCATGGGCTGGCCTGGCATAGCTGATGCAGAGGCCGATTGAATAGCATAGTCAGGTGTAGCGACTACCCAAATCGCATCACAATGCGTTGCGACTGCAGGACTTGCAGACAAGTTAGCCTGGCTGTGCGTTTTAGGGACAGACAATGGTAACCTGAAGTGGATGATCGGCTCAGGTTCACAGGCGGGCTCCTCATCCAGAGTGCCACATTGGCTATAAAGTGCATTAGCCTGACTATTACAGGACACATTCCGGACACCACTACATGCGGGAGGAAGAGCAAAAGATACTGGAATGGTGGCAACAGGAAATTTCTCTTTTGGGGCAACCTTGGGTAGGCAGGACGTGGAACAGGAGGGATCCTAAGCCAGGATCTGTCCGGCAGTCCAGTCAATGTGTGGAGAATGAAGCCCTAACCAAGGAAGACCCAAAACGATAGGAGCTGAGGCCTTAGGTAGGATACGGATAGATATCCACTCCTGGTAATATGTCCCTACTGAAATCCTAACAGGAAGTGTCTGAAAGCAAATAGGACCCCCTGGGAGAACAGTGCCATCATTTGCCAAGACCACCAATAGCGTGGTGAGGGGAAAGAGGGTAAGGCTCATGGATGATGCGATTTCCCGGTCCATGAAGCTGCCAGCAGCTACGGAATCTAGATATGCCGAGACCAAACGAGAAGAAGCACCGAGATGAAGGGACACAGAAAGAAGAAGATAAGAAGGTGAAGGTGATATCTCTGGGTCCAATACTCCACCTTCCAGTTGTATTGAACCCGAGCGTTTTTCCAGACAAAGAGAGCAAGTGTCACGAAAATGACTTTTGCCCCCACAGTAGAGACACAGGCCTAGAGTTTTGCGCCTAGCACATTCCTCGGGGGACAGCCTGGTCTGACCCAGCTGCATGGGTTCCTCAGCTGGCAGGGGATGCTCCACGGGTGGAAGAGAGGGGAGCTCAGGCTGACTAAGGACCAAGGAATGCTGGCGTCGCTTTTCTAGGGTCCTTTCCTGAAAGCGAATATCGATCTGGTTACACAAGGGGATTACTCCGTCCAGATCAGAGGGGATGGTTCTTCCTGCTAATTCATCCTTCACTCTATCAGAAACGCCATGCAAAAAGGTTGCGACTAAGGCCTCATTGTTCCATCTCAATTCAGCTGAGAGGATACTGAACTGAAGAGCATATTGTCCCACTGAACGGGATTCTTGGAGGAGACGTAAAAGGGCGCTGCCCACTGAAGAGACACGAGACGGTTCTTCGAAGTTATTCCAAACGTTTCAAGAAAACAGACAGGCTAGAAACCACTGGATCATTCGATTCCCACAGAGGGACAGCCCAGGCTAAGGCTTCACCGGTGAGGAGGGAAATGATATAGGCTATCTTAGCCCGATCAGACATAAAGTGTTGGGGCAGGAGCTCAAAATGAATAGTGCATTGGCTAAGGAAACCCCTGCAGGACTTAGAGTCCCCAGAGAAACGGGATGGAGCTGGCAGTTGTAGTGAATGCGACTCTGCCACTGGTGCGATAGGCGCAGCTGCTGGTTGTACTTGGGGTTGCTGAACCGGGGTTCCCATAGAGGTCTGAAGCTGATCAAAGTGGGAAGCCAGATCCTGTAGGAAACGCATCACCTGAGACTGATTAGCTTCATGCATCTCAAGGCTGCGAACAATGCCCTGTAATGGATCATCTGCAGGGAGCGGCATGTCGGCCGCATTCATGGCTGTTAAAACTGTCAGGTCACCTGTGGCCAGGTGAAAAGTGAACCCCGTTGGGGTCAGGGATGCATCACAGGGTAGTGAACCCTATGACCGACTGCTGCTATCAGAGAGGAAGCGTGAACCCAAGATTCCCCAGGGCGCGGAGTCTAAGACCCAGCTTTATGTTCACCAGAGCCTCTAGTGGTGAGGATGGCCTTCGCCGCAGCTGGATCCAGGTTGCGATCCCTGGGATCCCCTAGGTCACGCTCCACCGGGAGAGAGGGGAAGCAGCAAGCAGGAAAAGCGATAGTGATGGGTAAGCCGAGGTCAGGGCAACAGGCAGACAAGAGTAATCAGGGAACAGGCCAAGGGTCAGGGAAACAGGCAAACAGGGGACGTCAGAGATGAGCCAAGGTCGGTACACAGGAAGGTTAACATAGCGCACTGCAGACAGGAACAAGCTACAAACAAAGGTTGAACAGCCAAGCAGACTAGCAGTGCAATGGTTAATAAAGGCTTCCTGGGATGGCCTAAGGTGGAGCCATAAAGGGAGGAAGGTGATCAAAGTCAGCCAGAAAGAGGGTCAGGCCTCTAATGAACACATGGAGACAGGTAGGCTGCCAGACTTTATTGCATATCCATGACAGTACCCCTACCATTTCACAAAAAAAAGAGTAAAAAATGATAAAAAACACAGGAGACAGCTTGGGACAAGTCCTTTATTAATTCCAGCGATCCACCCCTATGGGAGGTTCCCGTCGAATGACACTACACCTGACGAGACAGCTCTTAAATAGCTGACAGCTGTTATATAGCTGAGGGTGGGGCCACACGGTCACGTGCGCAGGTGACCCCACCCCCTCTGATGTGTACATGTCGCTGGGTAACACTGTGGTGTTTCCCCGTGGTGTCAGAAGGGACAGGGTCACCCGTACACGTAACCGGGGGGCCCCACCCTCAGCGATGTAACAATTCATTATAGGCGTGAGTAGTTTTAAATGACCTTTTCCTTTAGAAATTAAATTTTGCGCAGGGACTGTTCTAAACATGGGGAAAATGTGCCACTTTACAGACACACTAGGTACGAAATTGAAAGGAATAATTCACTTTTATTGTTTCACTTTAAGCATTTTTTAAACCAATGCTCCCGAAAACACTGCCGTTTTTTTAAAAACTTTTTTTCCATTGATACATGTCCCCTAGGGCCGGACCCAGGTCTCCAAACAAACACTTTTTATGACAATACCATGCATATAAGCCTTTAAAATTAGCACTTTTGATTTCTTTCATAGACTTTTAAAGGGTGTTCCGCGGCTTTTCGAATTTGCAGCGAACACCTCAAATTGTTCGCTACTCGGCAAACAGGCTTACGTTCGACTCGAACATCGGGCTCATTCCTACCTGACATGTTTTGCCAATAAATTCTACTTTCTCAGTGGATATTAATTATCACACCTAATGGATAGATTTCAGAATATAGCCATCATTACATGCAAGCAAACAAATGGTATATATTCATGTTAAATGGTTGCAAAATATAACTTTTGGACATTGCAAAGAAGATATATGTATATTGTACAATTTGTAATCACTATTGATGTGTTTATCCAAAAAGGAAGAAAGTCCAGAACTCCATGTTTAAACATTCAGCAAGTATTGGAGAGACACATACCAAGTGATATAATATGTACACAAATTAGTGCAAAAAATAAAAAAAACAAGAAACTGCCTCAACCACTGATAGGTATACCCTCACCAATTGAAGTAAAATATATATAAACTAATTAGGTGTGGTGTGCTGTTCCAAATAAAGACATATACCTAATGAGTGTCCAATAAGTCACCAACTTTTTAAGGTGCAAATTGAGAAAAATATGTAGGGAATTTGCGCTTTAAAAAGTTGGTGGCTTCTTGGATACTTATTAGGATATTAATTTGCTTTTATGATGACAGATTTGAAGAGTATATATATATATATATTGTAAGGGGTTAGCTCGGTAGCGGGGGTGTGTGACCCCCTGGATGGGTTCACTACACACTAAACTATACAGAGAGGCAGCTGAAGATGGTTGAAAACAAAGAGTTTGGTTTATACTTCCATATTGCTGGCAGAAGTGCAAGCATCCAAACAGCATAAACAAAACAAAACATAAAATAAACCCTGGCCACTTGGGGTGTCTACCTTCACCACACAGGAACCTATCTATGGAGTCTGGCATAGCCTACTGCTGGGCAGACACTGCTGGTCATACAGCAGAGAAACAATAGTCTTTTTGATTTTTTTATCACACAGAAAAATCAAGAACCACCTCACCTCTTCAGAAGTCTTTCTCACTGCTCTCCTTAACTCAAAAAGCCTCAGGATGCAGCAATCAGTAGTCATCCTCTGGATGACTTATAGAGGCCTAAATTGCCTCATTCTGAACAGCTGAAGTTTTTTCCACGCCCTTAAACCTCTCTGGCTACTTCTGCCGCCGACACCTGATAGTAATTGGTGAATTGTCTAAACAAGGCAGAAATGTATCTCCCGTCTGTGACAACACCCAGAGATTTACCTGAGTTCCTGTCACAATATATATATATATATATATATTTCTATTAGCCCATAGAATGTGAGGGGCAAGGGCGTGTGTCTTGTTGAACACTGCACTGCACTATTTTTCATGTATATATAAAATGACTGCTGTCTCAAAATCAACCACAAAGAAAAAGTTAAAACCCCAATGATAAGCCACCCCAACAAAAAAAGAAGTCAGCAAAGTAGTGATTGCACAAAGAGTTAATAACTAAATGTGTCCTAATTTATTTTTTTATTTTTTTGCGTTAAATGATGAACTGTGAACACAAGGGAATGAAATAAAGACCCCACCACTGCAATTCATTAAAGTAAACCACAGTAACCCTAATCTCTCCCTGTGTAGTTTGCAATATCTCTCTATCCTCTCCCTACAGCATCCTTCAATTTCCTGACACCAATGCTTCTCTGAACCCCCTTTCTTTATGACGGGGGGTGCCCAATTCAAAACACCCTTATTAGCCACAGCAGCACATTATATATAATAAAATGCAGTATTCCACATAAATTTGAGGACCCAATAGATACATTGACAGAGGCTTGTTTAGAATCATTGGATAACATATCACTGAAGCAGATCTTGAGAGACTGTCTGACAATGTATGAGAAAAGTTTTTTTTACTTTGAGAGTTTGTGTCTTGCCTACATAATTTCTTGTATGTTTTGTACATAACCAAAGTTGTTATCCAGAAATTCATTGCGATCGATCCTGGTGATCATCATGTATGGATACAGTTATATAAACTGTGTAACAAATGGTATGTATACACATACAGATGCAGCACATTCACTGCTATAACCATATATGAACTTTAAGTATCATTGAGTGAAATTTTTGCCAAAGTGATCTACCCTTGTGTTCTGAGGCTAATGCTTTACCATGCTTTACTAATGCTTTAAAAATGATCAAATTTGCTGCTATACCCACCTTTTAATTTTAAGTGATAGAAAGTGGTGAATACCAAAGCAAGATTCATGACACAGGCACCAGGTATACCAATTGCGTGCATGCATTGCGCTGCTGAATGATCATATAATTCTCCAAATATTAAACATAGAGTGGATACAAATATTTTAAAGAATAGTCCTGAGATGATAATGCAGAAAAGTTTTCAACAAAACAAACGTGCTGTCTGTGAAGAAACTGTGTCGTCACTCAAAATGTTTTCTACTGGAAAGTGATCCCACACTCTTGGTGCTGCAAGAATAGCTGCATAGCAAGCTATTCTACTTCATAAGATAATAGATAAGTTCATTCCTTTACCTATAGGTTTATCCTACTGGTGAGTGAACTCAAAGGTCCCAGTTCTTTAAAACGAGCTGCTAACAATGTGCACCACCTCCAAGTGATTCAGTGTGGACTCATACCTTGAAGAATTGACCTATATTTTTTAAAAGGTCCATCAGCAAGTTCCACACTCACTGGGGATGTTAACCAAAGAAACCACCAGGGTCCTGGATCTTCACCTTTTAATCACTATTCTCAAAGTGGGTAAATGTCTCCTTAAATGCCACATTTGCCAAACTGACACCGTTGGGATTCTGTAAAAAAAACCTCCAAAAGGAATCTCGCATAGTGCAGTACATAGCATTAAACCATCAAATGTATCAGTAAAAATGCACTCACATATAAAAATAGGCTTTGCGCTATTGAAACCCCCAAAAAATATGCTTTGCACGTTAAACAAAATCCTAGGGTAGTGTAACAGAGTACTCGCTGCAAATTCCAGTCATCAGTACTGACATCACCTGGCTTCTCCCCACGCATAATGTCACTGATCACGTGACTTTATCAGGGGTTCCCTGATGAAGTTACATGATTATTGATAGGACAGTTGTTTAAGGTACAAGTCAACCCTGAATCACTGTGACCTTTGGGTTCACTAACCTGTAGGATGAACTTATGGGTAAAAGAATAGACTATTCTATGATTGTATAATGTAGAATAGCTTGCTTTGCAGCAGCGTGGATTCACTTTCCAGTAGGAAACATTTTTAGTGAAGTCACAGTCACGTCACAGACTGCACATTCGTTTTCTTGGAAACTTTTCTGCATCAGCTCAGGACAATTCTTTAAAATATTTGTATCCATTAATAGAGTTATATTTATATCTATGATCATTCAGCAGCGTAACACATGCACACAGTTGTTATATTTTGTGATTGCAGCAGCTGGGCAATGTTGTTAGGACAAAACGGTATTGCCAGAGCACTAGTATTGTTTTTTTTTTTTCTATATTCTAGTATACTGTATTGCTATACACAACTGAATCAACTTTGTGTCCTCTGACTAACAATCCTACCTACTGTATTTCAGTGGTCTATAACAGTTTTCAGCAGTGAACATTATTATGTACCAAGAAATTTTAGTAAATGTTCTTGCCTGTTCCCTAGCATTATTTGTATTGTTCCATTTACTACTAATATGCTGACACAGAGGAGGATTATCTGAGTGAACCACTATGCTTCATTAATTTGAATTGGCTTTTCTTTGTGTCTATATAAGCCTTGGATCTCCTTTTATATGTAATATGCAATGTCAAGTCTGATATGAGAAACAATCCTAAATAAAAACAGTCTTGGATTCTCATAAATGATTGGAATGATCTCCTGTGTAGTATAATAATGAGTGTTTGCAGGCAACAGGGAAGCATTGTGGAGGTTCCTTGCAAGTTTGGGGCTCTATTTCTGCAAATGTAGTTCAAGATTTGGTTAGGAACAATGGTAAGAAATACAGGCATATACAGTACTTATCCATCATGACATACCATTATTATTATTATTATTTAGGATTACGCAACGCTTTACAATGTCGAGGGGGGACAGCGCAATTACAGTACAGTTCAATACAGAAGGTACAGGAGGGCCCTGTTCATAGAGCTTATATTTTAAAGGGAGGGGGTGGTACAAAAGGTAATAGCTGCAGAGAATGATTTGATGGGGATGGCTTGGGGAGAGTTGTTGGTGGGTAGTTGTGTGATTCCCTGAATAAATATGTTTTCAGGGATCTCCTAAAGGTGGACAGGGTAGGGACTGATCGGACATACATACCATTAGGGAGCCATGTGACTGGCCCCAAATTAATTCTGCAGCAGGAGAATGACCCCAAACATACAGCCAATCTTCAGCCTAAAGAAGAACAAGGAATCCTGGAAGTGATGATTTTGTCCCCACAGAGCCCTTATCTCAACATCATTGAGTCTGTCTGGGATTACATGAAGAGCATGCATCCACAGAAAATCGATGGTTAGTTCCCCAAGATGTTTAGAACAACCAAAGCCTGTGCACAAGCACTATGTGTACCTAGAATAATTGATGCTGGTTTGAAGCCAAATGGTAGTCACACCAAATGTTGATTTGATTTAGGTTTTTCTTCCATTTGCTTACTTTCCATTTTGTAAATTGATAAAAATAAACAATTAAAATATATATGTTTTAAAAGCATTCTTACTTTTGCACAGTACTGTATATTGTGTATTGTTACGAACATTTGTGTTACAGTAAGCTTTTTGATTATTATTCCTATATTAATGTATGAAGAAAACCATAAGATAGCAGACTGAATGCCAAGTGAGTTCGCAGTCTGCAGTAGGAGATAGTGGTCAACAGAGAGAAATAGAGTGGAAAAAGGAAGAGCAAAGAACATTCTTATTTGGTTTGGCTCTGAGACACATTTATTAATAAGGTTTCTGAATAAAATGCAGGGCAAGAAAAAGGAAAAGAAAGTTATAAATTTAGAACTGAAGCACAGAATTAGAATTCATTGGGTTATTAATTACATACAAAGAAGTAAAATAGAACAGTTGCTTGAGAATAGAAAGGGGTCAGAAAAGGTTTTCTACACAATACAAAGTATGATAGCATGTTTAAATGCTGAGGAAAGGCACTTGTGGAGAGTAAAAATATGGATAGATACCGCATTGGCCAAAGTTTAAAGTGGCTCCAAAGGCAGATTATTATTTTTTTACCTTAATGCATTTTGTGCATTAAAGTAAAAAACATTCTGCAGGCAGCTGACCCCCTAGCCCCCCCCCCCTTATACTTACCTGAGCCCAATCTAGATCCATAGCTGTGCACGAGAGCAGAGGCTCTCTTGCCTCCCTCCCTCTCCACTGGCCCAGAGACAGCTGTGGGAACCATTGTCTCTCTTTGCTGTCAATCACAGACACTAAGGAGGGAGTGTGGGGTGGGGCCGAAACATACTCTGTGTCTATGGACACACAGTGTTTGCTCTTGAGTGGGCATGCACAAGTGTCCCCATTGCAAGCAGCTTTCTAAACAGGCACTTGCAAGGGGAGGAGCCAGGAGCACCCACTGGAGATTCCAGAAGAGGAGGATCAGGGTTGCTTTGTGCAAAACGAATGCAAAGACCAGGTGAGTATAAAATGTTTGTTATTTAAAAAAAAATAACCCTTTACAATCATGTTAAAGCTTTAAAGAAAGTTCCACTTGACTTTAAATCCATGTTTATTGTTGTATTTATTCTTTCTTTATCATTTTTCACAATTTAACATACACAAATATCTTATAACATCCTCCTTCCACAACAACAAAACCTCCCAGGGAAAAAAAAAGAATAAAAAAGTTCTCCTTTGCACACATAATGATATCTCAAAATTCTCTACCCCACTTGCCATAGGATCCTAACATTATTCACAAATAGGGATGAGCCGAACACCGCCCGTTTGGTTAGCACCAGAACCTTCGAACGGACCGAACGTTTGCGTGAACATTTAGAACCCCATTGACGTCTATGGGACTCGAACGTTTGAATTCAAAAGTGCTCATTTTAAAGCCTAATATGCAAGTTATTGTCGTAAAACGTCTTTGAGAACCTGGGTCTTGCCCCAAGGAACATGTATCAATGGAAAACAAGTTTTAAAAACGGTAGGTTTTTTTTCAGGACTCCTGAATAAACAACAGTTTTTAAAACTTTTTCCATTGATACATGTTCCCTCGGACAAGCCCCGGGTTCTCAAAGACGTTTTCACAGGCATACTATAGACACCCAGCAGGTACAATATTTCAAGTAATTTTTCCTTTTTTTTTAAGCATCATTAAAATCACTGCTCCAGGAGCAGTGATTTTAATGATGCTTAAATAATAAAAAAAAAAAGAAAAATCCTTTTAACCACTTAACGCCCGCATGTATATGTACGTCCACAGAATGGCACGTACAGGCAGATGGGCGTGCATGTACGTCCCTGCCTTCTTGCAGGTCGGGGGTCTGATCGGAACCCCCCAGCTACATGCGGCGGGCGCCTTACCTCCGGGAGCGATCCGTGATGAGGGGGCGGCTGTTCGTTTTTGTCCGCCCCCTTGTGATCGCTCCAAGCCAATCCGGCATCCCCCCGCCCTGCACTTCCTGGCAGAGGAAGTGATGTCGGCTCTCCTCTCGGCGGTATTTTCGATCCGACGAGAGGAGAGAAGACATCACAGTAAGTCGCACCAACACTACACTGACACCAGTATACATAGGCACACTTAACCCCTTCCAATCACCCCCCCAGCCCCCTGTCACAGTGTCACTGATAGCAGTGATCATATATTTACTGATCACTGCATTTAGTGTCAGTGTGACATTTAGTGTGACAGGCAGTTAGTGTTAGGTCCAGGGTAGCCCCGTACCCCCCCCTAATAAAGGTTTAATCCCTTGATCACCGCCCTAGTTAACCCTTTCACCCCCTATTGCCAGTGTCACTAAGCGATCAGTTTTCTGATCGCTGTAATAGTGTCACTGTTGCCGCTAGGTAGCTAAAAAAAAAAATTATATTGCGATTTTTTTTTTACTAAAGACATGTGGCTAAATACATTTTGGCCTAAATGTTTGACTAAAATTGAGTTTATTTGATTTTTCTAATAACAAAAAGTAAAAAAAGATTGATTTAAAAAAAAAATGTCGCTCTATTTTTGTTTATAGCGCAAAAAATAAAATCGCAGAGGCAATCAAATACCATCAAAAGAAAGCTCTATTTGTGGGAAGAAAAGGACGCACATTTTGTTTGGGAGCCACGTCGAACGACCACACAATTGTCTGTTAAAGCGACGCAGTGCCGAATTGTAAAGACGCCTTTGGGCATTTAGCAGCATATTGGTCGGGGGCTTAAGTGGGTAAATATTGTAGCTGCTGGGTGTCTATAGTATGCCTGTGAAAACGTCTTTAAATAGCACAGTCACCTGCCTGCCAGTAAATTAGGAAGAACTGATCTAGCTAAACTATACAGAGTATAAATATATGTACAACACCTGGGATGTATATATATCCTCTACACACTAGAACATTAACTGACTAGCCTGCCTGCTCTATCTACCTGCAAAAAAATTACACTCTCTGTCTCTCTGTTCTCTCTAATTACTGCCGCAACACACTACACAAGACCGACCTGCAGGCGGCCTTTTCTAGTGTGGGGCGTGTACTAAACCCCCTGAGCCATAATTGGCCAAAGCCACCCTGGCTTTGGCCAATTATGGCTCTCCGTTTTTCACCATCTTTTCCACATCTTTCCCCAACTATATACTTAAAGCTTTCCCATTATAGTTTTTCAATGGCAATTGGTTAATACAGTTCTTAATCCAGTATCCCCTTCTTCCGTGTGTACTGACCGCCCTAATACATCCTTATCCAGTCTTTCAATAAGGTCAATAAAAAAACCACCCCCTTCACACACCCCTAATATTCTCATAAAATTAACTGATCAACTTTACCTAGTCTTACTTATCAAATCTACATAGGCTTCAGACTTCTATACCTCAGTGACATACATATACTGTGCCTGTATCTGCCACCCGATCGCAGTATATATAGTGAGCTATCGGCAGGTGGTTAATTTCTTTGCTTTTTTGGCATGTGGAGTGATCTCTTCCAAGATATGAGAACTTTATGTCCAGCATAGGGAGGCAGACATGTGAAATGCAGAGCATGAACAGGTAAGTAATCCACTGAACACCAATAACCCACGTTGACACCATTTTCCTCCACCCTATCCTTATCACCAGTGCCCTCTCCATCTAAAGAACATTGGTTCCCCCTTTCTTCCCACCGAGTACTAGTGCCCCCTTTTTTCCCTACATATTACCATGCCCCACTAATCACTATGCCCCTCTTCCCCCACAGAACACCAGTGTCCCTTTGCCTGCATGAATGCTCGCTCTCCCACCCAATGAACATCGATGACCCCCCTTTCTTCACATTGGGCATTTTTCACTATTGAAAACCAACTTTTAATTTTCTTTCTTATACTAAACACTAACTCTGGAAGTTTTTCCCTTCAGGTAACCACAAGTAATACGTTCCAGATTTGGATTGACAGAATATTTAACCCAAACTCTACTTGTTCAAGGTTCTCTGAATTGGCTAACTAAATGGGCAGAATAGGCCTGTTCGCCCATACCAAAATCCTGACTGCTGCTGCAGCAGATAGGCATTAATTTAGTGTTAGTATCACCAACACCACTAGAGGATGCCTTCCCAGCCCACGTTGGCTTGTCTTACATAGTAAACAAACCATAAACAGTACAGACCAAAAGTTTGGACACACTTTCTCATTCCAAGCGTTTTCTTTATTTTCATGGCTATGAAAATTGTAGAGTCACACTGAAGGCATCAAAACTATGAATTAACACATGTGGAATTAGCCACCTTTTGCAGCAGACACATCTCTAGAACAACTGTTAAGAGGAGACTGTGTGAATCAGGCCTTCATGGTAGAATATCTACTAGGAAACCACTGCTAAAGAAAGGCAACAAGCAGAAGAGACTTGTTTGGGCTAAAGAAAACAAGGAATGGACATTAGACCAGTGGAAATCTGTGCTTTGGTCTGATGAGTTCAAATTTGAGATCTTTGGTTCCAACCACCGTGTCTTTGTGCGACGCAGAAAAGGTGAACGGATGGACTCTACATGCCTGGTTCCCACGTGAAGCATGGAGGAGGAGGTGTGATGGTGTGGGGGTGCTTTGCTGGTGACACTGTTGGGGATTTATTCAAAATTGAAGGCAAACTGAACCAGCATGGCTACCGCAGCATCTTGCAGCGGCATGCTATTCCATCCGGTTTGCGTTTAGTTGGACCATCATTTATTTTTCAACAGGGCAATGACCCAAAACACACCTCCAGGCTGTGTAAGGGCTATTTGACCAAGAAGGAGAGTGATGGGGTGCTGCGCCAGATGACCTGGCCTCCACAGTCACCAGACCTGAACCCAATCGAGATGGTTTGGGGTGAGCTGGACCGCAGAGTGAAAGCAAAAGGGCCAACAAGTGCTAAGCATCTCTGGGAACTCCTTCAAGACTGTTGGACCATTTAAGGTGACTACTCTACCTCTTGAAGCTCATCAAGAGAATGGCAAGAGTGTGCAAAGCAGTAATCAAAGCAAAAAGTGGCTACTTTGAAGAACCTAGAATATGACATATATTTTCAGTTGTTTCACACCTTTTTGTTATGTATATAATTCCACATGTGTTAATTCATAGTTTTGATGCCTTCAGTGTGAATCTACATCTTTCATTCATGAAAATGAAAATAAAGAAAATGAAAATGAAAATTAAAATAAAGAAAACTCTTGGAATGAGAAGGTGTGTCCAAACTTTTGGTCTGTACTGTATGCAAGAGTGGGTTTTACTTTTACTGTGTATTTATACCTTACTTGAAAAATGTTCAAGTGCAAAGTTATTACATCATGTTTACATACAATATAAGAGAACGACTACATCTGAAGGACATTCAGAGAGAGAAAGGACACTCTACACTCTGAAGATACTTAGCATCTCCGATCTCTCTCTCCTTCTAAATGTTAAAACATTTCTGTATGCTGCTTTGTTAAATAAAGTATTGTAACAAGCTGAGGAGACTTCAAGTTCTTACTATGAAAAGGATTTTGAACAAAAAAGCTTTTTCATTGTGTACGTTAAAAGAATCAGATAGATTGTAGTGCTGCTGTATTTTAACCCTTGTAATAAAATGGACTAAGCAGTCAAGGGGCCCCAGTAGACCACTATGAAATGATGAAATTCACTGTGCAGTTTAGAAAAAAATGTTTTATCATGCGTTAAGCATTAGTTCACACCACAAAAATCTCCTCCAGATCAATTCTAGATCTGTTTCATTGCTTGTATTCGAATGCACATTTTTGATGCGTTTCCGGGTGCATTGCAGGTGCTTTTTTTAAAATGTATTTCTTTCCTATTTTTTTCACTGTACTGGGGTCCGGTGCCATTTTGATGCATGTAGGTTTGGTCCAGTGCATTTTTTGATGCATTTTAGTGTGTTCTGGTACAATTCTGTGCAGGAAAAACGCAGCGTGTTCTACTGGAACACACTGGGACTGTAAGCACTGGTGTGAACTAAGCTATTGAATACCATGTATGAAAAAAATTGCATGTGAACTAGCCCTTAGACCTCTTGCTGCACCTGGAAGAAAGACACCCATATTATTTGTGTCCCCTGTTCTTGCTATTTGTAAGGCCCTGGCAGATCTTGAGCAATCACCTCTGCATTACATGGGAAAGCAATATCCCCAGTTAAAAATATATGCATGTGCTTTTTCTCCACATGTCAAGCTGAGCATATCCTCTCCTGTTATGCTGGGTGTGAACACTCAACATTTGCCTTTTCCTAGTAACTAGCTAGGCTGTGGAATGTAAATGGTATCAGAGTTTTATGCCAGGCATTGGGGGTGCCACAAATGGCCTATAGATATGCATAATTTATCTAAACTGCACAGTGTATTTTAACCCACTGCGGCCCCTTGACAGCAAAGTAAATGTTATTAAAAATGCAAAGTTAGCCTTAAAGCTAAGCTAACTGTAAAAGTTAAAAAAACAATTGCACATCCACAGGTTATGTTGTTCAAGGTGTCATTTGCACTGTATATTAAAACTGCACTATTCTATAACACCACATACAGCTTAAAGATATCTCTCAAACAAAGAAGGATGAAAGGATTGGTATTTATTTACTCTCAAAGTTATATTAAAAGGGACCTTTTCGCTGCAGAAACTATTTGAGAAACATTTTCAAACAAACCTGTTTAACAGAAGTCAATTGTTAAATAGTTCCTGCTGAATTGTATTTTATTTTTATTTTTTGATGATATTTTTTTATTAGAAAGAGATGATTATTGCCTTTCAATTTCAACTGATGCTCTACAACTTACAATGTTATTGTTAATCCATGTTTAAAAGGTGTGCCCTGCATTATAAAGGGAATGTAATCACAGAACAGATAATAATTATATACACCTTTTAGAATGTTATTCCTTAGGTTTTCTGCATAAGAATGACAACGTTGATGAAACTCAAGCACCAATTATTCAATACAATTAATTATTATTAATATAATCACATACACTGAACAACAACAGGTATTCTTTAGACAAAAGTTATTTACTGGCCTTACTTATTTTATTAAACATTGAAATATGATTTCCAATGAATTACCTGAGTGAAATTCAGAACACCTATACCAACACTAATTGTTATTCTATTTTCATTTTGTAGGTATTTGCTTTTTATATTAGATACAATTGAAAATTATGCTATTAATATATTATGTATGCAAAACAGTATAAAATTAACTACAATATAAAACTGTTGTAAAATACCATATGGAAATCTATTTTAACACTTAAAGAATTTAACTAAATGTAAAGTTTGTAGATACAGCATATGAATGTACCTTTTAACATTCACAAAAACAATTGGAAGGGGAAATGCACTGACAAGCATTTACAAAAGAAGTCTACTACCATATTAAACTGCTTTTTTTAATATTTCCTTTCTCTGCAGGTGTTATTTTATTTCTCATAAAATTTGCAGCTTACACCAATTATGATGAGGGGAAACATATTCATTGTTCTTTAAACTACTTGGATTTATTGAAAAAAAAAAAAAGCAAGAGTTTACTGGATTTTTAAACTACTAATAAGTAACTTATTAGCATACAGTATATAGGTAACTATTTGTTGCCTCCATTACTAGGGAATTGCATAAGCTCTATCACCTACATTACTACTCACACTTCACAGAAATATTGAGATAAATTAACCTAAAAAGAGTAGAACTAGACACCATATTATCAGAGAGGTCCCTAAGATGGTCCAACCACATTTTATCCTTCATAGTAATTCAGCCTCTTCAATGTTCATTCCTAAGCTTCATCAGTTCCTCCAGCCAACGCATTTATACAATTTGAGGAATGGAAGGAGTCAGGTGGTTTCTCATCCCAAAGAAGTGTTACATAATCTTTACTTCTTAATATAGGGCTCAACTTTCAGCCCAAAAACCTGGTTCCGAGAGTCAGACGGATTCCTGGTTGGCCCACTAGTAGCCCCTGAACAAAACGGGATTCATGCCGTTACCAGACAGAACATGGATAAAATCTGATTAGCCTCTAATATCATACTGTACATGATGCAGAGTGTTGACACTAGATTTAGATATACATAAGGCCTTTGATAGTGTGCTATAGCCAAACATGGGCAATATGTTAGCTAAATTTGGATTCAGTGGGAAACTAGTACACAGATTTAAGGCCTTATACCACAACCCCAAATAAGAATGAAGCTTCCCGGTTGCTCCTCCGACTACTTTCTATTAGGTAGGTGTACAAGGCAAGGTTGTCCCTTGTCGCCTTTTATTTTTGCCTTGGCCATAGAGCCAACTCCCTGATACAAGACTCACACTTCTGTTCTTTCTCCCAACTCCAGCAAAAATATAATATCCCAAGGACAGAATTCTATAAATATCTCCAGATCAGACAATTCTAGGAATCATTATATCCCCTCAACGTCAGACCCAGATTTACGACTTATGAATCCATATGTTCTAGTTCCGCCAGAAATAAAGGGATTATATCACAGATTTACAGTTATCTAAATGGGTTGCACTTGCCAGAAAAATCTTCAGCAATGGTCAGGGGGAAACGGACATAGGTCAGAAATTGACCTCAGAAGAATGGTCAGCCATGCTGCTAGACATGCATAAATCTGTCTACGTCTATTAAAGAAACGGTAGTGAAACTGCACACCAGATGGTACCATAGGAAGGTACACCTGTTCTATGCGACAGTTCCAGACAACTGCTTTAGGGGTTACCAAGACACAGGCTAATTTCTCTGTGTTTTTTGGAATTACCCTGCCCTCCAACTGATATGGCAGAAGGCCGCCTCTAAGGTAGCCCAAGTAACAGGTTCCTTTGTCACATTGAGGTTACCAATGTGCCTTTTTTTGTTGCACCATTTCCTGAGGTCACGGGACCTTCCCAAAAACAAGCCAATACACTATTCTGCACAATCCTATGGGCTATAGCACTGAATTGGCAGTCTCCTACAGTGCCATGGCCGCAGGTATTGCAGAGAATGGAAACAATTTAATTAATGGAGTGAGTGCATCATCCTATTATGTATAATATGCATATATTTGACCGCAAATGAAAGCACTGGGAACCATATGGTGGCTGAGTGGAATGTAGAAAAACTTCCCTACAGCAATCTCCCCAACTGCACGGGGTCTTAGCCCTTTATGGTACATCTCAGTTCTTTTTTTTTTTATTATTCTTTTCTCTTCCTCATTCTTTTCATTTTCCTTCTTGTTTTAGCAAAGATTGAGCTTAACAAGTTACAGAGATGATACTTAGTTATTAGAGGTTATGGTTTCAATATAAGTTTCAAAAGTCAGAGATACAAGCATTCAGGATACAATTACCCTCTCTGAGTATGTGAGTTACACTACCATATATCTTGAATAAAGAGACAATATTAGTCCTAATTCTTACTTTGGAAATATAGCACACGGTAACACCTTTAATATATGAACACCTTGAGCTATGTCCATTTTGTGTATGTTCTTCATAGTTTTATACCTGATAATCTCTGTATATGAAATTACTTTGTTATGATTTTGATACCTATATTAGAACATTTGTATTTAGAAAAAAAAGAAGTAACTGTTTGTTTCACACTTCTGGACATACATATTTATTCAGTGTAAGGATTAGTCTCCCTTAAGATCAGGTGATCACTGACGCTGCATTCTTCTTCTTTAGTAGTGTTGAGCGGAATACGCCATATTCGATTTCGCGATATTGCGCGAATATATAGAAGAATATTCGCGAATATTCGCTAATATCGAATATTCGTGATATTTTATCCAAAAAAAATTTTGCGAAATTTCGCTAATGCGAAAATGATTGCGAAATTCTCATAAATCATTTCCTGTATTACTAAACTAATATGCACTAAACACTAACTCTACACTAACTCTACTTAAAAGAAAGGAGAATAAGGGGGCAAAAGAAGGGTGGAGAAGATAAGCGCACAATATTCCTATTGCGCGCTTATCTTCTCCGCCCTTCTTTTGCATCAGAGCCAATCAGAATAACTCGAATATTCGGCAAAAGGAATATTGCGCGATATTCCTTTTGCCGAATATTCAAGTTATTCTGATTGGCTCTGATGCAAAAGAAGGGCGCATCAGAGCCAATCAGAAAAACTCGAATATTCGGCAACAGGAATATTGCGCGATTATCTTCTCCGCCCTTCTTTTGCATCAGAGCCAATCAGAATAACTCGAATATTCGGCAAAAGGAATATCGCGCAATATTCCTTTTGCCGAATATTTAAGTTATTCTGATTGGCTCTGATGCAAAAGAAGGGCGGAGAAGATAATCGCGCAATATTCCTTTTGCCGAATATTCGAGATATTCTGATTGGCTCTGATGCAAAAGAAGAGTGCATCAGAGCCAATCAGAATAACTCGAATATTCGGCAAAAGGAATATTGCGTGATTATCTTCTCCGCCCTTCTTTTGCATCAGAGCCAATCAGAATAACTCGAATATTCGGCAAAAGGAATATCGCGCAATATTCCTTTCGCTGAATATTCAAGTTATTCTGATTGGCTCTGATGCGCCCTTCTTTTGCATCAGAGCCAATCAGAATAACTCGAATATTCGGCAACAGGAATATTGCACGATTATCTTCTCCACCCTTCTTTTGCATCAGAGCCAATCAGAACAACTCGAATATTCGGCAAAAGGAATATCGCGCAATATTCCTTTTGCCGAATATTCGAGTTATTCTGATTGGCTCTGATGCAAAAGAAGGGCCGAGTAGCTGATGCGATTCTTTTATGTTGCCGAAAATTCGCAATGCTAATTTTCGGCAACATAAAAGGATCGCCTCAGCTACTCGGCCCAGGGTCTCTAATCATACCAGCAATGCTTTAAGACGTCGATGGAGATCACTAGGATGTGATCTGTTTTAAAAATAAATTTGAAAAAATACGAATATTCGCCATAGCGAATATTCGCCGCGATATTCGAGTTATTCGCGAATACTCGAATATGCAATATTCGTAGCGAATATTCGCAATGCGAATATTCGTGAGCAACACTATTCTTTAGCAGTTATGTTTTAAAAATGCTTAAGTGCCCCCAAGAGCATAAGATATGTAAAAGGAGTTAATCTGCGCTTAACCATCTGTGGGCGGGTTGGTGGAAAAATACAATTCCTAGTTTGAGTGGTTACCACATTACCCTAAGTGTGCTTACTAAAAGTACAAATTATATCAAAGTGCAGCAAGGTGCAAAATATATCAAGGTGCAGTAATTAAATAATTAGTTGAATGAACTAAAAAGTGAGGTGTAAAATGCGCTACCTGGTGTTAGTATCAATCTGCTGATTAGCAAATATAAACAAATATATATATATATATATAGACTTCAAACAAATATACAAAAAATATGGTGATAACAACTTCCTAATGAAAAGGAATTGAATACCAAAAAACAGTCCCAAAGTGGAAAAAAGAAGAAACAGAAAACAAAAAAATGTGAAACAAAGTTCCCAATTATTGTAACAATGTTGCAAAGAGAAAAGGCTTGTCTGCAAAAAATATGGTGATAAAAACTTCCCAAAAAGAAGGAATTGAATACCAAAAAACAGTTCCAAAGTGGAAAAAAGAAACAGAAACAAAAATGTGAAACAAAGTTCCCAATTATTGTAACAATGTTGCAAAGAGAAAGGTTTGTCTGCAGAAAATTAGCTTGAGTATTGCAGATACTCATTCAGATCTTCTCAGCCTGCATACTCTATGATAGTATAGTGAAAAGATGTCTCCTTACCGCAATAGTAGTTAAAAACAGCTCACAAACAACCCACGGAAGGTCTCCTCTGGCTCCAGTCTCTGAACCTCACTCCTTGACAGGGAAAACAGGCAGCTATCAATCAGCAAAAGCTTCTCCACAGGTGGCTATGGCTCCAGCTACTGCTTTAAATCTCCCAGAAATCTTGTCAGCTGTGCTCTCTGCAAATGCTGTTTTCCCATCAATTACATTGTTCAGAGGACTACAGCAACCCAACTTTCTGTGTCACAGGAAAGAAGAAGGACGGTGTCTGTCTTATCTGCTGATGTGGTAGGTTGAGTAACTCTTTAAACAGGACTCTTGTGCACATTCGTCACTCACAAGCGACTTCTTCAGGAAGAAAACTCTTCCTGAAGAAGTCGCTTGTGAGTGACGAATGCGCGCAAGAGTCCTGTTTAAAGAGTTACTCAACCTACCACATCAGCAGATAAAACAGACACCGTCCTTCTTTCCTGTGACACAGAAAGTTGGGTTGCTGTAGTCCTCTGAACAATGTAATTGATGGGAAAACAGCATTTGCAGAGAGCACAGCTGACAAGATTTCTGGGAGATTTAAAGCAGTAGCTGGAGCCATAGCCACCTGTGGAGAAGCTTTTGCTGATTGATAGCTGCCTGTTTTCCCTGCTGAGGAGTGAGGTTCAGAGACTGGAGCCAGAGGAGTCCTTCCGTGGGTTGTTTGTGAGCTGTTTTTAACTACTATTGCGGTAAGGAGACATCTTTTCACTATACTATCATAGAGTATGCAGGCTGAGAAGATCTGAATGAGTATCTGCAGACAAGCCGATTTTCTGCAGACAAACCTTTCTCTTTGCAACATTGTTACAATAATTGGGAACTTTGTTTCACATTTTTGTTTGTTTCTTTTTTCCACTTTGGGACTGTTTTTTGGTATTCAATTCCTTCTTATTAGGAAGTTTTTATCACCATAATTTTTGCAGACAAGCCTTTTCTCTTTGCAACATTGTTACAATAATTGGGAACTTTGTTTCACATTTTTTGTTTTCTGTTTCTTTTTTTTTCCACTTTGGGACTGTTTTTTGGTATTCAATTCCTTTTCATTAGGAAGTTTTATCACCATATTTTTTGTATATATTTGTTTGAAGTCTATATATATATATATATATATATATATATATATATATATATATATATATATATATATATATATATATATATTTGTTTATATTTGCTAATCAGCAGATTGATACTAACACCAGGTAGCACATTTTACATATATATTTTTCACCCCAAGAACATAAGACCTGGATTATCTGGTCTTCTTCCAGAGAGGGTGAACAAGGAAGTGTGGATGTGTCAGCAGGATCAGAGATGTATGGCTTAGGAAGGTAACAGAATCTAGACAGAGTAAAAATGGACAAGATATGCCGGTATGTGTTGGTGTAGAGCAGGAATAGGCAATTAGCTGTTGCAAAACCCATAATGCCTCTGCCTCTGGGTGTCATGCTTGTGTCTGTCAGAGTCTTGTTATGCATCATGGGACTTGTAGATCTGCAACAGCTGTAGGTCTGCTAATTGCATATCTCTGGTGTAGAGTGCCTTAAAAAAGCCACTCTTTCAATTTTTAAATACACTTTTTTTATTTATTTAAATCTCCTTACATCTTTTGAATTGTTTTAAATTTCCCATTGGACCAACTGATTTTGGACTTTTAATAACAGGACACAATAAAAATAACTCTTTTAGTAAATCAACTTTAGAAGATTTTTTAATTTTATTAAATCATCAGACAGATATGACGTGGCTTCAAAGGTATAACAATGTTTTAAAGCAGCAATTATATATTGTTATGTATTTTCCAGCTTAATATGCTTTTTCCATTTCACAAAAAAAGCCAAAATATATTCAATGTTTTATTTGACTATAGTTTAATTTGAGATGTACTAAAGTTTAGAAAAGCTTAATATAGATAGAAAGTTATTTTGAATTATGTGACTCACATTTAGCAGGGCACCTTGAGTGATGAAAATGTAAAAATGTCATTCAACCTGTATAACTAAGGGGCCATTCCGAAACTGCTTCCACAACGGTGGGAGCATAAAATTGTCCAAAATGTCTTGGTATGCTGATACTTTAGGAATTCCCTTTTACTGTAACAAAGGGACCAAGCACAACCCCTGAAAAACAACCCCACACCATAATCTCCGCTCCCCCAAATGATTTGGACCAATGCACAAAGCAAGGTCCATAAAGACATGGATAAGCGAGTTTGGGGTGGAGGAACTTGACTGGCTTGCACAGAATCCTGACCTTACCCTGATAGAACATCTTTGTAATGAAATAAAGCAGAGACTAAGAGCCAGGCCTTTTCATCCACATCAGTGCCTGACCTCACAAATGCGCTTCTGGAAAAATGGTCAAACATTCCCATAGACACACTTCTAAACCTTGTGGACAGCCTGCCCAGAAGAGTTAAGAAAAGGAGAACAGAGAAGCACCAAGGCAATCCTTTAAAGAGCTTAGGAATTTATACAGTATATAAGTATAAACCAACACTAAAAAAATTGCGTGAAAAATGTTGGAGCACTTGAAGTGTGCTAGAGCGAGTGGGAACTTCCACATGCAGTGTCACAGGAGCACAGAAGGGCCGCCAGAAAGTCTCTATTGAGGGATCCATGAGCACGCGATGAAGAAGGCGAGGCCGTGCCTTCAAATCGCATTCTGATTCGCCAGACAGCATGTGGTCGACTCCCCAATTTGCAGCCCTGGATCACTCCCACCCAGAGACACACAGCCGACATCTCCATGAGGCTTATCGTAGCTCCACCTGGAGCTAACACCTCCCTCAATAGAGACTTTCTCGGCGGCCCTCCTGTGCTCCTGTGACACTGCATGTGGAAGTTCCCACCCGCTCTAGCAAGTGCTCCAACATTTTTCACGCAAGTTTTTAGTGTTGTTTTATACTTATATACTGAATAAATTGCTAAGCTGTTTAAAGGATTGGCATTTCTCTCTCCTCCATTTGCTTTCCTTTTGTTCACAGTGACCGGGTTCCCCAGCCCGTGCCTGAAGCAGTCTCGATCCCTTTACAGCCTTAATTTAGAGACTGTTTTAGGGGTTCATCCCCTCACAACTTTAAATTCTCTCACCATTTACATGGTTGCACCTGCATGTATCAGCATGCAGATGCATGCCTTTTTCTTTTAAATTTTAATCTTTTTCATAAGATGGTTTAGAGCTGACCATTATACCAATATTGCGTATGTGTCTCCTCCTTATGCCCAGAAGAGTTGAAGCTGTTATAGCTGCAAAGGGGGGGGGGGGGGTTAAGTGCACATATGCCAAAAACATGTAAGTTTAATGCAACAGACATATATTACATATCACAGAGATCATTGTGCTCCCTAGACCATACCTTCATCTGCATTTCTCTAGTGAAAGAAGGGTCCCACAATATTCATGCATCAGCCAGGGCAAACATTTTCTTACTGGTGTATGATAATGGTTTGAGGAGGATACAATCATTTAAATCCTGGTGCCCTTACAGTTTCTAGAAGTATTCACAAATGTCTCACAAAGATCAGCCTCCTGCTGATTCCTCCTTTGGTATAGTTTTACAATGTGCTGTCTGATGACTGGGGGAGAGAAGACTGGGGAACTGCTTTGCCCTAGGATTGATTTCCTTGTGTCAGCATTGAGCACAGTAACTTAAATGGTACTCAAAGACAGTTTTTTTAGTGTAGCAGATACTTCTCCAGACTGATCTAATCTATTAGGGAACAGCTGTCAGCTGCAGCAGCATGGGCTTTTTCACCCCCCCCCCTTTCTCTCTTCACACACAGACATTCAGAACTGCTTGTTTGTAAACTGCCAATTGGAAGTTGTCTGTAACCTCCCCATTAGAAGAGCCCGAGCCAATCATCAGGCAGCAACAAAGGACTGTGGGAGAGGAGATAAAAAGACAAAGAAACTAAGCCGGAGTCTCTTTTGTGCCTGCACCCCATCAGGAGAGCATCTCCTGCACTTTATGTGTGTGTGGAATCACAGCCTACCAAAGGGCACATAGCCTGCAACTCCAACCCAAGGGAACAGATTGTTCCTCTAGGCTGGAGATGCATGAACAGACTGTCCAAGCTAAAGAAGGACACCCTGCAACAGCTCAAGAACTGAATGCCACTGCGACACACCTGCATCTAGAATCGATCGATCGCTCAGGGGAGAACCGCTGACTGTGTACAGGATTTGGTGAGGGGGCTTTTCCCAGAAACCTTTAATGCTTTTCATAGAATACCACATTCAAATATTGTATACAGAGCTCCTACATTGCTGGTGAAGATATTAAAATGCAAAGCTTTGCCTCCAGGACATTACCACGGTTGCTCCTAAAGGGGACACACCATGGGTATTGAGATAATTTAACTGGGTGTGTACTACAGGTATCGTATGCCGACCTGGGGTTCCCCATTAGCCACAGCATCCCACACACACCAACAGTTATTGGGGAGTCGATTTAATCTGTACATATTGTTAAAAAAATAAACGAGGTACGGCGCAAAATTGATAAGTGTGAAAATTCAGGTGCCAATACCAAAGGATATGAAAATGAATAAAAAATATGAAATTAAAGTGCCAATAAATATACTGTAACGTTTGGGGGATCAGCTTGATCGCAGGACACAGGCTTTTAAATCAAAACTGAGGTTTATTGAACACAAATGGCTTCACAGCAGCAAAAGCAAAACAAATAATCAGTCTCATCGACTCTTAGGCCTCGTACACACGAGGGGATATGTCCGCTGAAAACGGTCCGATGGACCGTTTCAGCAGACATCTCCGCTCGTGTGTATGGGCTAGCAGACAGATTTCTCCACCCGACAGATTTCAAAGCATGCTTTGAAATCTATCCGGTGGGAATCTGTCCGCCCGACATGTCTGCTGGTTAGTACACTTACCAGCAGACATGTCGTCCCCCACCGCCGCCGCGCCGGCGGCGGGGGATTTGATCCGATGGTGTGTACACGCCATCGGATCAAACTCCCGATCGGACATATCCGATGGAAATGGTCCGCGGACCGTTTTCATCGGATATGTCCGATCGTGTGTACGAGGCCTTAGGGCTCAGCACTGCTATTGCAGTGTCCTTGCAGGTAAAGTTCCCCAGTTGCAGGCTTTCAGGCAGGACACAGCCAAGTCCTTTTAAAGCTCTTCCCAGCTTCTCATAGCTTTTGCAGCAGTCACCTGTCTAGCATCGCCATGCATAAACTCTGCTACACTCCTTTTTCTCCCACCTGCAACTTCCTGTCCTGACTTTACCCATTTCCTGGACAGGTGCATTAACCCTTTTTGTCCTCTTAAAAGGACCATAGCCCAAATAGAGGGGAAACATAACGTCCTTCCAGGACGCAGCCACGGCGACCTGTACATACCCCCCCCCCCTGTGCCCCAACACCAAGGAGGTGGAGGCAACAGTGGAGCCCAAACAATGGACTCGGGAGAGGGCATCTGCATTTTTATGCAGTCTCCCGGGCCTATGCTCTAATATAAATTTAAATTCTTGGAGTGCCAGGAACCACCGGGTAATCCTGGCATTAGTCCCTTTACCTTGCCTAAGCCATGTTAAAGATGCATCATCCGAAATTAACCTAAATTTCCTCCCCAAGAGGTAATATCTGAGGGACTCCAGGGCCCACTTAATGGCCAGGCACTCTCTCTCAATAACAGCGTAGTTTTTCTCTGCTGGTGTCAACTTCCTACTGAGGAAGACTACTGGGTGCTCCTCACCATGAACAACCTGTGATAAAACAGCTCCCAATCCTACATCGGAAGCGTCAGTTTGGACAATGAACTCTTTAGAAAAATTGGGTGCTATCAGGACAGGGTGTTGGCACAGTGCTGACTTGAGCTCCAAAAAAGCCTTTTCAGCATCTGCATTCCACCAGTCAGTGGAGCCGCTAATGTGGCAAAGATGGGTACGAATCTTCTGTAGTATCCCACCATGCCCAGGAATGCACGTACCTGCTTTTTTGTGAGGGGGCGGGGCCAACTATTTATAGCCTCTACCTTGTTGACCTGAGGTTTCACCACTCCCCTACCTACGACATAGCCTAGGTATTTCACCTCCTCCATCCCCAAGGCACATTTTTCAGGGTTTATTGTAAACCCCTCCTTCCAAAGAGAGTCCAGTACTGCCTGGACCTTGGGAAAGTGTGATTCCCAGTCTCTGCTAAAAACGACTATGTCATCCAAGTATACTGAGGCATACTCCCGATGAGGTCGTAAAATCCTATCCATTTTTTCGCTGGAATGTGGCTGGAGCAGTTTGCAGTCCAAAAGGCATTCGTTTGTACTGAAAACTCCCCTCTGGAGTAGAAAAAGCAGTTTTCTCTCTAGCAGCCTTAGTCAATGGGATTTGCCAATACCCCTTGGTAAGGTCTAATGTTGTGATGTACCTGGCTGGACCTAGTCGCTCAATAAGTTCATCCACCCGGGGCATGGGTTAGGCATCAAACCGTGAAACCTCATTGAGTTTCCGAAAATCATTTCAGAATCGCAGAGTTCTGTTGGGCTTTGGTACCAACACGATTGGGCTCGACCACTCACTCTGCGATTCTTCGATGATCTCCAGGTCTAGCATCTTTTTCACTTCCTCTGAAACGGCCTTTCTTTGCGCCTCTGGAATGCGGTAGGGCCGGACAAAAACTTTGACTCCAGGTTCTGTGATAATATCATGCTCTATCACACTAGTTAGCCCTGGCAAGTCTGAAAACTTTTCTTTATTTCTCTGCAAGAACTCCTTGGCCTGCTGACTTTGGATTTTAGACAGGGTACTTGCTACTTGGACAATCTCTACCCCAACCTGAGGCTCAAGCCTTGCACTAGCCAGGGAGGTCACTGGTTCCCTGTCTGTCCAGGGCTTTAACAAGTTAACATGATATATTTGATACGGTTTCTTCTTGCCTGGCTGGTGGACTCTTTAATTTACCTCTTCTACTTTTTCCACAACTTCAAAAGGGACCTTGCCATCTGGCCAAGAATGTACTTTCCACAGTGGGAATGAGCACCGCTACTCGACCCCCCACTTGGAAGTGCCTTATTTTAGCAGCCCTGTTATAGACCCGTCGTTGAGCCTCCTGGGCCTTTTGTAAATGTTCTTTGACTAGTGGCATCACGGTTTGGATCCTTTCCTGCATTTGTGAGACATATTCCAGGACACTCTTATGCTGAACAGGTTCACTTTCCCATTCCTCTTTAATAAAATCAAGTAGTCCGCGAGGTCTCCGCCCATATACCAACTCAAAAGGCGAAAAATCCCGTGGAGGCCTGGGGCACTTCCCGGATAGCAAATAGGAGAGCTGGTAACAGGCAGTCCCAATCTTTCCCATCCATTTGCACCACTTTCTTGAGCATAGACTTAAGGGTTTTATTGAAGCGTTCCACCAACCCGTCCGTTTGGGGATGGTAGACCGATGTGCGCAGCTGTTTAATGCGGAACAGCTTACACACATCGGCCATAACCCTTGACATAAACAGGGTACCCTGGTCTGTGAGTATTTCCTTGGGGAAACCCGTCCGTGTAAACAACTGGAATAATTCTCGAGCAATGACCTTTGAGGAGGTATTCCGCAGGGGTAGCGCCTCAGGATATCAGGTGGCATAGTCAAGAATCACCAATACATAGGAGTGACCTCGAGCTGACTTTACCAAGGGACCCACTATAATGGTATATGGAGGGAGCGCTAATAATGAATAAGAGAATAAACAATAAAGTGAAATCTAATAAATGGTCCGTCTGAACCAACAATAGCAGACTTAGTGAGCAGCAACACACTGAAAATGGTGAAATAGAAATAGATTGTACAAAAAAGATTGTACAAAAAAAAAAAAAAGGATGAATGAATAAATAAATAAACTCAAGTCCATTCAAAGAGTGTTAGATAAAGTCCAATCAAGGCTAATCTTTCTCAGATGCAAATTGTAGAAAATTAATTGTAAAAGGTGTCCACCTTCACCAAGAAGATCCCCCAAATGTGCACGGTGTTGACCTGATTGTTTAGAAAAAGGTCAAATACAGCAGTTGGCCACTAAACCAGTGCCAACTGTGCGTTGTTTTTACGTATCCAAGCGCCTGGATACGTAAAAACAACGCACTTCCGGTCTTGCTGGTCCCCTGGCCTGGAACGCACGCCAGCTCCCTAGCGAGGAACTCGTATCCGGCTTGGGCTTCACCCCAGTTCCCCAGCGAGGAACACTCATCATAGCCCATCCTGCCATGCTGACTAGCCTCAGTGCCGGGTCCTAGGCACTACTAAAGTAAGAGGCCATTTGGCTATGCTGTTTTATCTGTGACATATTTTAAATAAACTGTACTTCACTACAGTGGTTTCCCCTCTCCCTCCTTCATGAGAGTGTTTGATTCCGGGAAACATAGAGCTGCGCAGCTGAATCATTCAACTGGTTTAGTGACCAACTGCTGTATTTGACCTTTTTCTAAACAATCAGGTCAACACCGTGCGGTAAGGAGCCATCCATTAGTGCACATTTGGGGGATCTTCTTGGTGAAGGTGGACACCTTTTACAATTCATTTTCTACAATTTGCATCTGAGAAAGATTAGCCTTGATTGGACTTTATCTAACACTCTTTGAATGGACTTGAGTTTATTTATTCATTCATCTTTTTTTTTTTTTTTGTACAATCTATTTCTATTTCACCATTTTCAGTGTGTTGCTGCTCACTAAGTCTGCTATTGTTGGTTCAGACGGACCATTTATTAGATTTCACTTTATTGTTTATTCTCTTATTCATTATTAGCGCCCCCTCCATATACCATTACTGTTCAGTTCAGACCTTTGATGAGGTCTCTATCTTAGGGGAGCTGCTTATTCACTATAATTATATGTTGTTGTCACATTAATTTTTATTGGCGCAAGATACCACACCTTTTAAGGGACCCACTATATCCATATCTATCCTCTCGAATGAGACCTCAATTATGGGCAGAGGGACCAAAGGGCTCCCAAAGTGAGTCACCGGAGCGGTCAACTGACAGGTCAGACAAGAGGTACAGTATCTCTTTACCTCTGCTTTCAGACCTGGCCAGTAAAACCGGTCGGTGATCCGTGCCTCCGTCTTCTCAACTCCCAGGTGTCCCCCTAACACATCATTATGGGCCAGTTCCAGAACCTTTCGTCTATATTGTTGGGGTACCAACAATTGTTCTACCACGTTTTCTCTCTCTTTGGTAACCCGATACAGCAATTCATTATATATTGCAAAGTGTGGCCACCTTTCATTCGCACCTGGCTCTTGGGGAACCCCACTTACTACTACAACTTGTTCCCGTGCACAGGCCAAAGTGGGGTCCTGCATCTGAGCAGTACCAAACGCCCCCTGGGGAACACCCAAATCTGGCAGGGCAGGGGTAGAGGCTACTTCCTCATCCTCTTCCCCCAGCATTACCTGAAGTGGGGAAGGCTCCTCCCCCTGAGGGTTTTGGTAGGTCTGTGTACCACATGTCTTGACATTCTCAACAGTATCAACACTACTTTCATCACCATTAACCACATCATGAGCATTTTCCTCATCTGGATCCACATTAAACACATTTGGCAGTTCAGGGATGTTCCTCTCAGCAGCAGGAACAGGGGGGCTAGTTTCTCCCCAGTCTCTGAACTGTTCTCCTTGTTCCCACAGTTTGGTAAACAATGGACAGTCTCGTCCTATTATAACATCATGTACCAAGTTATTTACCACCCCCACCTCTTGAGTACAAGTGTCACATGCTGAGGAGATAGACACCGTGATGATGGGGTACTGTATAGTGTCCCCGTGTATGCACACCACCCGTAAAGTTTTGCTTACCGTACCGACCTTCCCAATTATTCTAGGATGAACAAGAGTTACCATGCTTCCAGAGTCCAACAAAGCCCAGGCAGGGAGGTGGTTCACTTGGACTTCATACTCAAACTTATCCTCATCCATATCGAGATGTGTGGTGCATACTTTATGGGCACAGAAAGACCCCCTCTGAAGAACCCCGCATTCCATGGGCTACTCTTGCAGTGGGCAGTGTGCCCGGGTATGACCCCAGGAATGACATCGCCAACATTGTACATCCACTCCTCTCCGAACAGCAACCGAACACTGAGGAGGTACCGGGAGTGATTCTTGGCCTTCCGGGGTGTTTGTTCCCAGGCCCCTTGGAACATCCTTTCGAAGGGCAGCAGTTGGTCGAACAGGCCGTGGCAGATTGGGTCCTATGCGCTTGGTAGGTCCGAGCAGGTCCTCCACCACTGTAAATCGTTCCACCATCTCAACAAGGAGATTTGCGGTTTTGGGGTCTCCATGGCTGACCCACCGTTGAAGGTCATCTGGCAGGGACCTCAGGTATCGGTCCAGCACGACCCGCTCCACGATTTGGGGGCCAGACAACACCTGAGGCTGCAGCCATTTTTTCACTAGTTGCACCAGGTCGTGCATTTGAGACCGGGGTGGCTGATCTGGACGATATTTCCATTGGTGTACTCGTTGGGCCCGAACAGCCGTAGTCACCCCCAGACGAGCCAGAATTTCTGCTTTTAGCTTTTGATAGTCTTTAGCATCATCCGGTGGCAGGTCAAAGTAGGCTTTTTGAGGATCTCTGGTGAGAACAGGAGCAATGAGGCCGGCCCACTGGTCCTGAAGCCACCCTTTTCTCTCTGCCGTCCTCTCAAAGGTAGCAAGTAATGCTTCTACATCATCGCTCAGGGACAATTTCTGCAGAAAATGGCTTGCCTTCACAGTCACCTGGTTGCCAGGGGCAACAGCCGCTTGTCCCTGAACCTTCAACGGCTGCTGCACTGCTTCCTTTAAAGCAGTCACCTGAGTTTGCATAACCTCTTGCTGGGTTGCTTGCTGGGCTACCAACTGAGCCACCAACAGGCGGGTATTTTCTTGCTGCAGCGTCAGCGCCTCCTCATGGCGGGTCCGCGATTGTATGTTAGCCAGGGTCAGCTGTTTAATTAGCTCCTCCATATCTTCGGCTTTCAATGTTTGTGCAGCTTTAACCCAGGACATAAATACAATGCACTGTCTCTTTAAATGTCAGTTCAATATAAAGTCCAAAAAAAAAAAAAAAATACATATATTTTTTTTCTTCTTATGCCTGTTATTATGTCCTGCCCGCATTCGAGCACCAGTGTAACGTTTGGGGGATCAGCTTGATCGCAGGACACAGGCTTTTAAATCAAAACTGAGGTTTATTGAACACAAATGGCTTCACAGCAGCAAAAGCAAAACAAATAATCAGTCTCACCGACTCTTAGGGCTCAGCACTGCTATTGCAATTCACAGTCCTTGCAGGTAAATTTCCCCAGTTGCAAGCTTTCAGGCAGGACACAGCCAAGTCCTTTTAAAGCTCTTCCCAGCTTCTCATAGCTTTTGCAGCATTCACCTGTCTAGCATCGCCATGCATAAACTCTGCTACACTCCTTTTTCTCCCACCTGCAACTTCCTGTCCTGACTTAAAGGGGTTGTAAAGACAAAAATATTTTCCTCTTAAATTAAAGTCTGACAGCAGCTGATAAAGTAAACAGTAATGTTTTGCATTATAACTAGTTTGATACCTGTTGAAATCGAGCCGTTTTATTCACCTCTGTCACTCCTGAATCATTATTCTCAATGACTTCCTGGTTTGCGATGTGTGTTAATTCTTACTACATCACAGCCTAATGGGAACTACAGTTCCCATTAGGCTTAGCCTCCATGCATGTGAGGGATAAGAGAGCATCTTCACGCAGGGCTGTAGTCATAGGGAGGGGGTGAGAACATTCTACTTTCCACCATGCAAAACGGCTCAGGTGCTGGTGGAAAGCAAAAAGAGGAGAGACAGGAAATGGCATTTTTAAACCTGGATTACTGTATTTTGGAGGTCAAAAGGAAAAACGAGGTAAGTGATATTTAAATGCTCTAGCTTACAGCAATCAATGGATCTAATAAAAAATTAACCTTTAGTGTTCCTTTAAACCATTTCCTGGACAGGTGCATTAACCCTTTTTGTCCTCTTAAAAGGACCATAGCCCAAATAGAGGGGAAACATAACGTCCTTCCAGGACGCAGCCACGGCGACCTGTACAATACATACACCATAACCAAATGAGTTTGACAAAAACATAATAGGTGAATGACCATCTGTAACTAATCAGATAGATAGGTGAAGCCAAAAGCAAAATTAGACAAATATAATATTGAAAATGTCCATAAAACAATCCCAAGTGTATTAGAAGTGAAAAAATTATTCCAGAAATCTTCTAAGAAGTGGGTGTTTAAGATATTCAGAATATAAGTTCCTTCCACCAAATAGGCACCCAGGTCAAAGAGATGTAGTCTCCTTACCAGATACTGAGACTGCACAGAAACGGTCAAGCCAGGCACAGGGCTTTTAAAGTCTCCCAATAGACTATATGCTGGGATGGGTTCTTCTGTATGTAATCAGCCATGGATGGATTCCTCAGGTGAAAATACAAAAACAAATTCCATAGCGTAGATTGCAATGCAGATATTTAATGAAAAAAAGTAATGCACTTACAAAATCTGAAGTAGCAATTGGCCCAATGAATAAAATTGTGTCCGATATGCACTCAAAGTTTTGGCGCCTCCTTTCGTTCATTCCTTTTCCTATGCCAGTCTAGATAACGTCAGGAACTATTGCTTTCGTTGTTTGCATAGTGTTCCTGACCATTTTCTCTAAACTGTTTCATTCAAGTCCTGTGTACTTACACAGGTCCTGGCTGACTAATGTTAACCTAAACTTTACTTTTCTTCAAGGAAACTATAAAAAGTACTGTGTTGTGTATTCCTGTTGAGTTATTCCATTAATCACATTGCTAGGTGTGCCAGTGGGGCTGGGAGGTTGAAAAGCAGAGTAACGGACTGAACAAACAAAAGCAGCTCCCTCTGGGGTTTTCTACATCATTATATACTGTATGTATATATATATATATATTAGGGTTGTCCCGATACCAGTATCTCCCGCAAATACCCCCGATACCTAAATAGAATACTTGTCCTGCCACCGCCGCCGCCGCACACGCCGCAATGAAAGCCGCCGCAATGAAAGCCGCCGCAATGAAAGCCGCCGCACACGCCGCATGGTTAAAGCATCACAGCTTTCATTTGAATAGCTGTAGTCTTCCCGCGCGTATAGACACTCCCCATTGCTCAGGATTTGATGGGTAATCGTGATCTGTCCAATCCTGAGCAAGGGGGAGTGTCTATACGCGCGGGAACACCACAGCTATTCAAATTAAAGCTGTGATGTTCCCCGGGTGGCTGCTAGGTATGGGGGAAATGGCTGCGGGGACATGGCTTAAGGGACATGGCTGGAGGGACATGGCTGGAGGGACATGGCTGCATATGTGGGCGACATGGCTGCGGGGACATGGCAGCATATGTGGGGGGACATGGCTGCGGGGACATGGCTGGAGGGACATGGCTGTATATGTGGGGGACATGGCTGGAGGAACATGGCTGCATATGTGGGGGATATGGCTGCATTTGTGGGGAACATGGCTGCATATGTGGTGGACATGGCTGCATATGTGGGGGACATGGCTGCGGGGACATGGCTGCATATGTGGGGGACATGGCTGCATATGTGGGGGACATGGCTGGAGGGACATGGCTGCATATGTGGGGGATATGGCTGCATTTGGGGACACATTTAAAAAAAGTTTCGGTATTTGGTATCGCTGACTACTTGAAAAAAAGTATCAGTACTCGGTCCTAAAAAAGTGGTATCGGGACAACCCTAATATATATATATATACGGTGTATATATATATATATATATATATATATATATATATATATATATATATATATATATATATATACACACAGATTGGTAAAGTTGTCCATATTAAAGTCTAATTAAAGTCTTTAATAATCCACCATCCACCCTTGCATGTATTGATTTTAGATTTAGATTTGGCTTGGAAATGCTTTAAAGGCATAGTTCACCTTTACCATAAACTGCCCATGCATATAAAAAATGTCTGTATATTAAAACAAGATGTGTAGATATGACCAAATTCGAATAATGCCTTTGCTATTGGTGTAGCTCATTTGCATAACTCATGAAGCCTGACTTGAAAACTCCCAGTATATTGCTAGGATACTAAGTGAAGCCCAGCTATTACTGTTCACCTTTACCACCCTGACCTTCACGGGAGTGAGCTCTTTCTCTGATTCATGGCTGTTTTTTTTTTTTTTTAAACTGACCATTTAAAATAAATACTTTTTTTATGCTAGTGAAAATTATTCTTACTGTGTTTGTTTTCAGCAATTTGTGCTGGCAGAGCTGAACACAGTCCACAGACTTGAATTGCATAGAAATGTAGGAGGTGTGTATAACCCATTCTGTTATAATTACTAGAAAATAGGTAATCAGCTGGCGTCTTTTGGACTGTACAGTCATATTTAGACACCCACTATAACTTCTGTAACTGTAAGGAAAGTACAGGTAAAGAAAAGACTACTATCTGACTGCCTAGCTATTTCTGTAGATTCAATTTAAAATTGATGTGTATTAAAGCTAGAACTACAAGAATATCTTATAACAATAAGAAAATGTATGCAAACATCCCATTTTTTTTTACGTTTTTTGACAAGATAAGCTGAACGTAAATAATATTTTAAAACATATGTAAATATTTTTTAATTTGTATATAGTTTAAAGTTATGTATGTTCACACTTGGATATGTGCATTGACTTGTTAGATAAGCACATGGCTGCATATGTGGGGGACACATTTAAAAAAAGTTTCGGTATTCGGTATCGCCGACTACTTGAAAAAAGTATCGGTACTTGTACTCGGTCCTAAAAAAGTGGTATCGGGACAACCCTAATATATATATATATATACATTTTTCATATCTCGATGATAAGGTCTGTTTTTTTTTTTTTTATTGAAAACAATAGACCGCTGTCCCTATTATTTAAAAAATCCCTAATGCACCAGCCAGAGACAAAAGCTAGAAGTGACATAATGCTTATTTTTTTATTTTATTTTATTTCCTGCAACAAAGACATGCTCTTTAAAAATGCTATTTAGTTATGCTGGTATGTCTTCTAATAATTGAAGTGAAGGTTGATTTTTAGCACTAGGTATACATTAACAGGCATATTAATAATTTTCATGAAGTTTATTCTTCACCATCACCCAGTTATCTATTGTCTTTGGCATAATTTGGCTGACTCAAAAAGATGGTTACATTTTATGTGCTATAAACAATAAAAGACTGATAATTAAAAAAAAAAAAAAAAAAGGAGCATTTTTTTTTTAATTCTGCTATAAAACATATCCAATAAAAAAAAATCTAATTGTTTCATACATTTCTGGCAATATACTACATATTTTTGGTAAAAGAAAATCCCAATAAGCATATATCGATTGGCTTACGTAAATGTTATTACATCTACAAACTATGATACTGTACATATTTATGGAATTTTTATTTATTTATACTAGTAATTACGGCAATCAGCAACTTATAGCAGGACTGCGATATTGCAGCAAACAATCAGACACTAACTGACACTTTGTGGGTACCAGTTACACTAATACAGTGATCAGTGCTAAAAATATGCACTTTTACTGTACTAATGATGCTGGCTGGGAAGGGGTAAAACATCTAGGGTGCTCAAAGGGTTAACTGTGTGCCTAGTGTTTTTGTGTACTGTACGTGCTGCTTTGCAGGAAGACGAAATCTATCCCTTCCCCCTGTCAGAACAAAGATCTGCCTTGTTCTGAGTCTCTGCCAGATGATCAGCAATTGCTGGATGACATCGAGTGCCCGTCACCCATAGATTGGCTTCTGCTGTGAATAATCACCGTAGATGCGACCTGCTGGGAGGACGTGTGCGCCCCCTGCAAGAAGTACAAGATGACGTGTGTGTATATATATATATATATATGGGCTGTTACTGATCAAAATGTTTGTGTTCGATTAATCTTTTTTTTTTTAAAACAACTAATTTCGATTAATTATAACACACATACAGATCCAACTGCTTTTAGCTGATCTCCTTGCAGGCTGATTCCCAGTGCAGCTACCAACCACTGAAAAAATGGATAGCAGGATACAAAAAACACAAAGGCTGCGTTTGATGGGAATAGCATTAAACCTTTTATAGTCTTCAAGTAGGTAACCAAATAAATATTACATAAACTGTAAAAATGGTGCGAGTAATACCAAACTGTACCAAAAGCAGTCATAAAAACATGTAGCTAAGTTAGATACTGGTATAAACATGTGTACAATACCACTGCTGAATACAGGTGAGGAGAGGTTAACATCAGTCCGTCGGCATGTAGATGTCCCATGAAGGGAACTATCACAACTCCCAGTGGATGGTTGTAGAATTCCAGGTTGATAGAGGAAAGTGATAGAGGGAAGTGTAACAGCCCTTGCGTGTGGCAGATAGTAAGGTCCCGTCGGCATGCAGATATGAAGGCACAGCAAAGGAGCCCTTCAGATGGACACGTGACGTTACCGGATCTCCAACGGAACTCCCTGAAGGCCCAGAAGCTGGCGGAGAGGCGAGTACCAATCAAAAGAATTTTAATCAATCAAAAAGATTTTGATCGATCAAAAAAATTAAAGATTAATCGATGAATTAAAAGTTAATTTGCACAGCCCTAATATATATATATATATATATATATGCATACACACACAGAAAGCACGCTGTAGCAGTAAAACTGCTATAGGGCAGCCAGCAAGTGGTTAAAATGCATTACATGCACATTCAATTATCCATAGTTGATCTGGCTGCAGTAAAATTTGTTTAATTGATAATGTGGTGTATACTCCACCCTTGCACTGTCTCATTGAATAAACTTACAAATGTAACTAATTAAAAATAATAGTGTTTAGTCACTGTGAAACAAGAAGACAACAAGTAGAAAAGGAGATGAGATGTTGACATGCTTTTAATACTCAACTGTCCTGTGAGTGTTTTTAACCTCTTGTGCACTTAATTAAATTGTTATTACCACACTTAGAGGTGCCTATCTTCCTTTATATGTGAAACAAGGAAGTCTCTAGTGGGCCAATATCATCCAGCCAGTATTATCAACAGTAAAAAGGCTGAACAGATGTAAGCAGGGCCAGAGTTAGAATCATTTTCAGCCCTGGAGTTTCATGCCTTAGACCAGCCCACTTTAGTTCACGACTATTAAAATAATGTAATTAAAACCACAAAATATAAGTTTGCAATGGCGCACTGTTCTCTACAGCCTGTAATTCATAGTATTTTTCAAAAAATATTTCCAATTCAGTGCAAAAACAATAACCTAAGTTTTGCTTCACAGTGAAGATTAGAACAATAAATAACAGGGCCCTCCTCGCACCTCTGTACCCTCCCCGCACCTCTGTGTTCCCCCCTCTGGACCCCTCCCCCAATATCTGTTCTCTCTGTACCCTCCCCCCACAAATCTGTACCCCCACACCTCTGTTCCCCTCTGTACATATTGTAAATTACAATATAAACCTGACAGCAGAAAAAAAGTGTTTTTATTCAGGTTGGTTACTGGGTGCACTGAGTGTGCTGCCTGTTTTTCCCCTACCTGTGCAAATGTCTCATCCACCCCGGCCACTGCCATGTATCCTGCAGACACTTTGCGGGGGCGGCATGGGCACCAAAGCCACCCCCCGCACGAAAAAAAAAGACCCCCGATCCGTCCTTTTATTTAATCGGCTCCCGCGGCCGCCTTCCGGCTCCCTTATAAATTTAGCCCCCGGTGCGGCGGCCTGTAGCATGGCACTTGCGCCAGTGCCGGGACAAGGTCAACCAGTGCCCAGGGCGAACATGCTGAGCTGCGCCCACCTATAACCAATTATCTTACACACACACACACACACACACAAAATATATACATGGTCAACCAGCGCCCAGGGCGAACATGCCGAGCTGCGCCCCCCCATAACCAATTATCTTACACACGCACACTATATATATATATATATATATATTACAGAGGTCAAAATTGGATAAATTACAAAATACAAGGATCAGAATCAGTGTGTACAGTGGTAGAGTATGTACAGTAATATACAATATCACATAAATGTGAGACCAAAATCCCTGTGCTGCAAAAAAAAATTGTGAAGAAGATAAGAACACACTTCTGGAACTGTAAAATACTATAACATATGATGTTAATAACTCTTAAATATTCAAATAACTAGTCAAATTCTTATGGTTCATTTGTACACAATTTGGTTTTGGAGCTACTACCAAACTTCCAGTGCTGCAAATCAAACCCACAGTGCAAAGTACTATTAAAGTGCACTATAAACAAGCAGTCCACTAGAGCAGTGGTCTCAAAACTGCGGCCCTGGGGCCGGATGGGGTCCTTTGCTTGCCTTTATCCAGCCCTTGAGGAATAATTCCTGCCAATGACACCAACAATGGGGCATAATTCCTTCCAGACATAAAAAAATGGGGCACTCTTCCTCCCAACGGCACCAGATCGGACATTATTAACTCCCACTGGGCACAGTTTGGCCCCCCTGAAGTCTGAAAGACAGTAAACGGTCCCTTTCTTTAGAGAGTTTGGAGACCCCTGCACTAGAGAGCAAGTGCTCTTGCGTGGATGTGGGAAACCCCCTCACTGGGATATTGTTTTCTGACAGCAGGGACTCCCTCCTATCAAAATACACTGATCAGCACTGCTTCTGTTTGGCTGCAAACAGCTAATTGAACAAGGATTTCCAGCAGAAGTGGATATAAGAATTGGTTTCTGTCTAACAGAGAGGATTGCACACCGATCTAAAATTCAGCCCCTGCTGAACCCAATGAATTCTGATCTGTGTACTCAGTTCTACCTTGTACTTTTCTTCAGTGGGCTCTCTGCAGTTCTGTTACTGGTCCTCTGCAGCTCCTGTGTCAGTTAGGAGTGACAGTGGTCACACTCCAGCCTCTACTTTGGACCATACAGGGTTAATCTTCCTCCATATGTCATTGGGAGGAGAAGAAGAGCACTAGAGCTTGCTGAAGCATAGAATTAAGTAAAAAAAAAAAACACTATACAGTACCCCCATTCTCCCCCCTCCCCCACACTGCAAGAGTGGACTTTCTTGAAGTTGGGCTGGGATAAGAAATCACATCCTTTGCTGTGTAATGCTTATATTCTTCAACAGGTTAGGAATTAGTGTGACATTTCATAGATGTAATCCACATACACATTATATCTTATTAAAAATCATTATTTTTAGAAGATATAAAGTGTATGTGGATTACATCTATGAAATGTCACACTAATTCCTAACCTGTTCAAGAATTTTACTTTCACTTTCAATAAACTTGTACTGAAAAGTACAGGGCACGTTTGTAATCACAGTATGGAATTCAGAGCAGTCGGGACTCACAGTAGAAGAGGCTCCAGTCCGTCACCCGTGATTTACATATCTTCACTCTGTTCTGGAGGAGAACTCTGCTGTGTGCTGCTGGGCGGGAACCAAACATCCATGCTGCAGTGTTGTGAGTTTCTCTTCCTGTTCCGCCCACATGCACTTTCGCTGGGACTGTACCAACTCCAATCCAGGGGGGGGGAGACTTATAGGAACTCAAGAAGGGAGCCTGGAAAGGGGTGCAACTGCTGCCGCACAGCAGTGAGCAGGAGCGAATAATCCTTGATTTAGGCAGGTAACAGGGGCATACAAGTTTTACAGCTATATTTTGATATTTTGTGGACAGATTTTTCGAACCGGCCCACAACCAGACCAGCCCACCGGGATACTTCCCGGTTCTCCCGATTGGCCAATCCGGGCCTGGAAAAAAGCCAAACGCCAAATATTTGTTTTAGTTTGTGTGATGATGCATTTTAATTGCATTCATTTAGCTTTTACATGTGTGTGATTTTTACATACTGTATTTCTGCAAGCAACAGATAACATATAACTTCTTTTTGTGTTGGAAACGTAGTTAATTATACTTCTTATTGTGTATCATTTATATTGGTTTTAAATTTATCAAGTTACTGCTATTGTTTTAATTGCATTTGATGAATGCTAGTGTTGGGCGAACAGTTTGGCTTGAGATATAGTGTGCTATAGTGGGCTATTGTGATTATATTGTAAGTATAAAGTTTACATTTAGTGTGAATCTAGTTATAGTGCAGTGTGAGTATAGTGCGACCATTCATTTTCACTTTAGTGTCATTTTATTTTTTCAGGGCAGGTTTCCTGCTGTATATTTCAGTGTGTTACTGCATGTTTAACGCAGTATATTTCAGTGCTTGCTGCACGTTTACCACAAAGATTGCAGTGTGTTAGTGCATGTTTAACACAGTATATTGCAGTGTGTTATTGCACAATTACTGCAGTATATTGCAGTGCGTTATTGCATAATTAATGCAGTATATTTTGGTGCATTGCTGCAGGTTTGCCGCAGTATGTTGCTGTGTGTTAGTGCATGTTTAATGCAGTATTCAGTGCCTTATTGCAAATTTACCACAGTATATTGCAATGCATTAGTGCACGTTTAATGCAGTATATTTCAGTGCAGTGGAGCTCATTTACCGCAGTATATTGCAGTGTGTTTTTGCACGTTTATTGTAGTATATTTTAGTGCAGTATATTTCAGTGCATTTTTACCTTAGTATATTGCAGTGCATCAGTGCAGTTTTACTACAGTTTATTAGCACATGTAGTGTGTCATGTTAAGTACACAGGTTAAAGTGCACCAAACACCACTTTCTACTGATTAACTACTTGAGCCCCGGGCCATAGTCAAATGACAGCCTCAAGGGTGCTCTAGAAATCCAGGAGGACGTCTTTTGACGTCCCTGAGATGCCGATGCGCGTGCCTGGCGGTCGCGATGTCCGCTAGGTACCCGTGGTCGGCAGTTTTAGAGCAGGGACGTGGATGTCTGTGTGTAAACACAGAGCTCCATATCCTGTCAGGGAGAGGAGACAGATGATGTGTCCCTTGTACATAGGGACACAGCATCGGTCACCTCCCCCAGTCAGTCCACACACAGTTAGAACACACCCAGGATACACATTTAACCCCTTCCTCGCCCTCTAGTGTTAACCCCTTCACTGCCAGTCACATGTATACAGTAATCAATGCATTTTTAAAGCACTGTTCGCTGTATTAATGTGAATGGTCCCAAAAATGTGTCAAAAGTGTCCTGACAAAATTCGCAGATCGCCGTATTACTAGAAAAAAATAAAAAATAAATGTCAGAATTCTATCCCCTATTTTGTAGCCACTGTAACTTTTGCGCAAACCAATCACTATACGCTTATTGCGATTTTTTTTTTTTTACCAAAAACATGTAGAATACATATCGGCCTAAACTGCGAAAAAATGAGTTTTTTTTAAAAAATAAATATGGGATATTCATTATAGCAAAAAGTAAAAAATATTGTGTTTTTTTTTTCAAAATTGTTGCTCTTTTTTGTTTATAGCGCAAAAAATAAAAACCGCAGAGCTAATCAAATACCACCAAAAGAAATCTCTATTTGTGGGAAAAAAAGGACAAACCATCTTTGTTTGGGAGCCACGTTGCACGACCACACTATTTTAATTTAAATCGACACAGTGCTGAAAGCTGAAATTTCACCTGGGCAGGAAGGGGGTATATGTGCCCAGTAAGCAAGTGGTTAAAGTGCATCCAAGTACACATTTCCCCTTCTCTATTACATTTCTGTAATAAGCCATCATGTCTGGGAGGCCAACAAGGAGAGGCAGACGTTCCCATGCACTATGAGGTAGCCAGCAGCATCTGTGTCCACAGGCAAAGGTGGACATGTCCTGTCCTCAAGCAGGGCATAATTTCCTCTGTTTAGTGATGCGGCCCGTGCTATCCAGCTACTGCATGCAGAGGAGGTGGTGGACTGGCTTACTAAACCATCCTCATCCTCCATACCAGAGTGGCTTTTTCGGCCTCCTTGTCCACAGCTACTCCTGCCAAAGCCCCAGCAAGAGGCATGGAGGAGTCAGCTGACTTATTTGAACACAGCATCAGGCACTTGCTCTTTGAAGATACACAGACATTACTTGATTCAGATCTTTGTTCTAAGGTTGAGGAGGGTAGAAACACAAGCCTACAGAGAGGGAAGAACACTGGTAAACAACAAATTGGCATTCATGTTCTCCCAGCTGCAGCGTATTGCCATGTTGGCTCCAGTCATGATAAGGATAGAGTGGATAATGGTGATGAGGTCACTGATGCAACTTGGGTGCTAGAAAGAGCAGAGGAGGAAAGTGAGCATTAGTTACAACCCCAACGAGGCAGCCAGCATGGATGAGTAAAGAGAAGTCACCCTATTCCACCAGATTGTGGAGATATTATCTCCTGGCCCACTTCCCATAGCTCAGCTGTCCGGGCCTTTTTTAGCACATGTGCAGCCGATTGCAATTTGCAATATCTGCAATACACTGGGCATAATGGTATAAGGCTGCTTTCACATTAATTGCTGAGGTTTACCCACACCGTGGGTACAGTGCAGTGTACCTGCTGCTGTCCTGCTGGTTTGCTGCATTTAGCCAAACATTTCTATTATCTGCAGGTTTGGTGCACTTTCTGAAAGCGGCTCATTCACAAATGCAGCAGGCACTGCCACTCTTATGAAAAATCGATCCCAGTGTGTGTTGCCTCCTTACTACCTGATTTAAACCCATGATTTTTGCCCAATGCACACGATTGTGACACAGTAGTATGGCAATTAGAGGTTAAGATCAGTAGTGAGGAGGCAACACTGTGCCCAGTTGCCGTGGAGATCACGCCCTGGCGTTTCATCACTTCCGACTTCAACTGAGGGCATGATCACATGGCCAAATGTTCAACCTTTTATTATGGTATCTCTCGGCTAATTAACCTTTCACCTGCCACTCGTTCTGATTAATTGGGTGCACACAAGCAAAAGTAGCAGCACAGGGATAGCATTAAAGGCTCAAGAGTACTCGTAATTTGCCTGACACTGCACATTTGAATCATTGGGTATATGTGTAGCTTCACTTCCGTAATCTAAAGAAATCCCATACATCACACTACCCATTACAATAGTCTGATATAGGGGCAACTTCAAACCAAACGCCACACTCCATACCCAATGAAAAATCGAATCCATAATACAAAAAACACAGTCACTTCCAGCGCTAATAGGTCTTCCAAGGTGTGGCATAACAGATGTCAGATAAATTGGTGGTGTGAAAGGTATATATGGTATCCCAAAGCTAGGTGGATGCTGCCTTCCTCAGATGGGGTAACTTGAAAGGAACTACAAGAAAGACAGAAATTGAAGGTGTGCACACCTAGTGCATTACCAGAGATAATTTTATAATAAGACATTTTTGTATAAAAGTGGGTACTCACAAAATGCAACTTATTGATACCCTCACACTGAAAGGGTTACCCTCACACTGAAAGGGTTATACGTTGACCTAGATATCAACTGTTGTATTAGCAATTATTGATTCTGTAGAAAGATCTAGGTATATAATCTAACTGATTCCAATGATTTTTTTTTATAGTATTTTAATTTATTCAAATGTATGTGAATGTATTCAAACAATATACTTTCATTATTAATTTCATATAATTTCATTCATATTGTTCTAACATGTATGTATCTGTTGGAATGAATTACCAGGGTGGACATAAACAGAGTGTCTCTGTGGGATGAGTTGACGGATAATTTGATGATTTTGTGGTTTTGTGAGTGTATATGTGTGTGTATATATATATTGTGAGGGATTAACTCGGTAGCGGGTGTGTGTGACCCCCTGGATGGGTTCACTACACGCTGAACTGTACAAAACGGCACTTGAGGATGACTGAAAACAAATGATATGGTTTATTTTTCCATCTTGCGGGATACACGTGCAAACATCAAAACAGCATAAACAAAATAAAACATAAAATAAACCCTTGCCACTTGGGGAGTCTACCTTCCCAACACAGGAACCTACCTATGGAGTCTGGCACCGCCTACTGCTGGGCAGACACTGCTGGTCCTACAGCAGAAAACAACAACAAAAGTCTCTTTGATATTTCTCGCACAGAAATATCCATCATCACCTCACCTCTTCAGAAGTGCTTGTGTCTGCTCCTTCACTCACAAAGCCCCCAGGATGCAGCAATCAGCCGTTATCCTTAGGCTTTATTTAAAGGGGCTTTAATTGCTTCATTTTGAACAGCTGAAGGCTTCTAACTCCCCAAACCTCTCTGGCCATTTCTACAGCCGACGCCCAATAGTAATTGGTGTATTGTCTACACAAGGCAGAAAAGTATCTTCCGTCGGGGACAACACACACAGATTTACCTGACTTCCTGTCACATACCCCCCCCCCCTCTTGTTTCAACCCTAGGGTTGGGACACAGGTTGCCAGGCACGCATGCACTCGGCACACCCCATCTGCATTCCCCATTTTAACACCGGGGCGATGCGTTACGACAAAACTAAATTCCTGAAGGGTCAGGAACCACTTATTTATTCTCCTATTGGTCTTCAAATTTCGGCTGAGGTACATAAGAGGGTGTTTCTTGCTCTGTAATATACTAATTTTCAGTTGTAAACCATGAAAAACCTTAATTGGTTTTTCAATGGACACAAAGGTTTCCCTCGATAGCTCAATCCCTGAAAAACTCAGCGAGTCATAACCAATACCAAGAGCTGACAACACTGTGCTCTGCAATGGATCATCCATGTGGATGCCCTCTTCAGATGTAAACACACCAAGACTGGAATCCTCCAAAGCAAGGTGACACCCAAAAAAATCTGTTCTTCTATGAACTGGACTAAAGTCTGACGCAGAAGACCTCTGATAAACCGATGTACTAGGCGTTTTTTCTTCCCTTTTGTGAGCTAGATGGAAATCATTAGTTGTCAATTCCGTATTTCCAAGTTTCTTACTTTGTGATAGTTCAGACTCACTAGTATGGTGAAAATCTACCAAACCCAATGTAAGGTTTTCAGAAACTGGATCCTCGTCACTTTCTTGAACCAACTGCTTACTCTGTGCATCACTTGTTCGCACACCCCTATTCTCACCAAGAACTTCACAATTGCTATTGGACACATCATTAACTGATCTAGACAACATTTCTTGTCTAGCAGATACAATCACTTTTGAAATTATGTTTATGGCTAGTTGTTCAACTATCTTTGCCTCATAGTCTCCCAAAAATGTTTTAGTATTTGTTTCTTTGAAACCATCGACTATTGGACACAAATTCTCATATTCTTTATTCCTTTCAAGACATTTGGAAAAAGCATCCAATAAATTAGTACATTTAGCTTCTCTGACCACTTCAGTGATGGAGATTTTACCTGCCATTACAGATTCTACACTTTGAAAAATAGATTTTACTTCCCAAGGAATCTTTGTAGTCAAGTCCAAAGTATTATCCTGCGTTACTTGTTCTGACAGAACACTTTCTAAAGACTGGGTTTCACAGGATGTGACATTACCTTTATATTCAAATCCGATTTCATTAACATAAAACTTAACACACAGCTCTTCAACATGCAAAAAAATTAACAGAGGCAAAAATAGCTTCAGTCTGGGTGCATATTTCCTGCAATTCAGATTCCTCAATGACCCTGCTCTGCTGATCATCAACTATGAGAAAGTCATGAATATCACCTGCCTTACTACATTCACAAGACTCACACACTCACACACTTTTTCTACATCATTTAGTGCAGTGTCAGAATTACGTTTTTCAGCTTTATTTCCATCAAGCAACTGACAGAACTGAAGATGTGCAAACCCCTACTTCTTGCACTTCAGCCACTTCATTTGCCCTGAAGCGGTCAGGGATTTCACTTTCAACATCACTTCCAGAAAGTTCAGCTTCATTTTCCATAAAGTCCTTCAGATTTAGCTTTCTAAGAATTTCCTCCTCCTCATCGTCGTTATCTTCCACACATTCTTCATTATTTATTGTTAGTCCATTCTGAGGGTTGGCTGTTTCCGTAGGACAATCATCATCTTTAACATCTTCATGTTCCGTTTCTGCTTTGGTAATCTTGGTGACACCAGGAACTCCTAACTTGGCAGAGTAGGCCCAAAGAAATGAACAGTGATCCATACAGCCCTGGCACCCCATCTCATGCAACTCAACATGCTCCGATGGAACTGCCCCTAGGTGCCGACCATGAAACCAGTCCTCACACACCACACACTGGATCATCTCATCTGGGGTCTCATCCTCAGGATCGGGGTACGGTCTCTTACATGTTCAGTAGATGCCAAAGAAATTGTCCTTGTAATTATTAGCCAGGTTTTTCTTCTCTTTATCCAAATATAACTTGCACTCCCGCTGTTTAAATTTGGCATTTCCACAATCGCAGCAAAATTTCCTCTTGGTGTAGAGCTCAAACAGGTTGTGGCCTTCATGACACTTGTATGTACAGGCCAGACATATCCCAGCAGACTCCTCTTTATCCAGGGTGCAGGTACTGCAGGCGTACAGCGCTTGTCTCTTCACATAACCCAGGGGGTAGGAGAATTTTTCGGAATCGCTCCACGCCAGCACAGCAGACGCCTCATCCTGCAGGGAGTCATCCTCCTCCAGGACATCCAGCAGTGACAGGACCGGCTCTTTCTTTACTGCCATTTCTACCTTTACTTCCACCTTCACTTCCTCCTCTTCATCTTCTGCACCACTTTCAACTTCTGCAAGATCTTCGCTGTCAGAATCATCGCATAGTAGAAGATGGAAATCCTCAAACCCGGCCTCATTTTCTTCATTTTCTCTGTTGGTGAAAGAACCGGAACAGAGAGCAACTGCTTCATTCATTAGGTCACTTTTCTCATTTTCAGCATGAGCCTTTATACAACTAAAAGATTCTTGATTTGGACCATCATCTTGACAGACAAATTTTCCAGAGCGGAGTCCTAGCAACTCATCCATAACCCCTATCTTGGAGTCATTTGTATCAGGCTGGCTGGTGTTGGACTGTGATTGCTTAATCTTTCCTGAGCAGAGATCTAACAGTTCGCCCATATTTGCATCCAAAGCATTCTCATCCATATTGTCCATCACAAGTCTTTGCTTGGCAGAGCTGTACTTGCTCCTGTTGCGGTCAACATTTAGAAAACCATCAGCATGCGTGACAACGATCTCTTCATTGTAATCCTCATCTCTCTGACCTCTGGAACGCCATTCACAACATTGGTTTCCACAGGCTCTACAGACTCTTATACTACTAATGGCGGCTCCTTTACTTCGGGAGTTTCAGTCTCTGCCAGGGCACACTCCTCTGGCTCCACTTCTTGTTCCTCTGGTGAAGTACTACCCTCTGGTGATGATTCTGTCTCAACAACAGACGTGGTAACCTCTATAGCATTATTATCCTCTGGATTCTCAATCAGAGAGGGCTTGCTATCCTTTTCCTCTGTTCTCTCAAATAGTTTCGCGATGGCCTCCATTTGCTGCTGGTGAGCTGCCATGCTCTTTTGGTGAGCCTGTTGTTGAGCTGCAAGGCTCTCTCGGTGAGCTGCCATGCTCTTTTGGTGAGCTGCAAGGCTCTCTCGGTGAGCCTGTTGTTGAGCTGCAATGCTCTGTTGTTGAGTTGCATTTGCTATAATCAGCTGTTTCAGCATCTCCTCCATTTTGGGTTTACTTTAACTGTCCCCGGCATCTCCACCATGTGTGAGGGATTAACTCGGTAGCGGGTGTGTGTGACCCCCTGGATGGGTTCACTACACGCTGAACTTTACAAAACGGCACTTGAGGATGACTGAAAACAAATGATATGGTTTATTTTTCCATCTTGCAGGATACACGTGCAAGCATCAAAACAGCATAAACAAGACAAAACATTAAATAAACCCTTGCCACTTGGGGTGTCTACCTTCCAAACACAGGAACCTACCTATGGAGCCTGGCACAGCCTACTGCTGGGCAGACACTGCTGGTCCTACAGCAAAAAACAACAACAAAATTCTCTTTGATATTTCTCACACAGAAATATCCATCATCTCCTCACCTCTTCAGAAGTGCTTGTGTCTGCTCCTTCACTCACAAAGCCCCCAGGATGCAGCAATCAGCCGTTATCCTTAGGCTTTATTTAACCACTTGCATACTGGGCACTTACACCCCCCTCCTGCCCAGGTAAAATTTCAGCTTCCGGCACTGCGTCGCTTTAACTGACAATTGCGCGGTCGTGCGACGTGGCTCCCAAACAAAATTTACGTCCTTTTTTCCCCACAAGTAGAGCTTTCTTTTGGTGGTATTTGATTGCCTGTGCGATTTTTATTTTTTGCGCTATAAACAAAAAAGAGCGACAATTTTGAAGAAAAATACAATATTTTTTACTTGTTGCTATAATAAATATCCCAATTAAAAAAAAAACACATTTTTTTTCTCAGTTTAGGGCGATACGTATTCTTCTACATATTTTTGGTAAAAAAAAAAAAAAAAATCAATAAGCGACTGGTTTGCGCAAAAGTTATAGCGCTTACAAAATAGGGAAGAGAATTATTATTTTTTATTTTTATTTTTTCTAGAAATGGCGGCGATCTGCAATTTTTATTGGTACTGCGACGTTATGGCGGACACATCGGACACTTTTGACACATTTTTGGCGCCATTCACATTTATTCTGCGATCAGTGCTATAAATATGCACTAATTACAGTACAAATGTGACTGGCATTGAAGGGGTTAACACTAGGGGGTGAGGAAGGGGTTAAATGTGTATGCTAGGTGTGTTCTAACTGTGGGAGGAGGGGGGGGTGACCGATCTGTGTCCCTATGTAGGAAGGAACACAGATCGGGCTCCTCCCCTCCAGAGACAGGACATTGTCTCTGTGTGAGCCGGCAATGAGAGATGATCTATGAGAGATCATCTCTCATTCGCCCACAGATCGCATCACAAACGGCCGCTCTGATTGGCCGTTTGCCGCGATCTGTGATTGGCCGTGTCCAAAGGACACGGACAACACAGGGCTTCCCCGCAGCGCGCTGTACAGCGCACGCTGGGAAAGCCAGAATGACATGCCGTCAAATGACGGCATGTTGGATATTCAGGCCCGCGCTGTTGCCGTCATCCGACGGTAGCGCGGGCCTCAAGTGGTTAAAGGAGCTTTAATTGCTTCATTTTGAACAGCTGAAGGCTTCTAACTCCCCAAACCTCTCTGGCCATTTCTAAAGCCGACGCCCAATAGTAATTGGTGTATTGTCTACACAAGGCAGAAAAGTATCTTCCGTCGGGGACAACACACACAGATTTACCTGACTTCCTGTCTCAATATATATATATATATGTATATTTATATATATATATATATATGTATATTTATATATATATAGTTATGGCCCTGGAAATTGGAGGTTATGAATATATGCAGTTTCTACTATTCTATTTCGTCATTTTACATGCATTTAGAGCGGCCACATCACCCTGAAAGCGCCCAATCTTGTCTGATCTCAAAGGCTATGTAGGGTCAGGCTTGGCTAGTACCTGGATGGCAGACTGCCTGGGAATACCAGGTGCTGTAGGCTTTGAAATGTTTTTTAAAGAAATATTTTAAAAAATAAGTAATAATTTTAACTAAAATTAATGGGTTTATTGGGCAAAAATCTGATTATTCATTGATAGATTATGGATTTGATATTTCATTGGGTATGGAGTGTGGTGTTTGGTTTGAAGTTGCCCCTATATCGGACCATTGTAATAGGTAGTGTGATGTCGAGGATTTCTTCAGATTACGGAAGTGAAGCTGCACTTATATCCATTGATTCAAATGTGCAGTGTCAGGCAAATTACGAGTATTTTTGAGCCTTTAATGCTATCCCTGTGCTTCTTTTTCGCTTGTGTGCACCTAATAATCAGAACGAATGGCAGGTAGCTGGCTAATTGGCCGGGAGATACCATAATAAAAGGTTGACCATTTGGCTGTGTGATCATGCCCTAAGTTGAAGGCGGAAGCACACAGTATCGCTGTGTATTCAACACAGACATTTCCCTGGACAGCAGACTGGTGACTACACTCACTTATAGTTGCGCTAAAAAACGTATGTGAATAAATTGAAACAAATATGTGCATATACCAAATACAAAAAATAAAAATCAATCCTCAAATAATAATTGTGAACAAATTCTATGAAAAAAACATTAATTCCTATTCAAAGAATAAAAAAGTCCATATGATAAGTGAATGAGTGAATAAGTTGTTATCGCTGACTACAAAGCGGGTGTTCCACCACCAATGTGAAAATCTTTAAATAATATAAATTCGGTTAGGTCAAAAGTGAAAATTGCAACCGATCCAGTGAAATCCTCCACCAATACAGCACACAGATCTGCTTACCAGAACCCGTGGCCCCTTATTATGAGGGACCCCAGGAAACATGTAGATATAAGAACTGCTAGGCTTTAATGCTCCAAGGACCGTATTATCATCTCCACGCTTCATAACGGTGAATACCAGATAACATGAGCATATGGAAAAAGACAAAAGATGCCTCGGATAGTGTAAAAATCTCTTGGGGCAGATTCATATAGAGATACGACGGCGTATCTACTGATACGCCGTCGTATCTCTGAGTTCCGTCGGTCAGGTCTATGCGGCTGATCAGGTTCCGCATAGATCTCCCTAAGATCCGACAGGTGTAAGTGACTTACAGCGTCGGATCTTAGGCTGCAATCTCCCGCTGGCCGCTAGGTGGCGCTTCCGTTTGTATACGCGACGAATATGCAAATGAGGAGATCCGCCGATTCAGAAATGAACGCCCGCCCGTCGCTTTTTTTTTACGTCATTTGCGTTCGGCTTTTTCCGGCGGATAGTTACCCCTGCTATATGAGGGGTAAGTGCGGCGTATCCTATGTTAAGTATGGCCGTCGTTCCAGTGCCGAGTTTTGAATTTTTTACCTCGTTTGCGTGATTCGTTTGCGAATACGGCCATACATAATTTGCGTTAACGTCGAAACCAATGACGTTCTTGCGACGTCATTTGGAGCAATGCACGCTGGGAAAATTAGCCGGCGGCGCATGCGCAGTTAAATCGGCGTGGGGACGCGCCTGATTTAAATAATACACTCCCCATAGCCGCAGAATTTGAATTTGAATCGTAAATCCCCCGGCGCCACTTTAGAGGCAAGTGCTTTGTGAATACAGCACTTGCCTCAAAAACTGGCGCTGGCGGATCGTAAATAAGATAGATTACGCAGATCTAACGATCCGCTGATCTATGTGAATCTACCCCTTTGACTTTAATATATAAAAGAAAGTACATACATTGCACTTACAATTTTTGCAGTACAGATTTGCCTTGAGTCTGCTGCGCCGGCTGGGAAACATGAGCAATCCAGGAAGGTGACGTCAGCGCCCCGCTCGTTCCGCCCCTTTTGTGACTTTTGTGCTTCATTGATGTTTAAAATTTGTACTCTGTACATTCTGTATGAGAGACGGGTTTACAGGTTTTCTATTAATAAATGCATGAAACTGGATTACACTATGTCCACAATTTCCTTTATGTTTTATAAACACACTTGATCAGAGTGAATTATAGTTACCAAAACCGCCTCTATTGTTGATGGATGCTCTTTTTAAGCAACATAAGGATTTCATTTTAAAGGCTTGTGTTTATCTAAGCTCTGGTGAGTTTATCCCTTGGGGGAGCGTGCCTCATGAAGATTTTGTGCTTGGTGGATAGTGCACACACTGACCAATCTCTATGAGCAATTTATATTGTCATCATAAACAAATTATCTATTTGGGTTATTGAGTTGGTCAGAAGCAGAAATGGACTAACAGTAGTGCTGTTTTAACATGGGACTGATGAAGTACTCTAGCTGAACTTTATTGTGTTAACCTTTTATACTCTTGAACATTTTAAACAGCAGCTTTTGCATTGTATTAATAAAACATTAATATTTTATATATAATAAACATATTATTACTATTATTTTTCATATACATCATAGTATATCCTAACCTCTGTTTAATCCTTATCTGATCTAATTCTTCACAGATAATACAAAAAAAAAAAAACATGTTTAAATAAACTATATATATATATATATATATATATATATATATATATATATATATATATATATATATATATATATATATATATATATCATAAATGCCCATTGTATCATTTAAAAACAGAAGGAGCTGTGCTAGTAATAAAAAAAAAAAATGTAGCAGTGAAGTGAACACTCAATAAGTGGAATGGCAAAAAGCAAGTTAAGAAAAGTGCAACAAATTATATAAATAAATGTCACAACTGTATAAACATGTTAATAATAATATACACTGTGAGCTAAACACATAACATGCGAAAAAATATTGGTGCTGATGGTTCTGGCAGAATATGCACAAACAGTCTCTATCAGCAATGTTCATCATGATGAAAACAATGCAGCACCCTGTGATTAATCTTCATAAAACAAAGAACAATGTGATTCCACAACCAGACGAAATAAAGGCTTACCAGCTTTCAACCTAGAAAGGCTTGTCACCCAATCATGGGTAGTAAAGATCTCCCGCTGCTGTAAATGGCTCACAGACCTGACATTCCAGAAGTTTTAGCCTTTGACGATTTGGCAGTCCCAATCTGTCAGTGTCAGCTGACATACTAGATGGTTGGTAGTAAACTACTGCGTCCAGCGGGTGGAAGGTGGCAAGGGGAATGATTCCAATGAATGAATATATACCCATGGGGAAAAAACAAAGATGTGCCGCCATTGGTAAAACCTTTTATTTGTATAAAAACAGACAATAGGCACAATAATGTAGCAAATAATATTGAAAAAATGGAACCCGGCCGCACGCCTGAGACAACGTCTTTTGAGTGACAAAATGCATAAGTTGAGCGACGTGGTGACGTCCCCGTGTATTGTCATGCTCTGCTTTCTGCTTTTAGATTTTTCCAGCCGGCTGCCATTTTTCAGAAGCCTTTTCTTTCTTTTCATTTTACTTCCAGAATTTGCTTCTCTCTTCAAGTGGTGCCGAAAGTGCATGAAGACCTTCTTCTATTTCTACATAAACTGTTATCTGCTTGGTCTGTTACTCAAAGCGCCCTTATACACACTTTTTGTGGGATGTGTAAACCTTCTTTCTGCAAGATGATAGCTACATTTCCCTAGACTTCTGCTCAGCTCCATTCATATTGACCATTCTTTGCTATATGGGCTTAACTAATACTAAAATGGATTTGTATTACTATTTTATCAGTTGTTTATTGCATATTGGGAACTCAACGTAATATTTCTTCTATTTTATTGAATTAAGACAATAATTGTTATTTACTGAAAACTGAACCACTTTAGCCCCGGACCATATTGCTGTCCAAAGACCAGAGCACTTTTTGTGATTCGGCACTGCGTCGCTTTAACTGACAATTGCGTGGTCGTGCGACGTGGCTCCCAAACAAAATTGGCGTCCTTTTTTTCCCACAAATAGAGCTTTCTTTTAGTGGTATTTGATCATCTCTGCGGTTTTTATTTTTTGCGCTATAAACAAAAATAGAGCGACTATTTTGAAAAAAATGCAATATTTTTTACATTTTGCTATTATAAATATCCCCAAAAAAGATATAGAAAAACATTTTTTTTCCTCAGTTTAGGCCGATATGTATTATTCTACATATTTTTCGTTAAAAAAAATCGCAATTAGCGTTTATTGATTGGTTTGCGCAAAATTTATAGCGTTTACAAAAAAGGGGGTAGTTTTATAGGATTTTTATTATTATTTTTTTTTACTAGTAATGGCGGCGATCAGCGTTTTTTTTCTGTACTGCGATATTATGGCGGACACATCGGACACTTTTGACACATTTTTGGGACCATTGGCATTTTTATAGCGATCAATGCTATAAAAATGCATTGGATTACTATAAAAATGCCATTGGCAGTGAATGGGGTTAACAATAGGGGGCAGGGAAGGGGTTAAGTGTGTTGCTGGGTGTGTTCTAACTGTATGGGGGGTGACCTCACTAGGGGAAATCACTGATCTTCTGTTCATACATTGTATGAGCAGAAAATCAGCGTTTCCCCCGCTGACAAGAACGAGAGCTGTGTGTTTACACACACAGCTCCCGTTCCCCGCTCTGTAATGAGCAATCGCGGGTGCCCAGCGGCGATCGTACCCGCCGGGCACGCGTGCGGGACTCGGGGGGCGGCGCGCACGCGTGCCCTACAAGTCTCTAAAGGGAGAACGTAGAGCTACGTGCTCCCGCGAGACAGAGCCACCGCTCCGCAGTAATATGACGGCGGGCGGTCGGCATGTAGTTAAGTTGTGTATTGTCCTGTTGGTGCTCAGGAATTGGGTCTGGCATTAATTATCACACATGCTAACAACATAGACTGGACTGGAGAAGCATCCATTTTTTTTTAAGTATATTTTTTTTCTTTCACAATTCTGCATCTTTTGTATTAAATAAAATATTAAATTAGGAAAGATATTGGGGCATTCACTCCAGAGCTTAGCAAATGTAGGGGAAGTTCTGCTGACTTCCATCATCCAATCATGTGAAATCAAAAATGATGTTTTTTTTTTCCTTGCATCCAATTGGGTAGTCTTTGAAAACTGAAGTGCCAGATCATTTACTAAGCTCTTGAGCAAATGCCCAAGAAGAATTCAATTGCACTTCCAAAGTGCACAGTCTTTTTCCTTTAGTATATTAAAGTGTTTTTAACCAAAAAAAAAAGAGCTCCTATTCTCTTATAGCAGATTAAACAGCACAGTGCCTGTGCTGTCTAATCTACCCCTTTCTAAAGTGTAAAAGACCTGGCTGATCCTGCCTTTTTCTGTGCCCCCTGTGTGAGCTGACCACAATAATTATGGCTTCTGAGCCCTGGCTACTGTGGTCAGCTTATGTCCTTCCGTCATCCGCAGCACTCCTATGTACTCCTCCCCACCTCCCTGCCTGCCTGTCAGCTCCCATGTCTGTGTCTCTGCCTCAGCCCCCCTTCCTGTCACTATTCGTATAAAAAAAACTTTACAAAACATCCTGGCAGCCCGTCTCCTTTTCCGGTGATAACACATTCTGTAAGGCCGCGTACACACAATCAAATTTATCTGCTGAAACTTGTCCGCCGACCAGTTTCAGCGGACATATCCGACCGTGTGTACAACCTAGCGGACAGGTTTGTCCAGCAGACAAATTTCAAAGCATGCTTTGAAATTTGTCCGCTACAAACCTGTCTGTCCGACATGTCCGCTGGTTAATATGCCTAACCAGCGGACAGAAATCTCCCACATGTGTTGAATGGAATCGATGCATGCGTAGAAATATTTTACTTTCTGGAGTGGTGACGTGGCGGCGTCAACGTCACCGCCACGTCACCGCGTCCTCAGCCCGAGGGGAATTTTTGTCCGATGGTGTGTACATGCCATCTTACCAAAATCCAATGAGACATGTCCACTGGAAACGGTCTGTCGGACATGTTTGAGCGGACATTTCTCATCGTCTGTACGCGGCCTAAGTGTTTGTTTAAAAAGATGCTTCAAAATATATATTTTCGGTTATCTGCAGGCTGGTCACAGCCACTCTGCTACCATGATCCAGAGCTACAGTGAGAGGTGCCGAGTGGCCAGTGTGGTGGGTCACGTGACCCCCGACTGACGTCAGAGGCATATCTCGGCTCCTCCCACTGTAGCCCTGGATGGTAGTAGCAGAGCAGCCAGGAGTCACATGACCGGCCTGAAGATCTCTAAAAAAAGGTAATTAGAGGCATCTTTTTAAACAAACACTTACAGAGTGTGTTGTTGTTAGATAAAGGAGAGGGGCTGCCAGTGAAAGGCTCTTTTAGGGTTACAACCACTTAAACACCACTGTCCGGTATTTGTCATATTGTTTCTGATTCTATTAATAGGCCTACATATACATTATTTACCTCTGTAACATCATATGTATCATTTTTGCTTTTGCTTAAAGAGGAAAGCAGCACACAAATGTTTATTAAAGCAAAAGATTGTTATTTTTGAATATATTTTACAATGCAAAATACAGAAATAGATTAAATCACATACCGCATGGATTTTTTTTTTTTTTTTAAATACAAAGAGGATAAAATGTAATGTATAATCCCTAAAAAATCTACATGCAATACATGACTGTACCAATGCATGAATCCCATGCAAATAATGTTTGATTCATACAAGATACAAGAATTGAACATAATGTCAAATTTTCAAATTACTGCAAAGTTTTTTCCTATTACTTCCCAAGATTACTGGAAAAATGTCAGCTAAATCCAACATAATTAAAGATATCCTTGACTGAAAGGCCATAGCATTTTCCCACATAAAGTTATTAAAAGATACATTTTATGGGCTGTTTGTTCAGCATCTGTGATAAATTGATGGCTTGTACTCTGCATGTTCTTCAGAAAAACATGATTTTGCTTCCAAAGGTGGAATATCAAGTTTTATAACTTCTTGAAGATAATCTCCTTTAAAAGTAACAGTGTTTTATTTTAACTCTTGTATATTTTGGTTTAATTACCATGGGTAATTATTAGTAAAATAATAATTACATTTATTGGGTGTGATATAAAATTATACAATTATCATATACATAGCATACAAAAGCTAGCAGATTCTATTTTCATCTCCTAATTGTGAGGGATTCGCTCGGTAGCGGGTGTGTGTGACTCAAAAAGCCTCAGGATGCAGCAATCAGTAGTCATCCTTTGAATAACTTATAGAGGCCTTAATTGCCTCATTCTGAACAGTTGAAGTTTTCCAACGCCTTAAAACTTTCTGGCTATTTCTGCAGCCGACACCTGATAGTAATTGGTGAATTGTATAAACAAGGCATAAATGTATCTCCCGTCTGTGACAACACCCACAGATTTACCTGACTTCCTGTCACATAATCAATATTTATTTTTAAAAAGTAGGTGAATTGTTTATTTTTATTTTATTTTGTGTATTATGTTACTGTTAGGACTTTGGTGGTAAACTAAAGGCAAATCCACTTCGCACTACAAGCGCAAACTACAAGTGCAAAGTGCACTTGAAATTGCACTGAAAGTGTACTTGGACGTGCAGTCGCTGTAGATCTGAGGGGGACACGCCTTTACGAAAGGTAAATCCACTTTGCACTACAAGTGCAAACTACAAGTGCAAGCACTGAAAGTGCACTTGGAAGTGCAGTCGCTGTAAATTTTTGGGGTAGAGCTGAGGGGAAGCTCTGCTGATTTTATCATCCAATTATGTGCAAGCTAAAGTGCTGTTTTTTATTTTCCTTGCATGTCTCCATCGGATCTACAGCGACTGCACTTCCAAGTGCACTTTCAGTGTAATTTCAAGTGCACTATCTTTTCTGATTGTGCTAAATTCCATACACAAATGTTACTTATTTGGGGATTTTATAGTTCACTATAGAGTGATTTTTTATAATGATTGTAATAAGTTGCAAAATATCTACTCGTATATACCCGTATATACTTGAGTATAAGCCGACCCTAATATAAACCAAGGCGCCTAATTTTACCACAAAAAAAAATGGGAAAAGGTATTTTGACTGGAGTATGAGCCTTGGGAGGGAAATGCATCAGTTACTGTAAGTGGAAAAGAACCCATCTGCAGCCTCACTGTAGCCTCACTGTGCCCATTTGCAGCCTCACTGTGCCCATTTGCAGCCTAACTGTGCCCACCAGCAGCCTCACTGTGCCCATTTGAAGCTTCTCTGTGCCCATCTGCAGCTTCATTGTGCCCATCTGGAGCTTCATTGTTGTGCCTATTTGCAGCCTCACTGTACCTCACTTGTTTTGGTCCAGAAGCGCACTAACACCTTTGAAGCCATTGTGCTACATGCTGGGTGTTTGGTGTGCTTGTGCACCTTTAAGGAGGGGTGGCTCCCCTTCAGTCCACCTGCCCTTATCTATCCATCAGAATGTATGTGCCTCCATTGTGGGGACAATCATTGTTTATTGTTAGGACCACCGATTACAGGGTGCCTTGGCATGGCTCTGTGGCTCACGCATGCGTTTTTGCAAATGCGTGCGGACAAAACCCCTGTTTTTAACACATACTGTTAGACAGGTTAATTGGTTGCTCTGCGAGCTGGTCGGTAAGTAGGCTTGTTTTTTTCCTGGGCATTCCCCAGGTTTTATTGTTCACTGTGCCTCACTGTGCCCAATTGCAGCCTCACTGTGCCCATCTGCAGCCTCACTGTGCCCATCTGCATGCCTCATGCACCTGATCTCCTGCTGTGTCCACTGTGACGTGCAGTCTTAACTGAAGTCTGCAGCTGTCCACTGTAACAAAGCCCCGCCTCCTCCTTGTCTGTGATAGACGAAACGCTGATTCCGTTTCCCAACAGTGAGTCAGTGTTCAGTGTTCCGTCTATCATGGACGAGGAGGAGGCAGGACTTTGCTACAGTGGACGGCCGCCGACTGACTGCATAACACAGCGGGAGACTCGAGTATAAGCTGAGGGGGGTTTTTAGCACAAAAAAATGAGCTGAAAAATGTGGCTTATACTCAAGTATATACAGTAACATGGAATTATTCACCAAAGAAAATCTATATCGGAAAGATTTGGCAGACTGTAATAAATCCAAAGATTATCCTGTTAAACTATGGTCAAGTTTTATACATATTGAGTAGCAAACATTCTATAGCAAACATTCTATATCATCTCATGGATGATGATAAACTAACTTAAAGCAGTATTAGGCCCTAAACCAAAAATGTATTATATTGTAGCTTAGCATCAGTTATCTTTTCTTTTTTCCCAATGTTTTTACCTTGTGGTCTGGCCAGTAATACACAGCCTGTATTAGTAAGGCTGCGTACACACGATCAAATCTATCTGCTGGAAACGGTCGGCCCGACCGTCCCAGCAGACAGATTCGATCGTGTGTACGGGCGAGCCGACGGATTTGGCTGGGAACCCGTCGGCCCGATATGTCTGCTGGTTAGTACGCTAAGTGATTTACTTCCTGGTGCGGTGACGTGGCGGCGTCATCGTCACCGCCACGTCACCGCGCCTTCTGCCGGCGGGGATTTTGGTTTGATCGTGTGTACACGATCAAACCAATACGTCCCCAGCAGACAGATTTGTTCAAATCGGTCTGCCCGACTGATTTGAACAAATCTGTCTGCTCGTGTGTATGGGGCCTAAGACCCAACTCTGGATGAATGAGCACGGGAGGCACAGCAGGCAGCAGCATTATCAGTCTTGGCAGAAGGTAGTGTGACTTGCTGACTGTATCACCAGATGAAAATAGAAGAAACAAAGCCTAAAATGGAAACTAATGCAGCTATCACATCTAATGCCGCGTACACACGATCATTTTTTGTGATGAAAAAAAACGACGTTTTCAAAAACGTCATTTAAAATCACTGTGTGTGGGCAAAACTTTGTTTTATGTCTTCAAAAAAACGACCAAAAAAAAATTCGAACATGCTTGAATTTTTTGTGTCGTTTTTCAAAACGTTTTTTGTGTCATAAAAACTGATGGTGTGTGGGCAAAACGATGTTGAAAACAAAGTTTTTAAAGCCGCTCATGCTCAGAGGCAAGTTATGAGACGGAGCTTCAATGAAACAGAGTGCCGTCGAACGTGGTGTACGTCACCATGCTTTGCTAGAGCATTTTGGAAAAAAACGATGGTGTGTATGCAACGTCGTTTTGGAAAATGAAGTTTGAAAAACGTTGTTTTGTTTCATCACTTGAAACGTCGTTTTTTTTCATCACAAAAAGTGATCGTGTGTACGCGGCATTAGAATTGGTAAGTTGCAATATAATACATATTTGCTTTTGGGTTTTAGGATCAATTACTACAGTATACAGTTAATACACTTTTCTTTTAGTAATCAGCTATAGAATCACACTCTTTTTTCAGTAAAATTCCAACTTTCATGTTATCTTGTTAAATTTACAGATTCTTTTTATGATCAAAACAAGGTTCAGTAAAATATATGTTATAAGTTAGCCCACTGAGTGGGAGAAAATATGGGTAAATAAAGAACTTGTCCCTAGGTTCAGAAGTTATGCGTAGGGCTTAAAAAAAAAAATATATATATATATATATATATATATATATATATATATATTGGTATTTGCAAGCTTCGTTTTTTTTTTAGGAACTAGTAAACAGATTACCAGTTGAGAGGTTTAAAAAAACCTGGCTCTTATTGAGAACAAGCTACATCTATACATCTCAATATAATTAATAAAACCAGCCATAAATTGATTCATTTTGTGCTAAAGGTTGGATTACTGGCAAAATGCATTTGTGACAACTGAGTGAGAAGTGTTTTGTATTTGAGGCGTACTAAAACCTTCAGGGCCCGGTGCAAGGGACCATAAAGGCCCCCATGACCTCCTGGGGCCCTTTCCAATGATCCCCGGGGCCCTTTTCTTCCATTGTGGGACACTTGATTATGGTCCTGCAGCAGGACCACTTTCTTATGTCTTTGGTAGGGTTGCCACTTTTTCTTCAAGCCAAACTCAAAGGCCCAGATTCACAGAGCGATTACGCCTAACTGCTGTTGCGCGTGCGTAGTCAAATGTGCATAGTTGGACATTCACAAAACATATACGCAAAATCACGTTAATTGAATTAGACATGCTTCCCTTCGTGCAAAACTAGACAGATTTTAGTCAAAATATAATGAGGGAGTTACGGGGATTTGCTGCGCAACGCGATACATGTTCTGTCTAAGTTACCTAATGGTGAAAAAAGTAATAGATATGTTAGTGATTCAGCAACACGTGTTGCCCAACAATCATGCCAACATTCGTCGCGCACTATAGCACTGAGATCAAAGAAGGAGGAGGGCACGGAGGAGGCACTTTTTTTTTTAATTTTTTTATTTGCTGATACTCACTTCACTTGATATATCACACACGCATCATGGCAAGTGATTCGAGGTGTCATCTTCAGATTCACCCCTCATGTCATTTACCCAACCCTTCACCAGCCCAACACATTGACCATGACTACATATACAATCAGAATCTTTCCAGAACATATACAATCAGATGCAGCCTGTTTCCAACAGACATGTATGGCAGTATCCCCTCCGGCACACCTGGTGGTGAGTGACATGATGACTAACTCCTCCTGAAGGTACACCTATAGTGGACCCCATCTCATGTCTCATGCCAGCTGCATTTTGCTTAAACACACACATTAATCATGGTGCTGAGAATCATGCAACACCACTGACCCCATCTCATGGGAGCATCTTTGGTCCAATGCACTTGTGAGCCAACCATGGCTGCCAGAATGATCAAGCACACCACTGACTGTAATTCGGACCTATCAGAGGGTGAGCTGCAAATATCACCCCCACATTCCAAAATCATACACAAACAGTGCCACGGCTTTAAATGACATTCATACAATTCCACACAGAGCTGGCGAAAAAATTATTGGACACCTAAACAAAATTAAAAGACAAAAATACTTGCAAAACAGTTAAATTCAAAGACACGTACAAAACAAACAAAAGCACCTAGCAAAATAGGGAGGGATTGTTAACAAACTTAAAAAGACAAATGCAAAGGAAGTTATCTCAAAGTCTTGCTGCTTCTTAGTTTTTGCTAAAGTGTGTCTAGTCCATTTCCAATTTCACTGTGTTCCCGATTGTGAGCATGTAGGGTGCGCGCATGAGTTGTGAGCGCGAGTTTCAGCATGCTCGGTCACGGCTCATTTCAATGGCCCCAATTTGTATACTCCTCCTTACGCCTCAGTTACAAGGCGTAAAAGACGATTAGCCGGAGCGGCTAGAGCGCAGTCTAACGTGGTGCGCTAATGTCTAATGATCTACGAATCTGCCCCAAGCAACAGCACCATTATTTTGGCACATACAGTTTTTGTTGTGTAAATATGTAATATAAATTACAATTGATATATGTGACCTCATTCCACAGAGTGCTTTTTCATCTGAACGAGAACATTGAACTAGAGAAGTGGGTGGCTGTGCATGAAAGGGAGTACTGGCAAGGGAAAACCCCCCTAGTGAAAGAGTTTAATGAGACCGTTTTGTTTGTTCTTGCTGTTTGTTTAAGTTCATGAAATTCAGGAAGAGAAGAGTAAGAGAAGTTAAGAGACTTATTAAGTATAAAGAATTGGATCATGGAAAATTTAAGGTTAAAAGCCAATGATTTATTTTTTCAAATTTTTTGGGAAATAGTAAATAGAGGGGATTGAGATTCTAAACTATGTGACGTAATAAGTGGATGAATAAGTTAATAGGTCTCAACCTAAGAGGTTTAAGGCTGCTGAGGGGGGGGGGGGGTTATTTCTCTCTGTAGTTTTTCCCTTTTTCTCCCCCTTGCATTTTTCCATTATTTCTATTAGAATATGTCCTATGTATGGTTTTTCAAATATGGAATGTAAAGTGTATGTACTATTATTTACTTTATATCCTTTGTGTCTTAAATAAATATTATTATTAACATAAGGAAGTACTGTGGGGACTTTGTTTTAAGGAAGAACAGTGAGAACTCTGATGTTCAACTGCAGACTCTGATATGAGGGGGTCCCTGATAACTGGATCCCCCACTTACATCATTGTTCCCAGTATTCCCCTTTAATCAGGTTTCCCAGAGCCCCTGTTACTTCAGAGTCTTCCGAATTTCCACTTGCACTGTAAGGGCCCTTTTACACATGCAAACCGATCGGACCACCCATTGTTTTGTATGGGGAGTCAGGTGTAAAAAGATATGTTCCCCATTTACACCTGTCTGCATCTGATCCAATGAAAACAGACAGATGGGGATCCATTCACCATCTGTCTAGCAGATTGGATGACAGTCAGACTGGCTCATAGAGAACAGAGGGCTGTGTCTGTTTTCGTTCTACACAAGTGGAGCAGACATGGACCTGTCATCTGCCTGCTCAGCACTCATCAGTGGAGAGATCCCTCGCTGAGCAGGTGGATCCACTTTGCCGAGTCTTCCCATGTGAAAAGGCCCTAAGGGGTGTAGTCTTATAATATAGGTGTAGTGTATAGTATAGTCCAGTCCTCTCCAATTAGATAATTGATGTTTAGTTGTGAGTAGGGATGAGCTTCGAGTTCGAGTTAAACTCATGTTCTGGTGCGAACCGAACCCAGGGATGTTCGGCTCATCCCTAGTTGTGAGTATGATGATTATAAATTATGTTGTTTTCGCAGCACCTCACAGATTCTCCAGAGAACGCATTTTTTAATTAACTTCCAATAACGTACAAAGTCCAAAGTCTACAGAGTAATTCAAAGTCTCATCCTAGACCTATGCCATATTTCTCAGTGACAAGATTAACTGAATGCCAGCTTGGCTCTCTCAAATATTGGTCTCACACTGGAGGGGGGGGGGTCAACCAAATGTTCCCATTGAATGAATACCCCCCCCCTCAAGTCTAATTACCATCAAAAAATACTTCCTTATGTATGTAAGGAAGTACCAGGCAATCTCACACACCTAGGTCGTCTTAGATAAGATTACCACATCAAAGGGTCCTCTGTACCTTTTGATACATGTCGTTTGGCCACAAGATTTGGTCAGCAAACACCCCTTTGATGTGTAACCTTAAATGCCTGTATGCAACACATAAATACCATGCTATACATACTGTATAACACAATATTTTAAATACCTACACATCTATATTAATATTACAACAAGGGGAGCTCTGTGGATTGTAATGTAAAGGAGAAATCTATTGTAAGGGGTGAATGAATGAATGAATGAATGAATGAAAAACTTATATAGCGCGGCACATGCGAACTGAATCGCCTCTGGGCGCTTGTTGTTTCTGTCTCTCTGGTCATCAAAAAAGCAGAGTTTTTATCTGTCTTCTGAAGGTCAGGTGGTTTTCCTCCAACCGAATGCTGGTTGGTAAAGCGTTCCATAGTCTGGGACCTTGGAAAGCAAACCTTCTTTCTCCTTTGGACTGCTTTGGGAATCCTAATGTAAGGGGGTCTCTGCTCAACAAAGCCCCAACTTACATCAGAACCCTCCTTTACATTACTGTCCACAGATCTCTCCCTTACATTAGGGTGCTCAGAAGCTGGCAGGATAAGAGAGAAAGGGAAGGATACTTCACTCACCATGGATGGAGACTTGGGCCTTGGAGTTCTGTCACTGTGGTCAGCAAGCAAGGCCTACTAGCCTGTGCTATACATAGGCTGGCAGAGCATGCTGGGGCTTGTAGTGCACCACACCCAGGGAAACCTCAGCGGGCTGCTGCGTTTGTAGAGGGGCTCTGGAGGTGAAACCACACTCTCTCTTAATGTAAGGTGACCAAATTTTTTAAATTAAATCCGGGGACATATATTTTTTACTAGTAATGGTGGCAATCAGCGGATCTCTGCCCATCGCCGCCCACCTTACAGCCTGTCAAGGCTCACTCTCCAGGCCCCTGCTACTACTGGGTGGGGATCGGAGGAAGATCACTCCACCAGTGAAGGCAAGGAGACAAACAGGCAGGCGGCTGGCTGGGACTTGAGCCAAGGCAAAAGAACATGGGAGCGGAGCTGAATGGGCACCCAAAACTGAAGAAATATTCCCTCCGACCAGCATATGATCATCAGAAAGGGGCACAGATAATGGAAAAAATACACCCCCATAAGCTAGTAGGAGCGGGAGAACAGGGGTGTGCAATTTTTTTTTATTAATTCTGCACTGACTGTCCTTGTAATTGCCCCAGCCCCTGTACAAATCCCATCTGGGGACAAAACTGGGGACAGAATTGGTGCGTGAACAGTGTTCTTAATCCAGGGACTGTCCCTGGAACCCGGGGTTGTCTGGTCACCCTACCTTAATGACTGATCCACCTGTGTGCTGAAAAGCTATGGATAACTTGTGGAGGGTTGCAGCATCTATTGTACATGTTGCCCTTTTTCTCTAGGATTGGAATGTGGGTGGGGCCGCAGTCATACACAGGAGGAGGGGGCGGGAGGAGGTGGAGAATATGCTGCTCTCTCCCAGTGGCGGTCCGTCTATAGAGGGCGCTGGAGCACTGCCCCCTCTGGCTCCGCACCTCAACTGAAATAACATACATTCATGCATTGCATGAATGTATGTTATTGTTGCCAGCTGCTGCTGGTTTATTTAGATGGCCGGAACTTGAGTGCCAACCACCTGAATAACGACAGCTGGTTGGCTGTGCGGAAGTGCCTATCAGAGCCAGCGGCTTTCCGAGTACAGCCCTCGTCTCCCGGATGCTTATCCTCGGAACATATGGGGAGTGCGTTCCTTGGATAAGACTGACGGCCGTCTCAGCCAATCAGGTTCACCGATTCTGGTTATCGGTAACCTGATTGGCTGAAGCGTCACCAAGGCAGGAGAAGACATCGAGGGACGTGGAAGGAGAAATGTAAGTGCATTTTACAGGGCACAGCGGCGACAATGGGCACAGAGGCGACAAAGGGCACCAGTGGGCACAGTGGCGACAAAGGGCACAGTGGCATCAATGGGCACAGTGGTGACAATGGGCACAGTGGCAACTATTAAAGGGCACAGTGACATGCACAGTGGCAACAATGGGCAGAGTGGTGATAATTAAAGTGCACAGTGGTGACAATTGGCACAGTGGCGACAAAGACAATTGAGGGGCACAGTGGCTGTGTTTGATGGCATTGCAAAGTGGTGACAATTGATGGCACAGTGGCTGCGTTTGATGGCATGGCACAGTGACTGCGTTTGATGGCATGGCACAGTGACTGCATTTGATGGCATGGCACAGTGACTGCGTTTGATGGCATGGCACAGTGGTGCAAATTGATGGCACAGTGGCTGCGTTTGATGGCATGGCACAGTGGTGACAATTGATGGCACAGTGGCTGCGTTTGATGGCATGGCACAGTGACTGCGTTTGATGGCATGGCACAGTGACTGCGTTTGATGGCATGGAACAGTGACTACATTTGATGGCATCGCACAATTGGTGATAATTGATGGCACAGTGGCTGCGTTTGATGGCACGGCACAGTGGTGACAATTGATGGCACAGTGGCTGCATTTGATGGCATGGCACAGTGACTGCATTTGATTGCATGGCACAGTGTTGACAATTGATGGCACAGTGGCTGCGTTTGATGGCATGGCACAGTGGTGACAATTGATGCCACAGTGGCTGCGTTTGATGGCATGGAACAGTGACTGCATTTGATGGCATGGCACAGTGGTGACAATTGATGGCACAGTGGCTGCATTTGATGGCATGGCGCAGTGGTGACAATTGATGGCACAGTGGCTGCATTTGATGGGCACAGTGAGGCTGCAATTTTTTTTTCGTTTGCGCCCCCCAAAAATTTTGAGCACCAGCCACCACTGCTCTCTCCATCTCTTTCCTCTCTTTCCTCTCCTGTCCATATGAGGAGGTTTAGGGAGGCTGTCCTTGCGGGGCCTGGGCAGTGTGATAGAGAATGTAATAGACACTCTATGGTCATAGCTGCAGCCAGCAACCCTGGAACCACATCCGGGACTTTTTGGCTCCCCCTCAATGGCAGAATTCGAGGGCCCAGTCGCATTGTGACTGCTGCGACCCTGTTAGTTCCACCACTGACAGAGGAGACAAGTTTTGAGGAGCAGAAGAGGTATTGTGTGTGTGTGTTAATGCATTCAAGCTCTCAACATCTGGTTCCTTCTGGTACCAGAAGCAGTGACATAGCACAACCACCACCAAAGTGCATTCCTGAGAAGCGTGTTGCATTTGAGCAGAGGGGATGAGTTTTGAGAAACAGCAGAAAAGTTATTGTCATTGTGTATGTTACTGGATTTAATAAACAAATGACTTTCTGAATTACAAATCATTATCACAAGTATGTATACATACATAAATAACTAATTATCCAAAAACAAAACATTTAAACACTAAAATAAATTGATTCATTATAACAAATATCTATACTCTGTAGAAATAAGGAATTATCTGAAAAATGAATTAACGTAACATAACAAATATAACAGAATGGAATTATGTATTTTAGAAATGAAAACAAAGCAAAACTATTTTCCGTCATGCACAAGTGTATGCTCTACCTTGAGCAGCACCAAAAGCAATCAAGCTGGTGACACTAAATAATATTCTTATTCTCTAAAAATAATCAATACATGTCCACTACTTAAGGGCCCTTTAATAGATTTTTCATGAAATAGTCTCTTACTGTGTTTTATCTAACTTTTTCCCCATCACTTCTGTTTGTCTGAAATTAGCACATTTCTTTACTTGGGACCAGGTGCACTACACTGCAAATCCCATAGCTCATAGTTCATAGTTCCTAGTCCATAAAAGAATGGAGCAAGAGATGGTGGCTTTGTTTCTACAAACAGTAGGGCCACAGAGAAATTAATGTAACCACTCTCTAACAGAAAGTCGGATCACAGAAACAAAAAATGGAATTTGGAGGTTTGGATGAGGCTGAAAGCAAAGGAAGATACTTTATAGTTAAGAATATATACTTGAATATAATTTTAAACCAGAGTTTAGTGTCACCCTACTGGCCTTTTCCAGGACAACAACAGGCAGACTAGTACATAAAAAGAGCACTACTTGCACCCAGTAGTCCAGCATGCACACCCAATAGATAATGAATGTGATTGGTAAAGCAATCTGCTATCAAAAAATAATGCACCTTCACCACAGGATAATAAACTGTAGCTTTTCAATCACAAATTCACCCCTGCTGCATTGAAGGCCCTCTCTGACATGACACGTGAAGCAGAAGGAACAAAGCACCAAACAATCAATTCAAAATTCCATATATCCTTTATTCTTGACAGTGGAGTCAGAACCAGTGGACAAGTTTTAGCCAATGCATTTTGGAAGCAATTGAATGGCCCTCCATCAGGGTTAAAATACATATCCATCACAACAAATAGGTGAAATACTGTATAAGCAAATTGTCACCTGATTAGAACAAAAGAGCTAATAATTAACTCAGAGAACTCATATTATTCTCAGTGAATACCTCTAACTGAAATTTTGTGGAAAAACACATTTACAGAATAAAGAAAACATCCATTTTATTTAGTGACAGGTGCTTTGACTGACAGAGTGCTTTAAAAAAAGTGTGTCCAATGCCACATTTTAAATCAAGTATAAATAATGTAATATTTACAGGTGTGATAGCTAAAACATTAGGTGTTACACTATGCATTATTTTCGTTAGTATAATTGTATTTGGCTTTGGCCAGTAAACCCCTTGAAGCTTTCTGTACTTTATTTGTATAATTATGGGGGAGTTCACCATTTATTATTTATGGTAACAGAGGGCAACTTTATCTCCGTTAAGCATTAAAAGATAAAGCACCTAAAAAAAAAAAATTCTACTCTTCTAAACACAAAAAGTGCAATGGTTGCTTAAAGACAGTTGGCCACTGTCTATTTCACCAAGAAACTAATGGCAAAAGGGGAGTTCAATCATTTTCTTCTAAACGTATTCAATACTGACAAATGTATTAGTGAATAGTAAAAAAAAAAAAAATCCATGGGAAAGACGGTATGAAAAGTGAATTTAGCATTTTTGCATCTAGGTATCCAAAGCATACTATGACGAGTTATGTCATCTCTTTGGCCGCGTACACACGATCAGTCCACCTGATGAGAACGGTCTGAAGGACGGTCTGAAGGACCATTTTCATCGGTTAACCAATGAAGCTGACTGATGGTCTGATGTGCCTACACACCATCGGTTAAAAAAACGATTGTGTTAGAATGCTGTGACGTTTACGTGTTTTAACACAACAACGTGCTGAAAAAAAGTTCAATGCTTCCAAGCATGCGTCGACTTGATTCTGAGCATGCGTGGCCTTTTAACTGATGCTTTTGCATACTAACGATCGGTTTTGACCCATCGGTCAGGCATCCATCAGTCAAATTTTAAAGCAAGTTCTCTTTTTTTTACCGTAGGTTAACTGACCAATTGGGCCCACACACGATCAGATTGGACCGATGAAACGGTCCTTCAGTCCGTTTTCATCAATTTTGACTGATCGTGTGTACGCGGGCTTAGTCTGTCCAAGCTAGCTATTAATAATCCTGCAATTTCAAACACTAAAATCCATATTGCAAAGAGTTAAATGGAGCCTACACTCAACCCTCTCTTAGGGGAGTTACTTCTATGAGTGCCTGATGTTATGATTATGGAACCAGGCCTTTCTTCAAAGTGTTGATCTAGTGAAGTTAACAATGGTAATATTGTATCGGGCTCAAAGATATTACATAAGATGGGTTCATATTTGGTCAATTATGTCACCCGGGATCTTCGGTGATATTACTGACCAAATATAGTCATATCCAAATTATGTCAAGGATAAAAGGTATGGTATTAATTTTTGTGAGTACCCCATGCTATTTTTTTCATTGGTATATCTCTTAACCCTTTTGCTGCCAGGCCCTGTGCTCCATTTTTACACTCAGATGGCCAGGCCATTTTTCCCTTTTTGCCATTGCTTTTTAATTCACCCTTACAGCTTTTAGAGTTTGTTAAAGATCCCCCAAACCATATATTTTCTGAAAGCACATGACCAGTAGAATACAAATAAAGTGCTACTGATTTTTAGGACACAATAATATTTGCACAATGTTTATCAATCAATAGTTCCATTGATCATCAAGAAAGCATAAAGATGCAGCGCTATATAAAAAATATACAAAAGCCCCAGATAAAAATAACAGGGGTTAGTGTTCAGTGTAAAATCATAAGTAGTGAGAGATCCAAACTGCATCACCCAAGACTTGTCATTGGAGACTTAATGAGTCCCTCCTACGACATGCGGAAACAATGGACAGACTTCTCAAGAATTTGGAGGAGTTTTTCCGTTTAAATGAAGGTTCGGTCCCCGATACATCCACTGTATGGGAAGCCCACAAGGCCTTTTTTAGAGGCGAGTGCATCTCAGCCAGCTCTCGCTTGAAACGCGACTCTGTTAGATTGAGGTTGGAGCTGGTGGCCCAGCTACGGACGGCGGAGGCACAGTTACTCCGCTCTCCTACGGTGGGTCGCTTGCGAACGGTGATTGCTATTCGTAACCGTATTAGGTCTCTAGATACAAACAAAGTTTCGAAGTCAATGCTATGGTCCAAGCAAAAATTTTATGAGTATGCAGACAAGCCTCATAGGATGCTGGTCAACAGGCTCAAGCCCCGCCCTTTTCTAAACATCCCTGATCATATAGTCCAATCAGATGGTTCACCTACACATTGTCCTCAGACCATGTCCGGAGTTTTTGGAGAGTATTATAGTAAACTTTATAATTGCTTAAGTACAGATCCACAGGCACAATTCTCACAAGACGGACTAGATGCCTTTGTGTCATCTGTACACCTTCCCAGATTGTCCCTAGACCAACGTTCCTCTTTGAATCAACCTATTTCCGTTGAAGAACTAACAGACGTAATTAAGCACCTCCCCTCGCATAAGGCCCCAGGGCCAGATGGTCTCCCCTACTCCTACTACAAGACATTTTTGCCGACCCTAACTCCACACTTGCTAGCTCTGTTCGCCTCCCTACTCCAGGGAAAGCTACCGCATTCTTCGTTTTTGCACGCTTTTGTAACCGTTATCCCTAAACCGGGTAAAGATCCGTCCCTTCCCGATAACTACCGACCCATCGCCCTATTAAATTCGGATTACAAAATCTTTACCAAGATTTTAGCGAATAGACTGTCTTTACTGCTACCGGCTCTAATCCATAGAGATCAGGTAGGATTCGTCCCCATGAGACATGCTGGAGACAACACGCGTCGGACTATCGATCTTATAGACCTGCTTACAAAAACCAAGAGTCCAGCTTTGATTCTTGGTTTAGATGCCCAAAAAGCATTCGATCGACTTAGCTGGCCGTATATGTTCGCAATACTAACTCGTTATGGCTTCTCAGGTCCCTTTGTCCAAGCTCTTCGAGCCCTATACTCGAAGCCCACATCACAAGTACAACTTTCCTCACACTTATCGAGTCCTTTCTCCCTTAGTAACGGTACAAGACAGGGCTGCCCTCTGTCGCCACTCCTTTTTATTCTTAGTCTGGAACCCCTGGCTGCGGTTATACGGGCTTGTCCAGATATTAGAGGGGTACACCTTCGACGCAAGGAATATAAACTATCTATGTTCGCAGATGACATTCTTCTCACTCTCACCCACCCCCACTGCTCCTTGCCACATCTGCATAACCTGCTATCAGCCTTTAGTTGCCTCTCAGGTTTTAAAATTAATGCTGCTAAAACGGAAGCACTACCCGTAAATGTCTCTGCCTCATTACTGTCTTCTCTCCAAAGCAAATATAATTATCATTGGTGCTCTCAGTCACTTAAATATTTAGGTGTTCAGCTCACTGCCTCTTATGACACACTATATCGGGCCAATTTCCCCCCCCTGTTCGCGGAAATCAATCGTTTGCTGACTCATTGGACCACTCTCCCCCTATCCCTGCTGGGGAGAATTAATGTACTTAAAATGTCCATCCTTCCTAAATTGTTATACCTGTTTGAAACGCTCCCAGTTGCGGTCCCACTGACGCAGCTGAAATCCCTTCAAAGGAGGAGTCTCCGCTTTATCTGGAACAACAATTCTCACAGGATGGCAGGGACAGTGGTCTTGGCCCGGAAAAATAGGGGGGGTTTGGGAGGCCCAGATTTTATCAAATATTATCATGCATCCCATCTGAGAGCTCTTGCTTCATGGACCTCCCGGAATGCCCCGAATAGGTGGGCGGAAATAGAAATGACTGTCACAGCCCCAGTCCACCCTTGCTATATGCTCTGGCCCTCCACTGCCCTTCATATGCCCCAGCTGCGGAAACTTTGCTTAGCTCCCATGCTGTTCACGTTATCTATCTGGAAACGCTGCTCTGAGCGCTATTCCTTGTCCTCCCCGTGCCCACCACTCTTGAATATCCTATTTAACCCAGACATCCCAGATAGCCTCTCCTATGATCGTATGTTGCCATGGTCCCAGGCTGGACTCTTCCAACTACGGCATTTTGTTAATCCTGGGTCACAACGTCTACTGACTTTTCCTGAGTTACAAACACAGCACAAAATTCCCCAAAAGCTCTTACATTCCTACCTACAGATTAGGCATTTTTTCTCCTCCAGATCCCCTTCTTTGACTTTGGAGAAGCCAACAGACTTCGAAGCCTTGTGCGCTAGAGGCCCTCATGAGCCCCAGATGATCTCCACTATCTATAAAATATTACATGAGGCAGTTCCTATGATGGAGGCTACTCACCTCTACATGAGAAAATGGTCTCAGATCCTGCAGCATGACATTTCCTTGTTAGATTGGGAAAGCATCTGGAAGCACACTTCCAAGATATCTCGATGTGTGTCCCACAAGGAAACCGCATACAAAGTCCTGATGCATTGGTATAAGACCCCAGATATTTTACATGCCCGCAACAGAACAGTCTCAAAACAATGCTGGAGATGTAACGGTGCTGTGGGCACTCATTTCCACATTTTTTGGGAATGTCCCCCTGTTAACCAATTCTGGCTTCAAACCCAGAAATTGTTAGAAAATCTGATTGGTTCTCCCATTCCTTTGAAGCCCATACACTGTTTGTTAGGTCTCCCTTTTCCTGGTATTTCTAAGGCCCTGCGCCAACTGATGTCTTTTGTTTTATTGGCAGCTAAAAGGGTCATCCCTAGGTTGTGGCTGTCCACCTCACCCCCAACCATCCCACAACTACTCACTACTGTAGCTGACATACGCAGAATGGAGCAGTTGACGGCTACGGTGGAGGGTACGGAGCAGAAATTTTATGAGACGTGGTCAGCGTGGGATGAATCAGAGTATGGGTCTGAGGGAACTGGTTCGAGTTAGGTTTCATCATGTGCTTACGTATTCTTATGAACGTATTCGTTATCCATACCTCTCTAAGTGCAGTGTTTTGTTTTGTTTTTTTTGGTAGGGTACATTGTTTGTTTATAGTATGTCTATGTTTATGCGGCCTATATGATCCCTATCAAGCCAGGTTGGGTAATTTTAGTCTCTGCTTTCCCTGTTCTACTATGTGGTTATCTTCTCTACTCGTATTTAACGGATCGGTTTTCTATACCCCACTCAAGGTAACTGTTCATTCACATCGTCATTCATTTACTTGTACAAATTGCATATGCTCGGTAGTTCGCTTGGATAATGTATACCTGCCATTGTTTCATACTGTTAATGATTCTTGTGTATATTCTTTTGTATGACTTGAAAACTTATAAATAAACAATTAAAAAAAAAAAATCATAAGTAGTGAATTAAATGGAGAAAAATTCAAAAATGACAAAGAATATATACAAAGGTTCAAAAATAAAGTGCTGTGTGTGTATATATCTATATATATATATATATATATATATATATATACACTCCTGTAAGTGAAACAGAAACCTTCAAGGTGCAATACCATGAGCAAACATGGATGATCTAAACACAAATTGCACATACAATGGTTTGCAACCAGAACCAACTGCAGGGAGATGGTTTAAATAGCCACTTAAAAGTTCCTGAAAACATTCACTATATTATGTTCAGTTCCATTGATATAATCACAGGGTGCTGTCATTCATGAGATGTAGTAGCAAAGCTGAGATATGTAGGGTGGTTTTCACACACAGCACTTGCATCCAGGGAACGTGCATCCAACACCAGGGAATGGGATTGGGTACTCTTACTCCAAACTGTGGATGCACACGCCAGTAGCAGTGGGTCAAATATGCACAGATTGTCGTCAGGGACTCGCTCTCCAACCGGAATTCCTGTAGAGGGAATGGTGTACACCTACACCTGTATTGATGGAGCCAATGGTAACTCAGAGACTTGAACTGCAATGGCGGTGTTCGCGATGTAAGTGGTTCTCATTGTATCCAAAGGGCAGAGTGAATCATAAGAGAAAAATAAAGTCTGCAAACTTCTATTAATATGCACGTCCGGAGGGATGCCGTGGTGATGTATTGAGATGCATGTCTAGAGGGATGCTAGAGTGATATGTGTTCTTTTTTTACATCAAACTGCAATCTACCAAGTTTTAACTGAAATGCTTATTTTTTATGTTTAATTAATTGCAATAATCAGTGGTTCTCGGCTAGCAGTTTGTACCATCCAATACCTAAACGGCACCAAGGCTGCTTTTTAACCTTTTTTTAAAAATTCCCCCAAACGGACCAAGGAGTAGTCATTCAAGATTACATATACCATGATGCTCCAGTGACCGGGCACGCCCCCTGAAGACGTTCAACGAATGAAACGTACGTCGGAGGCAGTACCCGGTCACGTGACGTGCATCCCGACCTGAGGAGCTAGCAGCTGGGAACGTGAGGTCGTGCTACGGTGGTGGCAAGGGATCCCTGGACAACCCAATCACCTACCGCATTGACGGTGACACGTCTGCAGCCCCAGTGCCGGGTAGGCACAATTACAGTAAGAGGCTATTTGGCTTTTTCCTTTTTGTTTTTAATACTTTTATTAAACAACATCACGCTATTGGCTTCGCCATTGGTTTTTTTCATATCCCCATGTGGAATCCTGGTGATGAGGTTTACATCAATCATTTCCTGTCGTTATGTGTGCAGGCACAATCCTGCATATGCTCATTTGACTAACTTTTTCACTAAAGTAGTCAATTTGTTCTGGTAAGCGCATCCATTTTTATCAGCACATTTTTGGGTGTAAAAGAAGATTCAAGTTTGGTGGTGGCATTTTACTTTCACACAAGCAAGATATAACAAATTAAGAAGATTCAAATCATTTAATTGTTACACTCCACCTATGGATGTTGGGACATCATGTTTTTGATTGTTTTATGACACAGAGACAATATCTACTATTCACTTTATTGATCACCATAATGAATGTATATTGATTTATTACTTTGTGGTATAGCGCCCTCTATTTTTCCTTTTAACCATTGCAATCAGTATTGTATATGAGGAGCAGCTTTTTGTAACTTAATATTTATATACATATTTAATTTTTGTTGGCGCTGATTTTCACTCTATCAAACTTCCATTGGTACTTACATCACGAACATCGCCATTGCAGTCCAAGTCTCTGGGTTATCGTTGATAAAAACACAGTACATTTTACAAAATTCCTACTAAATATAAAAGCTTAACCTGTATTGAGTTAATAAATAACAAATATGTGTATTTTTTGTAATGTACGCCTTTTTGTAAAATGGTGAAGACTGAACATATGCAAAAATGTAAATAACCACATTTCTGAAAAAATCGGCATGGTTTTTATTGTTCCCCTACAGCTTTCAGAGTTTGTTAAAGACCCCTAAAATGATATATTTTCTGAAAGCATAAGGCCAATAAAATAAAAAGAAGGTGCTATTGATTTTTAAGGCCCCACAATATTTGCGCAAAACGATATATCAAACGATATATTCACAAAAACAAATTCTAAAATCATTTTTAGTAGATACAAACACAGCAGTTTACAAAATTCCAGATAAATTCCTACTAAATATAAAAGCCTAACCTGTACTGAGTTAATAAATAAAAAATATTTGACATTTTTTATTTATGCCTTTTTGCAAAATGGTAAAAACTGAAATTTTGCAAAAATGTAAATAACCTAATTTCTCAAAAAATCTGAAGGTTCTCATTGTTCCCTTACAGCTTTCAGAATTTGTTAAAGACCCCCCAAATCATATATTTTCTGAGAGCATAGGACCAGTAGGATAAAAAGAAGGTGCTACTGATTTGTAAGGACCCACGACATTAGCGCAAATGTTTATCAAAGCAATATTTTTGCTAAAAATACACTAAACTCATTGGCCCGGATTCACATACATTGGTGCATCTTTATGCCGGCATAGCGTATCTTATTTATGCTACGCTGGCGCAACGCTGAGAGGAAAGCATGGAATTCACAAAGCAAATGCTCCCAACGTTGCGCCGGCGTAGCATATAGTCGTCGCCGTAAGCCGACGTAAGTCAAAGTAGGTGGAAGTGGGCTAGAAGTGGGCGTGATACATTTAAATGAAGCGTGACCCAATGCAAATGATGGCCTGAACTTCAAAAATGTACTAAAAACTAACGGAGCATGCGTAGTACCTTGGACGCATCCCAGTGCGCATGCTCACAGTCATGTCGAAATAACTGCCTAAGATACGTCCAATCACTGCCTACGACGTGAACGTAACCTACGCCCAGCCCTATTCATGTACTATGTAAACGACCTAAATTTCAACAGCGTTCGTTCCCTGGTCCATACCTTTGCATGAGTTGCGCCTCCTATATGGGGAATAACTTTACGCCATCCGTAACCCTTACGCAAACTGCTTAATACATGCGCCGGGCGCAAGTACGTTCGTGAATCGGCGTATCTCCCTCATTTGCATATTTGCATTGAAATCAATGGGAGTTCCAAATGCGTCCAGCGTAAATATGCGCCCACTCTACGCCGGCCTAGGCAAGTTATGTTGGTCAGATGAAGTCAGTTTTTTCTAGTTCTATGGGTACGGCGCATAGATACGACGGCGCATATTTACACTTACGTGGCGTATCTCAAGATATGTCGGCATAAGTGCTTTGTGAATCCAGGCCATTATTAGCAGTTATAACCACAACACATTTTACAAAGTTCCTAATAAATATAAAAGCTCAATCTGTATTGAGTTAATAAATAACAAATATTTGTAAAAAAAAATTGAAAAATAGTAAAAATCGGACGTACACAAAAGTTTCTTAGAAAAGCTGGAGGTTTTCTTTTTTCACCTACAGCTTTCAGGATTTGTAAAAGACCCACCAAACCATTCATTTTCTAAAAGCACATTGGCCAGTAGAATAAAAATAAGGTACTACTGATTCTTAAGGTAGTGCGATATTTGCGCGAATGTTTATCAAAACAATTTTATTTAAATTATTAATAGTAAATTAATACATGGCAAAATGTACAAAATTCCTGCGAAATTCCAAGTAAATATAAAAGTTAAAACTGTATTGAGATAATAAATAACAAATATTTGTACATTTTAAATTGCACCTTTTTGTGAAATAGTGAAAACTGAAGGTATGCAAAACTGTAAATAAAAAGGCTACCATTTTTCACTTACAGCTGTCAGAATTTGAAAAGACCCATCAAACTAAATATTTGACATGTAGAATAAAAAAAAGTGCTACATATTTTTTGAGCCCTGCATTGTGCAAATGTTCAACATATCGCTATTTTCACAAAAAATACACTAACATCATTAATAGTGGACATAAACACAACATAACTTACAAAATTCCTGCTAAATTGCTACTAAAGTGTACTCCCATGGAGGGCCATGTTTACCCGTACGGGGATGCACAGGTGTTACGTGCAGCCCTGTACAGGCAGTCCCATTTATGAGAATTGGGATGAAACGGCTGCACAGGCATAGCTGCTGTTCTCAATCTGACATCTGTGGGGGTGTGGGTACATGGCACTGAACGCAGACAGTGTTAGCTCAGGGACATGCATGTGGATCTACATGGATGTAAAATTTGGACCAACGGCTCTCTTCGTGCAGTTGTACATCCCAAATTACATCAATGGGACTGCCTGCACAGAGATGCATGTAACACCTGTGCATCCCTGTAAAGGTATGCTGTGTATGCCCTGTGTGAACAAGGCCTTGTGGCCCCTTTCACACAAGCAGACCGATCAGGTCTCCCTGTCCGTTTTTTAGATGGGAACAATCAGACCAACCATTGTTCTCTATGGAGAGGCTGATGTAAATGGACATGTGTCTGTTTACACCCATCTGCATCTGATCCAGTCCAGTCCACTAAAACCAGATGGATGGGGATCCCAGACTCATATGTTTAAATGAATGCTCTAATTGACTTTAAAAAGGTTGGGCTTGGGCGCATAGCATTGCATTCCGAACCCACCCACTTGTGACAATAGTGAATTAATATTTATTATCATATTCCAGCTTTTCCTCCTGGCCAATCAGGATGGATCGTGTTGGCCAGGAGGAGAAGCTGAGGAAGCCGTGGAGGGGTAAGTGGGGGGTCATCATTGTGGAGAGGCTGAGTGTGGGTGGGTCTTAGTATGTTTGTGGGTTTTGTTTTTTTACTTTTTTGGTGAGATATCAGAGGTCTAAACAGGCCCCCATATCTATTTTTTTGAGACAGAGAAGATAGTCCCTTTCTTTGTAGCACTTTACTTGAATAAAAAAAGGAATCTGTATAGAGATTCCTAATTCATTCATAAAAAGAGAGTCTAATACATAGTAACACTCGCGGATTACTATGTATCAGCTGTCAGTGGATATAGGAGCAATTGCTGCCTATGTCCATTGTACTACAGGGGGGAGCTTGGTAAGGAAAGGAGAGTGGGGGGTGTAGTTTTAGGTGAAAGAGAGTGGTGGGAGGTGGAGAAGCAGGGGGCAGGGAAGCAGCGCAATGGGTGGGGGAGGGGCGGTCAAATTTTAGATTAATAACTCTGATCAGGGGGTTGTAACCTGCTGATCAGAGTTATAGAATTCTTCAGCAGTCTACTGAATAAATCTTCTCTAAATTTATGGCCATTGAAGTGACCATGAGCTTATAGGAGAGGGAGAAATTAGGTCCGTACGAACCTGGCCACATGTAGGCGCTTATGTATGCCCATATCATGTATGGACTTGGGAGTGAAAGGTTAAAATCCAAATCATACCCTCATTAAAGATACAGGTTTGGTTTTTAAATTGTGGTAGGAATGCACTCTTTTTGTTTGCTTGTTTTTATGAGGATTTAGTATGTATTTTATGGGGTACCCAATGCAAAAAAATCCATACCAGATCCCTATCCTTGATGCAGATATGATATGGATTTAAGGGGGGGACACACACAAAAAGAGAAAGCAAAGTGTGTGTGACCCCCACAGAAACATACAAGGCTACATGTGTTCAACATAGGGAGGGTACTTTGCAAGGGGGCTCCCCTGACAAAGCATCTTGTCCCAATGCTGATGAGGACAAGGATCTCTTTCCCACATCACTGGTCTGGTGGATGCTGGGATCTGTGTGGGGAATTTATCAGGATCTAGAAGCCCTCTTTAAAATAAGGTTGCCCGCAGATATTAACTCTCTACATAAATGAGTAAGGGGTACATAATTTCCCTGTTTACTCATTCCCCAAAAAAGTTATAAATTAAATAATGTAAAAACACACAAGGACCTTTATTGTATAAAACGAAAATGAAACAGGTCTTGCAGTGTAAATCCATCATCAATCACATTGTGTTGAAATGCGGGTACAACACCAATCATGATAAATTATGCCCAATGCTGGGCAATAATCATTCAGAGACCTCACTGCTGATTGCTTGAGAACAGGAACAATGATAGTGAATTTTAATCAGAAAATGATAACAGCTTGTTGCAGTAACAGATTAACAATGTTGGTAACAACCTCTTATGCCTAGTACACACGTAAGGGGTTTCCCGGAGGACTTTTAACCACCAAGAAACCTGAGGGGAAAACCAAGAACCTGCTTGGTTAATTTGTCCCCCTACACACAGGAGGGTTTCCTAACAGGAAAACTGCCATGAGAGGTTTGGTCTGGAATCCTGACCATGTGTATGCTCCACTGCAGTTCATGTCCATAGGAAAACTACCAGCTTAAAAGCCGCTGGGAAACTTGGCTGGAAAAAAGAGAGCTGGTTCTCTTTTTTTCCCTGGGACTTTTTCCTGTTGGGAAAACAGGGATGGAGCATACACATGGCCGGGATTCCTAGCCAAAAGCTCTCATGGCAACTTTCCCGATGGGAAACTCGTACATGTGTACAAGGTAAAACTGATCAGTATATACCCTCAGGCCTTGTACACACGAGGGAATAAATCCGCTGAACATGGTCCGACGGACCATTTCAGCCGAAAAATCCGCTCGTGTGTAGGGGCAAATGGACCGTTCTGGCCGGAATCTTCCGGTGGAAAAATTTCAAAGCATGCTTTGAAATTTTTCCGCCGGATAGCTGCCCGTCAGATATGTCCGCTGGTTAGTACGGCAAACCAGCGGACATATCTGCCCGCACATGCGTCGTATCCTGTGAATGGATCCGACGCATGCGCGCGGAAGTGTTTACTTCCTGGTGCGGTGATGTGGCGGCGTCAACGTCACCGCCGCGTCACCGCGCTGTCCGCCGGCGGGGAATTTGATCCGATGGTGTGTACAGCCATCGGATCAAAATATCCCAGCGTAAATATGCGCTGTAAACGGTCCGGGGACCGTTTACAGTGGATAAATCCCATCGTGTGTACAAGGCCTCAGTGTACAGTAGACATGTGCATTCGCTTTCGTTAGAATGCATTTTCGTCCGAAAATCATTTTTTTTCGTTTTTCGCAAGGAGCATAAAACCGACAGATCCGACATAAAAAATGCTTTATTTTCGTTTTCGTTGCGGTAAAAATTCGATATAGAGAAATTCGACATTATAGGGAAAAGATTCGACATTATAGAGAAAAGATTCGACACTATAGAAATAATAGATTCGACATTACAGGGAATAGATTTCGATTTATGAGAAAATAGATTTGACATTATAGAGAATAGATTAGACATTATTACTAGTCATACAACATTAGAATTCTTGTAGGCGGAATATTCGATTGGAAATGTACGATTCGACTTAAAGATTCAACGTTCCGTTGAATATTCTTTTGACCATTTGACAGAAACCAAGTATTATTGGATTTTCGGAGGAAAGCTATTCCCCAACGATTTTCGGGAGTAACTAAATAAATTTATTTTCCAAACGAAAACGAAAAAACGAAACAAAATATTCCAGTCTGCACATGTCTAGTGTACAGTACTGCTACTTTTTCCTCAATATAGATTTCACCTCATATGGCTGTGATATGAGTGTTTGTTCCTCTACAGGTTCTTTAATGAGGGTTTCATCTGTAAAATGTTGATCATCAAAATTGACATATAAAATTGTTTAGGGTATCAGGGTGTACAGTGTCACTAATGTGTGGAGTATTCATTTTAAAATCTCTTGTCATTTTAATTCCTTTCCTTTCTACTGTGATTATTTTTACCAAGATGGAATCCAATGTACTGTTTGTACTTATGTTTAGAATGTTTAATACCCCTTTTTAGTTGTTTCAACAGTCAACAGATCACCAGATTTAAAGACAGCACTTTATTCTCTGAGTAGAGTCTCGACTTTTTCATCCAAATGTGACTTTTAATACACCTAGATGGTTTTAGTAGTTAGTACAACCTCATTACAGAAATGTATGTGGGATAAAACAGATAAGGTGCATTGCTACAAATTTGCACCTGGTGCAGACAGACTCCAGTCTGTGATTTCAAAGCAGACCTGCAAGAGTGAGGTGGTTTCCTCACTTCAAATAAACCGTAGTACACACAAGCCGAATGTTGGTCGACATTAGCCGACTCCTGTTGCAGTGTTAATTTTGTCAACTAAAATGACTAAAACATTTTAGTCAACCAAATGAATACTATAGTAGTCAACTAAAATACGACTAAAACTAAAACTAAAACAATTAAGATGACTAAAATACAACTAAAACTAAAATGCAATTTTAGTCAAAAGACTAGGGCCGCATACACACAATCAAATCTGTCTGCTGGAAATGGTCTGCCAGACCGTTTCAGCAGACAGATTCGATCGTGTGTACGGGCAAACAGACGAATTTGGCCAGCCGACAGATTTGAAAGCATGCTTTCAAATCTGTCGGCTGGGAATCCGTCCGCCCGACATGTCTGCTGGTTAGTACGCTAACCAGCAGACATATCTTCTCGCACACGCTTTGAATGGTTTTGACGCATGCGCGGAAGTGTTTTAATTCCTGGTGTGGTGACGTGGCGGCGTCAACGTCACCGCCACGTCAGCGCGCTGTCTGCCGGCGGGGATTTTGGTTTGATCGTGTGTACAGCGATCAAACCAATATGTCCCCAGCAGACAGATATGTTCAAATTGGTCTGTCCGACCGATTTGAACAGATACATTTACTCGTCTGTACGGGCCTAAGACTAAAACTAAATTGAAATTTGACTTAAAAATTAACACTGGTCTGTAGAGCATATTCATAACTCAATACCATAAATAATAACATATTCGATTTTTCACTCCAGCAGTATATCCACTTAAGACCCGGACCAAAATGCAGGTAAAGGACCTTGCCCCTTTTTGCGATTCGGCACTGCGTCGTTTTAACTGACAATTGCGCGGTCGTGCGACGTGGCTCCCAAACAAAATTGGCGTCTTCTTTTCCCCACAAATAGAGCTTTCTTTTGGTGGTATTTGATCACCTCTGCGGTTTTTATTTGTTGCGCTATAAACAAAAATAGAGCGACAATTTAAAAAAAAATGCAATATTTTTTACTTTTTGCTATAATAAATATCCCCCAAAAATATATAAAAAAACATTTTTTTTCCTCAGTTTAGGCCGATACGTATTCTTCTACGTATTTTTGGTAAAGAAAATCGCAATAAGCGTTTATCGGTTGGTTTTCGCAAAATTTATAGCGTTTACAAAATAAGGGATAGTTTTATTGCATTTTTATAATTTTTTTTTTTTTTACTACTAATAGCGACGATCAGCGATTTTTTTCGTGACTGCGACAATATGGCGGACACTTCGGACAATTTTGACACATTTTTGGGACAATTGTCATTTTCACAGCAAAAAATGCATTTAAATTGCATTGTTTACTGTGGAAATTACAGTTGCAGTTTGGGAGTTAACCACAGGTGGCGCTGTAGGGGATGTGTGACCTAATGTGTGTGTTTACAACTGTAGGGGGGTGTGGCTGTAGGTGTGACATCATCGATCGCGTCCCCCTATTACAGGGATGACGCGATCGATGCTACAGCCACAGAGAAGCACGGGGAAGCCGTGTGTACACACGGCTCTCCCCGTTCTTCCGCTCCAGGGACGGATCGCCGCACTCCAGCGGCGATCGGGTCCGCGAATCCCGCGGTCCCGGTCCTGGAGCTTCGGACCGGGTCGCGGGCGCGCACCCGCGACCCACGGCTGGGTACTAAAATCAACGTATATATACGTTGATGTGCCCAGCCGTGCCATTCTGCCGACGTAAATGTGCAGTAGGCGGTCCTTAAGTGGATATAATGAGTTTGGAAATTGTAGAGAAATGTTAAATAATGCATTACACTTTAATTACACCCGTTGATTTAAGCCGACTAAAATGAGTTTGTGATGAGAAAATGTACTTGAGATTTTAGTCTACTAAAATATACTGGAAATTTAGTTGACTAAAACTAAAACGATTGCAGAAAACTAAAATGGGACTAAAATTAAAATGCCATTTTAGTCCTAAGACTAAAACTAAATTGAAATTTGCTGCCAAAATTAACACTGTTCTGTCGGACGAGCATGCTGGAAAACTAGCAGCCGACCAGCTGCCAATCAGCACTCTGAGCCAATGGCCCTGTCGGAACACAATAGAACAGCAGGAGATATCACTGTACTAACACCTGACTGTTAGTGCAGTTGTTTCAGCCCGAGCTGTCAGTATTTTTTTTCCTCAACCCGCTGGGTTGAAGGAAAACAAGAACTAGTGGTGTGTATTAGGCTTTAGACAGTTTTAACTGGAATTGTTCTGCAGATTAGAGGTTTGTAAAATGAAATTATCATCAGTGAGATGTGATCTGATACACCACGATATGGTAACAAGGTAGTTGTTATTACTCCACTGGGGCACTAAGATTTTTATGGAGCTGCTGAAATCTATTTGCTTCCAAATTCAAATTTGTATGTATTTTTGCAATATTATACCCCTTTAAAGCTTTTTTTCTCTTTTGTTATTTTGTTCTCTATTCAATTTTCTTAACAAGTCACAGCTATAAGGCAGGCTAACTGTACTTATTTATTATGTCAAAAAACAATTTACAAATTTGCATATTGGCCTGTGTTCATGTTCAATACTCCTGTAGAGTTGAATGTTCCAAAATATACAGTATTTCACTAAACCAATATGGGTATTTAAAATGTATAAAGGCCATTCTGAAAATTACATCTTTTAGCAAATTCGACACAAAATACAGAGATCTTACAGTTTCATGGCTATTCTAAATATTAGATTTTAACCTCAGATCGCTATGCCATTTGATATGTATCACAACAGGTGAAGAGTCAATTATGTAGAATCTGACTAGATTACTCTATGCACAAATAGATTGAGGGCAAAGGCATTTTATATTCTAATGCCGCGTACACACGACCGTTTTTCGGGTTCTAAAAAATTACGGGCCAGATTCAGGTACATTGGCGTATATTTTGACCGGAGTAGCGCACCTCCTTTACGTTAGACCGGCGCAATGTAGAGGCGCAATCACCGTATCCTCGTAGTATTTGCGCCGGTGAAACGTAATTCCCGAGGCGTAAGGCGGAGTAATTCAAATTGGGAAGGACCTGGGCGTGTTACATTGACATGAGCCGTGACCCCATGCAAATGAAGGGCCGGCCGGATCGCACATGCGCACATGAAGCAGACCATGGTGAGCACCTCTGTGCGCATGCTCACAACTCGGGAACGGAGCAATCAGTAAAATTGGAAGTGGACCCGGGCAACTTAGTGCGCTACGCAGAGAGCTTAAATAGACAGACACAAACGCCCTTCCTTTGCAAAAGTACATCCCTTTGTATCCCTTCCTATACAGCAAGGTGCTTTTGTTCTGTTGTTTGTTCGCGTTTCTTGCGTTGTGACTTGTCTTTGTGATACTGTATTTGTTGACTGTTTGGGCTAGTGTTTTGTAGAATATATTTGATAGTGTTTTTTGGTGACTGGTTTTGAGACTTTTTTGTTGATAGATTTTGTTTGTTTTGTTGTTTGTTTTTTCCTGCTTGTTTTTGTGAGTGATTTTTGTTGATTGTTTGGGAGAGAGTTGTTGTATAAATATGACTGAAAGGAAGCGCAAGACCAATTTTACTTTGGGGGAGAAACAAATTATTGCCCGGGCCCTTACCCAATATGGGCGTTTCCTACACAGCACAGAGAGTGCCAACACCACCTCGGCCAGGAAGAAGGAGATATTGCAGAACATTACCGACCAGATAAATTCATTGGGGGGGGGACCCGGACACGCGAGGGGATCGTCAAGAAGATCAATGATCTCCGGCATCTGGTCCGTGGGAAGCTGGCCAAAATTGCAGCCCATGCCAGGGGCACTGGAGGGGGCCCACCATGCCCTGTGAGGCTGACAGCAGAGGAGCGTGTGGTGGCCCAGACCTTTAACAGGCAGCAAGTGGACGGCCTGCCTGGCTATGACTCCATTGAGGAGGCTGTGATGACAGGTAAGGTTTTTTTTTCCTATCTGGTGTGTAGCATGTGTGGGGGGGGGAGGGAATATGTGGCAAGTGTGTGGATCCTCCAACCTGTGAATGTTTTGTGTCATCCACAGATGTGCAGGAGGGTGCTGGGCCATCTGGCCTGACCGCACCATCCCCGGGACAACAGCCTGATGAGGACCCCCAGACAAGGCCGGAGTCCTCGGAGTAGTTTGAGGAGGAGGAGTTTGAGTTGGAGAAGGAGGTCATGTCAGGCAGTGGCTTGTTATTTTTGGAGGACTCTTCCCCTCTGGCTGGCAGCAGCCAGCCCTCCATAAGGGGGAGCCCCTCCCACTCCTCCCTCAACAGGGCTCCCCTCCCAAGGGGCTCCCCTTCTCCCCGGCCACAAGCATCATCTGGAGGCAGGAAGTCATCCCAGAAGACCAGGGGGGTGGTCGAGGTTCTGCCCGCCAATCTCAGAAGGGACCAGGCCCTTCAGACCCACCATCTGGGACAGGTCAGCCAGACTTTGGGGCGGATGGAGGAGAGCCTGTCCACCATAAAGGATACGCTTTGGGACCTGGACTGCCACTCCCGGGCTCTTACAAACTGCCTAAATGAACTGCAGACTACTACAGCAGGCGTTGGGCAGGATGTGAGGCCCTCACCCAGGCTATCCAGGCCAATACGGCAACACTAAATGCTGGCCTGAACAGAATAGCCGTGGCCTTGGAGGGCAGGCCGCCAGGTGGGCAGAGACCAGGGGCATGCTCCTTCTTTCCCCGGATTACCCCCCCCCCCATGTGCCTTCCCTGAGAAGCCGGGGCCGTGGCCGTGGGCGCGCCAGGCGTGGGTCACGCCAGCGGCATCCATTTGCTGGAAATTTTTTGTTTTTTGCTGGAAATTTTTTGTTTTTTGCTGGTCAATTTTTTTTTGGGTTGTGAATGATTTTTGAATGTGGGGGTGACATTCCTGCCGGAAAAGGGGTGTCACCCAGGACCAGGGAGAAGTGATCCCCAGGTCTGTGTGAATGGTGTATGAATGTACAGTGACATAATTGGAGCCGTGGCGTGGCGTTGCTGCTCACAAGTCCTGCATGGTGGGCTTGTGCCAATCCAATTTGATGAGGATGTGATGTGTCTGTGCTAGGGACCACAGTGGTGTGCATTCATGCATTCTCATTGTGCCATGATTAATGTGTGTGTTTAACGTGCAAAGATGCCTAATGTGGGCTGTCTCCTGGCTGCTCTTCCCTCAGAAGACAGGGTAGCCTCGGTTAGGGGGGGATTGTCTGGTTCAGGGGTCAGGTCATCACGTATGTCAATCTGCAGGCCCTTTCTCACTGCGAAGTTGTGCAGCATGCAACATGCACCGATGATCTGGCACACAAAGTTTGGGGAATACAACAGGGTACCCCCAGACTTATCCAGGCATCGGAAACGTGACTTCAGGAGGCCAAAGGTGCACTCCACGACTGCACGGGTTTGGGCGTGGGCTTTATTGTATCTTTCCTCTCCTGGGGTTTGGGGGTTCCGGATAGGAGTCATGAGATGGGGTCCAAGTGCATATGCAGAGTCACCTGGAAGGGAAAAGACAGGAGGATGTTAGTAGTGCATGTGCCCCTTGTGATGTGTGCATCATGGGGGGGACAGTCATGCCTGCCACCCATGTCACTCACCAACCAGCCAGGTGTCCCCATACACATTCTGTTCGAATTCCATTGGGATGGGGCTCTGATTGTATATGTAGCTGTCATGGCTGGGTCCGGGGTGTTTGGCACGGACGTGCCATATGAGGCCTTGGGCATCGACTATCACCTGTACGTTGATGGAATGCCAATGCTTCCGATTGCAGTATATGTGCTCTGTCTCACGGGGGGGCTGGAGTGCCACATGTGTGCAATCAATGGCCCCCACGGTGCGTGGGAATCTGGCAATTCTGTAGAAATCTGTCATTGCCTTTAGCCGCAGGTTCCTCCTGGGTGGGTTTGATGATTTGGTTGGCCATGCGTCTGAGGATTGCTGGGATAACCTGGTGCACACATCTGCTCATGGAGGATTGTGCCATCCCAGCCACCACTCCACTTGTTCTTTGAAAAGAGCCAGTGGCAAGGAAATGCAGTGTTGCCAGGACCTTGACCAGTGGCTGCACTGCATGTGAGCGGTGTGTTGGGCTGGTAATGTCTTCCTGCAGGGTTGTGGTTAATTCCATGATGGCAGCAGGGGTGAATCTGAAGATGCGATACACCTCAGAATCACTCATGCCAAAGATGTCTATGCGTGTGCAGTATAACCTCTCCCTTGCCCTCCTCCGTGCCCTCCTCCTTCTTTGCTCCTCTAAAGTCAGTAGTATAGCTATGAGCAAGGATGCCCCTGGCATGTTGTCATACAGTTTGTTGTCCTGCTAATGTGACTGCTCAGCTCGTCCCTAACAGTGTTGCTTTAGCTGACATGTAGACGGATTGTCTAATTTTATACCACCTTTTATATGGACTAATTTTAGACAGGACGTGCAGCTGTTGTGCACAGCGTGTAGCCTGCGCTGCACCAACTTACTTTTGTGGATCCCCGTAACTCCCTCATTTGCATATTTGAATAGCAAATCAATGGTGTCTAGCGCAAGTTTGCGTGCACGGATGCGCCAGTCTATCGAAATTACACCGGTCGAAAAAAATTAGATTTCATGCGTATATCGTTTTGGGGATGTGGCACATCGATACGCATGCGCAGATTTAGACTTACGCCACGCATCTCCTGTATCGGCGGCGTAATGGCTCTCTGAATCTGGCCCTACATTTTTAAAGCGGATGGTTCACAAATAAAAAATATTAAAAGCCAGCAGCAACAAATACTGCAGCTGCTGACTTTTAATATTAGGACACTTACCTGTCCTGGAGTCCAGCGCCGTCCGCAGCAGAGGATGAGCGATCGCTCGTCACCCTGCTGCTCCCCCCTCCATCCACGGTGAGGGAACCAGGAAGTGAAGCGCTGCGGCTTCACTGCCCGGTTCCCTACGGCGCATGCGCGAGTCACGCTGCGCCCGCGAATTGGCTCCAGCTGTGTGCTGGGAGCTGAGTGTTCCCAGCACACAACGGGCGGGAGACGGGATGTGATGCAATGCCCGTCTTTTGCCCGTGAATGCTGGGCCGGAAGTGGGTGCAGATACATGTCTATCTGCACCCCCCTCCCCCCTGAAAGGTGTCAATTGTGACACCGGAGGGGGGGAGTGTTCGGATCAGCGGATCTTCACTTTAGGGTGGAGATCCGCTTTAAGGGTCTAGAAAAAAACTATTTTTTTTAACCCGATCATTAAAACGCCCCTGCCTACACATGATCGTGAAAAAAAATGCTCTAGCAAAGCGCGGTGACGTACAACACGTACAAAGGCACTATAAAGGGGAAGTTCCATTCGGGTGGCGCCACCCTTTGGGCTGCTTTAGCTGATTTTGTGTTAGTAAAAGATGATTCGCGACGCGATTTTCTGTCTGTTACAGCGCAATGAATGTGCTTACTCCACTACGAACGGTAGTTTTACCAGAACGAGCGCTCCCGTCTCATAACTTGCCTCTGAGCATGCATGTTTTTTTCACGTCGTTAAAACCCACACACAACCATTTTTTAAAACCTTAAAAACGACAACGTTGAAAACGTTGTGACAAATTAAAGCATGTTCGGAAAAAAAATTGGGCAAAAAAAAAAAAATTGGCCATTTTTTAGATTGTGAAGAATGATCTGAGGCCCACACATGATCGTTTTTAATGACATTTAAAAAAATTTCATTTTTTAGAATCCATGTGTATGCGCCAATATTGTTTGATAAGGTGTATATACGTCATTTAAAGGAGAAGTCCAGCCTGAGCTTTTTAGGCTGGGCTACTCCTCTGGGTCACAGAAGTGCAATTCATTTTGCACGCCTGTGACCTGTTTCCAGCAGAGAGCAGACTGAAGTCTGTTCTTCCCTAGCGTCACTGCTATAAGTCAAGGCAGCATGTCATCCTGATTTCTGAAGTCTGGATCTAACTAATGGCGAGCCGCCGAGACGTTGAGATGGCCACTCCTCGCGCCTCCACAGCTTAGCGCTCCAATGAGCATGGAGGATCAGAGCAGGAGAGATGCTGACTGACAGGCAGCATCTCTCCACTGGGGGAGGCGAGAGAACTGAGCCATGAGCCGTGTTCGGTGGCTTGGTTCTCAGTGCAGAGGGACAGATGCAACATCGGTCTGATGCTGCATCCACTGAGGTAAGTATGAATATATACATATATGTATAAAAAAAACATACTTCCCTTTTAAGCCTCCTTGTCAACCTGAAGACCACATTGAGAGGAATCAAGGGTAATACAAAGTGTCACAAATATGTTCTAAATGAAAATAAGTCAATATTAAATGTCAACACAGAGTGGGACAATTTTCTGTGTACAGTTTCAAAAAAAATACTAGAAGTTGTTCATACATTTCAAGATCATATTTTCTCAAGCAGCATCTATATTCTGATTTATTATTGGATGTCTTTTCCATATATACAGCATGCACAGTAAATCAAAACATAGCAGAAAAAAGTATATCAGTGCTTGTGTTATGATAAATCTTTTTTTTTTCACATATAAGGGGATGCCTTATATGTGAAATGTGAAAAATGTATGCGGTCAAATGAATAATTCATGAAAGAGATGCTAGGCAATAAAATATGCTGGAGGTCAGGTTTGCTGTATCTGAAACCTGATCCTATTTAATTGAATGTACTGTCCATATACACTGATATCACACTCAGCATTCACAAGGATTTTTTTGTTTGAATATACAGAAAAATATTTAAACTCCACTTTTGTTGAGATAAAAAATGTTCTGTGTACATTAAAGGGATTTTAACAAATTCTGTTTAAGGCCGCGTACACACGATCGGTTTTGTCCGATGAAACTGGCCTTAAGTGCAGTGGCGTCTCCAGCTTTCATATTTAGGGGGGCACATGGGGGGACAGGCACAAAAGTAGGGGGGGCAGATTGGGCGGCTGTGGTTGTGTGAACGCTTGCATTATGCAGTGTCAGCGAGCAGAGGGAGGGGGGAGCAATGCCCCGCAGAGCTGACTGGGGACGCTCTTCCTCTCAGGAGAGACTGTTTTTTTTGGGGGGGGCACATGGTGGGGCACAGCATAATGTTGGGGGGGTCAGGGCCCCCTCTGCCCCCCCCCTAGAATCGCCTCTGCTTAAGTGTACGGCTCATCGGACCGTCGTCCGTCAGACCAAAGTTTTAAAACTTGCTTTAAAATCGGACCGATGGACGCCTGACCATCGGACCAAACCGATTGTTAGTACGCAAAAGCATCGGACCAAAAACCTGCGCATGCTCAGAATCAAGTCGACGCATGCTTGGAAGCATTGAACTTAGTTTTTTCAGCACGTAGTTGTGTTCTATGTCACCACGTTCTGACCCGATCGGATTTTGGACTCATGATGTATACGCATATCAGACCATCAGGCCACTTCAGCGGTGAACCGATGAAAACGGTCCATCAGGCCATTCTCATCGGGTTGGACAGATCGTGTGTACGCGGCCTAAGATTCCTTACATTTTGTTATTCTGAATAAATAGCTGCTTGTTTGTCTGTGCCCATGTGAATCCATATGAGAGTGGTTGTATAGTTATCAATCAGCTGCACAGCTCTAATGAGTAAAGTTGCAGGCTCTGCATACCTTTAGACATAATTTCCCTTTGAGAGAATCACAACAAAATAAAAATTTATGTTGCAGGGATGCTAAAAATTTGATTTGTATCTTAGTGCAGACTTCTGGGAAAACCAGTCAGTCACACAGGCAGGACATTACATTTCTGGGGGGGGGGGGGCGTTCTGTACACCATCTATTAACAGAATGCCTCCATATTGCATAGAAGTTTACCAGGGCTGGTTCAAGGATTTTTGACACCCTAGGCAAAACCTTATTTTGAATCCAAACCCCCCACACACATATCAGTTCCCCTCTGTACCCCCTGCACATCTGTCCCCCCCTCTGTACCCACCTGCACACCTGCCCCCCTACACACACATCTGTTCCCCCTGCACCTGTGCTACCCTCTGTACCCCCCCTGCACACCAGTCCCCCCTACACACACATATCTGTTCCCCCTCTGTACCCCCCTGCACATCTGCTTCCTCCCCACACGCACATATATCTGTTCCCCCTCTGTACCCCCCTGCACATCTGCCCCCCACACATATATGTTACCTCTGTAACCCCTTGCACGTCTGTCCCCCCCCACACATATCTGTTCCCCCTCTGTACCCCCTGCACATCTGTCCCCACACACATATATGTACCCCCTGCATGTCTGCCCCCCACATACCTGTACCCTCCTGCACATCTGTTTCCCCTCCCCCCACACACATATCAGTTCCCCCTCTGTACACAGTGCAATGCACTATAAGCTTGACAGCAGAGTAAATTATTTACTTCTTGTGACTGGGTGTAGGCTGAAACACTGAGATTGTTGCCTGTGATCCGCCTATACCCGAGCCAGCGGCGGTGATGGCTTTACTCCAGTAGTGGCACTGCTGATCGAAGCCTGAGGAAGGAGTATGCACACTCCGAGCGCAAAGCACTGCCCGCTGACCTGACCCAGAAGTGATATTGTCTGTGCACACCGCCAATCGCAGTCCCAGCCATCCAAAAGCACCGTGCACCAGCAGTGTGGCCGGAGGAATGACCTGAATGCAGACCCACGTTCGTAACAGTGATGCCGGACCTTTCCCATTACCTGGTAGTCGGAGCGGATGGACCATAATCTATACTACATGTCTGATATCACTACACCCTTGTGAGTGTATTCTAATATTTCCTTTACAATTAAAAATGTTTATATACTGCTCTTAAAGGGTGCAGTTTCTCGTTCTTTTTTTTGTGGCACTGCTGCCTGCCTATCCTCCCACAACAGATCCCTGAGCGACCAGGAGGAGTGGGGAGAGGATATCACGGCAAGACCGTGGTTACATGCAGGGCTTCCATCTCATCTAAGTTCCACTGATCATGCAGCACTTCCGGCCGGCTGATCCTTGTCCCGCCTCTCCCCTCATCTTCTCACTGCTGCTGCTAGGGTGTCACTGCAGGCAGGGGACAGAGTGGTCCGGGATGTCTTCACAGGTGCAACCGCCCTCTAGCCTGGCGCCATAATGCATGTATTTAAAAAATGCCGGTCCTGGAGTTATTTTAATAATCCGAATCACCTGGGAGAAAGCACGACACTCCACACCAGGGAGAAAGCCTCACATTACTGTGTGGAGTTACAGGCAGAAGAACAGGAAGCGAGGATTTCTCAGAAGAAATAAGGACATTTAAAAGCAAAATCGAAGGATGAGGTAAGTGAAGGAGGACTGCACTAACGTAAAGGAAGCTATTTAGGGAAAAAATGTTTTACTATTACAACCCCTTTAACAATCCAAAAAAAGGAACTATCACCAACTCATTAGAGATAGCAAATGCCTTTAGTAAATTCTACTCCTCTTTTATAATCTCCAAGAGGCCCCGGACTTTCAACACCCTACAGAAGATCAAAATTCAATCTTTTTTAGACTCAATTAAGCTCCCTTCATTGACGCTTTCTCAATAAACATCCTTAGCGACACCCTTCACAGCCGAACAAATGCTTAAAGTTATTCACTCTCTACCTGCTATAAAATCTCCAGGTCCATATGGGTTTAGTAATCAATATTTTAAAATGTTCTCAGATATTCTATCCCCATATATTAGCACAGTAACCAATCAAGCAGCACAACAGGCTCTTTCCCTAAAGAAACTCTGGAAGCCCTTATAGCAATACCCAAACCAGGTAAACCCTCCTCGAACCCTGCAAACTTTGGACCTATCTCACTAATCAATAACAATATTAATATCTATGCCAAGTTACTAGCCAACAGACTACAATCTAATATAGGGTTCATAAACGGCTGCCAGATAGCACCAGGAGATTTATTGACTTGATTCAATGAGCAGAATACCATCGGACGCCTTCTCTGCTCCTAACTTTGGACGTGTGGAAAAGCATTTGACTGGGTGCATCGGGTGTATTTCAGACAGGTTTGGTCTCACTGGCCCCTTCTGACAAGCTATTGTAGCATTATACTCCAACCCCATTGCCAGGGTCTAGATCTCTGGTATGTTGTTGGATCCATTTAAAATCACCAACGGACCAGACAGGGCTATCCTCTGTCCCCCCTCATCTTTGCCCTTGTGATTGAACCATTGGCAGAATCTATCTGCACCTGTACAACAATTAAAGGCCTAATAGTTGGTAAAGGACACAAATTTGGCTTATATGCAGATGATATTCTTCCTGCCTTAACCGACACCCTCACTTCTATCCCCACCCTTCAAAATATCCTAAAAGAGTATGGATCAATATCTTTGTACAAAGTGAATAACTCCAAATCATTCATGCTGCCATTACACCTTCCTGCACCCTCACAAAAACAAATCTCCCTTGTTTCCTCCTCTTCTCCTGGGTGCACTCTTCCAAAATAACATACCTGGGTATTAAATTTACCTCCCTGGGTAACAATATCTTTCCAACTAACTATACTCTATACTTAATACTAATCTTAGAATTAGTATCAATGGCCACAGCATCATGGGCCAGGAAAATCGCCCTGGCCGTAATGTTAATTCTGCCCCATGTCCTCTGTTTTTTTAGGACAATCCCCCTTTCCATACTGGCTGCTCATCCTTGGACTTTTCAATAAATGATGAACTCCTTCATATGGAATAGTACAAGGGCAAGAGTATGCAAAGAGTCCATGTACACTCTTGCTTCCCATACAGGACAGAATGCTCCTGATCTTACCATATATTACACAACCACTATCTTAGACCAAACAACATTTTGGTGGTATCCTTCCTCAGACAAGCGATGGATACAAATAAAGCAGCAAGCTCTCTCTCCAGACTTCCAGGCACTGCTAGGAGCCTCCATGCTTACTCACAGAATCTCCAGACCTTTCTTGGGTACGGCCTATACCACGCTCAAAACTTGGCTTTCTATCCTGAAGCTCTCAGAAAACAACCACAAGGTGATTGACTCATACGCCCCACTTTCATCGCTATCTTTGATAATCCTGGACCTAGACACATCCTGATGGAAAAATGTAGGTCTCGTCTTAGTGACTCAGCTGTGTGACCAACATAGATTGCTCTCTTTCCAGGACCTCACCAAACTCTTGGACATCCTTCATAGAGACTTTTACAAACATCTTCAAATCCATCATCTACTATCTACAACAAAAGAGAAGATTCTTTACTGAACTTAATATACTCAGTATTCACTATAGAAATTCTCCACCAAAAAAGGGATCTCCCTAATATAAACAGTCTTGGGAAACTGTACAAAAAAGTATTTCAATATTTCATAGATGCTTCCTTACACCACAAACACTAGTTAACCAGTTCCCAGGTGCCCACTCCCCATTATGCTGGAGTAAGTTTGGATGCGTGGGAACTATCAGTAACATTTGGTGTCCGAAGATTGCAGATTTCTAGAAAGAGTTTTTTGTCTTCATCTCCTCTACCCAGGGGGGGACTGGCAGCCTTAGGCCTGGGGGGCAAGTCCAGTCAAGTGGCCCACTGAACCACAAATCAGCTCGCCATCCATGTCCACATGGTTTTATAACGGATGATTGATGTTATGAAGCAAGACAAATATGTAGTAATTAAAAAAGTTTTATTGCAAAAGTAAACAAAGTAAATAAGTGGAGTGGGGACTTCAGTAGGAGTGGGACTTCCTGTCCTGCTTCCGCCGAGGGGCTGGTAAGGCGATTAGGTTTAATCGCCTTACTGCAGCCCCTCCCGTAGGCAATCGTCTAGAACACTGACAGGTCCTAGATGATCGCCTGTCCAATCAGCGGCGGGCCGCGCCGCGCGCACATGTGCAGTGCGGCTCGCGCATGCGCAGTGGGTGCCCGGCCGTGAAGCCGAAAGCTTCACATGGACTGTGGGTGCCAACAGTGCCCACAGTCGCAATGAGGATGCCGGTCGGGGAGGGGGGGAGAGGAGCGGAGCCCCGGTCGGAGCGTCGCTGGAATGTGGAGAAAGTAAGTGAATGTTTATTAAAAGCCAGCAGCTACACTTTTTGTAGCTGCTGACTTTTAATAAACATTACATTTGGGTGGAACACCCCTTTAAAGTGGAGTAAGACCAAATAACTTATGAACCTATATGTAGAAAAGCTATAACTTTGTGCACTTGCTTCAGCTGGCTGAATGAAAGGCTGCAGGCTGTAATGCAGCTATTAATATATGCTGCCTGTAATTTGACAAAATGGCATACATGTGGCACAGACAGTGGAAATGAACTGATTCTGGCACTGATGAGCATTTCCTTTTGAAAATGAAACATCATTATGAGAGCAAATTTATCATTCACATCACATCACAGGGCACCTTACTTTACTTTCAGTTTAGTGCAGTCTCTCTCAGTCTCACTGATTCTGTCTTCTCTGCAGCCAGCCCACGAGTCACAGTTAGATGTATGCAGTGCTGGGACAAGGTCATCCAGCTCCCGGGGCGAAGATGGCAAAGTGTGCCCCCCCAGTTTAAACTTGAGTGGGCTTTCCGATCAGGTCTGTTTGTCAGTTTTTCAGGCGGACTTGATCGGAACCTCCATTCACTAATATGAAGCCGTACAATTTTGTGCATGATCCTGACTGTACGTGAACCTAGATTTATAGTGGTTTCACACTAGTGCACTGTGGTTTGACCACGGTGCGATTGTATGAGTGATTTACTTGCAGTTTTAGGTGTGCTCCTGATGAATTCTAGTGGACTGTGTGTTTTCTGATTGCACATCAAAGATGCAGCATGCAAGTCTGTGATTTGCTTTCATAAAAACAGTCTAATAGAATTGAATGGGAGCGCACCTAAAACTGTGGGTAAACTGCATATACAATCGCACTGTGGCCAGACCACAGCACACCAGTGTGAATCTTCTATTGGCCCCCGTTCACATTGACTGTGGCTTTGAAATTGTGCGACCTAACCTGAAAAAATGGCACAATTTTAGAGCCTCATTCCAGTGTGACTTTGGGTTGCAATTTTGAAGACATCTGTGTGGCTTCATTCACATTGATTTGAACACTGCGTTGCTAGCAATAGGATGTGACTTGTCAAACTGCATGACAAATTGCTTCAATGTGAAGGGGGGGGGGGCTAAGACATTAGAAAAGAGAGAATTGTTGAGGAGGTTGGGGGAGTATGTACCAATGTCTTCATTAGTGACAGAATGCAGACAATGTGCTAGGCTGCATGGTGGGTACAGGACAATTATGAGAGCTAAGAGCAAACTGGGATGCAAAGGGTGTAAGATGTCCATGTGGAATGCTGAGCTGAGACAGGAGGCAGCATGGTGAAGATTTATGGAGAGGACAGCAGATAAGAGACCACGGAGAAGGGAAAACATGAACTAGGCAGCCGGGGAGCGAGGAGGATAGGTGTCGAGTGACTTACTGTGTGACGGGCAGGAAAGGCAGAGAGGAGTGTAGACGGGGAGGAGCGAGCGGAGATGAGTTGCTGACCACAGTGAAAGTAACAGGGAAGAAGGTAAAGTGACCCGGGAAGGAGAGCAAGTTGAGGGCGGAAGTGCATCTTGCTTAAGGAGAGAGCTATTATTAGCAGCATGACGTGCCACATACACTTCCTACAACTCCCACAATGCAGCGCAGCAGCACCCAGCCAATCAGTGGCCACCGCTGCCGAGTTTTAGCAAAAAAAAAAAAAAAAAAACGGCCCTTTTTAATATAATATGAGCGGCCTGGGGGGCAATTTCCACTTTTCCACCTGGCCCAGTCCGCCCCTGCCTCTACCACTGGGGCGTAGATGACACCTGAAACAGCGCTCTTTGGCATTGGATTGGTTGGGTGGCCACACAAACTTTAAACTTTTATCACCCATGTCCTAATTGCAGCCAGAAGATCTCTGGCTAATGCCTGGAGATCAGGTTGTATCCTATCTATCACTATAGTTATAAACGTCTTAAACACACATGCCACCTTTGAACAAATGTTTGCACGCTTCCAGAACAAGGACTCCACATTTAGAAAAGATTAAGCATGCTGGATCAAAGACGGCAACAGCACCATCATGCCTTAAATAAAACACAAGTTCCTTTCAGTAAATAAAGAAATTTGAATTCTCTTTAGATGGAAACATCCATCCCTCGCTCTTTTTTTCCCCTCAATGGGCTCCCATTGTTTGATGTAATTTAAGATGCAGATTGGTATAGATATCGTCAACGTACTGATAATAGAAAGATGGTATTACTCTATTGCTATCCCACTATACCCTTGTTACATGATTTTTTCCTCTTAGCATCCTTTCCTACCACACCAGCATTACTCCTTTTTCTCCTCATTTCCCAGTTCCTCTTTTTACAATAGACTGTTTATTTAAGGCCTCCCTTTGCTAGATCCAATATCCCATTGGTGACGGGTGGCATTAAGTGTACTGAGTTATGTAATTCTTGCTGTTCACTTTACTAAAACTTTTTTAATAAAGGACAAGATTTAAAAAAAACGTTGTATTACTGAATGTCCATGGATACGTAATTATACAGAGTTGTTTGGGAAGCCTTGGGCAGCCCTGCCTTATGGGATATTCTGGTCAAAAGAAAAAAACGGCCCAAGCCACTTCCTTAAATTTTTTTTGAAGAGATACTAAAAAAGAAGCACTGACAGTCAAGCTATGGCTGCTTAAGTAAATAGAATATTGCCGCCCGTGTTCCCTCATACTTCTATGGAGCTATAAGGGCTGCCATTTGAGACATCCTTCTGAAAATATACCGTATTTATCGGCATATAACACGCATAGGTGTATAACACGCACCCTAACTTTAAGAGGGAAGTTTCAGGAAAGAAAACTTTCCACAGCCCCCTACGTATAACACACAGGCACAGTTTACCCTCTATTTTCAGGGTAAAAAAGTGAGTGTTATACGCCAATAAATACAGTAAGTTCCCTAGATTTTATGTTGATCTTGTGGCTTCATTATTTTCTGACTATGTAATTAGTGTTATTATTATACAGAATTTATATACTGCCAACAGTTTGTGCAGCACTTAAAAATATAAAGGCAGACATTACAATTGCATTACAATTTGGTACAAGAGGAATCAGAGGGCCCTGCTCATTAGAGCTTACAATCTAAAAAGGGAGGGTCAATTAATACAAAAGGTAATAGCTGTGGGGGCGTGAGCTGATGGAGGAAGTAAAACACTGTATTAGTTAGACGCAGGATCTTTAAAGAAAAGGGTTTTCAGGGATTGTCTAAAGATGGATCGATTAGGGGACAGTCTGACAGATTGGGGAATGGAGTTCCAAAGCATAGGAGAAGCTCTGGAGAAGTCCTGGAGGCAATCATGTGAGGAAGTGACAAGGTAGCTAGAGAGCAGGAGGTCTTGGGAGGACCAAAGAGAGCCGCTTGGTTGGTATTTTGGAACTAGGTTAGTGATGTAGCTGGGGCAGAGTTATGAATGGCTTTGACATTTTTTGTTAGTACTTTGAATTTTATTCGTTGGATGAGTGGAAGCCAGTGGAGGGATTGGCAGAGAGGGGTGGAGGACACTGAATGGTTGGTAAGGTGGATGAGACTTGTAGCGACATTCATTATGGACTGAAGGGGGATAGTCTATGTAAAGGTAATCCAATGAGGAGGGAGTTGTAGTAATCGAGGTGAGAGATAACCAGGGAGGGAATTAGGCCACGTACACACGATCAGACTGGTCCGATGAGACTGGTCCGACAGACCGTTTTCATCAGGCCACCGCTGAAGTGGTCTGATGGTCTGATGTGCGTACACAAAACTTTGGTCCGATGGGCCGTACACACGATCAATTTGGTCTGATGAAACTGGCCTTAAGGCCAGTTTCATCGGACCGGTCTGATCATGTGAACGCGGCCTTAGAAGCTTGGTAGTGTAGTTAGTTAATTGATGCAAGAGGATATGCATGACAGCCAGCCTTTGAACTAGCATTGAAAGAAATGTCTACATTGGCAGAATTCATGTTTCTCTTAGGAAATGTTTCCTTTAAAGTGCTTATTAAACTTACCTACTGTGCACCTACACCCCCTTCCTGCCCAGACAAAATTAAGTTCCCGCACTGCGTCGCTTTAACTGACAATTGCTTTGTCCCAAACAAAATTGTTTTTTTCCCACAAATAGACTTCTTTTGGTGGTATTTGATCCCATTTTTTGCGCTATAAACAAAATAGAGCGTCAATTTTTAAAAAAATGCAATATTTTTTCCTTTTTGCTATAATAAATAACCCCAAAAAATATATTAAAAAAATATTTTTTCCTCAGTTTAGGCCGATACGTATTCTTCTACATATTTTTGGTAAAAAAAAATGCAATAAGCGTTTATCGGTTGGTTTGCGCAAAATTTATAGGTTTACAAAATAGGGGATGTTTAAATATTAATGGCGGCGATCTGCGATTTTTTTATTGGGAACATGCACCGTTTAGGAGATATTTCACTTGTAGTCCACCAAAAATCTTAACTGCGCATTGCACGGCGAAGAAATTAAACTAAGTGCCGTTTCTTCCCTAGCCTGTGCCATTAACCGCGGCACCCGTGTGCATGCGCTGGAGTGGCATCACGTGGCTCCGGCGAATCACAGAGCCTGAGTCTGCGGCCAGAAAGGAAGAGGGGCGAGAAGATGGATGCTGGCTACACAGGGACATCGCTGGATTCTTTTGCAGGTAAGTGTCACATAATGGGCTAGTATGCGATGCATACTAGCCCATTATGCTTTTCATTTGCAGGCTTTGCAGACAGCAAAAGAGGAAGTAGAACCCATTAGGGTTTACTTCCTCTTTAACCCACAGGGTACAATTTACCTTTATCATCTTGGTTGATGAATCTAATGTCCCCCTGCAGCTGTAATGCGAGAGAGGAGAAAGACAGTGGGTCACGTGATCGTCGATCTATGCTCTATAAACAAGGTATATAGCTGCATTTTTTTTATAAAGCACAGTCACAAGTCAACTAAGAGGATAATGTAAATGGTACCCTAATTTGAGCAGAAGAAGAGGGGGGGGGGGCAGACACAGAGCTCACAGACAGGGAGGGGGAGGATGGAGGAGGACAGAGACGACAGAGAGCAGGGCTATGACTATTATGTCAGGGCTCTGCAGCCATGATACACTGTGGTCAGTTTACAGGGGACGGGAGGGCTATTTTAGCTGATAATTGCGCAGTCGTGCAACGCTGCACCCAAATAAAATTTGTGTCCGTTTTTTCCCCACAAAGAGAGCTTTCTTTTAGTGATATTTATTCACCTCTGCGTTTTTTTTTTTTTTTTTTTGTGCTATAAACAAAAAAAAGACTGTCAATTTTGAAAAAAATAATAAAAAAATGTATTTCCTGCTATAAAATATAACCAATAAAAAATGTAAAACATTTCTTCAATTTAGGCCAATATGTATTTTGCTACATATTTTTGGCAAAAGAAAACCAAAATAAGCATATATTGATTGGTTTGCGCAAAAGTTAGAGCACCTACAAAATAGGGAATAGATCTATTGCATTTTTATTATTATTATTTTTTTTTATTAGTAATGGTGGCGTTCAGTAATTTTTAGCGGGACTGCAACATTGTGGAGGAAGGATCAGCCACCTAACTGACATTTTTGACACTTTTCTGGGAACCAGTGACATTATTACAGTGATCAGTGCTAAAAATATGCATTGACATTGTACTAATGACACTGGCAAGGAAGGGGTTAACATCAGGGGCGATCGAGGGGTTAACTGTGTTTCATGAGTGTGTTTACTAACTATATGGGGGATGGGCTACCTGGGACAACACAGAGATCCATCTTTCTGCATAGCAGAAAGACAGCATTTCAGTGTTACCCCCTGTCAGAACGAAGATCTGCCTTGTTTGCTTTGCCAGGTCCCTGTTCTATCTCTGCGGGGAATGATCGCGGGCAGCCAGCCGACATTGAGTCCACTAGACCCACTGATTGGCTCCCCTGCTGGCCAATCGGCACACATGTGTCACAGAAGCTAGTGCACAAACTGCTGTACCGGTACAGCAATTCGTAAAGCCGAGCCACCTTTCAGCAGTGTAACTGTGGTGGCTGGTCGAAAAGTGGTTAAAGGAACATGATAATTTTTTTTTTTTATTGGGGATTATCAAAACACTTTAAAGCGGTGTTCCACCCACTGCTGCAAACATTAAAAGCCAGCAGCTACACATACTGCAGCTGATGGCTTTCAATATTAGGACACTTACATGTCCTGGAGTCCAGCTATGTCAGCACATCAGCTGATGTTTCCATCAGCTATCGGGTGCATGCCGCCGCCATTGCGAGTAAGGGAACCCGGCAGTGTAGCCTTACGGCTTCATGCTGGGAACCCTACTGCTTATGCACAAAAGCTCCGCTCCTCTCCTCTCTCCTACTGGCCAGGTGACAGGGGGAGGAGGAGGGAACTGAGCTGTGACATCATAGACCATAGTCCAGACTCCCGCAAGTGTGAGCAGGATACCTGTCAAGGCCAGGTATCCACTCCCCTCCCCTTGAAAGGTGCCAAATGTGGCACCTGAGGGGGGAGGAGACAAATCAGCATGAGTTCCACTATAGAGTGGAAATCCACTTTAAAGTTAATGTTACTTTTTTGATACACCTGCTTCTATTATTGGATAACATTTGTAGGATTCTCAGTTGCTTTGACTTGTTGCCTGAAATTGCGCCTTAAAGAATTAGAGAGGTTTAGCATTACCTACAGACCATATGCTACATTGTAGTATAACACATTAGTGATTCAATACAAAATTACATCTTTGTCAGAATTGTTAAGATAACGGAAATGCTTATTGTTGCTGGTAAGAGAAAAAAAAACTCATCTGCAATTAGAATATAAATCACAGCAGATAATTTGATAGTGGAAAAGTTTTTCAGTGGTTTGGATGATTTCCTGTTGTTGTTTGGTCTTGGGCATTGATTTACTTAATATTGTAAAGCAGCAGGACCACATAATTACAGCAATCAGTCTATGAAGATATTCATCTGTTGAGAACTGGGTAGAGTAAATGAAGCAGAGAGATGCCCAGCAGATATTTTTTCTTTCCTCTTATGCAAAAATAATTTAAGTAATTTAATCTATGTAATAATATACAAAACACCTTTTTTTAGGTTGATAAAAATAAACATAAAAATAATTGTTGTAAATTTAATGCACATTTAAAGTGATTTTTATTATAAAGTGATTCTAGGTGCTATTTAATACTTCTCTGTGTGTGTTTTTTTTTGGTACAAAATGTTATCAGACATATGTGAATGTACAGTACTACCAGTGAAAATAAGCCCATTGTTTGTAATATAATTAAGTAAACGAATACATGAAATTGCAAACTAAACACATACCAAGAAAATTCACCTTAGCCCAGGTTCACACTTGGCTGCAGGACTGACACCGTGCGAGTTCAGCTGAACCTCCCACAATTTCACTCCCGCTGGTAGTCCCAATTTCGGCCGCAATTAGAGGGACATGCACCAGTGTGAACCAGGGCTAAGACAAGCATCTAAAGCATGTGTATGCTTTTTGGAGTGTCCAGACAAAAGTCTACTATATTAAAGTAACCCTCCAATTGATATCAAACACTATTTCCTATGGGTCAAGTTCATATTAAGGGGGTGAGGCACCAGCCCCTGAAATGAATTGGCTTTATGTACATTCATCCTTTAGGGATAAACTTGTAAGTAGACATTTTAACATCACAGTAAGTATGGTGTGGGGCCTATTTTGAGACTTTCCTGTCACTGTGACTTCTGTGGAAATATATTTGTCACTGGGTTAGGAGGGGATAGCCTTCGATCAAAACATTGTCAGACGTTCTTACTTTTCCTCACATTACTTTCTTTTTATTTTTCCTGTATACCCTTTGAAGATAATTTGCATTAATTTATGCCCTCACAAAAAGGTGTGGGAAAAGTTATAGCGTCTACAAACTCTGGTACATTTTCTGGAATTTACGCAGCTTTTAGTTTATGACTGCCTATCTCATTTCTTGAGGTGCTAAAATGGCAGGGCAGTACAACCCTCCCACCTCCAAATGACCAAATTTTGGAAAGTAGACACCCCAAGGAAAATGCTGAGAGGCATGTTGAGCCCATTGAGTATTTAATTTTTTTGTCACAAGTGGTTGAAAAATTACAGAAAAAGGCGCATGCGTGGGAGCTCCTAAGATGGCGGCTTATGACCGGAGCTCCCCTCACCGCCGGCCGTTAGATGCTAATTCCCGGGGATTCAGCCCAGATACGGACGACAAAAAGATATCCGAGGACTGCGGAGACGGTGGTGTACCGGAAAATACCGGGTAATCTCTTCTATGTACAGGGGAAACATATACAGAAGCCTAGTAAGGAACGATCGCTAAGGACCGGGTATCCACTCTCTGTCGTTAATGCGACGGTAATTAACAGGATTATAAACCCGCTAAGGGTGGAAAATTAACATCACCGGGTTGCGGACACATTGTAGACCCGGTCCATGCCGGGCAAATTCTACAAAAGGGGCAAGAAACATAATAAAAGGCTTGTTAAGAACAGAACACTTTTCAAGATGGCCGCCGTACCTCAGACACGCACACTGAATACAGCTGAGGCCTCCATGACTGACAGGCAAGCTATGTCTCCTATGATGACCCCATCTTTACCTCAGACACCAAATTCTGACACTTGCCCTATTCTATTTTTCCCTGTATTAATTGGAAATAAAGAATCCTATGGATGCTGGTCGTTTAACCCCTGTGGAAATTCCCTCACAAAATCCTGTACATATGACTACAAAGGCTGAACAGGCTCTTGATGTCACTTTCAATGTTTCTGAATTATTCACTAGAATATCTGAAATGCTGGACAAAGGATTAGCGCAAAATGCAGAGAGGATCACTGGAGAAATTAGGGCTGACTTTCAGAGTCTTGGAAACAGAAAAAAAAATATTGAACACAAACTGGATGTTAATACAGCAAGAACTGATCAGAATGCTGAACATTTTCAATTCATGCAGGAACAGCTGGAAGCTGCTCAGGCGCAGATTGATGATTTGGAGAACAGATCAAGAAGGGATAACTTCAGGGTCAGAGGATTGCCAAAATCCATTATTGATGTTCATACAGCTATACAGGACATTATCAAAGTTCTGTTCCCATCTATTCCAGCTCACAAACTGGAATTGGACCATGCACATAGGTCCCTGGGACCTTTTAGGAAGGATGGTTTACCAAGGGATGTGGTAGTTAAACCACATTATTATTCTACCAAGGAGGACATAATGAAACAGTCTCGCAAACATGAACACCTACAGTATCAAGGCACCACCATCCAAATATTTTCTGATATTTCCCCATACACGATACAGAGAAGAAGAGCTATGAAGCCTTTATTGTCTGCCCTCATGAAAAAAGACATAAGATTTTCATTTAATGGCAGGCATTATGTGGTACATCATTTTCAGGAAGGTGAGAGACTGTTGCTGGATTTGAAGATTATCTTTATAGAACCTGAAATGGACATTACACCTACCCAGCAAAGTTCTGTCAAAAGACAAACCCCTATTAGCCCGACTTCTGCTGCCTGGAACAGAGTCAAACACAGGAAGGTTAAAGATAACTTTGCTACCTGAGGAGGAGATCCATGTTTTTGGATGTCTTTTTGACATCTGATGGTCACCGTTTTTCTTTCTCTAATTTTCATTCCTGTAAGAAATTATTTCACCAAAAAGCTACATGTCTGTACTTTCCCAAGAAACATATATTTTTATTACTTTTTGAACACTATATAATTTGTTTTTATTGGTATATGATTACATGTTAATAGGTTGATACTTGTTGGACTTGAATTTCTTATGAGGGGAGATGGGGGTAGGGTTTTTTTTGGAACCTGGGAAAATGACTTTAGTATTTGTTGCATTTAATATGTCATATTGGGTTGAATTCTTCTTAACTGTGATTTTCATTACGGGTTGTTGAGCCGTCGTCGACGGTCGGTGGTGAGGCATTGGGCCGCAGCCTGCTTCTTGGATCGATGTTTGGTTGCCCTGAGGAGTAGGTACATAGCCCTTTTCTTTTTGGGCTATTCTATGGTCATGTGTTTGAATGAGGGGAGGGGGGATTTACTCTTCCCTCATTCTGGGTCATATATTGACCTTCGGTTATTCTACATATTGCTAAATTGTTTTTGTCCTTTTTTTTACTGCTCTATCTTTTCTCTCTCTGCTGTCTACTTTTCCCTTTCGGCCTACCTGCCAGTGAGAGGTTTCATGTGGATGTATCATTCTGCAACCCAGATAGTTTATCTAATTTGTTTAATATGTTTCATGATATGGATATGGTTTGGGCATGCATGAGGATTAATTTTACCATTTCTATAACCCATGACTGGTACGGCTAGTTCTCCTGCTTCCATTTGAGTTGTTTCACACAACACACAGGGGTTGAATTCTCCAGTTAAAAGACGCAAGGCGCTACAAGTCTACAAGTCCCTTCATGTTGATGTGTTTTTTCTACAAGAGACCCACTTCCCAAAGCGGTACACCCCCTCGTTTTTGCATGCCCACTTTCGGATGTTTTACTTGTCAAAGGCGGAAAATAACACTAGAGGAGTGGCAATTTTATTCTCCAAACACTGCAGTTTTAATTTATTTAAGGAATATGCGGATCCAGAGGGTAAATTCATTTTGGTGAAGGGCACTCTGGAAGGGAGAATGTATAGTTTTGTTTCATATTATGCATCTAATAGGGAACAGAAGAGTTTTTTTTTGCCAAATGTCTCTCCAGCCCTTTGTAGAGGGTGTCATAATTATGGGAGGAGACTCCAATTTGGCCGTTGATTTCAGACTGGATAAATCCAGTCCAACAAAGGCTAAATTAATCAGAGCTACTAAAGCCAGTACTCAAGTTGCTTGTATGCTTCACCAATCTGGATTGACTGATATATGGAGAGAATTGAAGCCAACAGCTAAAGATTTTACTCACTTTTCTAACCCCCACCAATCGTATTTACGTATAGATCATATTACTTTCCACTCATCACGTCCCCTTGGCTCAGAAGTCCTCTATTATAGATGTCCCATGGTCGGAACATTCCATGGTTCTGTTTTCTTTAAGAAGAGACAGTATTAACCAAAGAGTATCTCATTGGACCCTTAACCAGTCGATTTTGAAAGACCCAACTATAGTTACGGAGATTGAACAAGCTATAACAGAATATTTTGATATTAACGACATGAAGTCTCCCTTATGGGTGGCTCATAAGGTGACTGTGATAGGCAAACTGAAACAGATCGCAGTTAGACAAAAAAGAATGAAGAGGTTGGAGGTGGAAGAACTTGAAAAGAAATTCAATGATTTGAGTAAAAAACATAAAATGGATCCCTATGGATTTCCAACTTCCAAATTGGACGCTGCCAGGACAGCTTTGAATCTAGCGCTTACAGTAAGAGCAGATGAGGTTATCAAATGGTCTGGAGCTAGATTTTATAGATTAAAAGATAAGATTGGCCCAATGTTGGCACATAAACTGTCTCCTAGATTTAGATCAAGAGTCCTTCCTAAAATTAAACAAACCAATGGTTCATTTACCCTGAACCCTCAGAAAGTGATGAAAGCCTTTCAAAATTTGTATTCAGAACTTTATGATTTTTTTTTTTTTTTTTAAGTGTATTTTTGTGCGTGAACTCGAGAGAGAGGAGCCGGACTGCAGGAGTTGGGAGTAGGTAGACCCTCCCCCCGGAGGCATTCGCCATCCTTCTCCATGCCCCTGGTGGCAATGGCGGGTGTGAAGGGGGGCCTCCCACTCACCCCGCCCTACCTGCTCCTCTTGGGAGCCCAACTGGGGCCCAACGGGACCCCAATGGGGCAGAGGGACTCCCCCTATGAGGGAGTGAGGGGGTCTAGCCCACCCAGCCCCATAGGTCCTTTGCCTCTCTTTATTTTAAGAGACCGCATGGCCAAAGTGCGTGTGTTTTTTTTAAACCAATTTCGTGTGCGTGCAAGTGTGGTGGTTTTTTGGGGGGGGTGGGCGCACTAAGCACAGGCGTACCTTGCATAGCACACCCACCGGGAGCCGGGATGAGACCACCAAACTCAATTCACATGTAGCCGAGACCGGGATCCGAACCCTTGGCTGCAGAGGTGAATGGCTTGTCAACGCAGTGCCAATCACGTTGAGCCACCACAGCTCCCTAAGAACTTTATGATTTTGAAGTACACTTCACTTCTAATAGCGTAGGAGAATTTCTTGATAGCTTAGCCATTCCAATATTGGCGGAGGTGCATAGAGAGAAAATGGAGGCTCCCATATCGATTGAGGAAGTTTCTGAAGTGATCAAATTGTTAATAACGGATAAAGCTCCAGGACCAGATGTTTTTTCTTGACAAATACTTGACAAATGGTAACCCAATAGATAATCAGCTTAATTTGGCATATAGTTCTGTGATCCCAAAACCTGACAAAGATACCAGTCAAGTTGAAAATTATAGACCAATATGTTTGATTAACAATGACCTTAAAATATTAACCAAAATAATAGGCAATAGAATATCATCATCCATTGGTCAGTATATACATAAGGATCAGGTGGGATTTATCCCTGGTAGACAAGGTCCAGACCAGGTAAGAAGAGTGGTAGACCTAATTTCCATAATGCAATCCGGATGGATTGGAGAGCATAAACAAGAGGGTATGCTCTTATCATTAGATCTTCAGAAGGCCTTTGATTCGGTCTCTTTGCCATATATGTTTAAGATTTTGAGGCGTTGGGGGTTTGGTTAAGAGTTTTGGGCATATTATCTGCACGTTACTCTTCTCCTGAGGCTAAAATAAGATTACAAGGACTATTTTCAGAATCAATTAGAATTAAAAGGGGATGTCTATGGTCTCCTCTGATATTCGCAGTTGTTATAGAATCTTTGGCAATAGCTATTGGGAATAACCCGAATATCAGAGGGGTCCAATGTCCCCGTAAGGACCATAAATTTGCATTGTTTGCAGATGACCTGTTACTTTTCGTAACCTCTCCAATTTCCTCTTTGTCTGAAATCTACTCTGTGCTTGACAAATTCTCCAGGGCTTCGGGTCTCAAAGTCAATATGGCCAAATCTAAGGCCCTTAATGTTTCACTCCCTGAAGATGTGGTATCCTTACTACAAAAAAAATTTGGTTGGAAAGATTCACCTATCAAATATTTGGGTGTCAATTTATCTTCGAAGTTTGAAGATCTATACACAGCCAATTACCCTCCCATGTATAAGAAACTGATTTAGGCGCCTGGGGTACACAGAATATAGGTTGGATTGGCAGGATAAATTTGGTTAAGATGACTCTTTTTCCTAGACTTCTATACCTCTTTCGTTCACTCACCGATAAAAAGGAATAATTTGAAGGCTTTTAAGGGTAAAATTAACAAATTTATATGGAACAAAAAGGGCCCACGTATATCTTTGCGTAGCCTTTTAATCTCCCTAATCATAGAGGTTTGGGACTTCCAAACTTGTTGTGGTATTACCAGGCAGCTATATTGGCTCAATTGTTGGATATATACCTCAAACAGGATCAACCTGATTGGGTTAGTCTGGAAGAACAGTCGTCCCCCACATGTTCGTTGAAAAATTTATTGTGGCGTGTCCCCAAACGCAGACATTCTATTATGTCTCCGGCTCTATCACAAGCTTTAGTTCTGTGGGACTCGCTTAGAGGTAATCCTTCTTTAGTCTCAAAGAGTCAACCATTAGCTGATATATTTCAAGTAGAGCTGAAACGATTAATCGATATTATCGATAATATTCGATAATGAAAATCGTTGTCAACGATTTTCATTATCGATTAATCGGTCCGCCCTTCCGCCCATTCAAAGCCGCGGCCTCAATTACCGTTTGCCGCGGGCCCGCCGCGATTGAGCAGCGGGGGAGGTGGGGGAGCATGGAGGCACAGGATCCTGTGTCTCCGTGCGCCCCCACCACCTCCGCCGCGCGATCGCCGCGGGTCCGCGGCAAACGCTAATTGAGGCCGCGGCTTTGCGGCCTTGTGAAGTCCCAAGCTCTTCCTTCTGTGAGCTGGCGCCATCTGGTGGTGGCCGTTTGACATTACAAGTTAAACAGCAACTGTAATGTTATTTTTTACTGCCATCTCCTTCCCTATAATTAGAACCCCCAAACATTATATATATTTTTTATTCTAACACCCTAGAGAATAAAATGGCGATCGTTGCAATACTTTGTGTCACGCCGTATTTGCGCAGCGGTCTTACAAGCGCACTTTTTTTGGATTTTTTTTTTTTTTTAATTAAAAAATAAAACAGTAAAGTTATCCCAATTTTTTTTTAGATTGTGAAAGATAATGTTACGCCGAGTAAATTGATACCCAACATGTCACGCTTCAAAATTGCGCCCGCTCGTGGAATGGCGTCAAACTTTTACCCTTTAAAATCTCCATAGGTGACGTTTAAAAAAAATACAAGTTGCATGTTTTGAGTTACAGAGGAGGTCTAGAGCTAGAATTATTGCTCTCGCTCCAACAATCGCGGTGATACCTCACGCGTATATGTTCGCTTCTGCGCGCAAGCTCGTCGGGACGGGGCGCATTTTCTGGCTCCTAACTTTTTTAGCTGGCTCCTAGATTCCAAGCAAATTTGTCAAGCCCTGCCGTGAGGGATAGTGCCCCAGCATTGGTGTTCCCGGGAGGAATAGTGCCCCAGCATTGGTGTTCCCGGGAGGAATAGTGCCCCAGCATTGGTGTTCCCGGGAGGAATAGTGCCCCAGCATTGGTGTTCCCGGGAGGAATAGTGCCCCAGCATTGGTGTTCCCGGGAGGAATAGTGCCCCAGCATTGGTGTTCCCGGGAGGAATAGTGCCCCAGCATTGGTGTTCCCGGGAGGAATAGTGCCCCAGCATTGGTGTTCCCGGGAGGAATAGTGCCCCAGCATTGGTGTTCCTGGGAGGAATAGTGCCCCAGCATTGGTTGTTCCTGGGAGGAACAGTGCCCCAGCATTGTTGTTCCTGGGAGGAACAGTGCCCCAGCATTGTTGTTCCCGGGAGGAATAGTGCCCCAGCATTGGTGTTCCCGGGAGGAATAGTGCCCCAGCATTGGTGTTCCCGGGAGGAATAGTGCCCCAGCATTGGTGTTCCCGGGAGGAATAGTGCCCCAGCATTGGTTTTCCCGGGTAGGAATAGTACTGCTGCAAAGTTGTGTAATGTTAATGTTAAACGTTTTTTAATCTGCCGTTTGAGTGTAACATGTTTTTTCATTATTACTGTTAAATAAACGAAAAAATTCCACATTATGTTTTTTTAATGATTTTATCCGATTAATCGATTAATCGAAAAAATAATCGGCCGATTAATCGATTATGAAAATAATCGTTAGTTGCAGCTCTAATTTCAAGTTCCGTCCTTTGCCTCCAGTATAGACGTTGAGTCCTTTCAATGGTGGCGAGACAAGGGGGTGTACTGCATTGGACAATTCTTTTCACATTTGGGTCCCCTGTTTGAACAATATTTTAAGGACAATTTTGATCTTCCTCCTTCAGAGAAATCAAGATTTTCTCAAATCTACAGTTTTGTTCAGAAACTTTGGACAGGCAAGGCTGTAACTGGTCGTTTTACACCCTATGAACATAGATGTGAACAGGCCTTAGTAAGAAGGGGGGGGAATTTCAGTAATTTATAAATCACTTGCGGACAATGTTAATAAATTACCTTATATGCTTGCTTGGGAGAAGGAACTTCAGTATGAGTGGGATTTGAAAGATTGGGGTGAAAACTTTCATAGATCTATGAAGGGCATCATCAACATGTCACTCATAGAGACTAATGTGAAAATATATACTAGGTGGTATCTAGTACCTCTAAAATAGGCCTCTATATATCCCTCATCCTCACCTCTATGCTTTAAAGGATGTCAAGGGGTGGGCTCCATGATACACTTGGTGGGAATGTCCAAGAATACCAGGATTCTGGAATAAAGTATTCCACATCATAAAACGGATTACGGGTTGTAATATACATCAGTCCCCAGAGATTGCTTTACTTGATGGATTCATACCACAAGTTTCAAAAGTTACCAGAAGGCTGATATTGTTTATCCTAACAGGAGCTAGAATTACTGTAGCAGCTGCCTGGAAGAAACAGTCGGTTTCAATATTATGTATGAAAAGAAAGGTCACTTGGATAATGGAGCAGGGAAAGAGAATTGGCTCAATGTTGGATAGACTTTCTCAGTTTAACGTAATTTGGGAACCATGGTTAAAGTATTTGGGGATCTCACAACCCGTGAGGGTTTGACAACATTACTTACTGTGGACTGATGTATACATTTGGCAAGTAGGCTCTCTGTCCCTCTACCCTCTCATCCCTACTCCCTTTCTCATTCCCTTTTTCTCTATCTTCTTCACGTTCTCTTTTTCTTTCCTTATCTCTGTTTTTGTTTTGTTTTGTTTAGGTTATCTATATATATGTGGAACTTTCTCTCTCTATATATATATGTTATTCTTTTATGTTATGGGCGGAGGAAGAGGAATGGAGAACTATTTTTTTCTTTCTCTTCTTTTCATATTTTAATTTTTTTGTGTAATGTACTTTTAGTCGGTACAGATAATTTATACTTTGTACCAGAGGTATTTGAGACGTCTTAAATTTATGAAATGGAGGTTGGTCGCGGAGTTGACTTCTCAAAACTGTGTTAATCTTAATTGTTTGTTAAGGGGAGGGGTGGTTGGGGGGAATTATTCTACCTCCTTGGGCGCAGTGTGATCCCATTTCGGGTGTCAGAGGGGGTGGAGAATACCCTTCCCATCTAAATCTATATAGGTTTGACTAGTGAGGTTTATGATTTATTCCATGTATTGTAGATTCGGGACACTAGACCGATTAGTAGGGTTTGCGGAGATTAAGTGGGTGTGGGTGGCTATCCCAGTTGAGTTTTATTGTTTTCAGGCAGGATATGCTTCCATGTTATACTTAATTTCTTTTCATCTCAGATAGAACATTATTTATGTACGGTAGAGTAGGGTCGGAGTAATGATTAATGCAAACGGATTGGATCTCAATATTTAAGTAAATGTAACAAAATGTAATGATTTACTGTTATGTTCTTTGAATTGTACTGACTTTATTCAGAAAATAAACTTAAACTTGAATGATAAAAAAGAAAAATTACAGAAAAATTTAAATTACACAAAGTTGTGACTAAATGTTAAATTGCGCAAACATGCCATGGGCATATGTGAAATGGCACCCCAAAATACATTCTTCTGCTTCTTCTGAGTATGGGGATACCTCATGTGTGAGGCTTTTTGGGAGCCTAGCCGCGTACAGGACCCCGAAAACCAATTACCGCCTTCAGGCTTTCTAAGGGCGTAAAATGGTGATTTCGCTCCTCACTACCTATCACAGTTTCAGACTCCATGAAATGTCAAGATAGCACAAAATACCCCCAAATGACCCCACTCGAGTAGACATGTGCACAACAAAAATTTTCGTTTATTTCTGTTTCGTTTCTGTTTGTTTATCGTGATTCGTAACGAGTCATAATTTCGTAAGACGTTAGTTATCGTATTCGTACTCTTTAGTATTTTCGTAACACTTTTTTTTTCCGTTTCCGTTTTTTTATGTTCGTTTATTTTTCGTTGATTCGAGATTAGTATTTTCGTTAAATGTTGTATTCTGCCTCGTTCGTATTTTTACAATGAATTTATTCGTTCATTCGTTTTTACGTTGGTTTATTTTTCGTTGTTTTGATATTCGTATTTACATTATATTTTCCATCATGCCGCGTTTGTATTTTTGTAAGAAATAAATCTTCGTTGCTTTATGATCATTCGTATTTTCGTGTCTAATTTCATTTGATTGTAACAACGTTCTTTTGTAGATTTTTTTGCATTCGTAATTCTGTTAAAATACATTTTACGTTTATTCGACACACTACTCGTCGTAATTTTGTAAAACATCGTAATTTACTGCGATTGACTTGACAGATCCACAAAACCGGTGCAACCTACCCAAACACACCCTGGACTCTGAATGGAATGCACTGCAGTCTAACACAGATAAAGACACAAGGTCAAGGAGCCACTAGGTAATAAGAAAGAAGCTCATTGTGGGAAGGAACAAACCTCTTCAGGGGAAGGGAAAGCGCTGAGTGGCTATTGGTCACAGTACTAATGAAAGTGAATTTACGTTATTTCGTATATTCGTTGTTTTCATTTCCGTTTTCCGAAGATTCGTAATTTATTTTTCGTTAGTTTTGCTTTTTGTTTTTTATTCTTTGTTCGGCATTTCGGTTGTTTTCTTTTCGTTCTTCGAATATTAGTAAGTTTGCATTTCCGTTTATTTTTCGTAATTATGATATTGTTTTTGTGTTCGGTATTTTCGTTATTTCTATGTTTTCGTTTCTTTTTTCTTTCGTTGTGTTGTTCTTTTACATTTAGTAGTTTCGTATCTTCGTAGTTTTCCATATTCGTTGATTTTGGAAATATCGTTATTCGTTATTATTTGCGCTAAACCGTTTGTTTATTCGTAGGTTAACGAATCAACGAAAATAACGAATAATGACGGAAAACGTATTCGTAATGAAAAAAATTGCACATGTCTACACTCAAGCTATTTCCTGATAGGCATGTTGAGTCCATGGAATATTTTATATTTTGCCACAAGTTTCGAGAATATTAAAAAAAAATTTTTTTTACACAAAGTTGTCACTAAATTATATATTGTTCAAACATGGCATCATTATATGTGGAATTGCACCCCAAAAAAACATTCTTCTGTTTCTCCTAAGTATGGTGATATCACATGTGGGAGACTTTTTGGAAGTTTAACCGCGTACAGGACCCCGAAAACCAATCATCGCCTTCAGGCTTTCTAAGGGTGTACATTTTTTATTTGACTCCTCACTGCCTATAACAGTTTTGGAGGCCATGAAATGCCCAGATAGCACAACACCAATTTACATAGATGTGGCTACATTTATTACAGAACAAAGAATGGTACAAAATAATAACAGAAAATCTAGCTATGGACTTCCAGTGTGAATTTCCCCAACTCAACCTTGAGGCCCATCAGTGGGCTGTCATCAACAAGGATACTTATGAATTAATTTGAGTAAAGATTCCCACCATCTATGCACTACCTAAACCCATAAAAATCTTAGCCATCCACCCAGCAGACCAATTGTGTCTGGTATTGGGTACTACACATTGGGCTAGCCAATTGATAGACATGACGGCCTCATGTTGTACAGTAGCTCTGCCATCATATGATGTCAGATTTATTAAAACACCTTCATGGCATTGAAGTACCTACAGATACAGTATTGGTAGAATTTAATGACATTAAAGCCTTGTATAGCAGTATACTATAGTTTTTAGTTTTATTAGTGGTAAAACATTTTTTAAAGGAAAGACCACAAGACCTATGAATGAATGAATGAATGAATGAATGAATGAATGCATGAATGAAAACTTGTATAGCGCGGCACATGCGAACTGAATCGCCTCTGGGCGCTTGTTGTTCCTGTCTCCTTTGATATCAAAAGAGAAAAGTCTTGACCTTTTTCCTAAATGCTAGGTGGTTCTCCTCCAACCGAATGGTGGTTGGTAAAGCGTTCCATAGTCTGGGACCTTGGATCGCGAATCTTCTTTCTCCTTTGGACTTGAAGTTGGCTTTCGGAACCTGGAGCAGGTTCTGATTCGTGGATCGCAAAACGCGATTGGGATTATGCGCTTTTATTATTTCGCATAAATAAAGGGGGGCATTCCCATAGACACATCTATGCGTAAGACAGAGAGCTTTAAAAGCAATTCTGTCTTTAACTGGCAGCCAATGAAGGGCTCTCAGAGAAGGTGAGATGGATTCCCACGGTTTTTTCCCAGTCACAAGTCTGGCGGCCGTATTCTGAACGACTTGCAGACGAGCGATTTGGTACTTGGGGAGGCCGAGGTAAAGGGCATTTGCATAATCCAGCCTGGAGTTTACAATTGCTCCCACCACGACCGCTAAATCTTCTTTAGGGATGAACGGAGTGAGTCTGCGTAGTAGGCGCAGTAGATGGTGAGATCCGCTGACTACTGACCCTATTTGAGCGTCCATTGTCATAAAGGAGTCAAAAATGACCCCTAGGCTTTTGACTTTGGCGCTAGGGGTGATGATTCTGCCCAAAATAGGCGGGGGGGTCCACGCTGTTGAAAGTTGATTCCTGCGCTTGGCGTGAAACAGAAGAAGTTCTGTTTTTGCTCCATTGAGTTTAAGGTAACTCTTTGTCATCCAGTCCTCTATCAAAGAGAGACATGTCTCTAGATTGAGGTGGTGATCCTGTCTGTTGCAGATACGGAAATACAGTTGCGTATCATCTGCATATGAGTGGTAGAGCAGTTTTTGGCTGCTGATAATCTCAAAAAGAGGACGAAGATATATGTTAAACAGCACTGGTGACAGAGGCGATCCTTGAGGGACTCCGCATGTTACTGTGCGTTTTTCCGACGTAAAAGGTCCTAACTTCACTGTTTGCGATCGGTTTTCCAAAAAAGAGGAGAACCAAGATAAATCGCTTTCTGCGACTCTGGCTACTTCAGCAAGCCGAGTCAGTAACAGTTTGTGGTCTACAGTGTCAAAAGCTGCACTTAGGTCCAACAGAACCAGGAGACAAGATTCTCCTTCGTCTGCGGCCTTGAGAACATCGTCCCATACTTTCAGCAATGCTGTTTCCGTCCCATGTCCGGGACGGAAGCCTGATTGCAATGGGTCAAGTAGCTTGTAGGTATCTAGATGCAGTTGCAGCTGTTGTACCACTACTTTCTCCATTATCTTAGAGAGTACGTTGAGGCTTGTTATGGGACGGCGGTGGAGTGGGTCCTTGGGGTCCAGGGAGGGTTTCTTCAGGATGGGTTGGATTATACCTTCTTTCAACTGTGAGGGCACTATGCCCTCCAAGAAAGACTGGTTGATAAGCTGCGTGATGGGAGGAGCCAGGATGTAGGCGCATTCCTTCAGCAGTTTTGTGGGGATAATGTCATTTGGCGCTGTGCCATTGCGCAGAGTACAAATGACATTCTTAGTGGTCTCGATGGAGATGGGTTCCAGGGTGAACTTACCTGATATCGGAGAATTTCTATGGGTGCTGTGTGAGAGGCTGCGGGGGGGGCTGGGGGGAGAATTGTTTTGCTGAATGCTTTCGCGGATTACCTCGATTTTATTAATGAAGTAATCCGATAGTTCATTGCAAAATTCTTGTGTGTCTGAACTGGGGGCTTCAATGCATCCTGGCTTCATGGTCTGGGTGACCATCTTGAAGAGTTCGCGGGGGCGGTTTAGGGCACCGTTGATAGCCTCCGAAAAATAATTTTTCTTGGCTTGGAAAATTCCTTTGTGGTATTTTCTTGTAGTCGCCTTGTAGATGGATAGGTTTAGCTCTGAAGAACATCTTTTCCAGGCAGATTCTGCCCTTCTGCGTTCTTGCTTCAGTAACGACAGCTGGTTATTAAACCAGCTGCGGTTGTTTTTCCGGATGCGGGTTCTTCGTTTTGGCGCTACCAAGTCGGCTGACTGTAGCATAGCCGAGTTTATGGCTTCCAATGTTTCAACGGCCGTTTGATGCGGCTGAGTTGTTTCTATCTTTTTCCTTAAAGTCGTTTTGAAGAGTTCCGAGTGGAGCTTCTTCTGGCATCTAGTCCAATGTATTGTCACTGGATTTGATGTTTTTGTTGTAGGGGGGATGGTGGTAATACTGAATATAATTGCATGGTGGTCTGTCCATGGCAATTTTTCATTTTCCCAAATCTTTATTTCCAGAGCTTGTCTGAAAATAAGATCAAGTGTGTGACCTGAAGCATGTGTGGGCCCACATACTAATTGCTGTAATCCTAATCCTTCCAGGTGGTCAATACAGGCGTCGGCAATGGGGTCTTGTGAGGAGTTTGCCCAGAGATTGAAATCCCCTAGCAGCAAAAGTTGTTTGCTGTTGAGGGTATAAGTGGAGAAGAAATCCGTCCAAGATGATAGCAGCTGCGATTTTGGGCCGGGCGGCCTATAGCAGAGCAGAATGTGGACGGTCTCCTTTGAATTTGCTTGAAGTTGTAGAGTAAGGGTTTCCATGAATGGAAGAGGGTTTTGGCGGACTGGTTTGGTGATCGTAAGATGAGTCTTATAGATCACCGCCAGGCCGCCTCCTCTTTGCCCTATTCTGTTTTCTGTAATAATACAATAGTTTTCTGGCACCAGTTCTCCTAGAATGGTGTTACAGTCGGCTGTGAGCCAGCTCTCTGTAATAAAAAGACAATCTAGATCCCTTTGTTGAATGAAGTCGCGGATTTCTAGTCGGTGTTTTACTGCCGATCTAGTATTGATCAGAGCACATGATATGTGCTTGAGCTGGGGTAAATGACTGAAATGTCTGACCGTCGATCTATGATCGATTCTCAATAGTCGCTCATTTCTTAGGGCTTTTTTGGTGATGGCTGGCAGTATTGCGGCGCATTGCCTCAAACTCCAAATGGTTTCGGCAGAATATTGCCTACATGCCATAATCGCCAATACACCAGGGGGGGGGGGGGTGGATTTTAGGGCAGTGGGGAGAGGTATTGGCTAAACTCCTCTCTCCCGGCTTGGTCCAGAGGAAGGCAAAAAACCCTGGCGGAGCTCGGCCAATATGCTCCGGTAGGGAAAAAATTCCTTCCTGACCCCTGTAAGAGGCGATCGGGTGACCCCTGGATCAAGCTTCTGTATGTTGAAGGACAGGGGGGGGAGGGGGGCTGGGGCTAAGAGGGTGACCCTGTTGCTGGGATGGCTGTCTGCACAGGCGGTGGGATGAGGACTGACAGGGTGCTGCTTTAACTGAGTGGGTGTAAGGCAGGGCAGGGTAACTGTCCTTCTGTCTTTCTGGGGTAAGGGGGGATCCCTGGAGGCTGGGTGAGGACCACAGAGGCGTGGGGAGCGGCGCGCCGTTAGGCCGCAAGTGAAGCGCGGTCTTTCCTAGACCGCGGCCCCGCGATTCAGAGCGGCCTGGCGCGGTGCTCTCAAAAAGAGCCCCGGAACGGCGCAAATTTTCGGGCGGAGGTTAGAGAGGATAGAGAGGGGGGCTCTTGAGGATGATGAAGGTGTGGGAGTGCAGGGGGACACAAAAAAAAGGAGAAAAGGAGATCTGTATTGCTGCTGCGGCTTTATCCTGAAAAGGACGGCCGTCAGCAGCACTGGTAGAGGGCTCTTACCTGCAGAGAGCCAGGGAGCTGTGCTGGAGGAGAAGAGAGATCAGGGGCCCAGGATTTCCAGGTTAGGAACTGGAGGGAGGACTAAGCTTGCAGGGCTGTATGGTCAGTTTACTCTTGCTTTGTTAGAACTGATGGGAAATGCCTTCAGGGATGATGGCTCACACTAACTTCAGGTGAAGTTGGTGGTGATGGGCACTTATTGTGCCGCATCATACACCAACCTGTATCTGGGGGGGACATACCATGTTCTCGGAGGACAGATTTTTAAAATGTTGGCATCATACTCTACTTTGGCATCGTTACATCGATAATGTTATTATGTTCTGGACTGATTAATGACATTGTTGAACCAGAAGTTTAATTTGAAATTTACAATGCACCATCATATAAAATCTATCATGTTCTTAGATATGCACATTTTTAAACAGACTGCTAGACTTATCAAAACTACACTTTACCACAAGTCCACAGCAGGCAAAACCATTCCTCACACTGGCAGTGCTCACCCCCAACCACTCATATGCAGCATTTCATATAGCCAGTATCTATGCTTACATCGTTTTTTAAACAGGAAGCAGATGCCCTTAGGGACATACTCCTAGTTATGGGGTACTCACGTACCCTCCTTTGTAAAATGAATACAATTAATAAAGTGTACAAACAGAATAGAGAGCACTTATTGTTTAAAACCAAAAATAAAGCCAAATCGAATACAGTTGGAGCTATTACCACCTACATATGACAACATCAGCAATTTCACCAATGTTACAATAGTGTTGATACTTTCTTACTAATGACTCTATTCTGAAAAAAATATTTGAGGGGTTTTTACCACCTGATATTACCTTTAAAAGAGAGAGATCTATCAAAGATAGGCACCTTCACACATTATGACTGTTTGTCTGTTTTCATCCAACCATCTGTTGACAGATGAAAAATGGAAATCAATGTATCTCCATGGAAAAATGTATTTAATAAATGATCATTTATTTACATTCTTTTAAATTTTTTGGACAAAAAAACAAAAACAAAAAACAGATCAGACATTTATGCATGAAAAAATGGCACTGGTCTCAATAAGGAGCCCGCAACATGGGATTGTGATCGCCACTCAATGAATAAAGTTTTGTTTTGAGATTGTCAGTTTAAATAAATTAATAAAAGAAAAGTTTCTGTCACGGGGCTTTGTGCGGGAAAAACGTGAGAGCACAGGTGGCTGGAGGTTATATAAGCCACCTGTGCGACAAGATTTCTCACAGCAGCCCTGAGGCAATCGAATCCTGAGCTTCCTGTCATGAAATCTCTGGTGCGCAGGGTGCTTGTGAGGGCTGAGGCTGAAGGTGGTGACGAGTGGCTGCCGCGCTGCTTGAATATGATGGAAGAAGACCAGGCTCAGGTTGTATTGGGTGAGGAACAACCTTTTTCAGTGAGCAGTTCTCCTCCAGCGAATAGCTCAGCTATTCAGCACTCCCCGGGTCGCGGCTTGCAGGAGAGCTCTCTGCAAGAGCAACAGAGGGACGAAGAACTGGCGGTGAGTAGCGGGAGACCTCTCTCCACACGGGAACCAGAAGGACAGGCGCTGGCATCCCCTAGGATAACCAGGAAAGGAAAGAAGAGCAAACGGGTGCTGTCCCCATCCCCCCCGCGTGTTAAAGCGGGCAGGGGTCAGGGTCGCCCCCCCTCGGCTCTAAATAACAAGCCTGGCAGAAGTACTGCGTCTCCTTCCAGATCAGCGGATACACCTGCTGCCTTCCACGGTGCTAACCTGGTTCTATCCAGGGAAGCCTTATGCCGCGTACACACGGTCGTTTTTTTGCGATGAAAAAAAACGACGTTTTTTAAAACGTCATTTAAATTGATCGTGTGTGGGCAAAACGTCGTTTTTTGTCTTCAAAAAAACGACCAAAAAAAAATTCCAACATGCTTGAATTTTTTGTGTCGTTTTTCAAAACGTCGTTTTTTGTTGTGTAGCAAAAACGTCTTTCAAAACGACGTTTTTCAACCCGCGCATGCCCAGAAGCTAGTTATGAAGCGAGCTTCAATGGAAAAGAGTGGTGAACGTAACCTCGCTTTTTGTGAAAAAACGATGGTGTGTATGCAAAATTGTCTTTGAAAAGTGACGTTTCAAAAACGTCGTTTTTTACTTCACAGAAAACGTCGTTTTTTTTCATCGCAAAAAACGACCATGTGTACGCGGCATTAGACAATGATGCTGCAAGGATTTATCCTGGGCATCCCCCTCAGGTCATGAACATGGCATCATCAGTGTCCAGGCCTTCCAGGCTGGATACTATGAGGGCCACTTTGTCTCCTTCTTCCCATACAAGTCCAGATGTCAGCCAGCCATGGACTCAAGGCGTTCAAATACCTGTTTTGTCCAACCCTATTATGCCCAGTCAGGCGGGTGAGTCATCTCAAAATATGCTTATCAATCAATTGCTTCTTTCTTTGAATAAATTCAATGATAATGTATCTAATTGCCATTCAGCGCCTGTTCTCAGCCCAGCAAATGTCTGGTCAGGTAATCCAGTTAATAATGAGGCTACTAATATGTTTATTCCTTCTGGCTCTCCTGCTGTTTCTGAAATGTGTTTTAAGGAGGTCCTTCCTTGTGAAATATCCCCTTTAGGCTTTCACCTTCCTTTTTTGACAAAAGAAAAAATATGGAAGGGTGAATTTGTTGATCTTTTATCGCTTTTACCTATTGCTAAGGATTTCAGTAGGTCAGAAAAAAAATCAGAGGACAGCTCTGATGACAGACGCCGTCCTGTCAATAGATCCTTTTTTAATTGGTTGCAGGCGTTCTGCGTTTTTCTTCAGTTTTGGGAGAAAAGCATCCAGAGCAGTGCACAGGACTTTTTCAGCACCTGGAGCATGTCCTTGAAGCTTATAAAAATTTCGGAGGGATGGGTTGGTTCAGTTATGATGAATCTTTCCGCCAGAAGATCGCTATCTATCCTAATCTCAAATGGGGAAATAAAGATGCGGGTTTATGGTTGAATCTCATTACCCCGCAAAGGCCAGTCTTTACTAGACCGCAACCTTAACCTGCACCCAGTTCAACTTCATTGGTTTCAGTTTACAAAAGGGGTACTTGTTACGCTTTTAATGAGGCGCAATGTAAGTGGCTAAATTCATGTTGTTACTGTCATGAATGCTCCTTTTGTTTTGGCCCACATCCGGTGTCAAAATGTTTCAAAAGAACGTCCAACCCTCCTTTTCAAAGGGATCAGTCAAAAAGCCTGCACGCCTGTGAGGCTGGCCTCAATGCAACATTGGTTAGTAATATACCCCGACAGGGAGAAAGCTCAATTAATAACTGATGGTTTTTCTTCTGGATTTAAAATCCCAATTTTTGAAGGTTCAGGTTGCCAGCTATCTAAGAATCTGAAATCAGTTTTTCTAAATGCGGATATAGTCAGAGAAAAGCTTTTGAAAGAGATCTCAACAAATAGGATTGCTGGGCCTTTCACCTCCCCACCTTATAAGAACTTTCGTGTCTCTCCATTAGGCTTAGTTCCCAAAAAAGAACCTAATTCATACCGCCTTATCCATCATCTCTCATTTCCGGCTGGCAATTCTCTGAATGATCAGATTGATCCATCATCTGCTACCGTGAAATACACGACCTTTGATGATGCGATAAAGATCATAAAAACGTTCGGTCACGGTGCCTTGTTGGCCAAGGCCGATATCAAATCAGCTTTCAGACTATTGCCCATATCGCCCAAATCTTACAGTTCTCTAGGTTTCTGCTTTGAAGAAAAATTGCTTGCCAATGGGTTGCTCATTGTCGTGTTATTATTTTGACATTTTTGCATCTTTTATTCAATGGGTAATTTCAATGGAGTCTTGTCATTCCGGAATAATTCACTATTTGGATGACTTCCTTTTCATTGGCCCACCAAATTCGTCGATGTGTTCTTTAAGTTTGTTTTTTCTTGTGTCAAAGCGTTTTGGCATTCCGTTGGCAACTGAAAAAACTTGTTTTCCATCTCCAGTTATAGAATTTTTGGGCATCAAGATTGACACTGTATCTTTTCAGTTTGAACTTCCGGCTTTAAAAATCTGCAGACTGCAAGCCCTTATTGCGATTTTTCTGCGCCGAAAAAAGATCCTGCTTAAGGAACTTCAATCTTTTTTGGGCCTCCTGGCCTTTGCTACCCGCATTATGCCAATGGGCAGGATTTTTTCTAGGCGCCTATCAATGGCAATGTCCGGTTTTAAATCTCCCTTTTGCCACATTAGGATTACCAGTGATCTTAAGGACGATTTGTTAGTATGGTCCTTGTTTTTGCAAGATTTCAATGGCAGACCAATGTTCCAGGACGATTTTATATTCGCAGCTGAACTAGAGTTGTCTACAGATTCTTCTGGCTCTCTAGGCTTCGCAGCGATATTTCATTCTCATTGGTGTTCTGGTTCATGGCCACCTAGGTGGTTTTCCAACGGTTTTACTAAAAACGCGGTACTGTTGGAACTATTTCCAGTTGTGGTCGCCTTGGAGATTTGGGGCTGTCATCTTGCAAACAGAAGGATTGTTATTAATACTGATAATAAAGGTGTTTTACTTGCAGTAAACTGTTTGTCATAACATTTCCCAGTAATAAAGTTGTTGCGTTACCTGGTTCTTACATGTTTAAGATTGAATATTTGGATCAAAGCAAATTATGTCCCAGGTAAGCTCAACACTACCGCTGACACTTTATCTCGATTACAGATGGCGCGTTTCAGATAGCTGTTGCCTCAAGCAGATCAGGTTGGGTACCTATGCCCAAGTCATCTTTGGGATCTAATTTGAATCCAGTTTTCATGGCAATAAAAAATTCAATTGCACCTAAAACATGGACTGAATATTCAGTTGCATGGAGTAGATGGTTATCTTTTCTGGTTGACCTAGGCTGCGTCATGCGTCCTATGGAGAGCTTGATCTTAGCTTTTCTTTGCTTTTTGATGCAGTTGAATTTCTCATTTAGTCATATTAATAAGATTTTGGCAGGTATCTCTTTTTACTTTAAGCTGTATAATCTTCCAGCTTGCAATGCTTATTTTTCGGTCAAGCAGGCGTTTAAAGGTTTGAGAAAAGAAAAGCTGGTTCCGGATGCTCGCAGACCCATCACAGTGGATATCCTATCCAGGCTGTGTCGAGCAACAAAGTTTGTTTGCATTTCTGAATACGAAGCCTTTTTATTCCGCGTTTCTTTTATTTTAATGGTTTTTGCTGCGTTCTGGGTTTCAGAAATGTTACAGAGCAACAAGCATAACCTGGAAGGGTTCCAATTTTTGTTAGAAGATCAAAAACAGATCAGGCGGGGAAAGGCAGGTGGCTCAGTCTGTTCGCTTATGGCGACTCCGATCTCTGTCCCGTGTTATCCATCAAAATATTTCTTTCCACCAGGCTGGCGTTAGGTCATCAATTCTTAGTCCATTTGGACTCTTCCCCATTGACTAAATTTCAGTTCAATTCAATTTTAAAACGATGTTTCGCTCATCTAGGCCTCTCCAGTTTTAAATTTTCCTCTCATTCGTTCAGGATCGGAGCCGCTACCGAAGCTGCCAGGCTGGGTTTGTCTGATTCAGTTATTATGAAATTGGGTAGATGGGATTCTAACAGATTTAAGAGTTATGTCTGCCCTAACTTGTCTCTTTGATTATAGGTAAAAAAGAGTGCAAATGGATTGTGGGCCATTACTATATTTATTGGGCTCATAAGAGAGCTTCTCAATGCTGCTACGGTGCCAACCTATCGTTACCATTAAATAAATTTCATATTTTATGGAAAGGTATTTGTGGCATGAAATGGACTGAGCTTTTCTTTCACCTTTCTGTTTTATTTTATTCTTGGCCTGCTCCATCCATTTTAGTTCTTCATCTTGGAGGAAACGATTTGGGTAGATTTAAAACGTTGGACCTGATGTTTTTAATGAAACAGGATTTTCAGCGTTTGAACCTTGCTTTTCCTGACACACAAATTGTTTTCTCTGAAATGGTTGCTCGTTTATCCTGGTTATATGTGTTGAAAAGAAAACCTCTTGAAAAAATAAGAAAAAGGATTAATCACTCTATAGAAAAGTTCTTACCGTTGATTGGGGGAGTGTCTTTCTGTCATACTGACTTGGAAGGGGGCTTCCCGGGTTTCTACAGGCAAGATGGGGTTCATCTTTCAGATGTTGGTTTGGACATTTTTAATTTAGGTATTCAAACTTGTATTGAGCGGGCCGCGGTGCTGGGGTAGCCGTTTTTGTTTTCAACAAACCCGGCTTGGTGGGGGACTTTGGTTTACCAATTTATTCATTATTGCTCGAGTCCTATGACTGAGCCGGTTTAGAGTTTGTTTAAAAGTTTTAATTATATTTATTTACATTTTTCAATGATTATATTTCAATAAAGATGTATTTATTAATTATTTATTAAATCCAATAAAGGTGCCACGGCCGTTATTTACTGCCTGTTATTTACTGGGGTTTTTATATAGTTACAAGTGCGATCTACAATTCCAGGAGCAGTGGGCTCAATAAGGAGCCCGCAACATGGGATTGTGATCGCCACTCAATTAATAAAGTTTTGTTTTGAGATTGTCAGTTTAAATAAATTAATAAAAGAAAAAGAGTTTCTGTCACGGGGCTTTGTGCGGGAAAAACGTGAGAGCACAGGTGGCTGGAGGTTATATAAGCCACCTGTGCGACAAGATTTCTCACAGCAGCCCTGAGGCAATCGAATCCTGAGCTTCCCTTCCCTCCCACCCTGTCGCCGGCACCATTATGTGGTTATGTCACCCTTGGATCAAGGGGGGACTTTGGTTTACCAATTTATTCATTATTGCTCGAGTCCTATGACTGAGCCGGTTTAGAGTTTGTTTAAAAGTTTTAATTATATTTATTTACCTTTTTCAATGATTATATTTCAATAAAGATTTATTTATTTATTAAATCCAATAAAGGTGCCACGGCCGTTTATAACACCAATTTTTGTCTTGCCTGTTATTTACTGGGGTTTATATATAGTTACAAGTGCGATCTACAATTCCATGTAAAAAAAAAATGATGAAAAAATTGTATAAACTTCAACTGCTTTTTCTTTGAAAAAACATGACTGAACAGATGAAACGAATGGTCCACATGTGTGAAAGGGGCCATAGGGTCACCATTAGCCATTTTACAGGGGCTCCAGTGGGAGGAGATGGCTCACACACACAGACTACTAAGCTGACTGACAGGGAGGAAGGAGGAGAAGGAGGCACGTAAATTGACCACAGTATCATATATTAGCAGCCATGATTACCATGGTCAGTTCCCATAGGAGAATACAGCGACAGGCATGGTCAACCAGGTATTTTACAGCATAGGAAGGGACAAATCACACTGCAGAAGCACTATGCAGTTGTGTCGTACGTTAAAAGAACAGGAGCATTTTTTTAGGGTTACAACTTTCTTTAAAGAGAAGTTCCACCCTAAAAAATGACTTTTTTTTAATCCACTCCTCACCCCCTTACATGCCACATTTGGCATGTAATTTTTTTGGGGGGGAGTGGGGGCTTCAGTAGGAGTGGGACTTCCTGTCCCACTTCCTGCTTCCGCCGAGGGGCTGGTTAGGCGATTAAGCCTTAATCGCCTACACCAGCCCCTCCCTGTAGGCGATCACATGGGACACTGTCAGGTCCCATGCGATCGCCTCTCCAATCAGCGGCGAGCCGTGCTGCGCGCGCATGCGCAGTGCGGCTCGCGCATGCGCAGTGGGTGCCCGGCCGTGAAGCCGAAGGTTGTCACGGCTGGGTGCCCACAGTCGAGATGGAGACGCCGGCTGGGGAGGGGGGGAGAGGAGCGGACCCCCCGGCCGGCGCGTCGCTGGATCGTGGAGCAGGTGAGTGTGTGTTTATTAAAAGCCAGCAGCTACACTTTTTGTAGCTGCTGACTTTTAATAAACACAATTTTGGCTGGAACACCCCTTTAAGTTTAACGTTTATTGGGGTCTGGAGACCACCAGCATTTAAGCTGGTTAAATCTGATAATTTAGTAATGGGAGCATAAAAACTATTTTTAGGAATATATATATATTGCTTTTGAATATTTGTTTCTTCTTAGCCTTTACATATTGGTTGAGAACACTGTGTAAGTTGTTTAGCCGGTTAAGACCCGGACTATTATGCAGGTTAAGGACCTGGCCCCTTTTTGCAATTTGGCACGTGGCTCCCAAACAAAATTGGCATCCTTTTTTTCCCACAAATAGAGCTTTCTTTTGGTGGTATTTGATCATCTCTGCAATTGAATTTTTTTGTGCTATAAACAAAAATAGAGCGACAATTTAAAAAAAATCTATATTTTTTACTTTTTGTTATAATGAATATCCCAAAAAATACATATTAAAAAAAAAACATTTCCTTCCTCAGTTTAGGCTGATACGTATTCTTCTACATATTTTTGGTAAAACAAATCACAATAAGCATTTATTGATTGGTTTGCGCAAAAGTTATAGCGTTAACAAAATAGGGGATAGTTTTTTGGCATTTTTATTAATATTTTTTTTTTTTACTAGTAAAAAGCATTTTTTTTCATGACTGCGATATTGTGGCAGACACATTGGACACTTTTGACACATTTTTGGGACCATTGTCATTTTTACAGCGAAAAGTGCTATAAAAATGCACTGCTTACTGAGAAAATGTCAATGGCAGTGATGGGGTTAACCACTAGGGGGCATTGTAGGGGTTAAGTGAGACCTCATGTGTGTTTCTTACTGTAGGGGGCGTAGCTGTAGGTGTGACGTCTCTGATCATCGTTCCCTATAACAGGGAACAGACGATCAGTGACACTGCCACAGAGAAAAACAGGGAAGGTTTGTATACACTCACCTCTCCCCGTTCTTAAGCTCCTGTGACCCGATCGTGGGATACCGGTGGCGATCGGGTCCGCGGGTCCCGCGGATGCACTCACGGAGCTTCAGACCAGGTTACATGCGCGCTGCCGGCGGCGCGCTCACAACCCATGGCTGGGTTCTTAAAGGGGACGTACATGTACTCTCTTGTGCCCAGCCGTGCCATTCTGTCTACGTATATCATCATGCGGCGGTCCTTAAGTGGTTAAATAGGAGAGTGGAAGTGGTATGGGGGTGTTTTGTACATTTAAAGAATGTTGGGCAGTACAAATGTTTTGGCGGCTGCTAGCATGTCCGTCCTGGGCAATTGGATTTAAAAAAAAAATCATCACCTTTTTGAATGGTTTCTTTTAGGAGTTGACCTCAATAGTTTCTGGGATAGCTATTAATAAAGCAGTAATATCAGTGAGAGCTATTATGACATTATCAGCATAAAGTCCTGTTTTATGTTCCTGTTTGCCAATGTATATGCATTTCACATTTGGTTTAGTCCAAACTATTTTTGCTAGAGAATTTAAACCCAGAGCAAAAATAATGGGTGAAAGAAGACACCTCTGCCTGAGACTGATGGTAAATCCAAAGAGAGACGGGAGCTGCTGTGGCTCAACGCGATTGGCACTGCGCTGACAAGCCGTTCACCTCTGCAGCCAAGGGTTCGGAACCTGGTCTTGGCTGCATGTGAATAGAGTTTGGTGGTCTCAGCCCGGCTCCCGGTGGGTGTGCTATGCGAGGTAAGCCTGCGCTTAGTACGCCCACCCCCCTCCCACAAAAACCACCACACTTACACGCACTCGAAATTGGGTTAACATGCACGCAGTTTGGCCATGCGGTCTCTAAAAAAAAGAGAGGCGAAGGACTAACAGGGCTGGCTGAGCGGGCTAGATGCTCTCACTTCCTTATAGGGAGTCCCTCTGCCCCGTTGGGCTTCAAAGCAGAGCAGGTAGGGCAGGCTATGTGGGAGGACCCCTCACATCCCCCGCACCCGCCATTGCCACCCGGGGGCATGGAGAAAGATGGCAGATTGCCTCTGGGGGAGGTCTGCCTACTCCCAACTCCTGCAGTCCGGCTCCTCTCTCGAGTACACGCACAAAATACACTTAAAAAAAAAAAATCCAAAGAGAGGAGCAGTGAAGGCAGTTGCTGGAATTCAGTCTATTGAATTAAGTTTAACAATTTCTTGGCCCTGTCTGGGACTTGTCAGTCTTACATAAAGCCACCTGATCCAATTTGAATAGTTAGTAAGGATATAATTCAGTCTGGTAGCTAGATAAATGTTTCCCCTAGTACAATGTGTTTAGCAAAGATTTTGGGGGGGGGGGGGGTATTTAATGGAAGAAGTGCTTACCTGGTTTAGGAATAGTGATTACAAGGTCCTGATGATATGGTACAGGTACAGTATGTACCTGTATAGGCAGTTAGGGTGAATATGGAATGTAGATTAGGGGACAGCGAGGTTGATTTACTAAACAAATACATGTTCATTTTCCAAGGGAAGTTGCACCTTGAAAATCAGCTTAAAGAATATGGTAAAAATTTACTTTGGAGAGAATACCCAATCAAATTCAAGAAAAAAAAAGAAGAAGAAGAAAACAGCACTTTAGCTGGAACATGATTGGATTGGAAAGCCAATAAAGTGTCTCCTCATTCACTAAGCTCAGGGCTCATTCCCTTGCAAAGTGCAACTTTTCACATATAAAGCATTTCTGTATTTAGTAAATCAACGCCAATAAGTCTCTAAAGCCTTAGGCCTTGTACACACGATCAGACATGTCTGATGAAACTGGTCTGCAGACCAGTTTCATCGGACCGGTTTGATGGTGTGTACGGCCCACCAGACCGTTGCCCGTCAGACCAAAGTTTTAAAACATGCTTTAAAACCTGTCTGATGGAACCTGTCCGTCGGACAGGTTCGATGGTTAGTACACAAAAGCATTGGACCAAAAACCCGCACATGCTCAGAATCAAGTCGACGCATGCTTGGAAGCATTGAACTTCGTTTTTTCATCACGTCATTGTGTTCTATGTCACCACGTACTGGTCTGATCGGATTTTGGTCCGATGGTGTGTACGCACATCAGACCATCAGACAAGTTCAGAGTTGTCTGATGAAAACGGTCCGTCAGACAAGTCTCATCAGACATGTATGATCGTGTGTACAGGGCCTTAAAGTACTCCTTGTTAAAAACCATCTGGCTGAGGGGAGTTATGGGAAGGGAATTCATAAATTGCGGACTGCAATTCCACTATTCAGAAAGACATGTATAGCTTGACCAGTTGTACTGAGGTGACTCTGGAGAGGTTTATTTTAACAAGAAAATTTCATGTTCAGACTTTAGAGACCAATCTTCAGCCTTTAGAGACACAAGATGCAGTTTCAGACATTAATGTCGCTGGTAAAGATTTTTGGAGATGGTTGTTATTAGGCTCCAATTTGTAGTGAATTTTTACTGCCTAATTTCAGTTTTTTCAAGTCAAAGTATGTTCTTGGTGTATAATCACCAGCTTAGTCTGAAAGCTCCATCTGTCGAAAAATTTTGTTGCCAAAACTTAATTTTTAAGCCAGTAATATGGTCATTGTGGAAATCAACCAAATCATTTTAGGATTGTGCATTTCCCTCCCTTTTGCGTTTCTATGTGATCTGCTCTTTCACTCACCTGCTCTGTACAGACCTTTTAGGGAGATCATTGGTCTTCGGGTGCAAGTCAATATAGAGTCTTTTCTGAAAGGTGGCCTGAACCTCTGAGTGAGTGTGCATCTGCAGATTGGGTACCATATTGGGAGTCTACCCACCTACAGATTTTGAAGAACATAATTACTTATTGGGTCTCAGAGATGGTACAAAATGAGGAAAAAAGTGTCTACAGTTGCTGTGGGTTTCTGCATGGAACAGGTCTGTGATGGAGCTCTGGGATTATGCAGCCATGCAGTTTAGCAGACAATCCATCATGAATTGTTTTTTAATGTGCATACAATATTTTTAGAAGAGTGATAAACACTCTAATGTGTAAATAAAATGATATTTTCTATTCTAAAAATCATTAGATTACATGGAAAGAAGTATTAACTTTACATTCATGCAAAAAGACATATGTGAACATACAATTTATCATGGTAGAAAATTATTTTCACTCTTCTTCTGTTTCAGCTGAAGTTTGTATCTATCAGATGAAAACTTGAATAATTGAGGTGTATCGGTGCAGAAAGGCAAGAAAAGATCTTTGTTCCAGGCAGCTTTGATATATGGAATAAGGGGCGATTCAATCTCGTTCCCATTGAAAGTCACTGAAAGGATAAGGTTATTCATATTTTGTATCAGATTTCTCCTGACATTTACTCAGGAGCATATTTTGTAACCTTTACATGGGCTTTGATTGGGTGATCACATCTCTCGCATCAAGAGAAAAGCTCATCTGCAACAAGCATTAAAATTTATCTTACAGGGTTGTTTGGTTTCACTTTATGATATACTAATTAAAATATTGATTTGTTTTCAATAGGAATCAAGAATAGTGAATAACGAAAAAGTAAGATAACATATTTAAAGTGTGATGGGTATTGTGATTTGCCAATATGTGTTAGAATTATAATTGCTTATAAACTGCATTGTTTTAGTTCTTGCAAAATTATAGTAAAACATTATATATTTTTACTGGAACATTTTCCCCACATTCTTTTTTGGTAAATAAGTAAATTAAAACAGTTTAATTTCAATGTTTCTTTATTGAATGTTTTTTAATACAAAGACCTGCAATTGAAGGGCATAGAAGAGAGTAAACCTAAAAGCTAAAAGGTTAAATATGCAGGTATGCAAACAAAAAGAGATCTAAACCAAAAAAAGGGGAATAGCCTCACTAGGTTACATATTAGTACATCAAGGATCAAGATGTGTTACCAAGCTTCACAATATATAAGATGAACACAGTATAATAGTCCATGTCAGTACACCATGGGGTAGTTCAAGAGGTTGACAGATTATTTGTTATACCAGCTGAGCCTTGTCAAATAATAACAGTGAGTTAGATCTAAGAGCCAGTGATCTTTCATAGGACTGGTGAGTCTTCACACTGGCTATGACTTTAGGTTGGGCACCAACTCCTACTTCCAGTTTTTTGTGATACTGAGCTTAGCGGCTAGCAATGTAGAAGAAATTATTTTTTCTAAGAGCTTATAGGAAGTTATCACTACCCAAGTTAAGGATTGCCAGCACCAGGTCTGGCCTAATGATGTGCTTGGAGACACTGGAAATGAGCTGAAACACATTCCGCCAGAAGCTACGTATGCTATTGCAGGACCAAAGAATATGAAACAGGTTGCTGACATGGCTACAACATCTCCAACACAAATGATAAGTAGTAAAAAAAAAAAAAAAAAATTGTGCATGTTTCCAGTGATTGGGAGATAACATATGAATATTGAAAGGCATGAACCCATGGGGATTTTGTGCATGCCTCTTGAGGGTTATTTTTTCCATACAAGGATGGGGGAACTTTTAATGAATATTAATTTGCCCTGTAGTAAATTATAAAATAAAGACATCCCTTTAGTTTTGTGGGTGGTCTAGTTAGAGAACTTCCAAATCTTAGGATGCAATTAAATATGGGACATAGGAGAGGTGAGCAACAGGTGCCTAATAGTAAATAGCTTAAAATGATCAGGTAGGGTAAGCGTAAACTCCTTCTGTGTAGCCTCAATGCTTTTAAGTGCATTTCCTACATACAATTGAATGAATGAATGAATGAATGAAAACTTATATAGCGCTGCACATGCGAATTGAATCGCCTCTGGGCGCTTGTTGTTCCTGTCTCCTTTGATATCAAAAGAGATGCGTCTTGATCTTTCTCCTGAATGCTAGGTGATTCTCCTCCAACCGAATATTGGTTGGTAAAGCGTTCCATAGTCTGGGACCTTGGACCGCGAATCTTCTATCTCCTTTGGACTTGTAATTGGCTTTCGGTATCTGGAGTAGATTTTGGTTGGTGGATCGCAAGATGCGATTGGGGTTATGAACTTTTATTTTTTCGCATAGATATAGGGGAGCATTCCCATGGATACATCTATGCGTTAGACAGAGTGCTTTAAAAGCAATTCTGTCTTTCACTGGCAACCAGTGAAGGGATCTCAACGAAGGTGAGATGAATTCCCAGGGTTTTTTCCCTGTCACAAGTCTCGCAGCCGTGTTTTAAACGACTTGCAGACGAGCGATTTGGTACTTCGGGAGTCCGAGGTAAAGGGCATTTGCATAGTCCAGTCTGGAGTTAACAATTGTTCCCACCACGACTGCTACGTCTTCTTTAGGAATGAAAGGAATAAGTCTGCGTAGTAGGCGCAGCAGATGGTGAGATCCGCTGACTACTGACCCTATTTGTGCGTCCATTGTCATGTAGGAGTCGAAGATGACCCCAAGACTTTTGACTTTGGCGCTAGGGGTGATGAATTTACCCAGAATGGGCGGGGGGGTCCAAGTTGTTGCTGGTTGGTTCCTACGCTTAGCGTGAAACAGGAGAAGTTCTGTTTTCGCTCCGTTGAGTTTAAGATAACTCTTGGTCATCCAGTCCTCTATCAAAGAGAGGCATTTCTCTAGATTGAGGTGGTGATCCTTTTTATTGCAAATGCAGAAATACAGTTGCGTGTCGTCTGCATATGAGTGATAGAGCAGTTTTTGACTGCTGATGATTTCAAAAATAGGACGCAGATAGATGTTGAATAACACCGGCGACAGGGGGGATCCTTGAGGGACTCCGCATGATACTTTCCGTTTTTCCGAAGTGAAAGGTCCTAGCTTCACTATTTGCGATCGGTTTTCCAAGAAAGAGGAGAACCAGGATAGATCGCCTTCTGCGACTTTGGCTACTTCAGCTAGCCGAGTCAATAGAAGCTTGTGGTCTACTGTGTCGAAGGCTGCGCTTAGGTCCAGCAAAACCAGAAGACAAGATTCTCCTTCGTCTGCGGTCTCGAGAGCGTCGTCCCATATCTTGATCAATGCGGTTTCTGTCCCGTGTCCGGGCCGGAATCCCGATTGATATGGATCAAGTAGGTTGTGGGTATCTAGATGCTGTTGCAGCTGTTGTACCACTACTTTCTCCATGACCTTAGAAAGAGAGTTTAGGCCTGTTATGGGACGGCGGTGAAGTGGATCCTTGGGGTCCAGGGTGAGTTTCTTCAAGATAGGTCGAATTATACCCTCCTTCAACTGGGCAGGCACTATGCCCTCCCTGAAGGATTGGTTAATAAGCTGCGTGATAGGAGGTGCCAGGATGTCGGCGCATTCCTTCAGCAGTTTGGTGGGAATGATATCATTAGGCGCAGTGCTGTTACGCAGAGTACCAATGATATTTTTAATGTCATGGGTAGAGACGGGTTCCAGCGTGAACTTATTGGTCTTCACTCTTTAGATGGAATTAATTCTAGGTGGTTGGATTGAGATGTGGTAACAGAATGTTACTGAAGTGGAAGTGAGCAGCATTCTACATGCCAATTGAGATGATTTGATTTTGATAGAGAGTGGCTCCAAGGTTTGAGGTTTCAGCATGTCAGCTAGTAGGAGGAGTTTAAGATTAGGTGAGCAAATCATTGTTGCTTCTATGCCTACTCACTGGGTCTCTGGTGATGTATTAAACCAGTGCTTCAATTGGTCAAGCAGTATGTAGTAATCTGTGATATCAGCTAAGCCAATTCCACCTACTTTTTTATGTTTGATAAGTTGGGAACTTGAGCATGGGACCTTTTTTGTTGCCATATAATATTTATTTATTTTTAAAGATAAGATAGGTACAACAGAAGTGATGATTTGATACAACATTTTGGGGAGGATGAACATTTTGAAAAAAGCTAGGTTTCCCGAACAGGTTAATTCAAAATGGGAGAGAGGTTAAAGTGGTTGTAAACCCTTCACTTTGACTTCAGCTCATCTAATCTCTATAGAACAGGCAGCTGATTGCTGCCTATAAAAGTTCACTCACTGTTTCTGTTTCCATAGAAACCGTCCTGCATTCTTTAGTGACGTTAGCCGAGCTTGCTCAGTCCATCCGTTCTTTTACGGCACACAATGTATATTCTCAGCATGCCGTATCTTTTCTTTCCCTTGTAAAATGGCACAGCACTAAAGGATCGCGAAATGTGCCTTTCTCTTCCTGGTTCTCTCCTTGTGACTGTACTAGATGTCACACAGGGGGAGTAGAGCAACTGCAGCGCAAACAGAGCAAGCAGCTGCAGCTATTCTAAGAGCCATTGTCTAGCCACATTAAAAAAAGTTTCTTAGGAAAAGTAAAGCAATACTTTTTCTATGAAAATCATGCTAAATTTTAGACGCATGCGCAAGATTTAGGCAGGGGGACAAAAAGGGTGGAAATAACATCCACACAAGAGACATAGATCAACAGTAAAAATGGAGCTGCCGATTCCCGGAAGAAGAGATCTTTTATAAAAGTAGCGGATTTTAATCATGTTTAACCACTTGCCGCCCGCCATATAGCAAAATGACGGTGGCAAAGTGGTTACAATATCCTGATTGGACGTCATATGACGTCTTCAGGATATTGAGCGGCTTGCTTTCCCCCGGGGGTGCGCATCATGGCGATCGTTGTTGCGGAGTGTCAGTTTGACACCCCGCAACACCAATCTAGGTAAAGAGTCTCTGATGGAGACTCTTTACCACGTCATCAGCCGTGTCCAATCACAGCTGATCACGATGTAAACAGGAAAAGCCGGTAATCGGCTGCTCCTCTGACAGTTGGGGTTTGTGCTGATCGATTATCAGCGCAGCCCCCCTGAGGATGCCCACACTGGACCACCAGGGATGCCACTAGATCACCAGGGATGCCCACCACAGGTATGCCACCCTAGACCACCAGGGATGACAATCAGAAATTAATAATGGATGCCTAAAGGATGCCAATCAGTGGCCACAATGGAAGCCAATCAGTGGCCAGAATGGGCATCACTGATTGGCAGGCATTGTTGTTTGGCACTGATTGTCATCCATTAGTAAAACACTTTACAGTTCATTAGTGCCACCTATCAGTGCCCATCTATGCCCATCCATGCCACCTATCAGTGCCAATCCATGCCCATCCGTGCCACCTATCAGTGCCCATCCATGCCGCATATCAGTGCCCATTCATGACGCCTATCAGTGCCCATCCATGCCACCTATCAGTGCCCATCCATGCTTCCTATTCGTGCCTATCCGTGTCGTCTATCCGTGCCCATTCATGTTGCCTATCAGTGCCCATCTGTGCCACCTATCAGTGCCCATCCGTGCCACCTATCAGTGCCGCATATTAGTGCCCATCATTAGTGCCTATCAATGCCACCTCATCAGTGCCACGTCATTGGTGCAACCTCATTGATGCCAATCAGTGCCGCCTTATCAGTGCAGTACCATCAGTGAAGGAAAAAACTTACTTATTTACAATGTTTTGTAACTAAAACAAAAACATAATTTTTATAGCAGAAATAAAAATCCCAGAGGTGATCAAATACCACCAAAAGAAAGCTCTATTTGTGGGAACAAAAATGATAAAAATGTAGTTTGGGTACAGTGTAGCATGACCACGCAATTGTCATTCAAAATGCAATAGCGCTGAAAGCTGAACATTGTCTGGGCAGGAAGGTGTATAAGTGCCCTGTATGGAAGTAGTTAAAGGTGCAAGGCATGTACACATATAGTAAAATTATAATGTTTAAAAAACAACAAAAAACAAACAAACAGGGTTAACTTCCTCTTTAAAGGTCTGTGTCTAGGGCAGATATACGGCATTTAAAGGTTAGTGTCAGTTAGGCCTCGTACACACACGACCGTTTTCCTCGACAGAATCTATCAAGAAACTTGGTGGCAGAGCCTTTTTCCCGAGGAAAACGGTCGTGGAACTCGACGAGGAAAAAGAGAACAAGTTCTCTTTTTCCTCGTCGGGAATCTCAATTTCCTCGTCGTGTTCCTCGTCGGGCTGGTTTTCGACGAGAAACACGTTTGTGTGTATGCTTAGAAACCCGCGCATGCTCAGAATAAAGTATGAGTACATTCGTCATGCTGCAAGAATTATGGCATTGTTTAAATGATATCTTTAGAATGGGACAAAAATGAGAAAGAATGTTCTTCTTTTGCAGCTGATATTCACACAGAGTTCTGACTAACTTTTACTAACATTTTTCATGATGATCTCACGAATATTTTTAAATAATTTATCTAGCCCGAAAATATATATTTTTTTGATAATACAGATCTTCATTTTTAATTATTATTTAATTCTTATTTAATTTTTAGTCATCTCCATGTTTGTTTGTTTTTTGGTTGTCAAGTTACCACCATTGTAACATTAGTGTTTGGTCTTATCTGATCTGTCCCTTTATAATTAGACCTTTTGTAGTTTTATTAAAGTTAACCTGCCTACTCACAAGCTACATTTTTGTTTAAGGAAAACCACATAGACAAGTATGAACTGTAAAGTAAAAATGCTCATTTATTCTAAAAAACAATATAAATAAAATAAATACAAGGCAGCACTGAATAACTTGCTGCCATTTGTGCACTTGTGTGTGGACACAACAATTGGGACATTGAGAGGCACATACAGGAGGGAAAATAATGAAAAAGTTGCGCTAGACTTGTAGGAATATAGCAGCCAGCACCAACAATGGACCATGTTGTGTACAGAAATAAAAAAGAAAAAAAGTGCAGCGCTAAATAATATCTGGAGTGAAACCAAATATGTAATGAATGAATGAATGAAAAACTTATATAGCGCAGCACATGCGAAGTAAATCGCCTCTGGGCGCTTGTTGTTCCTGTCTCCTTTGAGATCAAAAGAGATGCATCTTAATCTTTCTCCTGAAGACCAAGTAGTTCTCCTCCAGCCGAATGCTGGCTGGTAAGGCGTTCCAAAGTCTGGGACCTTGGACAGCGAATCTCCTGTCTCCTTTGGACTTGTATCTGGCTTTCGGTATCTGAAGCCGATTTTGATTGGTGGATCGTAGAATACGATTGGGATTGTGAACTTTTAATTTTTCGCATAGATAATGGGGAGCATTCCCATGGATACATCTATGCGTTAGACAGAGTGCTTTAAAGGTGATTCTGTCTTTGACTGGTAGCCAGTGAAGGGATCTCAGTGAAGGTGAGATTGATTCCCAGGGTTTTTTCCCAGTCACAAGTCTGGCGGCCGTATTTTGAACGACTTGAAGACGAGAGATTTGGTACTTGGGGAGTCCGAGGTAAAGGGCATTTGCATAGTCCAGTCTGGAGTTTACAATCACTCCCACCACGACCGCTATGTCTTTCTTGGGAATGAAAGGCGTGAGTCTGCGTAGTAGGCGCAGCAGATGGTGAGATCCGCTGACTACTGACCCTATTTGTGCGTTCATTGTCATGTCGGAGTCAAAGATGACCCCAAGACTTTTGACTTTTGTGCTAGGGGTGATAATTTTGCCCAGAATGGGCGGGGGGATCCAGGTTGTTGCCGATTGATTCCTGCGCTTGGCGTGAAACAGAAGAAGTTCTGTTTTCGCTCCGTTGAGTTTAAGATAACTCTTTGTCATCCAGTCCTCTATCAAAGAGAGACAGGTCTCTAGACTGAGGTGGTGATCCTTTTTATTGCAAATGCGGAAGTACAGTTGCGTGTCGTCTGCATATGAATGACAAAGCAATTTTTGGCTGCTGATAATTTCGAAAAGAGGACGCACATAGATGTTGAATAACATTGGCGATAGGGGAGATCCTTGAGGCACCCCGCACGATAATGTGCGTTGTTCAGAAGTGAAGGGTCCTAGCTTTACTATTTGCGATCGGTTCTCCAAAAAAGAGGAGAACCAAGATAGATCGCTTTCTGCGACTTTGGCTATTTTGGCCAGTCGAGTCAATAACAGCTTGTGATCTACTGTATCAAAGGCTGTGCTTAGGTCCAGCAGAACCAGAAGAGAAGATTCTCCTTCGTCTGCGGCCTCGAGAACGTCGTCCCATATCTTAAGCAATGCTGTTTCCGTCCCGTGTCCGGGACGGAATCCTGATTGAAATGGGTCGAGTAAGTTGTGGGTATCTAGATGCTGTTGCAGCTGCTGTACCACTGCTTTCTCCATTATCTTGGAGAGAACATTTAGGCCTGTTATAGGGCGCCAGTTAAGTGGATCCTTAGGATCCAGGGTGGCTTTCTTCAAGATGGGTTGAATGAAGCCCTCCTTCAACTGGGAGGGCATAATGCCCTCCCTGAAGGATTGGTTGATAAGCTGCGTGACAGGAGGTGCCAAGATGTCGGCGCATTCCTTCAGCAGTTTAGCGGGGATAATATCATTTGGCGCAGTGCTGTTGTGCAGAGTGCCGATGATATTTTTAGTGGTCTGAATGGAGATGGGTTCCAGCGTGAACTCACCTAACTGTGGTGAATTACTGCCGGTACTGTGTAAATAGCTACGGGGGGGGGGGGCTGGGAGAGCAATTGTTTTGCTGAATGCTTTGCCGGATTGCTTGAATTTTGTTAATGAAGCAATCCGATAACTCATCGCAAAATTCTTGTGTATCCAAGTTGGGGGCTTCGAGACATCCTGGATTCATGGTCTGAGTGACCAGCTTGAAGAGTTCGCGGAGGGCGGTTTAGGGCACCGTTGATAGCCTCAGAAAAATAGTTTTTCTTGGCTTCAAAGATTTGCTTGTAGTATTTTCTGGTTATGGCCTTGTAGATCGAGAGGTTCTCATCTGAAGAGCTTCTTTTCCAGGCTGCTTCTGCCCTTCTACGCTCTTGCTTCAGTAACGCCAGCTGGTTGTTGAACCAGCCGGAGTTATTTTTCCTGATCTGGGTCTTTCGTTTCGGCGCTATCAAGTCAGCTGACCGCAATAGCGCTGTGTTTATGGCCTCCAGTGTTTCTTCCGCTGTTTGGTGCGGCTGAAATGTGTTTATTTTTTCCCCTAACGTGGCTTTGAAGAGTTCCGAGTGGAGCTTCTTCTGACATCTGGTCCAGTGTGTTGTCACTGGATTTGATGTTTTTGTTACGGGGGGAAATTCGGAAATAATGAATTTAATTGCATGGTGATCTGTTCATGGCAATGGTTCATTTTCCAAGATTTTTATTTCCAGATTTTGTCTGAAAATAAGATCGAGCGTATGACCTGAAGCATGTGTGGGCCCACATACTAGTTGCTGAAGCCCTAATCCTTCCAGGTGGTCGATGCAGGCGTCGGCAATGGGGTCTTGCGGGGAGTTGGCCCAGAGATTGAAGTCCCCGAGCAGCAAAAGGTGTTTGCTATTCAGGGTATAGGTGGAGACAAAGTCCGTCAATGCTGGGAGAAGCTGCGATTTTGGGCCGGGTGGCCTATAGCAGAGTAGAATCCGGACAGTCTCCTGGCCGTTTACTTGCAGTTGAAGAGTAAGGGTTTCCATGAATGGAAGAGGGTTTTGGAGGCTTGGTTTTGTGATCGCAAGACGCGTCTTATGGTCCTCCTCCTCTTTGCCCTATTCTGTTTTCCGTTATGATACGGTAGTTTTCTGGCACCAATTCTCCTAGAATGGTGTTACAGTCGGCTGTGAGCCAGCTCTCTGTAATAAAGAGGCAGTCTAAGTCATGTTGCAATAAGAAATCATGGATTTCTAATCAGTGTTTTACTGCCGATCTGGTGTTGATCAAAGCACATAATATGTGCTTATGCTGGGGTAAATGGCTGCGACCCTTGGTAGTCGATCGTCGATCGATCCTCAAAAGTCGCAGGTTTCTAAGGGCTTTTTTGGTGGCGGCCGGCAGAATTGCAGCAAATCGATCCAGATCCCAAATGTTCTCCGCCGAGTATTGCCGATTGACCATGGCCGCCATGGACAAAAGGGGTGGGGGGGGGATGGATTCACAAGGATAACTGAATCCTCTGATCCTAGCTTGGTCCAGAGGAAGGCAAAAAAAACCTGACCACACTGCGCCAATATGCTGTGGTAGGGAAAAAAAATCCTTCCTGACCCCTGAAGAGGCGATCGGGTTAAGCCCTGGATCAAGTATTAAGTGAATTTGAGAGGGGGGAGATAGGGCTGGGTAGAGCAAGATGGCCGCCTGGGGGGGTACCAGGACTAAGAGGACCACTGTCTGAGCCGCCTGGGGGGCTGAGAAGAATGATCGTGGGGCAGGGGGGCTCTACTGGGGTAGGGGGGGGCTTTCTGGCCCGATTATGGCAATAGGTGCCGAACGTTGGGGGTGGGGAGTGGCGCGCCGCTAGGCCGCGGATGAAGCCGCGGCCTTTCCTGAGTCGCGGCTGCCGCGAATCCCCAGCGACCGGCGCGGATGGGAGAAACACCGTGCCCGAGGGTAGCGGAGGCTGGTGGGGATGGGTGGCCTAATTGAGCAGCGTTGGCGGCGTGTGGGAAGCGGCGCGGCGTTAGGCCGCGAGTGAGCCCGCGGTCTTTCCTAGATCGCGGCGCCCGTGATTCCCTTCAGGCTGGCGCGGCTGTCCAAGAAGCACCCGAAATGGCGGGGCTGTCGGCGGGCCGGTGGTCCTGGGTCCGAAAGAGGCTGCGGCTTGTCCTGAAAAGGACGGCCGCTCTTGATTCCAGGGGGGCAGGCAGATTTTGCCTGTCAGATGGCAGATGGTGTCCAAAGAAGGGGAGGAAAAGGTCTACAGGAGTGGAGGCTGGAGGGGGTCCAGGCCAAGAATGGGGGCTGAGGCTGGGCTGAGCTGGGCTGGACTGAGGAGACCCTACCTGCTAGCCTGCTGCCTAAGCCTGCCTGGAGCTAAAGCAGCACGCTCCTACTCCTAGGAGCGAGTGCCGATGGGGGCTCCTGCTGCTACTCCGCTGCCTGACTGACTGTCTAACTGACTGATCCAGTACGTGATCCAGTCCACAAGGGGGCAGATTGGAAAGTGGAAAGTTCAAATCATATGTGATCAAGGTATTCAAATCAGGAGCCCCAATTATGGAGCAAGTATGTGAATCTATAAAATTGCACTAGACCAATACATGTAAATATCAAATAATATGCACAAACATTTTTATAAATGCTAAAAAATAGAAATCAAAATAAGTGAGATACCAAATGGTACCACCAGGGTGCTTCACACTGAAGTGAAAATGAATTGTATCACAAATAAATGTCCCGGAAAGATACGTCAAAAGATAAAAAGATCAAATGCTAATATATGTTGTAAATAGCAATATAAAAAAGCAAGAAATGGAAACCCTGGTGATGAAAAAGTCCCAATATAAAATGAACAGAATCACATTATGGCAAACGGAATTGCAAAAACGTATAGAATAAGTCCATCAACACAGGAATTGGATATTTCAGTGATTTAAACAGGTAGTAAAAAAAACCCATCAGCGGTCAATCTCATAGGATCCACAACAACATCCAATCGATACAGATAAAAGTTGGATACTCTTACCGGATGGTGTGGACACACACGTCAGTGACGGTGTGTCAATCAAGCGTGTACGAACTCCTGGAAAGCAATGTCAATGGGAGACCGTTGAGCCAATAGACAATCGATCATCAGAAGCCGAGTGGATCCAAATGTGAGAGAAAATCCTTCAGAGGAAACTTATGGATAATGGCAGTGTGGCAGGTAGACCCATCATAGAATCATGTAGGGAAGACAACACACACAACTACGCATAGTGTGGTTATTTCCAGTAAAAAAGGCCTTTATTAGGCATAAAATGGTATACAGAAAAATAAAAAATAAGCTAAAAAGTACAAGACTGCGGGAAGACCAGTACAGGTGATCACATGGGTAAGTAGCGTGGTAGGCAAATAGGAGGGAGCCCAATCTGGTCCTGGACTCCCAGAGGTCATGAACAGCAGAAGGTCAGATAAATGTCCCAAGGTTGTGGTACTACAGCAGGCTGCCTTCTGTCAGATCACCTTGAAGCAAGGCCATCACTTCTTGCTCTTCCTGGTAGCCTTCCTTGCTGCCTTCTCTGCAGCCTGCTCTGCAACCTTCTCTGCATCCTTCTCTGCAGCCTTCCTTCTCTTCTTGGCTGGAGGCTGTGTCTCTGGAGGTGTACTCCTGCCAGGAGGAGGAGAAGAAGGTGGAGGAGGTGGAAGAGGAGTAGGTGGAGAAGAAGAAGGAGGAAGAGAAGGAGGAGGAGAAGGAGGAGAAGAAGGAGGAGGAGAAAAAGGAAGAGGAGGATGAGGTTGACTATAAGCAGGTGAGGGGGGATGGCCGTGGCTACAAATGACCGTGTCCTCAGTAAGTAGCCCCCTCACCCCCTTATTCACCAAACTTACCAGTAGTGGCTCAAATAAGAGGCGTTGGTCCTTGGTCATTTGGCTCATTTTGGCCATTACGAGGATGCCATAGCCCTTTCAGGGGTGGTTGGCTGCTGGAGGGTGGCCTGTGCCTCTCTAATCAGGGCCAGTGCTGCCTCGCTCACCCTCATATCCCTCCTGGCCCTTCTTGTAGGAGGGCGGATGGGAGGCACATGGCACCTTGTGCTGCCACTTGGCCCTGCCACCTCCTCTGTGCCACTCACTCCTGCCACCTCCTCTGTGCCACTCACCCTGGCCTCCTCCTGCCTGACACTTTTCAGACCCTCATCCTGGCTGATGTCCTCCTGTGTTTAAAAAAGGGACACTTTGACTGTTGGGTTCAAAAATCACACACAATTTTAAGCTCATGACTGTTGCAAATTGATTGTAAATAAATAGAAAATAATCATTCTGACCCCAGCAGTTTGCATTCTTTCCTCCACAACTTTTTCGGCCACTACTGACTTTTAGATCAAACATTTTTTTTTTTTTTACATATTAACATCTATTTAGCTGCATTTTTTTTCAAGAAAATAAATTAAAAATACTATACCTGGCTCCAGACAGCCAAATCCTGGTCTTCCTCCAGGATGGAAGGCTCCTCTTGCTCCTGAGAGGGCTCACCTTGAGAAGGATCAGCTTGGCTGCAGGAAAGGCTGGAGGCTTGGCTGGAGGGAAGGCTGCAGGGAAGGCTGGAGGGAAGGCTGGAGTTTTGTCTTGTGGTATTTCTGGAGGGTTGTCTGGGGGGAAGGCTGGAAAGTGAATCCCTTATTTCAAGGTGGTGATCCAGAAAGGTCATTCTGCTGTAGTACCACAAGTTCGGGACATATACCCCCACTGCTGCTGCTCCAGACCTCTTAGAAGCCAGAACCTTGTTGCGTGCATTTCTGTATGTACCTCTCAAGGTTGATATTTTAGTCTCCAGCTGTTTAGCTGTTACATAGGGCATCCTTGTCTGCACAAATTGGAGAAGGCTATTCAGTGCTGCTTTTCTTTAGTTTTTTATTCCTGTGGTTGGGGTCATTTGTCACCCAAAGTACGGGCTGCTCCCTTAGCCTATCAATGAATTCCACCAGGAACGGCTTTTCATTAAATGGTTTCATATATTCTGCCAGACAAAAACAAAGACAAATATACTAATGTCAATCACAGTCTATAAACTCTAGTAATCTTTATCCCCATATAGCCCTTAAATCTCTTTGAAGTTTAGGCCACTGATGTCCCAAGTTCAAAGCATACCTTGTCTTCCTCCGCATACCGAACGTATGTACGGCACATGTGTGTTAAGCTTTATATACACTACGCATGCGTGACATTTCGCACACATCGCCCGCCCATGACGTTCTTACTCAATGTTTCCCCGCCCCTTCTCTTTCGGCGTGCAAACGACATGGCGGAATTGGCTGAACAGGTGTGTGATACTCAGCCAAGTTCATCAGAAAACGACGTCATGGCGGAATTAGATGACCAAGTGTCTGTAATGAGGCCTAGATCATCCAGAAAAGCCTAAGTGGTGGTAGCATGAGCAGGGGTCTCCAATTCGGCCTACATCATCCAGAAAATACGACGTGGCGGAGTCTGATAAACAGGTGTCTGTACTTATAAAATCGTCTAACGACGACACAACAAGCCCGGAGTCTGATGAGAAAACATTAGAAACGCGGAGCAGATATAAGGCATCTAACATGTCCTACGCATAAATGGCGGAAATGGTGGACATCTTACAAAAGTCGGATTACGACGCCAAGCATGGGCCCTATATCCACCCTAATTTAAGGAAGGCCAAAATTATGGACAAAGTGCAAACAAGTCTGGATCGTAATTTTGGGGTCAAACGTTCGAAGGAGCAGCTCAGAAAGAGGTGGTCAGACCTCAAACTGAGGGAGCTAGAACAATTAAGGAGCATACAGAGAATGCTTGGATAAAGTAAGTACTTCTCCCTATCTCATTATTGTTTTTCATAACTTGCATGTAGCTCCATGTTGATGCTTTTGCATATAGGTCCTTCGAAAATACCGGTAGTTTCAGACACATCCGTTCGTCCACTACATACGATGTTTTCAGAACATAAACAGGGTTAACTTAATTTATCTAGGCTTGATTATATTCCAAAAATATCTTGAAAAAGGTGTCTAGCTGATGTGTTTGTAACTAGAATCCAAATCAAAATTAGATCAGTCTAAAGGAGAGGATACTTAGCAGCTGTTTACACATCTGCACTCAAGAGCACTAGTGTGCCACCAGAACATCCTTTTTAGGGTGACCCACACAGGTGCTCCTGTGCATTTTTTGGGTGTCTACATGTGTAAAACAAGTCCCAAAAAAGTGAGTATTCAAGAATAGAGTTTGCCAAAAAACATGTCTTCTGCTTGTAACTGCCAAAAACAAACACTTGTACCCCACTTCCAAGCAATGTTTAATATTCCTATGTTTGCCCTCAAATATGTGTGTGCTAAGTGTACTTTTTGTTTCATTCTCATAGGGGACAGAAGACTGGGAGGATACCACTCCTCTGAGCTAGAAAAAAACAGACCTCGCAAGGAGCCCTCACCTCACCACCCTCCTCGCAAGGAGACCTCACCTCATCGCCCTCCTCGCAAGGATCCCTCACCTCACCACCCTCCTCGCAAGGAGCCCACACCTCAGTGCCCTCCTCGAAAGGAGCCCGCACCTCACCGCCCACCCAGACCCTTAGGATGTGGAGGAAGGAGAAGTGGTTGAAATTAGTACAACAGGTCAGTATCTGTCACCACAGCTTCAGGTAATAGCAGATGTAGGCCTGCAGATGTGTAATACCTTTTATTTTTATTTTTTAGGGGATGATTATGTGGCAGAAGAAAGGCCTCGATCATCCCATTCCAAGACCCAAAATCTACTCCTACAAATAAAGGCGTGCATTAGGGAGATATCTGAAATCAAGCAAAAAATTGCCTTTATAGATAAAAGCTTGAAGGACATAATGGAGGACTTGGGGGGCAAATAAAATACAAAACCAGTTTGGGTTCCCAGTTTTTCACCAAAATTTGTGAAGTTCTTCTTTCAAACCCTAAATTTGAGGATGCACATAGTGGGTCAACATGTGCCATCTGCCATTTTGGGATATCTATGTCCATGTTTTGTGGGTGCAACCCCTTCCTCGCTACTCAAGTAGGTGAAAGGAAGAAGGGGTTGCACCCACAAAACACGTCCATTGATCACCCATGATGGCAAATAGCACATGTTGACCCACTATGTGCATCCTCAAATTTAGGGTTTGAAAGTAAAACTTCACAAATTTTGGTGAAAAACTGGGACTGTGTGCGTCCTCAAAATGTGGTTTGTTCAGGGGTGACAACACCACATCGTACTATGGGCAGGTAGACAATTTTGAAAAAAAAAAAACAATGTCTGCGTTATTGCCTAGAGGTTTACATAGTTAAATTTTGTATATATAATATTCTGTTTTTATTTTTCGTTACTAAAAAAAAATGCCAGTTCATGGCAACTTTAAAAAAATAAAAAAAAAGAAGAAAGACCATGTGTGTGAATATGCACCAAGTAAAATTTGGGTCAAAACAACAAGAAAGTGTGTCTTGTTTTTCTTAAATAACCTAGAACTTTTGATGTGTTTAGTTTTGGTGTTACCTGAGAAATGGTTGTTAGTTGATATTGAAAATACACTTGACACTACATGTAGTACACTAGGGCCGCATACATATGATCAAACTTGTCTGCTGAAACTGGTCCACAGACCAGTTATAGCGGACATATCCGACCGTGTGTACGGGCTAGCAGACAGGTTTTTCCAGCAGACAAGTTTTAAAGCATGCTTTAAAACTTGTCTGCTGGAAACCCATCTGTCCGACATGTCCGCTGGTTAGTACGCCTAACCAGTGGACAAAAATCCCCCGCATGGAGAAGTCCCACCATGTAGCAAACTCTGATGCCACAGTCTACCATTCCTGTGGTGTGGAGGGAAGCTGTGGAATCAAACCAAAAAAAAAAATGTACTTTTGCACATAACATTGCAAGCAGGTTATACAAAAACATTATTGGCCAACATCATTCTAACATTTATTTTAATGAGCATTTTACCAAAAAAATATAAATAAAATTGTCAAAATTTTAGGGGGGCCTAGATGAGTTTGGGACCTCTAAAAAAAAAAAAGGTGAAGCTACACTTTAAAACACATTTTAGTGGGGGGATAAAGCATTACAATGGATTAGGGTTGTCCCGATACCACTTTTTACCGATACCGATCCTTTTTTTCAAGTACTCGCCGATACCGATACTTTTTTTTAAATGTGTCCCCAAATGCAGCCATGTCCCCCACAAATGCAGCCATGTCCCCCCACAAATGCAGCCATGTCCCCCACATATGGAGCCATGTCCCCCACATATGCAGCCATGTCCCCCACATATGCAGCCATGTCCCCCACATATGCAGCCATGTCTCCCCATACCTAGATGCCGCCGCCGCCTAGTTAATCAGCGCAGGGAACATTACAGATTTAATTTGAATAGCTGTCCAATCCCGAGCAAGGGGGAGTGTCTACACACAACGCGGCGGGGAACACTACAGCTATTCAAATGAAAGCTGTAATGTTCCCCGGGCTGACTAACTCGGCAGCGATTTTGCGGTATGCGGCAGGGGCGTTGTGGTGGGGGAGTGTAGTATCAGATCTGGCATCGGGGCATTTGCGGGAGTACAAGTACTCCCGCAAATGCTCAGTATCGGTCCCGATACCGATACTGGAATCGGTATCGGAACAACCCTACAATGGATCTTACAAAATACATAGGGAAGGGACTAGGCTAGGTGTGTTTGGGCCCAGGATAGAATGCTGGGGAGGTAAGTGAAGGGAAATTTGCATGTAGGCCAAAAAAGGGGCATTAAGAGCTTACAGCATGCAGGGGGGAAAAGGGGACATTCGCAGCATATTAATAACATGGTAATTATGGAAGGAGGAAATAAATTCAATACATTAGCATACATTAAATACATGAAATGTGATATTAAAGGAAAAAACTTACCCTCATATAGTCATCCTGCAGAACCTGTATTATAGCAGAACAGGTATCCGGAATTATGAGGCCCAGAGCCTGGGGGGAGATGCCCATCGTGAACTTCAAGTCCTGAAGGCTTCTCCCAGTTGCCAGATAGCGTAACGTGGCAACTAGCCTCTGCTCAGCACTTATGGCTTCCCGCATAACGGTGTCCTGCCTGGTGATATATGGCGAAACCAAAGTCAAGAGGTGCTGGATTACGGGGTCAGACATCCTCAGGAAATTCCTGTAGTCATCAGGATTATTTTCCTGGATCTTTGCAGCAGAGGCATATGAGAGAATTGGTTCCTACGGAGCAACCAATTCTTGGTCCATGAACGCCTCCTCATCCTGTTCATGGACTCGTCTAGGTCTAAAACAAGAAGACCTACACACACTGACTGCATAACACAAACTCACCGACAACGAGCAGGTGCCTGCAACATGGCTAGAAATGAACGACTAATCAGAACAAACGCACTAAACAGAACGCACTGAAGAGCTGCAAGTCCTATGAAGAACGACCTGAAAAACAGAAACGAGCGGACAGGGACGCACTGTAAAACAAATACGACCTGACCAAACGTCCTGAAAGACAAGATACGAACCCACAAGCACAAACTGAACGGCAGAAAATGATCTGAAAGCACGAAGACTGAAAAGCACGAATCGTCACTCACCAAACTTTTACTAACATGTGGCAACACAAGATTAGCAAAAGCAGCCCCAAGGGTGGCGCCAATGAAATCGAACTTCCCCTTTATAGTGCTGTCGTATGTGGTGAACAGCACCGCGTTTGAGAACGAGGGGATTTGATGTTGACTGTGTGTATGCAAAGACAGCTTGTCAAGTTTCTCGACAAGCCTAACAAGGAACTTGTCGATGAAAACGATGTGTCTTTTCCGTCGAGTTCCTCGGTTGTGTGTATGAGGCCTGACGGCTGAGATTTTGGGGGTTAATGTTATGCTTAAATATGGTATGCCAGTGGTGGACCAGGAGTAGGGAAGTTCTTGGGATAACAGTTGTTGGTCTTTAGAAAGAACTCCTACATTGAGGATAAGAAATTTAGTGAAGTTCACCTTGTAATAAAAGATTGAGCTGAAGTGTTGAAGGATCTGCTGGACACAATGACAGGATTCGGATGGGTTAGCTAATAGTAGTATTACATCATTCGCAAACAGATCAATGGTGTGAGATCTGTGTCGGAATTTATAAACTTCAATTGAAGTGTGGGAATAGACTGATTTTGGACTGATTTTGCCAAAGCTTCTGAGACTGAAGATTAGCGGTGAAAAGGGGCAGCCCTGTCTTATTCCATTTGTATTGTGGAACAGTTTGTGTAGTAAACCCAATGTGTATACCTGTGCAAAATGGCACAAGTATAGTGCCAGTAAGGAAGACAGAATTGGGCCTTGGAAACCAAAGTTACGCAGGGTGTGGACCATATATCCCCAGTGCACTCTGTCGAATGCCTTCTCTTCATCAATGGAGAGCAACAGAGAAGGTGTTTGTCTCACAAATAATTTTGCATAGATTATGATATCAGTATTTAGGAGGGAAATTGTCCAAAAATTAAAAGGGATAGAGGTGTCTTTCCCAGGTTTAGGAATAGTAACAATGTATGCTTTCAGCATATCAAATGGGAAAAATGCTTGCATTAGGGCTTCAGTAAATATGTTAGAAAGGAAAAGGGCCAGTAAAGAGTAAGGCCCCATACATACGAGCGGACAGATTTGTTCAAATCTGTCCGTCCGACAGATTTGAACAAATCTGTCTGCTGGGATTTTGGTTTGCTCGCGTGTACACACGAGCAAACCAAAATCCCCGCCAGCAGAGAGCGCGCTGACGTGTCGGTGACGTGGCGGTGACGTTGACGCCGCCACGTCACCACACCAGGAAGTAAAACACTTCCGCGCATGCGCCGAATCCATTCGGCGGCGGTGCGGCGGCGGTGCGGGACGACATGTCTGCTGGTAAGTGTACTAACCAGCAGACATGTCGGACGGACAGATTCCCACCCGATAGATTTCAAAGCATGCTTTGAAATCTGTCGGGTGGACAAATCTGTCTGCTCGGCCGTACACACGATCGAATCTGTCTGCTGAAACGGTCCAGCGGACCGTTTCCAGCGGACAGATTTGATCGTGTGTACGAGGCCTTAAAGGTTTTATTATATTCATTTGTGAACCCATCGGGGGCCTGAGGATTTGTCAGAAGTTTTCATGGTACTCTCTATTTCAGATATGGTAAAGGGAGTATTGAGGAAAGCTTGGGCAATTTAAGACTGAACAGGAGTAATCTTTTAGGTTATATAGGGAGCATTCACAACATGTTGGGAGTTAAACAGTTTTTGTTTCGTAGAGGGGTCTAAAAATATAGAATTTTTTAGTCCTGGTACATTGCGTCTTATGTCAGTTGGCCAGGAATTTCTCTTCGTTGTTGCTATGGGTGTAATATTTGAGCTTTAGTAAACAAAGCTACTTATTTAGTTGCTCAAACACCCCTCTAAGTTCTATATGTAGTTTAAGGATGGAGGAGTTAGTGGTCTGATCAGGTTTTGGTTTGTTTAGAAGCTCTAGAGTATGGATCTCAGCTAATATAGCATTAAGGCGGGAGTTGGTTTTACGTTTGGCCAGAGCCTCCAGTTTAATGAGAATGCCACGCATATGCACCTTATGGGCATTCCAAAGACTGAAATAAATATTTTGTCAGTATTATTTAAGGCAGGGGTTTCCAAACTGCGGCCCAAGGGCCAGATGTGGCTCTTTGCTAGCCTTTATCCGGCCCTTGGGGCACAATTCCCCCCACTGATATGAGGCTCTATTCCTCCCACTGACACCAACAATGGGGCACTATATCATCCACTGATACCAATGATGGGAGAGTATTCCTCCTACTAATAGGGGGAATACTCCTCCTCCTATTGACCACCAACCCTGAGGCCATATTTGTTCTCACTGTTGCCAGGTCCGTGACATTTTCTTCCCCTGATGGCCACAATCCAGCCCTTGTAAAGTCTGAAGGGCAATAAAATGGCCCTTTATTTGAAAAGTTTGGAGACCCCTGATTTAAGGTGAGGAAGTCCCCAATATGCTGAGAGAGCAAAGCATTAACACCTGGACCGTGAACAATCTTGTTGTTACAAAGGTAAATTCCTTTCGGAGGAGAAGTGTCCTGCTCCACTAGCGTAAGTGATAGCAGCATGGTTAGACCACGCAATAGTGGAGGAGGACACTTGTTGAAAGAGCCCTTTATCTACAATGAAAAGATCTATGCAAGTGTAATAACGCGTACACATGTTCGTTTTTTGCGATGGAAAAAACATTGTTTTTTAAAACGTCATTTAAATTGATCGTGTGTGGGCAAAACTTTGTTTTTTGTCTTCCAAAAAACGACCAAAAAAAAAATTCCAACATGCTTGAATTTTTTGTGTCGTTTTTCAAAACGTCGTTTTTTGTTTCACAAAAATAGCAAAAACGTCGTTTAAAACAACGTTTTTCAACCCGCGCATGCCCAGAAGCTAGTTATGAAGCAAGCTTCAATGGAAAAGAGTGGTGAACGTAACCTCACTTTTTGTGAAAAAAACGATGGTGTGTATGCAACATCGTCTTTGAAAGTGACGTTTCAAAAACGTCGTTTTTTACTTCACAGAAAACGTCGTTTTTTTTCATCACAAAAAATGATCGTGTGTACGCGGCATAAGAGCTATGATTCAAAGAGAAGCACGTAAAGTATTTTTCACTTGCATGTAAAATTTATAGAAGAGAGTTTATTGTTGATAGGAAGGAGTCTATATTTCTTTAATAAATGTGACAGAGAGGTGTCATCCCTTTATGTATAGCACAAAATAAGTGGAGCTTGTATTTGGGACTTTAACCACTTCTCCACCGGGCCTATTCTGGTACTTCTCTCCTTCATGTAAAAATCACAATTTATTTACTAGTTAAAATAATCAGAACCCCAAACATTATGGGGAATAAAATAGCGGTCATTGCAACGTTTTTTCGCATGGTATTTGCGCAATAATTTTTCAAACGCCTTTTTTGGGGAAAAGTAAAGTTAACCCAATTTCTTTGTATAATGTGGAAGATGATGTTACGCCGAGTAAATAGATACCTAACATTTCATGCTTTAAAATTGCGCACACTTATGGAATGGCGCCAAACTTCGGTACTTAAAAATCTCCATAGGCGACACTTTTTTTTTTTTACAGGTTACTATTTTCGAGTTACAGAGGAGGTCTAGTGCTAGAATTGTTGCACACGCTCTAACGCTTGCGGCGATACCTCATATGTGGGGTTTGAATGGTGTCTACATATGTGGGCGGGACTTACAAGCATGTTCGCTTCTGGGCACGAGCTACCGAGGACAGGGGCGTTTAAAAAAAAAAAAAAATTGTATTTTTATTTTACTTATTTTTTTCTATTTTTACACTTCTTTTTACATTTTTTTTATCACTTTTATTCCTATTGCAAGGAATGTAAACATCCCTTGTAATAGGATTCACTGTGACGGGTCCTCTTTATGGACCCTACATCTCTCCTCCAGGCTTGAAAGCATGATATTGTAAAAAAAAATCACATATCTCATGCAGACAGCCACGATTGTGGCTTTGTTATCTTCCGGGTACCCGGGCGTGACATCACAACGTCGTGCCCGGGCCTCCGACGGTCATAGAGATGACTGGTGACCATCTGGTCACCAGTCATCTCTATCGTCATGAGATGGAGCCGGCCAATTCATTCTCCGGGCCCCCCGATGGCACAGGAGAGCCTAGAGAAGCACCGGATAGCGGCGGGAGGGGAGACATCCCCTCCCGCTGCCTATAAGAACGATCAAGCCGATATGATCATTCTTATTGTGCACAGAATCGCCGGCAAAAGATGGTGATATCTGAATGATGCCTGTAGCTGCAGGCATCATTCAGATATCCTTTCACAAATTTGTGGACGTCTTTGGTAGACAAGTGGTTAAATACACAAGTTTTACTTCTTTTATACTATTCATTGTGGAGAAGTGTTCGCAGTGTAGGAGTGCTGGGGTTAGGTGAGGAAGACAAGTCGAGATGGGGGTCAACCATTAGGCTGAAGTCACCACATAGGATGAGGTTCCCATATTTGTTTTCTGATAGTTTCTTAAAAATGGAAGGAGAAGGAAGCAAAGTTTTTCAGGTGTTGAGAGCATAGATATAAGCCAAGATATATGGTTTGTTGTATATTGAATTGACTTTAGGGGTGGATTAGCGAAGAATGAAGTGTAAAGGAAACAGTGTTCCCCACTGCTATTCCTTGTTTGAGGAATAGGAGGACAGGAATATATGTGGAAAGTTCTTATGCTCGAAGGTAGGAGTAGGATCTGTTTGGAAATGTTTCTCTTGTATTGCTATGCTATCAATAGAACAGGGGTTAAAAAAGAGAGTTCTATAAGAACCAAGTGCAGAAAAACTGCAACACTTCTTGGAGTGTCAAGGGAAAAAAATTGAAGACAAGAGTAAACTTTGTGATGTTCCAGGAGCCAAGAGACCTGGTTATGGTGTGTAGAGGTGAGTAGTGAGGACTTGATGATCTAGAGCCTTCAGGATAGAGTTCCTATTGGGATCTCTTATGGGAGACCACCTGCCAGTCCTCCATGACTGGGGAGGGAGAGGTCTGGGATGAAGTGGACGATTGCTGGTTTGAAAGTATATCCCAGTAGCGGAGCAAGGGTTCTGACAGAGAAGGGGTTGTCTCCACATGTGATGAATAGTGTAACTGGATATTTCCATTGGAAAAAAATGGAGTGACACCTCAGTGTTTTGGTGATGGTGTCAAGGTTTTTCCTTGAAGTAATAAAACGATATTCCTGCGCTGGCCAGGTCTAAAAGGTGGAATACTGCAGCATGCACTGAAGGTAGTATCAAGACCCAGGTAAGTATAAATGTAGAAATAGTGCTGCGCTGTACATAAATAGGTGATAAAGTGCAAATGTGCTCACGTGACAGGTACACCTGAAAGTCAATAAGTGAATGGTCAAAATAGCAACAATAAAATATAAATAATCATGTGAAAGTATAAACGATGGACTAATAAAATGTCCAAATACTGTGAAAAGTATACTACAAAATAGATGTGAGAATAAAACTCATAAAATCCTTAAAAGGGCATCATCATGTGACATATGCTACCATAAATAGATAAATTCACACTTAAATTCCATAAAAATGAAAAAAAAAATACTAAAAAAAAAAAAAAAATACACAGATGTGTATCTATTTTGCTAGATTGTGCTTTTAGGTAAAGCCACTGCATTGTTTACTGTGAGCAAATTCACCCAAACATGGTCGTCGTTGCAACCATGGGTACCGGAGCTACAAGAAAATGGCCGCTGTAGTTATCTCTTGTTATTTTTTTTTCCATAAATAACCATGAAAATGTCCGCCGACCTACTTCCGGTGACAAAAACCATCCAAAAATGGATTCTACTTCCGGCGACCGGAGCTACAAGAACATGGCCGCCGTAGATATTTAATGTTACTTTTGACCATGGACAACCAACAAAATGGCCGCTGACTTACTTCCGGCTACAAAAAACACCCAAAAATGTCCGCCGTACTAATTCCCGGGACCAGAGCTACAAGAAAATGGCCATTCACATGTATTAATTCACAACCATATATAAAGCCAATTCCTAAAGGCCTCCAGTTATTCCCTGATGAAGTTACGTGACTGTAACAAACACGTGCAGGAACGCAGGGCACCGGAAGTGATATTGGATGAGTTTGCGACTCGTTTTTGATATGCCTGTTTGATACGTCACATTGTGAGTACCTGTTTTTATTATTGCTGCTGATTCCAATAAATGTTCTAAAGTGGGATTCCAACCGCAATTTTATTTATTTTTTTAAAAGTCAGCAGCTACTAACAGCGTAGCTGCTGACTTTTAATAAGGACACTTACCTGTCTTAGTCGCCCTCAATGTGGGTCTCCCGACGGCGATCACTGGCGATCGCTCAGTCCTGGCGCCTCCATCCTTACTAAGGGAAACAGCTGAAGCGGACCAAAGTTTCAAAACATGCTTAAAAACATGTCCACTGGAAACCTGTCCGTCAGACAGGTTCGATGGTTAGTACACAAAATCATCGGACCAAAAACACGCGCATGCTCAGAATCAAGTCGACGCATGCTTGGAAGCATTGAACTTCGTTTTTTCATCACGTCATGTTCTACGTCACTGCGTTCTGGTCCGAGGGGATTTTGGTCCGATGGTGTGTACGCACATCAGACCAACAGACCACTTCAGCCTGGTCCAATGAAAACGGTCCATCGGACAAGTTTCATCGGACATGTCTGATCGTGTGTACGCGGCCTTACAGCTTCACTGCCCATTTCCTACTGTGCATGCGCGACTCGCACGGCGCTTTGTGAATGGGCGGCTGCCTCCTGGGATACACACAGTTCCCAGAAGGCAGCGAGGCTCATTCACAAGAAGACACAGCGACGTAAGATGAGCCTGAAGATCTTCCGCGGTGGAAGAAGGGGCAGAAGAGCTACTTTCGCACAGCAACAGTTCTTTCAGGTGAGTATAAGAAAAACATTTTTTTATTTATTTTAGGATTTTTAGTGCAAAGAAAAAAAAACAGGTTGATCTCCACTTTAAATACTACACTATCGAGCATCCCTCTTTACATCCATCCATGCCCTAATGTGAGGCTATCTGATACAGACACACCAGGGACACTTAAATGGGATTTTGATGCCAAAGTAAAGATACATACAGTACAAGCGTAGCCTGAGACGTCAGGAGCCACCAGGAGATTGAAAGACACACTCAAAAGCTGTTACCTTACAGCGGTAAGGCAAGGGGACACCTATACCCTAAGTTGTACGGAGAACCAGCAACCACCTATCAGAAACACTCCATACCAGAGATTGACTACTAGCACCAGCTAGTGGCGTAGCGTGGGGGGGGCAGGGGGTCCGTGGCCCGGGCGCAACATTGGGGGGGGGCAAAATCCTGCACCCGTTTGTGTCACTTTTCGAAATTCTGTGAAATTCCATTAACTGTGTCAGTATGCTCACTGAAGCATGTTGGTTACCTGGATGATACAGACAGGATATGTCAAAGATCAGTCTGGGGGGGGGGGGGTTCACCCACTAAAGGCTAGATTACTGGAAGAAAGTTCATCTGTTGAGAGGCAGTGTTGAGCGGAATACGCCATATTCGATTTCGCGATATTTCACTAATATATAGAAGAATATTCGCAAAATATTCGTTAATATCGAATATTCGTGATATTTTATCAAAAAAATAAACTTTGCGAAATTTCGCGAATGCAAAATTTCGCTAATGCGAATGCGAAATTGATTGCGAAATTCTCGTCTGCGCATGCACATGCGCGCGAACAACATGAGAAAACGGAGATCATTTCCTATAGGAAGCACAATGCTAAGCTCTAAGATCGCAATACACAGGTCTGATGCAAAAGAAGGGCAGAGAAAGTATTTGCGAATATTCGTAATACGAATATTCGCATTGCGAATATTCGGCAACATAAAAGGATCGCCTCAGCTACTCGGCCCAGGGTCTCTAATCATACCAGCAATGCTTTTAGACGTCGATGGAGATCACTAGGATGTGATCTGTTTTAAAAATAAATTTGAAAAAATACGAATATTCGCCGCGATATTCGATTTATTCGCGAAAACTCGAATATGCAATATTCGTAACGAATATTCGCAATGCGAATATTCATGAGCAACACTATTGAGAGGAAGGAGAATGGGCAGGGAGAATAAAAAGAAGGGGGAAGAAGCCACTCCACCTGTGCAGCACTGTCAGCTTCTGCTGGTATCCCATCAGAGTAATGGAAAAGATCTCACCACCTCCACTGTCTCCACTGTACATCGACCTCTAACTCCTGGCTCCACTTGGTAAGCCTCCAGATGCACTGCACTGCACTGTATACCACTGTATACCAATTTAGTCACGATGTCACTAGCTTCAGATTTGCCTTCAGGGGTCATTTCACCTCGGCCTCTCAAAACACACTTGCTGTGGGCTGCGATACCATAAATGCCACATATGTGGTGACATCATGCTGACACGTTTCATTAGCCAATTACCAGCCTTATCCAGCCCTGAAGTCTGGGTGGCCAGGAAAGGAGCAAGAAGCAAGAGTATGACCCTTTCTCTTAGTACTACAGCAGGCCACATACCTATCAACATTGGGGGATATCTTGCAAGGGTGGTGGCTAAACCTAACATCCTGTCCTTAAAATAATTTGGGATTGGGGAGGGGTAGTGTGGTTGAGAAACATCATCGTACAGCAGGAACACATCTCCAGGCTATGGCTCATCATAATTGATAAAGGATTTAAACTACATCACTGGATGACATGAGTAATGTTAGATTTACATTTAAGGACTTTGTTTATTTTATTTTTTGAAAGGATTTGGTGTTGGTATCTGGATTTATTTTTCAATTTATTGGGGAATGAGTAATACTAATATACCCCTGTACTCATTTGCATAAGAATACATTAGCGTGTCAACATAAGATAAATACTATGTTATTTCATAATGTCTTTTTCAGTGCTATGCTTGCTTTAACTCTGCATGCTTCTTCATTGCTTCATTTGTACAAACAAAATGTTACATGTACATACAATTTAGAAGTGTGCAGGTAAAATCAACACAACAGATTAGAAAAAAAAAAAAAAAACATTACAGCATAGCTTTTCGTGTAAAGTTTTATTTTGCATGGCAGTTTAGTTTGTTGTGGTCTAAATTAAAAATACTGAATCAGCGAAGCTTGTCAAAAACATCTGTTCCATCCTTCAAAATTCAATAGCTTATACTCAGTGGCTGATTCGTATAGAGGTTTATGGACCAGAATAAAAACATGGCATCTATTTTACCATGTATCCCATTAAGAAAAGTATTGTTTTCTTTTTAGTTACTCTTGCAACTGGGAAAATTCAAAGACTATAAATACAGGAACTGTGCTAAAAACACATTTAGCCAAGTGAACAAACTTGCTGCGTTTAATAGTTACATTTTATTGTTTCCTTTTTTTTCTTTTCTTCTTTTTTTTTTATCAGACACATACATTGCTGTCTGACTGCTGTAGTCAGTGAGGCAGGAGAATGGATCTGGAACAGTTACTGAAGTGTAAATTCAGCTTTAAGCTTTCTTATGGCTGAATTATTCTTTCTAGATGAACAGGTGGATCTCGGTAGTGGGACAAAGACAGATGCAAAATCCTTCAGAAAAGCCCCAACATTTATTAAATAATCTGAATTCAAATGATGTTTTGTCATGCAGAAATTTCTTGAGCACAAACTGCTTGTATGTACAATGTGCAACTAACACAAATGAACAAGAAGTCATACTTTTGGTATAAGCATTTATACATAAATATATATACTGTATACATCTATCTATCTATCTATCTATCTATCTATCTATCTATCTATCTATCTATCTATCTATCTATCTATCTATCTATCTATCTATCTATCTTTCTATATATATATAGATAGATAGATAGATAGATAGATAGATAGATAGATAGATAGATAGATAGATAGATAGATAGATAGATAGATAGATAGATAGATAGAGATATATACATACACATACAGTACAGACCAAAAGTTTGGACACACCTTCTCATTCCAAGAGTTTTCTTTATTTTCATGACTATGAACATTGTAGATTCACACTGAAGGCATCAAAATTATGAATTAACACATGTGGAATTATATACATAACAAAAAAGTGTGAAACAACTGAAAATATGTCATATTCTAGGTTCCTCAAAGTAGCTACCTTTTGCAGCAGACACATCTCTAGAACAACTGTTAAGAGGAGACTGTGTGAATCAGGCCTTCATGGCAGAATATCTGCTAGGAAACCACTGCTAAAGAAAGGCAACAAGCAGAAGAGACTTGTTTGGGCTAAAGAACACAAGGAATGGACATTAGACCAGTGGAAATCTGTACTTTGGTCTGATGAGTCCAAATTTGAGATCTACTGATGATCAGCGGGATTAGAGGTTCTATATCCCTAGAAACCTGCACACCCAAGTGTTTAAAAGTGCTAACTCTCATCAGTGGCATATTGGCCTGGTCCTCAGATGGGGAAAACATATCCATGGGGAGGATCTGGGTCTTGTCCAAGTTTATTTCGAGGCTTTAGAATCTACCAAAATTGTCTATGGTATGTAGTGAAGTTGAGAGGGAGGGTCTGGAGTCAGCCAGGTAAAGGATCATGTAATCCGCGTATAATCCCACCCTTTCAACCATATATCCAGATATTAGCCCTCTGATATCAGGGTGGTCCCTAAGTGCTACTGCTAGGGGTTCTACAGTCAGTGCATATAGAAGGGGAAAAGTAGGGCATGCCCCCTTGAAAGTGGGAAAGCATCAGATGTTACACCGTAAGCTACCACTCTAGCCTGCGGTGCATGATATGTGAAGTAGGGATGAGCTTCGTATTCGAGTTGAACACAAACGGGTCTTTCACGCCAAATTCAAGTTACGTTCCACAGACCATAATTCACTGCGGCATCGCTGGCTGATGATTGGCCAAGCATGCACTATGACCCGCATGCTTGGCCAATCACAGCTCGCAAAAAACGGAGAGCCATAATTGGCCAAAGCCAGGGTGGCTTTGGCCAATTATGGCTCAGGGGGTTTAGTACACGCCCCACACTATAAAAGGCCGCCTGCAGGACGGCCTTATCTAGTGTGTTGCGGTGGTGGTTAGAGAGAACAGAGAGAGACAGAGAGAGTGTCATTTTTTTGCAGGTAGATAGAGCAGGCAGGCTAGTCAGTTAATGTTACAGTGTGTAGAGGATATATATACATCCCAGGTATTGTACATATATTTATACACTGTATAGTTTAGCTAGATCAGTTCTTCCTAATTTACTGGCAGGCAGGTGATTGTGCTATTTTATAGACACCCAGCAGGTACAATATTTGAAGGATTTTTTCATTTTTATTTTTTATTTTTATTTAAGCATCATTAAAATCGCTGCTCCTTCACGGTGGAGCTCAGCTCAGGCACGTCTTACCACATACAGCTTCAGGTCATGGCCCCTTTACAATCACATTAAACAGAAACGTAACATGTAATTTGCCTAACAGAGAAGGAAGGTAAAGATGAATTCAATTATTCAATTACAATGAAGAAAACATTTTTTTTTATATTTTCAATACATGTGATTGAATACTCAAACATGAATATAGCTTATTTACTTTCCTAAGTGAACAATATCTACCATCTTGGTAATCAATCTCTGTGATTGCTCCTGAGTGTTCAAAATGTTGGTTAATAAAAAGTAAAGGCTCAATTTTTTTTTTTTACCATCGTGCATTCTATGCATGAAGGAAAAAATCTTCTATATGCAGCAGCCCCCCACCCCTCTTAATACTTACCTGAGCCCCTTCTTGATCCAGTGATCCAGTGATGTTCACAAAAGTCAAGGCTCTTCAGGGACTCTCCCTACTCATTGGCTGAGACAGCAGTGGGAGCCATTGGCTCCCTTTGCTGTCAATCACAGCCAATGAGCCAAGGAGGAGAGAGAGGGGACAGGGCCGAGCTGCGGCTCTGTGTGGGAATGGACACACAGAACAGTGCCTTAGAAGCATGCCTTCATGGTTCCCCCATTGCAAGCTGCTTGCTCTGGGAGCTCTTAGCAAGAGGGAGGGGCCATGGACATGGGGAACTGAGAGGAGGAGGATTGGGGCTACGCTGTGTAAAACCACTACATAAAGCAGGTACGTATGACATGTGTGTTATTTTTTTTTAATTATTACCTTTAATATTACTTTAACTTTTAATCACAAACTTCAAAGTAGGAAATACACAGATGAAATACATCTACTGTATGTGCTCTGGTTACCTTAGATAATATTTGTCATTTTTGCAATTAATTCATATGTTTAGGCCATCCAGTTCTGACATTTACACACCTCTACCACACCACATATCAGGTGACAACTTTTTTCTCTGCTGCAGTTAGGTAAAGCCTAGTACACACGGGCCTAATCACACCACATTATGGCTAAAAAGAGGTGGTGGTGGAGTCTTTGTTAGCCCAAACCAGGAAATTTGATGAATAACGACACATTGACCATGTGGTCCCGGTTTGAGAAAACTGTTCTTCTTTTCCTGTTTCCTGCATTAACAGCTGGCTACCACCAATATTACATTTAGAACAAAAATACAATGCCCCAAACAAATGTATGCTATAATGTAGATCATGACAACATTTTTGTAGAATATTCTAAGAAATTAGCACAAAACACTTGTGCTGGAATGTCAAATTCACAGATCCACTTTTTTGCAGTTTTCTTTTGCAGTTTCCTTATCAGGCTAAAGCTACATGGAAAATAATGTTCTTTTTTTTTATTACTACTTACAAATAAAGTAACCGTCAACAAAGGGCACATTTCAGTAGCAAGCAGTACAGTACTTACAGAGTAGCCACCGGACTATGGGCCCCATGCTGTTTAAGGGCCCCGCTGGATCCAAATAATATTGATTTGATCTTGAGAAATTGAGAAATTCAATGAAGTTCTCTCAACTGATCTACAAAAGGTAGAAGAACATGAATCAACTTGAAGAAATTAGGAGACTATAGAGAAAATATTGTATTATTGTAATGTACCCAATAACAAAATAATGTATGTTAATCATAGGCATAGGCCAAACAGCCCCCTGCTTGGTTTGCAGCAGAACTCCAGAACAGGAGAAATGTTCTAACTTTAATGGCGAATGCCAAGTCTTTGGGAGCCAAACAGGAAAAATGCGATTTTGAAGGCTTATATGCAGGTAGGGGTATGGGTCTGGGTACTGCCCTGGAGGACACGTATCAATAAAAAAAATGTTTAAACAACAATAGTTTTTTTCAGGAGCAGTGATTTTATTTATGCTTAAAGTGCAACAATAAAAATGAAAAATTCCTTTAAATATAGTGCTTGGGGGGTCCCATTAGTATGTTTGTAAAGTGTCACATCTGTAGCATGCACAAAACATGCTGCAGCAAAAATGACATTTAAAATGACTCGCAGTTGCAATTACTGGCAATTACTGGCACACGGCTATTGAAAAAATAAAGAAAGAAATGGTGTGGGTTCTCCCAAGTCCATGCCAGACCCTTATTTGGGCATGCAGCCTGGCAGGTCAGGAAAGGGGGGGATGAGCGAGGAGCCCCCCTCCTGAACCATACCAGGCCATATGCCCTCAAGATGGGGGTGCAAGAGCATCATCACCACAACTGTGGCTTGTGGTTGTGGGTGTCTGCGGGTGAGGGGCTTACCGGAATCTGAAAGTGGGCCTCCAGATCCCACCCTCCATATGTTATTGTGTATAGGGTATTAAAAAATAAAGTGTATAAAAAAGAGAGAGTGCAATCAGCGCAAAAATATAGAAGATCAAAATAATAAAATATACTAATAAGTGTAAGAATGAAAAATACTCAAAAAGTAGATTTCATATGGATGCAAGCTGAACACCAAAAAAGGACAATCACAAAATCCCTGAAATAAATATATCAAGCAAAGCAGTGCAGCGCAAACCTAAGTTACATAATATTAAAATATGCTCATAACAGTGAACACATAAGTAGTTAATAACTGTGTGAAAATGAATAAAAAAAAAGTCCAAAGTTGCAATGTGCAAACAAATTGAAAGAAAAAATCCTGTGATCAAGACAATCAGAGTATCTTCACCATGTGACTGGAAAACCAATGTTACAAATGTGATCCCTTCACCAGTGTAGATGGGTACTCTCACCTCACACAAAGACCCTTGTTTTACCAAAGGTCTAATAAGCTTAGATCAAATGGTAGGACATCCAGATGGCTCAATGCTGTATACTTTTCGGCTGTAGGACCCGGAGATAAGCGAGTATCCTCAGTGGCACCAAACGGACCAGTATGCAAAGAAAAAAGGCCAAATCTAAGAGCTTCCATATAAAACCAGGTCTCTTTAATGAGTATAAAAATGTGCAGGGTACTCACATTTAAGTAGAAAATACAGGCATATAACACCATAACACAAAACAGCTCGAATTAAGGTATGGGACATCAGCGAGTGACGTGGGATGGTTCCTGACCCCGCAGGTCACTCGCTGATGTCAAAATAAAATTTTGTTGCAGGGAATGCCTGAAATCTGACTTGCACCTTAGGCAGAATTCTGGGAAAATTGGTGAGCCAATCACACAAACAGTAAATTATGTTTCTGGGCTATGTTCAGTACACACTCTGTGTACAGTACAACTCCAGGTGGCCATATTGCATTTACTGAAAATTACAGCGGCTGAAGATTGAAAAGGAAAGGTCATTTTTAATAACATTCAAATACAATATGACTTGTGTCGCAATTGTATACGCTATATTATTTTTTCTTTATTAGCTATATTTTTTCCCAACGAAAGTGGAGTTACCCTTTAACAACCAGCTTACACTTCAACCTAGAAAAGGTAACTGTCAGCGCAGATACAAAGTGCATGTATAAGTAGGGATATGGTGATTAGTCCATTAGAAATAATAGTAACAGGCAGTTCAATGGTTAAAAATGCAAGTGATTCGGCTGTTCAATGGCAGCTGCTGTCCTCAGAGAGCTGACTCTGTGGTAAACAAAAGAGGGGTAGAGAAAGTAAGTGCCACCTAAGTGCAGTATTAAAGAGGTTCTTTTAATGACACATTGTACAAAACACAAGAAGGTAAGGAAAGAAGGCTCATCTGTAACATCCTGTAGTCCTCGTCCCGGATCCATGGGCTGCTTAGAAGTGAAGATAGCAAAATGTGTGGAGTCTTCAGGCTTGTCCTGTGGCCATCAGGATGAGGCCTGTTCCAGCCCAATCAGCCTTTGTTCTCCCTGTCTGACCCTCCTCCCGGAAGTGTTCCTCGGAAGTAATCACGTGACCTGTCACGTGACCCATGAGGCTGGAACAGGCCCCATCCTGATGGCCACAGGACAAGCCTGAAGACTCCACACATTTTGCTATCTTCACTTATAAGCAGCCCATAGATCCGGGACGAGGACTACAGGATGTTACAAATGAGCCTTCTTTTCTTACCTTCTTGTAAGTGTGTTTTGTACAATGTGTCATTAAAAGAACCTCTTTAATATTGCACTTAGGTGGCGCTTCCTTTCTCTACCCCTCTTTTGTTTACACTGCACCCTAAATGGGCAAACCTCACAGAAGAAATCAGAGATAAACCCAAATGGTGTAGACTAGGTTAAAAGAATCCAAAACGCAATGAAATCAAAGGGAGCTGAAATTTTGAAAAACAGTAAGGCCACTCTCTCTCTCTCTCTCTCTCTCTCTCTCCAAAACAGATACGTGGTGAGGGTTCCGGGTTCCTTTGGGTCTCATTTGAATTTTGATAAATGCCTACCCCTCCCCCAAACGTTCTCTTTACATTTACTCTTTTATCCCCCACTGTAAACTATCTTACTATTCCTTCTCTCCACATACATGGGGCCTATCTCTTAATGTCCCCTTGTTTCAACTGTTATAATCCATTCCTGCGCCCCCAGTTTACATATGTTCCAAACAGATACCTCAAAGGTAGGTCCAGCATTTAATTTTCTATCCCTATCATACATAGGTCCACCAGCTATCCTAAAAGCTTCAATCATACAACTGTTCCTTTCTTTGTTGACATTAACTGATCATGGTTCCAATTGCTTAAAGCGGTTGTAAACCCATAAAAAAAAAAAAAAACCTGAAGGACAAAAGCATAATAAGTTGGTATGCATAGCATACTAGCTCGTTATGTATTACTTGCCTTAGATCAAAACCCCCAAAGCCATACTCGACCCCCCTCCGGCTGTGGACATCTCTCCTAGAGCTTGCTTACGGATATTGCGGCTCCGACGCTGTGATTGGCCGGAGCCGAGATGATGCCACTCCCATGCATTATAGAGAATAATTTATCTTATTCTCTAAAATAAATAATAAACTAGATATCCACCAGAGAGAGTTTCTAGTAATGGTGGAAGATATGCAGATGTGGGAACTCAAGTACAAGGACGTTGGTATGAGCATCCTCTATTGTGAAAGATATTACATAAAGCTACAATAAAAACATAATTCAAATATTGTTACACGCTGTATTTAACAATGCATTTGTTTTTGTACTATGATTTTCTATCTTTGCTATTAAATAAATCTTGTTATAATCATAATTGTTTGGTGCCATGAAAACATTTTCTTACTGAATTTAACATGGCATATAAAAAATGGAATAGCTATTAACTATATGTCAAAGAACACATTTTGGCCACCACATGATCCTCTGTTCAATTCCTCCTAAAATAACACAATAAGGACAGAAACTGGTAACACTGAATCAATTTAATCCACTTAACTTTTCCAGTCAAAATGTCTCACATACAATTTTAGCTGCCCCTTTTGTCTCTTGTCTTTATGATTGCTTTCAATTCTACTCTACAGATCACTGGAAATCAAAGAAAGAAAATGCAATGCTAAAAAAGCACCTCTAGCCAAGACAATGGTGCCATCATCAACTAAATTGGCCATTCTTAGTCTTGACACAGCAAGTAATTGCATCTTATAACTGCTTGCATGTCATAAGGAAGGTCAGTTAAGAGTTCTAAGAAAGCTTAGCAATAACCTTGAGCAATTTCTATGAATAGATTCATAAAACACAAACACACCTTTAACAGGGATAATGCACTAAATTACATGGGATTGTAGATCGCACTTGTAACTATATTTAAAAACCCAGTAAATAACAGGCAAGAAAAATAGTTGGTGTTTTAAATGGCCGCGGCACCTTTATTGGTATTTATTAAATAAATACATCTATATTCAAATATCAATCATTGAAAATATAAATAAATATATAATTAAAACTTTTAAAACAAATTCTAAACCGGCTTAGTCATAGGACTCGAGCAAAAATGAATAGATTGATAAACCAAAGTCCCCCCACCAAGCCGGGTTTCTTGAAAACAAAAATGGCTACCCCAGCACCGCTCAATACAAGTTTGGATACCTAAATTACAAATGTCCAAACCAACATCTGAAAGATGAACCCCATCTTGCCTGTAGAGACCCGGGAAGCCCCCTTCCAAGTCAATGTGATGGAAAGAGACTCCCCCAATCAACGGTAGGAACTTTTCGATGGAGTGATTAATCCTTCTTATTTTTCAAGAGGTTTTTTATCCCACACATCTAACCAGGATAAACGAGCAACCATTTCAGAGAAAATAATTTGCGTGTCAGGAAAAGCAAGTTTTAAACGCTGAAAATCTTGTCTCATTAAAAGCATTAGGTCCAAAGTTTTCAATCTACCCAAATCGTTACCATAGAGATGAAGAACCAAAATAGACGGAGAAGGCCAAGAATGAAATAAAACAGAAAGGTGAAAGAAAAGCTCAGTCCATTGCATACCACGAATACTTTTCCACAAAATATGAAATTTATCTGATGGTAATGATAGGTTGGCACCGTAGCAGCGCTGAGAAGCTCTCTTATGAGCCCAATAAACATAGGAATGGCCCACAATCCATATGCACGCTTTTTTACCTATAATCAAAGAGATAAATTAGGGCGGACATAACTCTTAAATCTGCTTGAATCCCATCTACCCAATTTCATAATAACTGAATCAGACAAGCCCAGGCTGGCAGCTTCAGTAGTGGCTCCGATCCTGAACGAATGAGAGAAAAATTTTAAACTAGAGAGACCTAGATGAGCGAAACATCATTTCAAAACTGTACTGAACTGAAATTTAGTCATCGGGGAAGAATCCAAATGGACCAAGAATTGATGACCTAAAGCTGGCCTAACAGAAAGGATTTTTTTGAGAGTTAACACGGGACAGATATCGGAGTCGCCACAAGCATACAGTCTGAGCCACCTGCCTTTACCCGCCTGATCTGTTTTCGATCTTCTAACAAAAATTTTAACCCTGTCCTCTAACAAAAACGTCTGAGAAGAGTCAACCTTCCAGGCAATGCTTGTTGTTCGGTAGCATTTCTGAAACCCGGAAAGCTGCAAAAAACATTAAAATAAAAGAAAGGTGGAATAAAAAGGCTTTGTACTCAGAAATGCAAACGAACTTGGTAGCCAAACATAGCCTGGATAAAACAGTACTGTAATTTTAAGGCGTATAAGGCGACTGGGCGTATAAGACAACTCCCCATTTTTGAAATGTGAAAACATAGCTTTTGGGCTATACTTAATGTATAAGACTACCCCCTTCCAAGGCAACACCATTTAAAAAAAAAAAGGATTCTACCACATATTTACCACTGACCTAAGACACATGGGCATACTTTACATCCGCCACAATAATCGCTATTTCAACAGGTGTTAAAGTCACCTGTGTCACCATTGCAGCCTCAGCTCACCTGTGCCACCATTGCAGTCTCAGCTCACATGTGTCACCATTGCTGCCTGTCAGGGGGATGTCTACACAGACACCCAATACTAGAGGACAGGTCAGTAAGCTGCACTAAGGAAATAGGCAGAAGGTAAGTGAACAATATTAATTCATTGAGGACAAGGCACACGTGAAAGAACAGGACACCCACAAACAAGCACGCCAACTACACATACCATAAACGTCAAAACCACCAAAACTAGTGAACATAAATATGTACAATAAATCAGAACGTAACCAGCAGGGATAAGAAACAAGCAAGTCCAGGGTCAAAGCCGGGGTCAAGGATCGGAGACGGCAGCGAAGTCCAGAAGTACAAGCCAAGGTCAAGGGGAGCAGATCAAGAAACAGACTGGTATCAGGACAGACAGGAACAGGGCTTAACAGACAAAATACTGCAGCACTGGACTGAAGTGCAGGGCGGGCTTATATACCAATGCAGCTGTAACTTGGGAGACACCTGCTGGTGGCCACCAAAACTGCACCCCTGTTACCAGAGGGAACAGTGCCACCAGCAGGCGACCCAAGTCATGACACCAATCATGACAGTTTCCCCCCCAAGCGGTGGCCTCTGGACACCCCATTCTGCCCTTGCCCGGGTAGTGCATGTGGATGCAGAAAAGTCCCAAAAAGTCTTCCGGTCAAAGTTTCTTAACCCATTGGGAGACAAGCCCCCCAAGTCCGGAAACGAAGCATGCATCCTACCACCACCAGGGTCTGGTAGTTGGTATCTAGAGGTGAAGGCAGGCAGGGCAGCAAACTCAGGGTTATTTGGCTGGGAAGGTGACACATCGAACTGAAAGTCAGGCACCGGGACATCAGACTGGAAGCCGGGCACATAGGACCGAAAGCCAGGCACGTCAGGACAAACAACAGGTACCTCCGGGTCGTCAAGCTGGGCAGCGGGCTGGAAGTCATCAGGCTGGGCAGCAGACTGGAAATTATCAGGCTGGGCAGCAGACTGGAAGTCATCAGGCTGGGCAGCGGACTGGAAGTCATCAGGCTGGGCAGCGGACTGGAAGTCATCAGGCTGGGCAGCGGGCTGGAAGTCATCAGGCTGGGCAGCAGACTGGAAGTCATCAGGCTGGGCAGAGGACTGGAAGTCATCAGGCTGGGCAGAGGACTGGAAGTCATCAGGCTGTGCAGCGGACTGGAAGTCATTAGGCTGGGCAGCGGACTGGAAGTCATCAGGCTGGGCAGCAAACGGGAACACCTCCGGCTGGGCAGCAAACGGGAACACCTCCGGCTGGACAACTGGCACAACAGGCTGGCAAACTGGAATGGACTGGACCGCTGGCACTGGAGCATCAGACTGGCAAACTGGCACTGGAGCATCAGACTGGCAAACTGGCACTGGAGCATCAGACTGGCAAACTGGCACTGGAGCACCAGACTGGCAAACTGGCACTGGAGCATCAGACTGGCAAACTGGCACTGGAGCATCAGACTGGCAAACTGGCACTGGAGCATCAGACTGGCAAACTGGCACTGGAGCACCAGACCGGCAAACTGGCACTGGAGCATCAGACTGGCAAACTGGCACTGGAGCATCAGACTGGTAAACTGGCACCGGAGCATCAGACTGGCAAACTGGCACTGGAGCATCAGACTGGCAAACTGGCACTGAAGCATCAGACTGGCAAACTGGCACTGGAGCATCAGACCGACAAACTGGCACTGGAGCATCAGACTGGCAAACTGGCACTGGAGCATCAGACTAGCAAATTGGCACTGGAGCATCAGGCTGAGCGGTTGGCACTGGAACAGGCTGAAGCAGGTTGGCCGAAGTGGATGCAGATTGGGTTAGTGGCAGGATCGAGCGGGTTGGAAAAAACTTTTTCTTCTTCTTTGGTTTCACCACTGAGGATTTGTATATGGGTATAGGGTTGGAAGTAATAAATACAGCTGGTAGAGGTGAAGAGCGGAGGGGTGGTGAAACAGAGGGTTCCGACCTTGAAGAGGATTTTGGTGAAACAGACGGAGGCAGTTGAGAAGCAGCAGAAGGGTTAAAGGCAGGGAAAGTGCAGCAGGAGGAAACAGGGGACTGGTATTTTGCTGTTAGCAGGGCTTATTGTTCAGCAAAAGTGGAAATTGGGGGTAAAGAAAAAGACATACCAGCAGGTTGGTAACTAGACACAGAAATGGATGGTTGGGAGCTGACAGGGGCTGAGTACACAAAATTAGGTTTGCACACAGCTTGTCTGAAGTACAAGCCAAGGTCAAGGGGAGCAGATCAAGAAACAGACTGGTATCAGGACAGACAGGAACAGGGCTTAACAGACAAAATACTGCAGAACTGGACTGAAGTGCAGGGCGGGCTTATATACCAGTGCAGCTGTAACTTGGGAGACACCTGCTGGGGGCCACCAAAACTGCACCCCTGTTACCAGAGGGAACAGTGCCACCAGCAGGCGACCCAAATCATGACACCGATCATGACACAGCCTCAGCTCACCTGTGCCACCATTGCAGCCTCAGCTCACCTGTGCCACCATTGCAGCCTCTGCTCACCTGTGCCATCATTGCAGCTTCTGCTCACCTGTGTCACCATTGCAGCCTCAGCTCACCTGTGCCACCATTGCAGTCTCAGCTCACCTGTGTCACCATTGCAGTCTTAGCTCACCCTGTGTCACCATTGCAGCCTCTGCTCACCTGTGGAGAGGATCATCAAGAGGAAGAGAAAAGCCACGGGATTACAGAGTGGATAGTCGGCTGTTACAGCCGAGGACGAGAGGATGTCCGAGATAGGCGGAACACTGAACACAGGCTCTGCTGGCAAACTAAGTGTTCCGCCTATCACAAAACAGGGCGAGTAGGAGGCGTGGCTTTTGAACAATGAACGGTCGCAGCCTGACTCTGCATACAGAGTAAGCATAAAAGGTCATCTTATACGCTGGAAAATACGGTATTATTTTTTTATCTGTAGAACTTCATCTTTTATTCCTAAAATAAGGTAGCAATACTCGCACTCTCTTTTGCCTTTAATACTTATTTATGGGGATTAACAAAACGAGTAATGAAAAAGCCCCCCAGAATAAATAAAAAGCTTGAAAAAAACAAACAAACAAAAAACAAACCCCTTTAAAAACAAAACACAAACAAAAGGAAAAAAATACAAATAAAAAAATAATAAAAAATAAAACACACACGTTTCTATGGTTAAGTCTAGGCACTTCACAATATTTAGTAGACATGTGCACAGAAAAAAAATTGTTTTTTTTTTTGTTCTGTTTCGTATCGTTCCGTTTTTTCGTTTTAGTTCGTTTTTCGTAAGACGCCCGTTTTCCTGTTTGTTCCCGTTCGTTTTTCGTATGACGCGATTTTTTCGTATTCCGATCGTTTCGTATTTTCGTTACTGTTTTATTTTCGTACATGCAGGATGGTTCGTTATTCTGTTTAATTCATGTTCGTTACTTGTTAGACAATAATTTTCGTGAATTTTCGTCAATGATTTGCAGTATCTTGAAACCCTTTTCTTTTGCTATTTTCAGTCGTATGTTCATATGACATCTATAACAAAAGATTTGCATTCTGTATTTTAAATTCCTTTTTTCTGTTCGTATTTTGGATTCAAAATACAGCATGCAAATCTTTTGTTATAGATGTCATATGAACAATGAACATAGGACTGAAAACAAACAGAAAACGGATTGAAACAAAATACAGCATGCAAATCTTTTGTTATAGATGTCATATGAACAATGAACATAGGACTGAAAACAAACAGAAAAAGGTATTGAAACAAAATACAAAATGCAAATCTTTTGTTATAGATGTCATATGAACAATGAACATAGGACTGAAAACAAATAGAAAAAGGATTGAAACAAAATACAGCATGCAAATCTTTTGTTATAGATGTCATATGAACAATGAACATAGGACTGAAAACAAACAGAAAAAGGATTCAAAACAAAATACAGAATGTAAATCTTTTGTTATAGATGTCATTTTCGTTCTTTTGCCGTTTTCGTTTTGTCGTTTTTTTTCGTCGGATCATTCGTTCGTATTTGCGGTTGTTCGTTATGCGGCTCATTCGTAATCTCGTAGTTTTCGTATTTTGGTGCTTTCATTTTTTCGTATGTACACATTATCCTGCGGGTACGAAAATGAACATTTTCGTACGAAAATAACATTCGTACGAACGGGAATGCACATATCTAATATTTAGGACAATGACTATGTGATGTCTGTAGCTCCATTGTTTTCCTCCCCCTATCCTACCCCTTTGCTGGCTACGTGAGAAGTCTTTGTGACGTCAACAAAGCCTTCTCCTTTACCACCAGCTTTCATTTTAATTTTTTTTCCTTAATTAGTGATGAGAGAACTGAGCAAAGTTCAGTTTATTGGACATTGGGCTAACATCTAAAAACAATTGCAAAACATTACTAAACAGTACTAAAACCCCACTGTAATTTATGGATGCAAAATCTTAAATTTTTAGTTTCTTTCACAAGGCGAGCTTGCACACATTTGAGGAAAAAAAAAGGTCATGGGCAGTGGCGGCCCACCCATATGGGTGCACGGGCGCTGCCCCCCCCCCCTCCCGCAGTCACAAAAAAAATATATATAAAAAAAAAAAAAAAAAAACGGGCCCTTTAAGAACTTTTATTCGGCTAAAATGTCATTTTGACATTTTAGCAGAAGTTCTGGCGGCCATCTATAGAGGGCGCTGCAGCGCCACCCTCTCTCACAAATAACTCACATTCAATGCAATGCATTGAACGTGTGTTATTGTTGCCAGCTGCCTGGTCTATTCATATAACCGGACATTGGGCGCCGGTTACCCGAATAGCGGCAGCTGGTTGGCTGAGGGGAACTGCCTATCAAAGCCAGCGGCTCTGATAGGCTTTTCCAGTACCGCCCTCCGGCTCTCGGAAATCTATGCTCGGAGCGCAGGCAAGCTTTGTTCCTTGCATGAGACTGACGGCCGTTTCAGCCAATCAGGTTTCCGGATTCTGGTTATCAGGAACCTGATTGGCTGAAGCTTCTCCACGGCGGCAGAAGACATCGAGGGAGGACATGGAAGCGTCAGGTAAGTGATTTTTACAGGGAAAGGGGCATCATGGGGCACAGTGGTTACAAAGGGCACAGAGGCGACAATGAGCAAAGTGGCATGGGGCACAGTGGTGACAATTGATGGCACAGTGACTGCATATGATGGCATGGCACAGTGGTGACAATTGATGGCACAGTGGTGGCGTTTGATGGCATGGCACAGTGGTGACAATTGATGGCACAGTGGTGGCGTTTGATGGCATGGCACAGTGGTGACAATTGATGGCACAGTGGTGGCGTTTGATGGCATTGCACAGTGGTGAAAATTGATGGCACAGTAACTGCATATGATGGCATGGCACAGTGGTGACAATTGATGGCACAGTGACTGCATTTGATGGCATGGCACAGTGGTGACAATTGATGGCACAGTGGTGGCGTTTGATGGCATGGCACAGTGGTGACAATTGATGGCACAGTTGCTGTGTTGCATGGCACACACAGTGGTCACAATTGATGGCACAGCGGCTGCATTTGATGGCATGGCACAGTGGTGACAATTGATGGCACAGCGGCTGCGTTTGATGGCATGGCACAGTGGTAACAATTGATGGCACAGTGGTGGAGTTTGATGGCATGGCACAGTGGTGACAATTGATGGCACAGTGGTGGCATTTGATGGCATGGCACAGTGGTGACAATTGATGGCACAGTGGTGGTGTTTGATGGCATGGCACAGTGGTGACAATTGATGGCACAGTGGTGGCGTTTGATGGCATGGCACAGTGGTGACAATTGATGGCACAGTGACTGCATTTGATGGCATGGCACAGTGGTGACAATTGATGGCACAGTTGCTGTGTTGCATGGCACAAACAGTGGTGACAATTGATGGCACAGTTGCTGTGTTGCATGGCACACACAGTGGTGACAATTGATGGCACAGCGGCTGCATTTGATGGCATGGCACAGTGGTGACAATTGATGGCACAGTGGTGGCGTTTGATGGCATGGCACAGTGGTGACAATTGATGGCACAGTGGTGGCGTTTGATGGCATGGCACAGTGGTGACAATTGATGGCACAGTTGCTGTGTTGCATGGCACACACAGTGGTGACAATTGATGGCACAGCGGCTGCGTTTGATGGCATGGCACAGTGGTGACAATTGATGGCACAGCGGCTGCGTTTGATGGCATGGCACAGTGGTAACAATTGATGGCACAGTGGTGGCGTTTGATGGCATGGCACAATGGTGACAATTGATGGCACAGTGGTGGCGTTTGATGGCATGGCACAGTGGTGACAATTGATGGCACAGTGGTGGCGTTTTATGGCATGGCACAGTGGTGACAATTGATGGCACAGTGGTGGCGTTTGATGGCATGGCACAGTGGTGACAATTGATGGCACAGTGACTGCATTTGATGGCATGGCACAGTGGTGACAATTGATGGCACAGTTGCTGTGTTGCATGGCACAAACAGTGGTGACAATTGATGGCACAGTGGCTGCGTTTGATGGCATGGCACAGTGGTGACAATTGATGGCACAGTGACTGCATTTGATGGCATGGCACAGTGGTGACAATTGATGGCACAGTGGTGACGTTTGATGGCATTGCACAGTGGTGACAATTGATGGCACAGTGACTGCATTTGTTGGCATGGCACAGTGGTGACAATTGATGGCACAGTGGTGGCGTTTGATGGCATGGCACAGTGGTGACAATTGATGGCACAGTGGTGGTGTTTGATGGCATGGCACAGTGGTGACAATTGATGGCACAGTGAATGCATTTAATGGCATGGCACAGTGGTGACAATTGATGGGCACAGTAGCTGTGTTTGATGGCATGGCACAGTGGTGACAATTGATGGAACAGTGGTGGAGTTTGATGGCATGGCACAGTGGTGACAATTGATGGCACAGTGGTGGCGTTTGATGGCATGGCACAGTGGTGACAATTGATGGCACAGTGACTGCATTTGATGGCATGGCACAGTGGTGACAATTGATGGCACAGTTGCTGTGTTGCATGGCACACACAGTGGTGACAATTGATGGCACAGCGGCTGCATTTGATGGCATGGCACAGTGGTGACAATTGATGGCACAGTTTCTGTGTTTGATGGCATGGCACAGTGGTGACAATTGATGTCACAGTGGTGACAATTGATGGCACAGTGGCTGCATTTGGTGGCATGGCACAGTGGTGACAATTGATGGCACAGTGGTGGCATTTGATGGCACAGTGGTGGCGTTTGATGGAATGGCACAGTGTTGACAATTGATGGCACAGTGGTGGCGTTTGATGGCATGGCACAGTGGTGGCGTGTGATGGCATGCCACAGTGGTGACAATTGATGGCACAGTGACTGCATTTGATGGCATGGCAGAGTGGTGACAATTGATGGCACAGTTGCTGTGTTGCATGGCACACACAGTGGTGACAATTGATGGCACAGCGGCTGCATTTGACGGCATGGCACATTGGTGACAATTGATGGCACAGTGGTGACGTTTGATGGCATTGCACAGTGGTGACAATTGATGGCACAGTGACTGCATTTGTTGGCATGGCACAGTGGTGACAATTGATGGCACAGTGGCTGCATTTGGTGGCATGGCACAGTGGCTGCATGTGATGGGCACAGTGAGGCTGCAATATTTTTTTTTTCATTTGTGCCCCCCCAAAAATTTTGAGCACCAGCCGCCACTGGTCATGGGTAACTGGGACATAGGTACCAATGAACACAAATACAATTTAGTGGAATGCAGGTTACATAGTTGCATAGTTGGTGAGATTGACACAGGTCTATTTAGTTCAATCTTTGTGTACAGGAGAATTTATGTTTTACCCATATTGGCTTTTAGATAATGCTGTATATTATGCTGACTAGAAAAGACATCTAAAGTTTTTTTTTTTTGTTATCAGCACTCAGCCAAACTTCTTGAAAAAAAGTTCTACCTTGTCACTGTTCTAACACTAAAGACCCTGTGCACAATTTAAAGGGGTTGTAAAGATAAAACATTTTTTCCTAAATAGCTTCCTTTACCTTAGTGCAGTCCTCCTTCATTTACCTCATCCTTCGATTTTGCTTTTAAATGTCCTTATTTCTTCTGAGAAAGCCTCACTTCCTATTCTTCTGTCTGTAACTCCACACAGTAATGCAGGGCTTTCTCCCTGGTGTGGAGTGTTGTGCTCGCCCCCTCCTTTGGACTACAGAAAAGTCAGGACACCCAATAACACACAGCTCCTTTCTCTATCTGCAACATCAGTGAGGGTGACACATGTGTCCCACATGCCTCTGTGCACATCACCCAAATCAAAACATGCTCAGACCCTGAGCTGCACTCGTGGTGCCAATGTCCTCAGGACGGTCACTTGCCCACTCACGGTCCATGCCTCGTGCCCAGGGACCTGCTCCGCAGGTGTCGTGGCAATGACTCGGGTGGGGCATCCCGTGGCGGTTCATCCACTGGGCTGTCGCTCCTGGATACGGATCGTGATTTGCCTGCATTACCTTCAAAGCATTGGAAATACAGGTCAGCACGCCATATGTTTCCGCCTGCATCTACCTCTGACTGACGTTGTGTTGACGCTGAAGGCGCCTGTTGTAGTGTCCCTCAATCTGGATGGTGGCAGTGTTGGCCTGCACGATCCTGCCCAGTCTCCTAACCTCGGTCACGATACTTGCTGCTTTTGCAGGATAGACATGGTATTGCGTTTCTGGGTCATCTGCATGTTCATGGCTGATCCATGTTCCTCAGATGTTGCGGGACTCCCTGCCACCATGTGCTGATACATGGCATCCAGGGTATGTGAATGGTCAACACAGGCATGTGGCCATGGCTGCACAGTTAGCATTGACCTCCTGCATGCAGTCACAGATGGCCTTTGTGTGTTCGGCCTGCTGTTTGAGGCACTGCTGCATTGTGGCTGTAATGCCCTGCACAGCCAGTGTTTACTCAGCCTGTGCCTTCTCCGAGGACCCGACGAAGGAGGCTACGCTGTCGCCCACACGGTGGAGGTCGATAGCCATGTCTGCCATGTGCTGTGTCTGGCGGGCCTGTTCCCTCTCGAGCCCTTCTTGGACTGATCCAGTTTCGTGCCTGTTCTTGCTCAGGGCCTTCCTGGGAGTTTCAGTCGGTGGCGTTCCTCTGGCCGGTGTGTCCCTTGAAGGTGTCCCTCTTGCCGGGGTGGCCCTCGGGGGTTCCCCTGATGGGCATCGATGGCGTCCTGAGGTCTGTGACTTCCACCGTCTTGGAGGGTCCGGCGCTGAGGGTCTCTTTCTCATCGAGGTACAAGAAGTCCTCCTGTAGGATGTCCACAGGCTCCTCCACGACTTGCTGAGTCAAATCCCTCCAGGCCCTCAACCTGCTCCTCCGCCAGGCAGCTGGCTATGACCTCCTCTTCAGCAGACAGATTCAACTTGCTAGCTGATTCGCCTCCTGTGGCTCTGAGGTGCCGCTTCACCTTCACCGACACATGTCGTTAATTTTCTTCTGCACCTCCTTCCATGTTCGGGTTTTGTGCCAGAGGGTGTTCAGCTCCAGGGTCACTTTCTGCAGGATTTCGAGTTTCCTGGCCTTGCTCGTCCTCCCGCTCTGTGCTCCATGGAGGTACGTATCGTATTTCCCAATGGGCGTGGCCAGGATCGCCCTGTCATCCAAGTTCTACTTGTGCTTCTCCGTCTCACTGTCACTGTCTGACATGTCGTCTGCACCAGGGAAAACAAGCAGGTGTCAGGGGTCGCACTTGCCTTGCCTTGGCACAGCTCACTGCCATGGGTCCCTCACAGGTGTGCACCTGCTTCAGTGGCCAGTGGCAGGGTTTTGCGTTACGTGCGTCCGGCTTACTGTGCATTGGAAGTGCATTTTGTGCACCGTGTATACTTGGTTGTGCCAGCGTTATTGTGCGCAGGCGCAGGGGGTGCTGTGCCAGTGGTGTGCATGCGTCCACGCCACAGTACATGCGCAGTTAGTGGTACGCTGGCGTGGCGTGGCCATGCTTGCCTCGCCGCGCTACGTTGGCGTACCATACGGTGTGTGCGCTACGCCGGCGTAGCGTACGCCTTGCTCTCTAAATCTGGGCCAATATCTTTTAGTTTTTGCTATAATAAATATCCATTTAAAAAATATATATATATAATTTTTTTCCTCAGTTTAGGTCGATATGTATTCTTCTACTTTAGTATTGGTTTGTGCAAAGGTTATAGCAAAGGTTATAGCGGCTACAAAATAGGGGATAGATTAATAGCATTTTATTTTTATTTTTTACTAGTAATGGTGGCGATCTGGGATTTTTATCGCGACTGCGATATTGCGGCGGACACATCGGACACTTTTGACACATTTTTGGGACCATTCATATTTATACAGCAATCCCTGCTATAAAAATGCATTGTGATTCTAACTAAAACAAGACAAAACTGTATTAGATCATTTTTTTCAAAGGCAATGATTTTTTGGTGTGTTGGTGAGACCATTGAATGCTGAAAGTGTCATGGACAACATAGCTAAAAAAATATTTTAAAGTGTATACTCAAACTTTATATAGATTGCCAAACAGTTTAAAACCAAGTTACATACAATAATTTGTGATCTTCTTTTCAGTAACACACAGTACTGTGCAGGACCATTGATAGGGAGGTACCAACGGGGCCAGGGGGGAATGGGCAGCAGGGGGATCGGTGTGGTGAGACAGGAGAACAATAACAGAACAATGCTCAGTGTCTGTATCTCTCCCTTCACAGGCTTTTAGTTGCTGGAAGGAGAGACACAGACACAGTGCACTGTTCTGTAATTGTCCTCCCATATTGCTGCATCAATTCCTTAACCTGTGCTGCCCCAATCTGATTCTCCTCTGTGTGCCTGAGCCCTGTGGAACCATGAAGTGATTTATCAATGGGTCAACCTTGCGAGACTACTGATCACTTATAATGGTAACAAGCACTATATTTCCTCCCTAGCTGAAGGACTGTGCCTTCTTCATTCAAAACCCCCGAAAACAGACGCAACTGCCCCAATGCAAACAAAAACAACAGCCTCGTTGAAGTTGACCTTCCCAGAGATCCTGCAGAGCAAGCATATTAGAATGGGTTTTACCCCCGACTGTAGCTCCTTCAAGGGGCACTGGTACTATGCTCACTTAGTACCTCAGTTGCAAACGTATCCATTTCTCAGCATACTGTTGTGTAATTGTTTATCATGGCTATCAAAATTCTCTCTGTAAATGCCAATGGCCTTAGCTATCCAGCAAAAAGAGCCTCCTTGTGGAAAATGGCAATGGACTCTCACTAAGATGCCCTGTATGTACAAGAAACTATTTTTCATGCAACTTCACAACCCTCTTATACAAATAAGAACTTTCCTTGTGTATTCACAGTGAGTGGTCTAGGAAAAAAAGGGGTGTCCTAATGAAAGTCAAACATAAAGTATTGTTTGAACTTTAGGAATGCATCACAGATTTGACAGGCCGATACATTCTTCTTCTTTCTACTCCAATATCATTCCAGATATACAGCTGGACTCTTCTGTTTCACCAAGATAGGGTAACCACAATTTAGGTTCCCTCTTGCAAGAATCTCACTTATATGACATATTTATATGACAAATGGGGATGCCGAAATGGCAGGGAGTGTTCCTAACACACTAGTGGACTCTCCAAACGATTTCTGCTTCTAACATTTATCAGATCACTTGGTCGGATGATTCACCTATAAGTATCATTACTGAGGAAAGCCCTGCTCTTGCCCTTTTTTCTTGTGGAGACTGGAAACTCATGTTATGTAATTAGCACTGTGTGGCAAGGACTTGCAAGCACACTTTAAAGATTATTTTCATCTCAATACAGTCTCTGACCCAGATACAATATGTGCTGCAAACAAAGCCTATATGTATGGCATATTTATGCAAAGGACTAAGAGGAGGAGGATGCAATGCATTGATAGCTGACATTCAGGCACCGTTTTTTTTGAAAAAACAACAGGCTAGTCCTGAGCTTAAAGTGTTTGTTAACCACTTAAGACCCGGACCAATACGCTGGTAAATGACCCAAGGTGTTTTTGCGATTCGGCACTGCGTCGCTTTAACAGACAATTGCGCGGTCGTGCGACGTGGCTCCCAAACAAAATTTGCGTCCTTTTCTTCCCACAAATAGAGCTTTCTTTTGGTGGTATTTGATCACCTCTGCGATTTTTATTTTTTGCGCTATATACAAAAATAGAGCGACATTTTTGAAAAAAAAACACTATTTTTTACTTTTTGTTAAAAAAAAATCAAATAAACTAAATTTTAGTCAAACATTTAGGCCAAAATTTATTTAGCCACATGTCTTTAGTAAAAAAAAAAATCGCAATAAAAAAAAATAGCTACCTAGCGGGAACAGCGACACTAATACAGCGATCAGAAAAATGATCGCTTAGTGACGCTGGCAATAGGGAGTGAAAGGGTTAACTAGGGCGGTGATCAGGGGGTTAAAACTTTATTAGGGGGGGTGGGGGGGCTATCCTGAACCTAACACTAACTGTTTTTTACACTGCCTGTCACACTGACACTAAATGCAGTGATTAGATCACTGCATTCAGTGACACTGTGACAGGGGGGTGGGGGGGGGGGGCGATCACAAGGGGTTAATATGCCTATGTGAGTGTGTGTCAGTGTTGTGTTGGTGCACACTTACTTGTGATGTCTTCTCTCATCAGCAGCGCTGGGAAACAGCGCTGCGATGAGAGGTGACATCATTTCCTCCTTCCTGTGTAAACACAGGAGGAGGAACTGACAGGATGGGAGCGCGCTCCCATTGGCTGGGAGCGATCGCGGGGGGGGGGGGGGTAAGCGCCGACATCCGCCCGCTGATCCCGGATCGCTCCCGGAGCCAGGGGGACCCCCGCACGCCGCGGAGGGGGTCCCGATGGGACCCCCGAACCGCACTTAGGCGGGGACGTAAATTTACGCCCTTGTGCCTGTACGTGCCATTCTGTGGCCGTATATGTGCGTGCGGGGGTCCTTAAGTGGTTAATGCACTTATACAAGACTATGCCCGTCCCTCTATTAGAGGCTTGCATAGCACAATGTGTAAATTGTTTTAAAAAAATGAGTGTTGTAAATACCGAATTTCAGCTGTCTTCAGGCCGGACACGTGACTTCCGGCTGCTTTTCAGCTCTGATAGATTACTTCTGCAAGAGGGGCCGTGATCTACCTCTGACATCAGCCGGGGAGATCACGTGAGATCTCCTCCGATGAAGCCATCCGTCTGAGTTGTAAAGTGGCTGTGAGTCACATGACCGGCCTGAAGACAGCTGAAATTCGGTATTTACAACACTCACTTTTAAAAACAACTTACATGGTGTGCTATATGAGCCTCTAATAGAGTGTCTGGCAGTGACAAATTTTTGTTTTTATTTTAGTATAATAGCGGCAGGGGGCAGAGCCGGGACGGAAACAGACAGAGAGGGAGATGACAGGCAGGAAGGAGGGGGGGTTAGGGGGGAGAGAGGAGAGCAGAGAGCAGGCAGCATATGACGAAGGGATGTACTTTGGCTGTGTTGATCAGGGCGGAGCAGCCCTGGCTATTGTGGTTTGTTTAAAAAGGAATAGGAATAGTGCAATGTTCATTTTTTTTACAGTTTAGAGGGGGGACAGAATACACAGCACAAGCACTGTGTAATCTTCTTTAAGGGACCAGGATCTATATATTTTTTGGGGGGTTAACAACCACTTTAAAGCCAAGCTAGACGATCTCAGACTAGAACTCTGATCCTTACTACTGGAACAATTTGTAAAGTCCCAGAAACATTTTAAAATGTCCTTCTATGTTTCAGGAAATAAAGCAGGCAATCTTTTAGCAGAGCAAGTTAAAGGCTACCACCTTAAAATGCATTTCCCCTACCAAACTCATCCAGTTACCAAGGAAACATTGTTGAACCCCCAAGGCTATAGCGGATGCTTTTAGCTACTATTATAATTATCTCTATAATCTTAAAGACGAGCCCCTTATCACACAAATTGACATTTCTGCTATCATATATTTTCTGAATACTGTATAGCTACCAAATTTGTCCACCTCACAACTGGAACAATTACATTTTCTGTTCTCTATCTCTCAAGTAGGCAAAGTTATAGACTCCCTCCTGAACAATATGTCTGCTGGGCCTGATGGCTTTGTAGGCGAATACTACAAGCAGTTCTAGACTGTTCTTGCTGACCATTTAACTTTGCTTTTCAATGCTGCTGCTTCATTCTTTTCTTTCCTGGAAGAGTTTTTTTTTTTTTTTTTTCCAAAGTGTTTATTGAATTTTTCAACAGGGATAAAGAGTACAATAATGCACATTGGTGAACATAAGGAGCATGTGCGGCGCAGCCGCCATATCGTGCTTGTAGTACATAGAAATATAAACAAGGAGTCCAGATACTGCAGAATTGTAGCCATTAGTGGTAACAAACAAAATAAACAGGAACATGTGTAAAGGGATGAGACTTCGTGGTTGGGGTCCCCTGTTCGGGAGGCCATGAGAAGCGTCAGTCACAGCCCCCCTTGAACAATCGATCATGGGAGATGCTTCGGTAGAGGGCGAAGCGTTCGCTCTAGTCTCCCCAGTGTCACGGGGGGAACGGCTTGGTATGGGATAGAGGAGACCAACTTACTTCTCATTTAGATACTTATGTCAGTCTCGGTAATATTTCTCTGGGTGGTAAGTGGTGGTGTCTGTTAGTAGACAGCAGACCTTAGAAGCGCTCAGGGTGTTATAGAGGGAGGGAGTAGGGGTCATGGTCACAGGGGGGGGAATAGCACTGGGGGGAGAAAATAGGGGGGAGGACATGCCGCCACAGCTCGGTAGGGTAGTGGGAGGAGAAGGTATCTGGCCAGGGTCGTCAAGGTCTGAAAGTCTTGTATTCGTCGGTCGTAGTGAAATGGACCCAGGTTGCCCATGTTTCAGTGAACTTAGTAGGATTATCATTAGCCTGGTGGATTAGTTCTTCCATCTCCATTGTTTTTTGGAGACGTTTGAACCAGTCGGTTAGGGACGGGGGGTGCGGAGAGAGCCATTTAAGTGGGATGCACATTCGGGCAGCATTCACCATGTGCATGGTCAGGGACCTGCAGTACCCTCTCGGGAGCGTCGGGGAGAAGTGGAGAAGAAACTGGGCAGGTGTGAAATCTAAGTTGTCGGTCGTCACGTGTGTAATGAGTCTGTGGACCTCTGTCCAATAGGGTTGGATTTTAGAGCAGGACCACCAGACGTGAAGGAAAGAGCCCATCTCCAAGTGGCACCGCCAACAGACCCCAGGGAGTGCGGGATTAATTCTGTGGAGTTTGAGCAGGGTTTTATACCACCTGGAGAGGAGCTTGTAGGCGTTCTCTTGCGTTTGAACATTGACTGAGCCTTTGTGGGCGAACCTATAGACTGTTTCCCAATCCCCCTCAGTAAGGTCCAGTGCGAGGTCGCGTTCCCACTGTTGGTTAGCCCAGTGGGTTTTGGAGGAATGTGTGGAAAACAATAGACCATAGATGACTGAGATTAGGTGTCTCTGTGGTTCCCTCTTGGAACAGAGGCTCTCGAAAGGGGAGTGGGGCCTGGACCAGTGGGAGGTTGGTGCCGTCTTGCCTAAGAAGCGTCGGATTTGTAAGTAGGGCCAGAATGGGAATTCGTCCCTGCCAATGTTAGCGGCTAGTTCCGATTGGAGCATGAGTCTACCCGAGTGAAAGAATTGGCCCGCCAGTAACGACTCGTGGGGCCAGCTGTCAGACAGGAAAGCGGGGTGCATGCCTGGCGGGAAGTCAGGGTTCATTCTGAGGGGCGTCATGGGGCCGTGTCGGTCCGACAGTTTGTATTTATTACAGGCCTCCCAGAAGGCTCGCAGGGAGGGGAGTATGAGGGGGTGATCTTTACAGCCTCGGGGAATGTTGCCTTGTGAAACCCAGGGCAATTGGGAAATCGGAATGGGAGAAAATTCCTGCTCCAGTCTCGCCCAGTTCTTTCGGTCCCCGTTAGCGACCCAGTCGTATATCCTTGCGATACCACAGGCCAAATTGTACCTGCGGAGGTCTGGTAAACCTAGGCCTCCCTTCAACTTAGGGACCGTGAGCCTGTCATAGCTCAAACGCGGACGGGCATCGCGCCAGAGGAATCTTACACAGGTCGATCTGTAAGATGATAGGAAGGCCGGTGGGAGTTTGATGGGGATCGTTTGCATGATATACAGTAGCCGGGGGAGGACGTTCATTTTGATCACCGCGATCCTCCCGAACCAGGACAGGTTTTTTGGGGACCAACCCCTGAGATCACGTAGGATCGTCTGGAGTAGAGGGGCATAGTTAAGGGAATACAGGTCTGTGAGGGAGGCGGGAAGTTGGATCCCCAGATATGTGATGGCTCTAGCATTCCATTTAAAAGGGAAGTTAGTCTGGCACAGATTGCACAGGGATTGGGGCAGTGAAACGTTCAGGGCGGATGATTTGGTGAAGTTGATTTGGAAATTTGACAATACTTTAAAGTCCGCAAAGTCTTTCATTAGATTAGGGACCGTCGTGAGGGGGTCTTTGAGGAATAGGAGAATATCGTCGGCGAACGCGGCAAGTTTGTACGTCGATGCCCTTGATCGTTGGGTTAGATCGGAGTCGTTTCAGAAAGGGTTCTAGGGTGAGGACGAATATCAGGGGGGAGAGGGGGCATCCTTGGCGGGTTCCGTTCGCTATGGAGAAGGCGTCTGACAGGTGGTTGTTCACTCTGACCCTTGCTGTGGGGCCAGAGTATAGCGCGGAGATATAGTTCAACATGAGCGGAGGAAGGTTCGTGGCTTTGAGGGTCGCTTGGATGAAGTCCCATGCCACCCTGTCAAACGCCTTCTCTGCGTTGAGTGACAGAAAAAAACCGGGGGATCCACTTGAGGACAGCCAGTGATGAACATTTAGGGCCGTGAGGGTATTGTCGCGCGCTTCCCTCCCAGGGATGAACCCGGCCTGGTCAGGGTCTATTAGTGTGGGCAGGTACGGGAGGAGCCTATTCGCAATCGTCTTGGCAAACCATTTAAGATCTACGTTGAGTAGGGAGATGGGTCTGTAGTTGGACACAAAGTTTGGGTCCTTGTCGGGCTTGGGGAGCACCACAATATGTGCGGTCAGGAGGTCCCGAGGAGGGGTAGTGGCGGTGGCGAAGGAGTTGTAGGCCGAAATGAAGAAGGGTGTGAGAATTTTGGCATAAGTCTTATAGTACCCAGCAATCAGACCGTCAGGTCCCGGACTTTTGCCGGGCTTCAGTTGTTTAAGGGCCAGACCCACTTCTGCAGTGTTGAGGGGCCTGTCCAGTTCCTTCCTAGCCGTCTCCGATAGTTTGGTGGGGCCGTATTGGTTTAAAAACTCGTCAATTAGCCCCTGTCTGGTGAGTCGTGCTGTCGGGGTGGTCGGGGAGGGTAGGTTATATAAGTCGGTGTAGTATTGGACGAATAGCCTAGCGATGTCCGGGGTAGAGTGGAATTTGACGCCTTTGCCGTCTGTCAGTGAGTGGACTGTCGCCTTGGCCCTCCTAGATTGTAAGGCGTGTGCTAGTATTTTGCTGACTTTGTTGCCGTGTTCGTAGAATGTTTTCTTGGCTAGGGTGTAGGAGCGTCTAATCTTTTTACCAATGATCTCCAAGAGCTCGGCTCTTGCTATGCTCAAGTCTTGTAACGTCGCTAGGGCCTGTGAGTGTTTGTGTGCGGACTCCAACTGTTTAATCCTCCCCAGGAGCTCGTCGTATTGTGCACGTCGTTGTTTGTTACGTTTGGCAGCCGCAGCTATCATGAGGCCTCTGACCACGCATTTGTGGGCCTCCCAGTTGACAGCGGGGGCCGTATCCTCTGGCCTGTTTTCTCGGAAGAATGCCTCGAGATTCGTTTCAAGGTCATTTGACAGTGTCGGGTCCGTAAGCAGGGATGGGTCTAACCTCCATACCCATGTACGGGGACGACACATGGGGAGAGACAATGTTACCAAGATCGGGTTGTGGTCCGACAGCAACATGGGCTCTATAGTCGCCGAGGTTAACATGGGGAGATCTTCCTGGCTCAGGAAAAGGTAGTCGAGTCGGGAGTAGCGGTCATGGGGGGCTGAATAGAACGTGTAGTCCTTTCCCGTAGGGTGCAGGGCACGCCATGTGTCATGTAGGAGAAGTTCTTGGAGGATCAGCTTGATCCTCCTCAGAGCAGAGTACTGGATTGATGAGGTGCCCGTGGATGTGTCCAGCGTGGGGTTGAGGGGGACATTAAAGTCACCCCCCAGCACCAGGGTCCCAGCTTTAAATGGTGTCAGCAGAGACGATATGGACCTAAAAAAGGAAACCTGGCGCGTGTTCGGCGCATATACATTGGCGAGCGTGATGGTGTGGTTCAGATAGGTGCCTTTCAGAAATAGGTACCTGCCCTCCGGGTCCGACAACTTCCCTGTCAGTTTGAAAGGACAGTGTCTAGCTATCAATATAGAGACCCCTTTTGTCTTGGATTGCACGTTCGTGGCGTGGTGGGCTTCAGGGTAGTGAAAGTTGTGTAGTTTGGGCTCTGCGTCTGCCTTAAAGTGCGTTTCCTGTACGAATGCGATGTCTGCCTTGGCGCGGTGTAGGGTCAGAAGGAGTTGCGACCGTTTTTCAGGGAGATTAAGCCCCCTCGCATTCAGGGAAATCACCTTCAAGGCAGTGTTGTGAACTCCTATAGATGGATCTAGCATTGTGAGCGTGGGTGCGATCTCAAGTCAGGGTATAATTTGGGGGTAGGAAACCGAGCTGTAGCGGGAGGGGGGGGGAGCAGGGGTCTGGGTTACGCAAAAACGGTGGTGAGGGCAAGGGGCACCGGGTGAATCTCAGCCTAAAGCGTCGCACCGCAGTCGTGTGGTGCAGAAGCAAAAAAAAAGGGGGGGGGGAGGGGCGAATCACCCAGTCAGAACGGGACGGTATAGGGAGAGGCGCCTGGTGCGTCTCTTTTTCGGGAGAGGAGGGGGGAAGGGAACCGATTAGGTGGAGGGGGACACAGTCCTACCTCCTGGTCTAGGGAAGGGGTAATCGGTAGAGTGCGGTCGTGTGGGGCACCCGTGTCGCGAAAGGGACACGGGTACCGTCGCACGCCTCCGCTTGTGGGTTGACCAGGGCCTTGCCAGAGCACTGTCGTGTGACAAAGGAGAAATCTATGTACATATAAGCCACCCCAGAGTGTACACCCGCTAGGTTTAGTCATGGGTGAGGCCTCTGCGGAATCAAGAGGCTGTGGTGGGTACCTTGGTGCAAACTTCCGGATCAGCCGGCTGGTGTGTGAGCACGGCTCCAGGGTTTCCCTATAAGGGGGGAGAATCCGGACCCCCCGGCGAGCGCCTATCCCCAGGGCTGTCAGTATGCATAGTCCCACAACAATAAGGCATTGTAACAATAATATCTAAGCAAACAGTGCAACAATGCAACAATGACCCCCAATAGGCACAGTAGTTTAGCAGTGCATATAAGTCCCAACATGTAAAGTGGGTAGAACATGGGGGTACAACAGTTTCCATACTTAACCTAGGGGCAGCGGAAGCCACCCGCGTGGGACCCGCCTGGCTGGTGGAGATGGATGCAAGATGGTAGATCGGGAGACACCTCAGGAGTGGTCCCCCCGCAGCTAGAGGGGGACCGGGGGAATCGTCCTGTGTTGTCTGAGGCGGGCGCTCTCCTAGCTCTCCGAGGATCCCTGTTCTGTCAGCCAGGACAAGCCACATCTTCACGATGGCGTCTCTCCGGAAGTGGCGTGAGTGCCGAGCGACGGAAACGGGGAAGGTCTCTACGGTTCGGATCCGGAAGTGGCGGGTCTCGTGAAGGATCCTGGGTGATGTAGTTCCGTGAGCGGGAAGAGGAGGAGTCCGATATTCCCTGTGAGCCCCCGGGGGGAGGGGGAAGTGATCTCCTGCGCCGGAAGACTGTGGCGATTCTAGGTCCCGTTACTGGCGCGCTGCGGCATCTCGCTACTGAAGGCCCCATTGAGATGGGATAGTAGGGGAGTCCGGCCGCTGCTTCCTGAATGTGGGAGTAGCGTGGAAGTACCCAAAACAGTCAAACATATGAATAAAGAAAAAGGTTAAACGTACCAACTGCTTACAATTCTGACTGGGAGCAAGTGGGTTATTTAGTAATCCCTCCTGGCCCTACGCGCTCCAGGCGAGGAGAGTAAGTCCCGGTCACGTCCGGGGCCTGAGGCCGTATAGCGAGAGCCCGAAGGGGAGCGTCTCCTGCGGTGCCTGGTGGGTTGAGTCTCCATGACTTCAGCTCCTGGACCGCTCCAACGGCCCACAGAGCGGCGATAGATGGCATACCACTCCGGAACCGCTACAGGCGGTATGCCCAGTGCCTCGAAGAAGTGTGGGAGATCCTCTGGGACCTTCAGATGTGCGGTGCGGCCCTGATGGGTGGCTGCCAGGCAGAAGGGGAACTTCCACTTGTACTGAATGTTCTCGGCTCGCAGAGCATCCAGTAGGGGTTTGAGGTCCCGGCGGTGTTTCAAGGTTATGCCCGAGAGGTCCTGGTACAGCTGGATCGGGGCTCCTGCATGTTGGAGGCGCTGTCCCCTGGCTAGTCTCAGAATCTCCTCTTTCATGCCAAAGTCAGGAAGGCAGCAGACGATGTCCCTGGGTGGGTCGGCATCCCTTCCCCTTGGGCGTAGCGCCCTATGGATCCTGTCCATGGTGATCACCGTGTCTGGGGGCCGCTGGAGGATTGAGTTGAAGACCTGTGTGACCTCCTGTTTGATCCGGTCCCCTTCAATGGCTTCCGGGAGGCCCCTTACACGAATGTTATGGCGTCTTCCCCGGTTCTCGAGGTCCTCCAGGTGCCGGTTAACTTCTCTCAGCTGCAGGGTGTGATCGTCGATCTTCCTGGTGGTGCACCGGAGGACCCTGCTGTGGTCCTCTTGGGCTTTCTCCGTTGCCACGACCCTGCCATCTAGGGCTTTAAAATCTAAGCGCAGGTCCGCAATGGCCGCCGCAAGAGCATCTTTGATGTCTGTCGCCATTGCCCTCAGATCCAGGATGGTGATCGGAGGCGCCGCCGTCGCCGGTGCGGGGACCGGCGCGTGTGTAGGGCTTCCCTGTGATCCCGGAGGGGGAGCTGGAGGGGTCGCGGATAGGACGATGTCCTGTGTCCTAGGAGATGAGGTATGTGAACGGCCTCGATTAGTTCCTTGGCGGGAAGCCGCCATTTGTCCACGGCCGGTCCGGAACATCTCCGGGATGTGTTGCCCCACAACGTCGAGTTGTTCCCTGGGGGACCGGGAACGGGAAGCTGAGGATTGCCTCGATGAAGTGCCCATCTTCAGGGGCAAGAACGGAGGTCGAGGGCACCGCTACAGATATCAAACACTCTGAGGTGGCAGGAGCTAAGCACTCAGGCAGCCATCTCTTAGCTCGGCTCGGCCACGCCGGAAGAGTTATTAAAATAAGTATTAATTATTACTTTGTCCAAGCCAGGTAAGGATCCCACTTCCCTTCAAATTGTTCATCCCATTTTTTTGCTGACTCGTGATCTAGAGCTAAATGCCAAAGTTGTTGCAAATAAACTAATTGATCTGCTTCCAACTTTAATACACTCAGATCAATCAGGATTCACAAAAGGGAGGCAAAACTCTGATGCCACCCATCGCAAGGTTAGCATTATCCATCATGCTGAGCACCATATAATGCCTTCTCTACTTATACCCTTGAAGGCAGAAAAGGCATTTCACAGCGTTCACTGGATATATCTATTGCTGATTGTCCAAAAATGTGGGATCCAAGCTCATATTTTTCAGCCATCATTAGCTCAAGTTTATTGTTCTGCCATGCTGCCCAAAATATCACAAATAGCACTAAACAGGGCTGGCTCCTCTCTACTCTTATCTTCAATCTCCAAATGGAACCACTCAGATATCACATGTTTTCTTATAGGTTCATGAGAGCATAAAATAAACATATTTTCTGATTAATGTCATTCTCATTTCAACCAATCGTGAATCTTCCCTGACTGCGGCACAATGTATCTTGCTTTCTTTCAGCTCTGTATCATATTATCAGGTGAACGACTCCAAATGTTTTATACTTGATCTAGGTATGCAGCCCTCTACCAAGCATCTCATGAGGAGCGGTTTCATTATGCCTGGGCCCAGGACATTATAAATTATGTAGAAGTAAAACTAACCAAGTCAATGTTTTCTTTATTTTTTTCCCATAAGAAATAATGGAAACTCAGATGATTTATTCCACAACCATTTATTCATAAGTCCTTCAGTCTATAGTCCATATCAAAATATGTGATAGGTTGTGTAACCATAAAATGTCCATCCACAAATGGAAGCCTCCACAAAATCCAGCAGAAGCTACAGAGTATAAAAGAGGAGAGAGGCACCTGGGGTAAAACTGTCCACACGGACGGGCCACCGCTCTCACCACTGTTAGTCTGCAATCATGCCAGGGAAGACTTACCTGCATTAGAGCAATCTGAAAGCGAGGCTCGATGAGCACAGCGTGGAAGGGATGGCGTTGATGGTGGTGTATTACCCTGGATGCTTGCATACTTAGATGTGCCTTTTTTAATCATCAACCATGTGAGTTTCTCAATGTTGTACCGTCAAGTAACCACTTCCATACCGGGCCTTTTTACCCCCTTCCTGCCCAGGCCAATTTTCAACCTTCAGTGCTGTCACACTTTGAATGAGAATTGTGCAGTCATGCGACATTGTACCCAAATTAATTTTGATCATTTTTTTCCCCACAAAAAAAGTTTAAAAACAGCTGTTTTTTTCAGGAGCAGTGATTTTATTAATGCTTAAAGTGAAACAATAAAAGTGAAATATTCCTTTAAATTTTGTACCTGGGGAGTGTCTATAGCAGCCATTCTCAACCAGGGTTCCGTGGAACCCCAGGGTTCCTCCAGAGGTGGCTAGGGGTTCCTTGAGTTGTGGCTGATTTACCTCCTATTTGGTGGTGCCTGCATAGTTCTGAGCCAATGCCACTTGGAGAAGCCAGTGGTATGACACCAATGATCTGTATAGCTCTCTTTAAGGGTGTCATGCTTACCACCATTGTAAAAAAATGGCATTCCTCTCCCTGACCACAAAAGTAAGGGACATTGTTCTCACTGGCCCCCAATGAAAGGTTTTATCAGGGGTTCCCTGAGACGTGAAAATTATTTGAAGGGTTCCCCTGGGGTAAAAAGGTTGAGAAAGGCTGGTCTATAGTATGCCTGTAAAGTGGCACATTTTTCACATGTTTAGAACAGTCCCTGCAGCAAAATTAGCACTTTTGATTTTTCATGTTAGTGTCCCATAGATTTTAACGGGGTTTCGCGGCTTTCGAATTTTCCCCAAAGTCAGCATATTGTTCGGTGTTTGCCAGAACAATCGAACAACCAAAGTTCGCCCATCCCTAGTGGAGGTACCTCGTCTATTGAAGACAAATTCATCAACAATGTGATTTTATGGTTATGGCTGGAGCTTCTCCTTTTATCAACAGGTTTAATAAATGTATCACATTTACCGGTACTTTTCTACATTGCTAGTATACAGGGCCACTATCAGAGTGGTACACCCCATACACTTGTAAGGGGCCTGGGTGTCTCAGAGGGTACATGTCAGTGTGTGTGGTGTGTTGTCCAAGAAGTAATAGGAAGACCAATAGGATGAATTGGCCACCCCAAATGAGACCTATAAGGATTTACATGCAACACACTCCCAAACTCCACACTGGTGTGCACAGTGTGAAGGAGGCATTAACACCCGAGCAACAAAGTCACCCACCAAAGACCTCCTCCATTGTGCCGCAGATGCAAACACTAACGGCGGAGTAGACCCAGTGCGAAACCATTGCCCAGAGGAAGCCAGGAACCTAAATGGGGTAAGTGTGGAGACTGATAGACCGACTGGGTGGGGGTGTGGGAGACCCATCCGACCACCGGGGAGGTTGCCACCACCCTACAAAAAAATGCACCACCAGCCACCACTGCTCAGCAGTGTATATGTAGAAACTCTGTAGAAAGACAGTTGCTTTCACACAGATAGAAAGGATCCTTTTATTCAGATTCTGGTAGGGGACATGTTTTCTACTCAGTATATGGCTGTTCTCTATAGAAGACAAACTGTAAGTCCTTAAACACGTTTTGTTTTGATGAACCTGAAATATATTTAGCTGATTTTAACTAATTATATTGTTCATAGGTCTGTTTCTTTTTTCTATGATTGGGGATTGAAAATAGCTTAGCTGTGTTTTTCAAACTAATTGAACATTTTCTACCTCTTTATTTAATCAACCTCCCTGACTAGTGTATGCGCTGTACATTGTATATAGAAATAATAAAAATACTCAAGCGCTGATCCGGATTAAACTCAAAATGTGAAATATATTATATATATAAATGGGGAGCAGCTGCAACAATTCAAACTGCGTTCTGACACCATATAAAAAAATTATATAACAAATACCAGTGCGCTAAACCTCAAAATGTATACTTAATAATAAACTCCAATAAATAAGTGACCAATTATAAATTAAAATATAAATATGCATAAATCCACGTGCACAAAAATGTATATATTCCTTGAATGCTGAAAAAGTGTGAATATAAAAGGTGAATAAAAGGAAACACTTCAAAATCGGTCATAGTTTTTGCAGGATATATGTGCTGAAAATATTCTCCACCACCTCAGTGTGAAATGCCTGCTCACCTCAAAGAAAGACCCTCTTGGGTCTATTGGTACTTTTAATGATATTCCAAAAAGATCAGCCAGATCAGAAAAGGATTTCAGCTATTGGTTCCAGGATAGACAACATTTTCCTCATAAAATTAATTTCTCCAGATTCAGTTTCAGAAATCCAGCAACCCCTCCTAGAGAGGTCACACAACACTTAGGCCTCGTACACACGATCAAATCTGTCTGCTGGAAACGGTCTGCTAGACCGTCCCAGCAGACAGATTTGATCGTGTGTACGGGCGAGCCGACGGATTTGGCCACCCGACAGATTTCAAAGCATGCTTTGAAATCTATCGGGTGGGAACCCATCCGCCCGACATGTCTGCTGGTTAGTACACTTACCAGCAGACATGTCGTCTCGCACCGGCGCCGAATGGATTCGGCGCATGCGCGGAAGTGTTTTACTTCCTGGTGCGGTGACGTGGCGGCGTCAACGTCACCGCCACAACACCGACACATCAGCGCGCCGTCTGCTGGCGGGGATTTTGGTTTGCTCGTGTGTACACGCGAGCAAACCAAAATCCAAAGAGACAGATTTGTTCAAATCGGTCGGTCCGACCGATTTGAACAAATGAGTTGCCTCGTGTGTACGAGGCCTTAGTTGGATCTTTAATCTACTGAGAAAGAAGTCCGGACGTTCCTCTCCTATGGCCGTGGATGGTATACACTGGGAGATAAAATCCCTGTGAGTTTCAAGCAGCGATCGCGCAAGTGCAACAGCATGTGCATGTAGCTATCCCGACGATAATTTCATCATAAATTACATCATCCCCTTTAAAATTGTGCATGTTTTTGAAATTGTGCCAAACTTTGATATTTAAAAATCCCCAAAGGTGATGGTTTATAAGGCTTTACATGTTACCAGTTTAGAATCACAGAAGAGTTCTGGTGCTAGAATTATTGTTCTCCCACTGACATTTACAGAAATATCTCACATGTGTGGTGCGATCGCATTTTAAGTATGCGTATCGGACCAACGTGTGTGTTTGCCTTTGTACACAAGTGCAGGGGGATGGGGTAAGTAAGTAAGGGATAAGTAAACCCTGTCAGTGTTTTTTTCCATCTGTGTCCCACAAGAGAGTTTAACCTTACTTTCTGTCCTGCCTCCCCCCCCCCCCCCCTCTTAAGACAGTTGACAAAAGAACAATTTCCCCATCGGAAGATTTAGACTCTATTTTTGTTGTTAATTTGCAGTTCAGATGATAGTGGTCACCAAGACAAATTAGAAGGCCAGTATGGTGGCCTGAGTTTATGGGAGGAGCCCGGAGGGTATTAAAGCAGCCCACTCACACATGCTCTTTGTCGGTTCAGTGTGCAGTACTACACGTCACTGGGCCGACTCTTCCCAGCTCACCTCATGTCCATGAGTCTGCGCATTCAATCGCATTCAACACCCTCCCTCCCTTCCCTTTTTCAGGGCACTTCTCAGCATATCCTTCTTCAACAACTACCCATTACTTACTTTGGGTATGCCCCCTTTTCTTGGCATACTGACCAGACCATCAAGGCACACTTCAGGTCTATTTATGTTGTAAGTCTTGTTGCGTGTTTATGTGATCCACATCTCTCTCGGTCAGAGGGCCACGACCATAAATAAAAAGAGTACATTTCCCCAACATAGACAAAGCAATACACAGATGACAACGGTTTAATGGGGGCCTAGTGCTCCTGCCATCTGACCTTGTGGAATGATACCGGTTAGTTGAAGTTTTTGTGCCATTTTACTGTTTAGATTATTTATTAGACATGTGCATTCGTTTTCGTTAGAATGCATTTTCCTCCAAAATTCTTTATTTATTTTTTTCGTTATCGTTTTAATAAACGATAACGAAATCGCAAGAAACAAAAAACAAAAGATCCGACATAAAAAATGCTTTATTTTCGTTGCGGTAAAAATTTGATATAGAGAGATTCGACATTATAGAGAAACGATTCGACATCATAGAGAAAAGATTCAACACTATAGAAATAATAGATTCGACATTACAGAGAATATATTTCGATTTATGAGAAAATAGATTCAACATTATAGAGAATAGATTCGATATTATTACTAGTCATACAACATTAGAATTCTTATAGGCGGAATATTGACCGGAAATGTACGATTCAACGTAAAGTTTCAAAGTTCCGTCGAATATTCTTTTGACCATTCGACAGAAACCAAGTATTATTGGATTTTCGGACGAAAGCTATTCCCCAACGAAAAAAGAAAAAAATCAAAACGATTTTCGGAACTAAATACATTTATTTTCCAGACGAAAATGAAAAAACAAAACAAAATATTCCAGTCTGCACATGTCTATTATTTATTGCTTATTGTAACCCCATCCCTTATTATAAATGTTATGTTGCTATTGATATGTATGTTCTAATGCTTTGTCAATAAAAAGTTTGAACAAGAAAAATATGATAATTTTTTTTTCTCATCACTTCATCAACAAAATCACAGGGGCGGACTGACAACTCATGGATCCCCCATGCAATAGGAGATTATGGGGCCCCCAGGCAATAGGAGATTATGGGACCCCCAGGCAAAAGGAGATTATGGTGCCCCCAGGCAATGGATTATGGGGCCACACAGTATACACACACATACAGATTACATACACACATACAGTATACACACACAGAATACACATACACACACACTAAAAGGGTACTGGAGAGGCAGGGCAGCTTTAACCCCTTCCCCACCGAGCCATAGTAAAATGACATCGGTGGGGACCCTTCCTCCTTCAGACTGGACGTCATATGACATCCTTGTCTGTTTTGGCCGCTAGGGGGCGTGCAATGACCGTCGGGCAATCACGGCAGAAGCATAGATCTGTGTGTGTAAACACACAGATCCGTGTCCTGTCAGCGGTGAGGAGACTGATGTGTGTTCCCAGTACAGAGGAACACACATCGATCTCCTCCCCTTGTGAGTCCCCCTCCCCTAACAGTTAGAACATACTTTAGGGAACATATTTAACCCCTTCAGCGCCCCCCTAGTGTTAACCCCTTCCCTGCCAGTCACATTTACACAGTAATCAGTGCAGTTTTATAGCACTAATCCTGTGTAAATGTGAATGGCCCCAAAAATGTGTCAAAAGTGTCCGATATGTCCGCCGCAATGTTACGGTCACAATAAAGAAAAAAAAACGCAGATCGCCGCCATTACTAGTAAAATAAAAAAAATCCATAATTCTATTTTCTTATTTTGTAGACGCTAGAACTTTTACGCAAACCGATCAAATACGCTTATTGCAAGTTTTTTACTAAAAATATGTAGAAGAATACTTATCGGTCTAAACTGAGGGAAAAAAATTATGATAGTTATTAAATCAAAAAGTAAAAAATATTGGGGTAGATTCATGTACAATAGCGCATCGTTGCTCCGGCGTGGCGCATCTTTTTTCCGCTACGCCGTACCAGTGCGGAGAGGCATGTACTTTATTCATCAATTTTTCACTGACCTGCGCAGCGGTTTTTTTGACGGCGTAAGGCGGCGGAACTGTAAGTGGACGTCACCACATGCAAATGATGGTCTGACGGTGGCGCAGAGAGATCCGTACGGTGTATCTTAAACGGCGCATGCGCAATGATGTCACCTGGCTGTCTGCCTCCTCTGCGCATGCGCAGTACGGCGCCGACGTCACCACCAAGATCCGCCGCACCACTTCCTACTCCAGTGCATAAATACGCACACAGAAGCGCCACTCACTTGCAAAACGCAACAAGCTTTTTTTTTAATTGCTAGGGCTTTTGCATCCTGCTTTTTGCATTTATTATGGCTGCACCAGAGACTCCCGCTGACCGGAGAATGTTGAATTTCAGCCCAGAGGAGAAGGCTGTGATCACAGATGGGCTCTCCCAACATGGTGCCCGCCTCTATGGGCCACAGAGTGGCAACACTGGGAAATCAGAGAAAACCTGCATTTATGCAGAGCTAACCAGGCAGGTCAATGCTGTCGGTGTGGCGGACAGGGAGCCCAAGCACATCCGCAAGAAGATCAACGACATGCGGAGACTGGTAAAAGATAAGCTAGTGGCAATCAGGAAGCATGCCAGTGGCACAGGTGGAGGACCAGCCACAAGAATCACCCTGACGCCAGAGGACATGGTCGTGGCCAGGTTGCTGGATAGGGAGCTTGTGGAGGGTCTGCCGGGCTTCGAATCAGGGGACCAGCCTTTGAGGACAGGTAAGTAAGGTGTAAGGTGTGTTGCGTGGGTGGGGGGGGGTTACATGTGACAAGTGTGTGGGTACTCCAACATGTGATTGTTTTGTGTCATTCACAGATGTGCAGGATGGAACTGGGCCGTCATTGGTTGCAGGGCGATCCACCCCATCCATGGTGGAGATCGCGCCTACCTCATTGCTTAAGGAGGTTGAGGAGGAGCATGTCGGGGTAGAAGAGGATGCTCTGTATCTGCTGGATGATACCCCCATACCTGGGCCCTCCCAAACCTCCCCCCCTGCTAGATTCCCCATCAAGGGACACCATCCCCTCCAGGGATACCCCCTCAAGGGACCTCCCCTACAGCCGTCCTCCAGCCTCTCAGGCCTCTAGTAAGGCAACCAAAAATGTATTTAATTTATGTTTGATACTCAGATTATGAGTTTTATTTATTTTTATCTCCCTGCACACGGTGAGGAGTGCAGGCTACAGTGTGAATGTTGTGTGAATGTGTGGGGGTGACACTCCTGCCATTAAGGGGTGTCACCCTCAGTCGTTGGGGAGAAATTATCCCCATGACACGTGTGAATGGTGTATGAATGTACAGCAACATAATTGGAGCCGTGGCGTGGCGTTACTGCTCCCAAGTCCCATGTGGTGTACTTTGGTCTAATCCAATTTGATGTGGATGTGGGGTGTGTGTGCTAGGGATCACAGTGGTGTGCATGCATGCATTCTCATTGTGCCATGATTAATGTGTGTGTTTAACGTGAAAAGTAGCCTACCACGAGGACCCTCCTGACTGCTCTTCCCTCAGGCCCTTTCTCACTGCAAAGTTGTGCAGCATGCAACATGCCCCAATGATCTGGCACACAAAGTTTGGGGAATACAACAGGGTACCCCCAGACTTATCCAGGCATCGGAAACGGGACTTCAGGAGGCCAAATGTGCGCTCCACCACTGCACAGGTTTTTATGTGTGCTTCATTGTATCTTTCCTCTCCTCTGGTTTGGGGATCCCGGAATGGAGTCATGAGATGGTGTCCAAGTGCATATGCCGAGTCACCTGGTAAGAAAAACACAGGAGGATGTTAGTAGTGCATGTGCCCCTTGTGATGTGTGCAACATGGGGGGGGACAGTCATGCCTGCCACCCATGTCACTCACCAACCAGCCAGCTGTCCTTGTACATGTTCTGTTCAAATTCTGTGGAGATGGTGCTTTGACGGTATATGTAGCTGTCATGGCTGGACCCGGGGTCCCTGGCACGGACGTGCCATATTAGGCCTTGGGCATCAACTATCACATGTACATTGATGGAATGCCAATGCTTCTGATTGCAGTATATGTGCTCTGTGTCCCGGGGGGGCTGTAGTGCCACATGTGTGCAATCAATGGCCCCCACGGTGCGTGGGATTCGGGCAATTCTGTAGAAATCTGTCATTGCCTTCTGCCGCAGCTCCTCAGTGGTGGGTTTGATGATTTGGTTGGCCATGTGTCTGAGGATTGCTGGGATAACCTGGTGCACGCATCTGCTCATGGTGGACTGTGACATCCCAGCCACCAATCCACTTGTTCTTTGAAAAGATCCACTGGCAAGGAAATGGAGTGTTGCCAGGACCTTCACCAGTGGCTGCACTGCTTGTGAGCGGCGTGTCTGGCTGGTGATGTCATCCTGCAAGGTTGTGGCTAATTCCAGGATGGCTTCAGGGCTGAATCTGAATAGGCGAAAAACCTCTAAATCACTCATGCCAAACAGGTCTATGCGCGTGCGGAATATCCTCTCCCGTGCCCTCCTACGTGCACGTCGACGCTGTAGGGCTATGAGCAAGGCTGCCCCTGGCATGTTGGCAGACAGATGTGTTGTCCAGCAAGTGTTTTAGCTCAATTCGTCTGTAACAGTGTTGCTTTAGCTGCTCTCCAGCTGATCTGTTCAACTCCTGTGCAAAGTTACCCCTGCTTTATGAGAGGTGACTTTCCGCAGGAAATTGCAGTTACGCGCACCGGGTAACGCCGGCGCCGGACAAACGTACGTTTCTGAATCGGCGGTTCTCCCTCATTTGCATATTTGAATACATAATCCATGGGAACGGTTGATCTGTCCCGCGTAAAGATGCGCCAAAGTCACGCCGGCGTGGAAAAGTTACGCCGGTAAGAAGTAGCCTATTTGAAGGCGGATCTGGTATAGTAGGTACGGCGCATGGATCCGACGGCGCGAAGTAACAGTTTTGCCACGCATCTCTAAAAACGCCGGAGTAAGTGCTACATGAATCTACCCCATTGTGTTTTTTTTTCAAAATTGTCACTTTCTTTTGTTTATAGCGCAAAAAATAAAAACCGCAGAGGTGATCAAATACCACCAAAAGAAAGCTCAATTTGTGAGAAAAAAAATGCCGCCAATTTTGTTTGGGAGCCACGCCGCACGACCGCGCAATTGTCATTCAAATTGCGACAGTGCTGAAAACTAAAAATTGGTCTGGGCAGGAAAGGGGTGGAAATGCCCTGTATGGAAGTGGTTAAAAAAAAAACACAGATTTTTACATACTGTCCCTGCTTTTACTGAGGCTGGCAACCCTGATGGGGCCCTCATTTTGGATTTCAGCACTTTAAGGAAATTAGACTGGTGATAAATACAGTACTGCATTTGTACAGCAATTGAAAAGGTGAAGCTAGATTTTAAATCATCCATCCAATAAAATATTAGATTTCACTAGCTGTCTCTTGAAATAACCTTCATTTATTCACAATACAGGTTCTACATATACAAAAGAAAAAACACTAATATTGTTCCATTTTTTTTACACATTCTTCTTTGGCATCTTACCTCCCCTTGCCAAAAAAAAAAAAAAAAAGGCATAATCAGCTTTTCAATTTTTTTCCCCCTTGTACAAGCTTGAATCAATGTCTTTTTTTTTTTGTAGAGACATTCAGAAAGATAATAGTTTTGACAGTATCAGCGTAATCATCACATCATATTTCTGAAGAACTTTTTTTCAGTCCATTTTTCATGTCTCATTTTAGATGAGTAATTTGTGCATTATAACTTGATGATGTTTGCCATAAATTACTGCCATCCGAGAAGCAGTCAGATATTTTTCAGTGATATCAGACAGCTATTTTCTTAGCTATGTCAGATAAAAGATCCTTAAAAAAATATATATCTACTTAAACTAATATAAGAAGGAAACTATTACATGTTCTTTTAGGTTTATGTATAGATGTCTGTTTGCTCTATTTTTTAGTTCTGTAATGCAGAAATTCCACCCCAATCCCTTTTGTCAGTAATCTGCTAAACTAAAAGTCCTGCTTGTGATGCAGTATACTGTAGTTATTACCAAACACAATGACACTGGCTTACTAAAGAAGCAGAGCATGTTGGTTTTCAATGTGAATTTTTGCTTTGCAAAGCAAACTTTCACTTATCTTAGAGGTAAAACTCTCTGAATAATCAATTTACAACATTTTAAAACAAATTAACCACTTAAGACCCGGACCATTATGCAGATTAAGGACCTTGCCCCATTTTGCGATTCGGCACTGCGTCGCTTTAACTGACAATTGCGCGGTCGTGCGACGTGGCTCCCAAACAAAATTGGCGTCTTTTTTTCCCACGAATGGAGCTTTCTTTTGGTGGTATTTGACCACCTCTGCGGTTTTTATTTTTTTGCGCTATAAACTTGCATTTTTATTAATATTTTTTTTTTTTACTACTAATGGCGGCAATCAGCGATTTTTTTCATGACTGTGACATTATGGGGGACACATCGGACAATTTTGACACATTTTTGGGACCATTGTCATTTTCACAGCAAAAAGTGCTATAAATGCACTGTTTACTGTGAAAATGACAATTGCAGTTTAGAGTTAACCACTAGGGGGCACTGTAGGGGTTAAGTGTGACCTCATGTGTGTTTATAACTGTAGGGGGGTGGGGCTGGACGTGTGACATCAGTGATCGTCCTTACCTATATCAGGGAACAGACAATCACTGACACTGCCACAATGAAGAACGGGGAAGGTGTGTTTACACACACCTCTCCCCGTTCTTCAGCTCCGGTGACCGATCGCGGGACACCAGCGGCGATCGGGTCTGCGGGTCCCACGGGTCCCGCAGGTGCAGTCACGGAGCTTCAGACCGGGTCACAAGCTAACCACCTGCGGCGAGTTTGTGACCCCACGGATGGGCTTAAAGCGGAGCTCCACCCAGGAAAACAACATTTTCCCATGTTGTTTAAAAAAATTTAATAAAAAAAACCTGAAAAAAAAAATACTCACCCGAAATACCTGTTGCTATGCGGAAGTCCGTAATCTGCCTCTTCCACTCCGCTGTGCCTTTACTTCTTGTCCTTCTCCTTGTGAATGGGGCGCGCTGCTTTCTGGGAACTGTGTGTGTTCTCAGAGAGCAGCACGCCCATTCACATGCCAGCGTGAGACTCACGCAGGCGCAGTAGGAAATGGGCAGTGAAGCCATACGGCTTCACTGCCTGTTTCCCATAGTGTGAATGGCGGCGCGGGACCCGGAGCGATCGTGGGACATCGGGGGGCCCATCAGCGCGGGCAAGTAGGACAAGGTAAGTGTCCTTATTTAAAGTCAGCAGCTACACTGTTAGTAGCTGCTGACTCTAAAAAAAAAAAAATTGCGGCTGGAGCTCCGCTTTAAAGAGACACGTACAGGTACGTGATTGTGCCCAGCCGTGCCATTCTGCCGACGTATATCGGCGTGAATGGGTCCTTAGGTGGTTAAAAAAAAATATATATATATATATATATATATATATATATATATATATATATATATATATATATATATATATATATATATTATATATATATATTTATTTTTATATATGATTTAGTGATTGAAGTTAGTACAACTTCACTACATTCAATAAGTTAAGTTATAATTCACTTTGCAAAGATAATTTCACTTAGCTTAGTGAATGAGATAACTTTGTGCAAGTAGAAATACTGTTTTTTTTTTCTTGAAAATAACTGGGTAATCTTACCAAGAATAGTGAAAATTCTTTCCCCCTTTAAAACCGTTTGCCACAAGGCTGGTGACAGGTCTTTATCCTATTATTATTTCAGCTAATGGCAGATTCTAAATGATGCAGATAGCAGTGCCACCTAATGACATGGTGCTGCTTCTTGCAGGGTGGGAATGGAGCCTTATGCCGTGTACACACGATCGGTCCATCCGATGAGAACGGTCTGATGGATCGTTTTTATCGGTTAACCGATGAAGCTGACTGATGGTTAGTCGTGTCTACACACCGTCGGTTAAAAAAACGATTGTGTCAGAACGCGGTGACGTAAAACACAATGACGTGCTGAAAAGTTCAATGCTTCCAAGCATGCGTCGACTTGATTCTGAGCATGCGTGGATTTTTAACCAATGGTCGTGCCTACAAACGATAGTTTTTTTGCTATTGGTTAGGTATCCATCGGTTAAATTTAAAACAAGTTTGCTTTTTTTTTAACCAATGGATAAATAACCGATGGCGCCCACACACGATCGGTTTGGTCCAATGAAAACGGTCCATCAGACCGTTCTCATCGGTTTGACCGATCATGTGTACGTGGCTTAAGTGTACTAGGCTCATAGAAAGTGTGTTGAATGATGCTTGATTATTATTTAACTCAGAAGAGAAGCAGCACCTGTGGGGTAGAGCACCAGAGATAGAGATAAGACAGCGAATTAAGTTGTTTTCAAGAGCTGATGGGAGATTCAAACTTTGTTTAAAAGCCCAAACTCAAAATGGGTCCTAAACATACATTTGGCTGGGCTGTTTATGTCATCTTAACCAAATCCCTCACAATATTTACTTGGAAAATGACTTGAATTTCTGTGTCACTGCAAAAAAAAAAAGCTAAATGGGCAACACAGTAAGTAATTCTGTTGCCACTTTGTGCAGCAAACATGTAATTCCGTATATAATAATGGTAGTTAAATTTAAGCATTCCTGTTGTTACTATCATGCTGGAGGAGATCAGTAGCATTTCAGGCAACAAAGGAGCAATTTCAGATACTGATGATACATATTGCACTTCAGTAATGTTGCCACTTGGGAAGCATCTAACATGGCCCCAACAGTTATGATAATAATATAAACAATAAACACACGCATAACAGGATAAGCATTTTTTAACAGCAAAATAAACAGCACACACACATTATAATATATATATATATAATAGGGCAAAAATAAATTGTTACTTTATTCTTTAGCAGATTGCTGTTTTTAGGTTCAATAAAGGTTTATTGAGTTTTTCAGATAGTGTAAACAGAAACATACCATGGCGTGGCCGAGGGCCCGACAGAGGGCGACTCGGGCACGATCACTTAACAGTTAAAACAAAAACAATCCTTGTCAAGGGAGATAGCAAAAGGAAACAAAACAATAAGGGGGACATTGCGGTGAGGTGAGGACACAGGGGGCTGCACTTCACACGGGGCACAAACGTGGCCCTCTATGGACTCCCCTAGCCTGGGCGCCCCAATGGGAACCTTCTGCGTTCAGGGCCTAGGGGAGTTTGGAGAATCATGTGATTCGGTGAAGGCAGCTAACCAGGGTACCTATGTAAAATATCACAATATGCAATCAGGTGTAAAGTACCAAAAATGAAGTGTACAAGCAAGAGGTCCCGTGTAGCCATCGGATCGTACATTATTAGAACCATGATGAGGCCGAAGATGCGGCCGGGAAATCAAATGAGAGGAAGGAAGAAAAGAGAGAGGGGGGTCAAGGGCAGAGAGAAGAAGGTAAGAATGGGGGGGTGGGGAAGGGGGGAGGGGAGGAAGGAGGTGGTGGAGGGTTGGAGGTGGGGTGCAGTCCCCCACTGGCGGAAGCGCGTCATATGGATTCAGCCGGGTACCTCCAGAGAAGAGGGAGACAATAAATCCTCCAGAAAGGAGCTCCTGAGGTTGCAGTGAAAGCCCTTTTTAGGCCCTCAGGTGGGCGTCGCCGGAGCGACCCTGTCTTTAAGTTTGTCTGAAGTGGAGTAATGCCTCCAAACACTCCAGGTAAAGGAAAATTTAGCATACCTGTCCAGGGACTTGGCCTGCATTTCCTCCATAAGCATAATGCTATTCATTTCGCTTATCCACTCGGTAATCAAAGGGGGGGGAGGACGACTTCCAATGTCTAGAAACCAACTGCCGGCCCCAAACAGAATTTTAGGAGGGAATTCTTCTGAAATTAAGTGGCACCGGGGAGGATAGAGAGAAGGGCTACGAATGGGGAGGGGGTAAGCGATTCGCCATAAAGATCCGAATAAATTAAGAAGATTTGGGACCAGAACGGGCGTATCAGGTCGCAGTCCCACCAAATGTGACTGTATGTACCTTTTGCTGCGTCACACCTCCAGCAGGAGTCCGAGGCTGAGGGGAACATGACCCTGAGGGTGGTCGGGACGCGGTACCACCGCGATAAAACTTTGTAATTCTTTTCCTGCGCATAGCTCGATATGGAGGATTTATGCGTAAAAAAGAAGGCCTTACGCCACTCTGCCTCACTGATATCCCTCCCTAGCTCCTCTGACCAAGCCAGCGTGTATTTAGGAGGGAAGCTATGTGTATGACCCAGAACCATTTTGTAGATCAAGGAGAGCGTGTGCCTTTGGGGGGAGGAAAAGGAGCAGAGTTGTTCGAACCCAGTCAGTGGTCTGTGGACCTGTCTAGACCCATGTAATGTCTTGCAGTAGGCCGCCAGGTGGTGGTGCGTGAGCCAAGTCACTTTCGAGGAAACCGAGGTCGGTGTCAACACGAGAGAACCCGTAGGGGCGTGAACGAAGTTTTGAGCTGTGGGCCAGTCCTGTCTAAGGAAACCGGCCAAGGAGTGCAGCCCCACTCCCTCCGGTAGATCTGGGTTATCAAAGAGAGGGGTCAGGGGGCTTGGGTCCGTAGAGAGGGCATACGCCTCTCTTCTACAGTACCATATCGCCAGAGCATCTCTAGTGAGGGGAGATAACCCCACCAAGGTTCTGTGGGACAAGGCATGGCCCCAAAGTAGGGCCCTGAGGTCCACCGAGGACATGTCCTGCTCCACACATAATGCCACTTTGCTCAGCGGGTGGGGAAACCATTCCAGGATCCGGGAGAGTACCGCTGACGCGTGATATTGTTCGAAATCGCGAAGGCCTGCTCCCCCACCCAAAGCGGGACAGCAAAGGAGCTTGTGTTTCAGTCTAGGTCGGCTACGTCTCCACACAAATTGAATGGCCATGGAGCGCATCATGCGAAAAAAGGATGAGGGGAGGGAAATCGGGAGTGCTTGGAAGAGATATAAAAGCTTGGGCAGTATATCCATTTTAAGCGTGTTCATGCGACCGAACCACGACACCGGCAGGTCCATATGGGCCTCCGTGAGGTGCCTGAGCTTGGCCAGGAGCGGGCTGTAGTTCAGGGTGAAAATGTCTGACAGACTATGAGTGACAGCAGTCCCAAGGTAGGAGATGGATTTCTCCTTCCATTGGAAAGAGAACTGAGATTTGAGGGAGGCCAGGGTAGGGAGTGGAACGGATATGTTGAGCGCTTCGGTTTTGGATAGGTTCAGTTTATAGTTGCTTAGCCCACCAAACCTCTCAATCTCGGCTAAAATGGAGGGAATACTAGCGTGGGGTTGAGTGACATATAGCAGTAGGTCGTCCGCATACAGGGAGAGTTTACAGTGCGAGGAGGGGGTTTGAATCCCATGTATATTCGGGTTTGCCCTGATAGCCTGAGCCAAATGCTCGATTACAAGGGCAAAAAGGAGGGGGGAAAGGGGGCACCCCTGTCTGGTGCCATTCTTAATGGGTAATGTACCAGATTGAATTCCGTTGACCAGGACGGTGGCAGTAGGGACAGAGTACTGTGACATAACACGGGCAAGCATCCTAGGGCCCAGGCCTATTTGGGTGAGGGTGGATTGTAGGAATGGCCAGCTGACCCTATCGAATGCCTTCTCTGCATCACAGGAAAGAAGGCAGGCGGGAACCCGTTGGCGTTGGGTGTATGCTATGAGATGTATGGTTTTGGTGGTGTTATCCCTGGCTTCACGTCCAGGGACAAAACCTACCTGGTCTCCATGAATAACATCCGGCAGCAGGGGAGAAAGACGGTCTGCCAGTATTTTCGCAAAAAGTTTCAGGTCAGTGTTCAAAAGTGATATGGGCCTATAACTGGAGAAATGAGAGGGGTCTTTACCGGGTTTAGGGAGGACTGCTATCTGAGCCAAGAGGAGAGCGGAGGATGGTGAGGCGCCATCATCCAAGGCGTTGAAAGCCTTCGCCAGGAGAGGGGCCAGTTGAGGAGCAAATGTTTTATAAAAACGTGGGGTAAACCCATCAGGACTGGGACTCTTGCCATTTTTGAGTTTTTTAATTGCGAGGAGGAAGTCCTCCGTCGCGAGGGGGGCTTCTAACTCCTCAACCGAGGAGACGGGGATAGTCGGGAGGGCTGTGTCCCTGACATAGGAGGACAAGGCCCCAGGGGAGTCTAAAGAGTGTATGGGAGACATGGGCACTTGAGCGGGGAGATCATAGAGGGTCGCGTAGTATTGGCGGAACTCTTCCGCAATAGCGGAGTTAGTCTGCAACTTGCCCTTGCTAGGGGAAACAATCAAGGGGATGTGTTTCCTTGTCGCGCGGGGTTGAAGGGTGTTCGCCAGCAGCCAACCGCATTTGTTTGCCTGGGCATAGTGCGTAAAGCGCCCCTTATCCCTAGCCACCAAAGAGCGTTCAGCAAAGATCTGTAAGAGGTCCCTCCTGGCATTGGCCAGATCAATCAATAAGGCCGAGTCCGGCGAGCGCTTATGGGAGTCCTCAAGGGATGCGATAGTGGCAAGAAGACGTATAACGTCGGCCGATCTAGCTTTTTTGAGCCTGGACCCATGTTGGATAAGTTTTCCCCTGAGGACGCATTTAAGGGCCTCCCATTTAGTGAGCGGGTTTGTGTCGTCTCGGGCATGGTGGGAGACAAAATGAGAGATGGATTGGATGACGTCTGCAGTGACCGCAGGGTCCGAGAGCAAGTTATCATTAAGTCTCCAGGAGGACCTAGGCTTGTGTGAAGGAATCCTACCCAAAGTGATATGTATGGGAGCGTGATCCGACCACAATGTGAGACCTATAGACGCAGTAGGGGAGAGGTCCAATAGGGATTGAGAAATGAGTATGTAGTCCAGTCTGCTGTAGGAGGAGTGTGCGGGGGAGTAGTATGTATAGTTCCTATCCGTGGGGTTTAAGACTCTCCATACATCTACTAGGGAGAGGTCTGTGAGGATGGAGCGTAGCTTGGTCAGGCTAGCTAAGGAGTGTGAGGACTTACCGGTTGACGTGTCTAGGCGAGGAACCAAGGCCACATTAAAGTCACCACCCAGGATCATGTTAGTCGTGCCGAACTTCCGTAAGCGGGAGGTCACGGAGGAGAAGAACTGCAGCTGGTCCTGGTTGAGAGAATATACGTTAACTACTGTATAAATCACATTCTTGTAAGACAGTTTAAGAAAAATAATCCTCCCAGCAGGGTGTACATAAGAGTCTAGAACAGTCGGAGTAAAAGAAGTATGGAATGCAATGGAGACCCCTTTCGATTTAGCCAGTGGATTTGTACTATGATACCAGGTAGGGTAGTTTTTGTAAGGGAGCTGTGGGACAGAGTCTGACCTGAAGTGGGTTTCCTGAAGGAGGAGAATTTGAGTACGGAGTTTATGAAAGTGGAACACAATTTGTCTCCGTTTCTCAGGGGTGTTAAATCCCCTACAGTTCAGGGACGAGACCGACAAGCAGTTGGGGCTAGCCATTGGGGTGTTGTAGCAATAAAGGATACTTACCCACCAGTGAGGAGCGCACCGCCTCCGGAGAAGGGGAAGGGGGGGAGAGGAGTGGTTGCAGGGAGAGGAGTAGAGGGTGGAGAGGACAGAGCATGGAGAGAAAAAAGACAGAAAAAAAGTTGGGCCAAAGCGGCCACTCTAGTAGCGTTGCAAGCAACGATTCAGCTGTAGCCATAAAGGCAGCTGAAAGGCCTAAGGTGGGGGTCGTGGTCAACTCACGGGGAGAGCCCCGCAAACAACACAGATGAGCATTGCACAGCAAAGTATAACGGCAAGATAAATATAAATTACATGTCAAGGCGGGACCCCATGGGACTGTGCGGTCAAATAGTGTATACGTGCCAAGCGGGGATGTAACCTCCCTCTCAGCACTACAGGTGTCAGCGTCCCATGGCGTCCCGACCGAGACAGGTGGACACACCAGAACAATGTAGCAAGAAGACCAAAGAGAAGAAAAACATACAAAAAGGAATTTATAATGCCCACGATAAAACTTTTTGGTCAGCGAGTAGGTAACACACAAAAAAAAAAAAGGAGAAAAAGACAAAATGCAGGGGGGGGGGGGGACGGGGAAAGGTCAAGGCAAAGACCTGTAAGACGGGTGAGGGCCAATCTGGGCACATTTGGCAACTTCAAGTTAAATGAGGGACTCCGCATCAAGGGAGACCTCGTGCAGGGGCCCAAAAACAAGTAAATAAAGTGCTTCCAGGGGAAAAATCACAGCATAGCATCCCGTCACATCCGTCTGTCCCAACAGGGAAAAAGTGGCCACTGGCCCAAACCTGCAAGTGAGAAGGCACTGTGGATTTAAATGAACATAGTCACATCAGCCAGCAGAAGTAGACGCGGAGGCCTCAGGTTTGGAGCGTTTAGCTTTCTTGCTTTGCCTTTTCCATCCTTTAGAGGGTTGAAATCCAGGAGTGGCAGCATGCAATGGCCAGTCAGGGAGAGATGTCATCAGGAGTTCAAAAGTCCCCAGAAATTTTGGAAGGTCACCCAGGGTACGGAAGACTGCAGATTTTCCGTCATGAGAGGCCGATAACTGGAAAGGAAAGCCCCAGTGGTATTTGATCTGCTTGGCCTGGAGGATTCCTGTGAGGGGCTTCAGGGCTCTGCGGAGGTCCAGCGTGAGCTTGGAAACATCAGGTAACAATTGGATGCGAGCCTCCTCAAAGAGGATGGAGTCTTGGGCGCGTGCAGCCTGCATGATGGCGTCCTTGACAGCGTAAAAGTGAACTCTGCATATCACGTCTCTAGGATAATTCAGGTTGGGGTTCTTAGGGCCCAGGGCCCTGTGGACCCGATCCAGTTCTATAGCAGCCTCCTTTTCTTTCAGGAGCAGTCCATTAAATATGGCGATGACTACTGTGGCCAAATCTTTAGTTTCCACTGTTTCAGGCAGTCCGCGAACGCGAATATTATTGCGCCTGGCCCTATTATCTTATTCATCTTGGGACAGCATAAGTTGTTGGATCTGTGCAGTATGATCGTTTAGTATGGCATCATGTGCCTGCAGGGTAGAAACTGTTTCCTCCACACTGTGTTCCACCTCTTCCAGCCTGTTTGTGACATCCCTGCGCAGCTTTGTGATCTCCTGTTTGTAGGAGCGCTCCAATCTCTGCACATAGGCCTCAAAATCGTGCTTGGTGGGCAAGGCTCTGATGTAGGCCTCCATGTCCCAGCTAGAGTACGAGCGCCGGAAGTCAGGGGAGCGACTGCCTGAGTGGACGAAGCCCGCATTAGACTCTGGGGGAGAGATTGCCCTCTGTCTGGTCCTCATGGCGGAGAAAGAACGCTGGGATGAGGCCCCCCTCGAGGCCTTGTGTGTGCCTGCGGAGCGGGCCGTCGCCATCTTGGACGAGGGGGTGCCGCGCTGTCCCGGGGGCAGTTTAGGGAAGAAGCGGTCGATTTTGCCGTCTCGACCCGGATCGGGGTGATCGTGAGTGTCTCCCCCTCCCTTGCGACCCATCACCGGCCTGTCTGGTGTGTCCGTGCGGTGATTACAGCCGTTTTCCGGGCAGAGTGTGCGGGAGCTCTCAGCACACACGTCCTACTCCTCCATGCGCCAAGCCACGCCCCCCCAGATTGCTGTTTTTAGTGCCTTCTTCTGGAATTATAATATGTGTTACATGTAACAAGTCTACATGTTGTGCATACATGTTAAAAACGGCTGTATTACCTTATATGTTCTTATAATATGTGTTACTGCTGCTTTTGTTACCAGCTGGGACTATTTATCTTTATTTTTTATTTTTTAGTCGAAATCCAAACACAAGAAAACACCACCCTTGCAGTAGGAAGTTTCCCACATAATGCTTATTGCTCAAGTGTTACTAAACCCAGAACCGGCATTCACTATATCTGGTCTCCCACAGAACATGGAAATACAATTATTTTAGTAAATATACTAATCAACTGATCAATACCTTTTCTCATCAGAAGTACATAGCATCCTTGTAACGTCTATCAGTTTCTAATAAACTTAGTAGGAGGAAGGACAATTCCCCCCGATTCCCCCCAGAAAATATTACTGACTCCAAGACATTCTCCTTCCGCCAACTCACCAGATTTAAGTTTCGAGAGGCATCATCTTAATGCAGCTGCAGGGACTTTATTTTTGCTTCTCCTGGCTCCTCATATCTCCCATGTGGCCAAAAATATATTCCCTGGGCCCCATGAGTTCAGTTAGAGGGGCCAGGCAGTGGCGTCACTATGGAGGTGCTGACCGCGGTGACACTGGGGCCACTGCTACATGCCGTAGTATTACTGTCAGAGCTGCTGCAGAGTAGTGCGAGTGTGCCCAGCATGTTCCTGCCTTTCTATGCAGTCACTTCCCTGTCAGGCGGAATGATCTCCACCTGACAGGTGCTTCCTAGTCTCGGTGGACATGACATAACGATTCAGAGGCTGGGAGCATGGGTTTGAACACAGGATGCTGCCAATACGACCTGTAGCCAGAGGCCATGTGCACTGCAAGTAAGTGATCACTTAACTGCCTTAACACAACTGTGCCTTAAAACAACACCTTGTCTTAGCTGTGTGAGCTGGCTGAAGTGGTTAATGCTTTGGGGGGCGAGGGGGGTTAATTAATTTACAATAGTAATAGTAATATGCAGCATGGAGGGGGTTATTGTACTCACTGATGTATTAGTGGCCAGTGGCAATTATTTAAGCCCTTTTTGCTGCATTAGTGACAGGGGCACTATCATTGTTAGACCCCTTTTTAAACTGGAGGCGTTTTTCAGGCGCTTTAGTGCTAAAAGTAGCACCTGTAAAGCGCCTGAAAAAAAGCCTCAGCTGCAGTCCCAGTGTGAAAACACTCGGGGGTGCAGTGGCAGGACGTCAAAAAAAAGTCCTGCCAGAGCACATTAGGAGCGGTGAATACGCCGCTCCTAAAGCACCCCTGCCCATTGAAATCAATAGTCAGCGCCGCCGAACCGCTGGCAAAGCGCCACTTTAAACCCTTTTTTGCCTGCTGGTGCCCGAAAAGCACTGTAATAACTATTGTAAAGCATCACCAAAATAGCGGCACTTTACCTACGATGTCCGATCGCTTTCCGTGTAAAAGCACTCTTAATGAACCCCTTTTATGCTGCAGCATGAAGGGGTTTATAAACACTGCCACTAATGCAGCCCAAAGGGTTTAATTATTTTCCACTGGTCATTAATGCATCAGTGAGTACAATAACCTCCTCCCTGCTGCATATTACAATTACCGATCATCATAATTATCATCATGAAAATCACACAATACAGGTGCATTGAGCCACAGCACCTGTATTGTGTGATTATCATGATAATACTGATGATATAGAATGACAGTGAAATTCATCTTTAGGCCTCATTCACACAGGCCTCAGGCACACAGGGCATGCTGCAGACATACATCTAAATGCAGGGCTGTCTTTTACTGGCTTGGGGGCTGTTGCATATATCCCACTGTGTCCCAATATGTCATGCATGTGGGTCCCAGAATGCATGCAGGGTGCATTCTGGGACCGGCACCAGTATGTCATATTGGGACATAGCGTCTGTGTCAGTGCAGCCATGTGTCAAAATACAGATAAATGGAATACTGGCATGGGGATGCATGTAACACTTTAAAACAGTGTCACTGTTTTAAACAAGGTTAGGGCTGTATGATACATTAAATACAGTTCTGTAAGCAACACCTTATTTTCTGGCAGTGCCCCTCCGGCGACTAGACTCTGGATCCACCCCTGGTAGGAGGAGTTTTCATACTACACTGCTCTTCTGTCTGGACAGTGCTAATTGGCCCTGTGCTGAGCACCCTCCCAAGACTGAGCACATCATGCACACTAAACTGAGCATGTGCAGTCCATCCACTGGCTCTGTAAATATCATGTTTTATATTTTTTGAGACAGTAGAAGGAGGGGATCAGAGAGACAGGATCAAATACCCTTTATACACAATGCAAAGGATTGTGATATGCTGTAAATGGTACTGCAGTGTTGAAAACTAAGTGATAAAATACACAAACTATGTGAAATACAAGTAAGATTTGAGCACTAGGGATGAGCTTCAAGTTGGAGTAGAACTAATTTTCGACTCGAACTATTTGGGGTGTTCGCGGCAAGTTCGTGTGACATTTTTATAACCCTGTTAAAGTCTATGGGACTCGAACGTTTGAAATCTAATGTGATAATTTTAAAGGCCAATATGCAAGTTATTGTAATAAAAAGTGTTTGGGGACCTGGATCCTGCCCCAGGGGACATGTATCAATGCAAAAAAAAGTTTTAAAAACTGCATTTTTTTTGGCAGCAGTGATTTTAATAATTCCTTTAAGTGAAATATTCCTTTAAATTTCGTACCTAGGGGGGTGTATAGTATGCCTGTGAAGTAGCGCTTGTTTCCCATGCCTAGAACTGTCCCTGCACAAAGTGTCATTTCTGAATGGAAAAAAAGTAATTTAAAATCACTCGCGGCTATAATGAATTGTAGGCTCCCGGCAATACAGAGAAAAGTCATTCATAAAAAAAAATGGATATTTTGGGGGAACCCCACATAATTTTTTTTTATTTGACGCAGGGTTCCCCTTAATATCCATACCAGACCCTAAGGTGAGTGATTTTAAATGACTTTTTTCCTTCAGAAATTACATTTTGTGCAGGGACAGTTCTAAGCACAGGAAACAAGCGCTACTTTACAGGCATACTATACACTCCCTAGGTACGAAATTTAAAGGAATATTTCAATTTTATTGTTTCACTTTAAGCATTATTAAAATCACTGCTCCTGAAAAAACTGCAGTTTTTTAAAACTTTTTTTGCATTGATACATGTCCCCTGGGGCAGGACCCAGGTCCCCAAACACACCCCTGGGGCAGGACCCAGGTCCCCAAACACTTTTTAGGACAATAACTTGCATATTAGCCTTTAAAATTAGTACTTTAGATTTCAAACGTTCGAGTCCCATAGACTTTAACAGGGTTCTAAAGTTCACACAAACTTTTGGTCTGTTCGCAGGTTCTGGTGCAAACCAAACCCAGGGGTGTTCGGCTCATCCCTATTGAACACCAACTGGCAAACACACACTGGTATCAACTACATATAGCTTCAGAAATGCAACAGTGTATTAATCAAAATGAACACAAGATGGCAGTGAAAATCCAATGATCACTGTATACAACTTCTTAAAGTGCAATAGTGAAATAAAACGTCCAGTGCAAATATGCAAAATATAAAGGGCCAGATTCACGTACATCTGCGCATTATTGGACCGGCGTAGCGCACCGCCTTTACGTTAGACTGGCGCAATGTATCGGCGCAATCACCCTATTCTCGTCGGTTTTATGCAGAAATTTGCGCCTGCGCAACGTTATTTCTGAGGCGCAAGGCGGAGTAATACAAATTGGGAAGGACGTGGGCATGTTACATTGAAATAAGCCGTGACCCCATGCAAATGAAGGGCCGGCCGGCTCGCGCATGCGCGCTTGAAGCAGACCATGGTCAGCACCTCTGTGCGCATGCTCACAACTCGGGAAAGGCGCAATCAGTGAAATTGGAAGTGGACTAGGGCAAAAAAGTGAACTACGCAGACAGCATAAATGGACAGACAGAAACGCACTTCCTTTGCAAAAGTACATCCCTTTGTATCCCTCCCTATACAGCAAGGTGCTTTTGTTCTGTTGTTAGTTGCGTTGTGATTTGTCTTTGTGATATTTGTGGACTGTGTGATCTAGTGTTTGTTAGAAGATATTTGAAAGTGATTTTTGGTGACTAGTTGTGAGACTTTTTGGTTGATAGTTTTTTGTTTGTTTGTTTTCTTGCTTGATTTTTCCTGCTTGTTTTTGTGAGTGATTTTTGCTGATTGTTTTGGGAGAGAGTTTTTGTATGAGTATGACTGAGAGAAAGAGGAAGTTAAATTTTACTTTGGGGGAGAAACTAATTCTTGCCCCGGCCATTTCCCAATATGGGCGTTTCCTCCACGGCCCGGAGAGTGCCAACACCACCCCGGCCAGGAGGCGTGATATCTTGCAGAACATTACTGACGAGGTGAATTCATCGGGGGGGGGGGGACCCAGAAACGGTCGGGGATTGAAAAGAAGATCAATGACCTCCAGCGTCTGGTCAGAAAGAAGCTGGCCAAAATGGTAGGCCATGCCAGGGCCACAGGAAGGGGCCCACCATGCCCTGTTAGGCTGACAGCGGAGGAGCGTGCGGTGGCCTTTCATAGACAACAGGTGGAGGGCCTGCCTGGCTATGACTCAAGTCATGAAGGCGTGATGCCAGGTAAGGTTTTTTTTCCCTATCAGGTGTGTAGCATGTGTGGGGGAGGGGGTGAAAGGGAATATGTGGCAAGTGTGTGGATCCTCCAACCTGTGAATGTTTTGTGTCATCCAAAGATGAGCAGGAGGGTGCTGGGCCATCTGGGCTGACCGCACCATCCCAGGGACAACAGCCTGATGAGGACCCCCTGACAAGGCCGGAGTTCTCGGAGGAGGTTGAAGAGAAGGAGGTTGAGGAGGAGAAGTTTGAGGAGGAGGAGGATGCCATGTCAGCCAGTGGATTGTTATTTTTGGAGGAGTCTTCCTCTCTGGCTGGCAGCAGCCAGCCCTCCATAAGGGCTAGCCCCTCCCACTCCTCCTCCAACAGGGCTCCTCTCCCAAGGGCCTCCCCGTCTCCCCGGCCAGAAGCCTCAGCTGGAGGCAGGAAGTCGTCCCAGAAGACCAGGGGGGTGGCCGAGCTTCTGCCCGCCAATCTGAGAAGGAACCAGGCCCTTCAGACCCGCCATCTGGGACAGGTCAGCCACACTTTGGGGCAGATGGAGGAGAGCCTGTCCTCCATAAAGGATATGCTTGGGGACCTGGACTGCCACTCCCGGGCTCTTACAAACAGCCTAAACACACTGAAGACTACAACAGAAGACGTTGGGCAGGATGTGAGGGCCCTCACCCAGGCTATCCAGGCCAACATGGCAACACTAGGTGCTGGCCTGAACAGAATTGCCGTGGCCTTGGAGGGCAGGCCGCCAGGTGGGCAGAGACCAGGGGCTGCTCCTCCTTCCCCGGATTACCCCCCCTCCCCATGAGTCTCCCCTGATGAGCCGTGGGCGCCCCAGGCGTGGCTCCCGCCAACGGCATTAATTTGTTTCCCCCCCTTTTTTTTTTTTTGCTGGAATTTTTTTTTTTTTTTGCTGGACATTTTTTATTTTTTTTTGTGATGTGAATGTTTTTGGAATGTGGGGGTGATTTTCCTGCCAGCAAATGGGTGTCACCCTCAGTTTTGGTGGAGAAGGGTTCCCCAGGACCAGGGAGAAGTGATTCCCAGCTATGTGTGAATGGTGTATGAATGTACAGTGACGTGGCGTGGCGTTTCTGCTCACAAGCCCAGCATGGTGGGCTTGTGCTAATCCAATTAGATGAGGATGTGATGTGTCTGTGCTAGGGACCACAGTGGTGTGCATGCATGCATTCTCATTGTGCCATGATTAATGTGTGTGTTTAACGTGCAAAGATGCCTAATGTGAGCTGTCTCCTGACTGCACTTCCCTCAGAAGACGGGGTAACCTCGGTTAGGGGGGATTGTCTGGTTCAGGGGTCAGGTCATCACGTAGGTCAATCTGCAAGCCCTTTCTCACTGCGAAGTTGTGCAGAATGCAACATGCACCGATGATCTGGCACACAAAGTTTGGGGAATACAACAGGGTACCCCCAGACTTATCCAGGCATCGGAAACGTGACTTCAGGAGGCCAAAGGTGCGCTTCACCACTGCACGTGTTTGGGCATGGGCTTCATTGTATCTTTCCTCTCCTGGGGTTTGGGGGTTCCAGATAGGAGTCATGAGATGGGGTCCCAGTGCATATGCAGAGTCACCTGTAAGGAAAAACACAGGAGGATGTTAGTCATGCATGTGCCCCTTGTGATGTGTGCATCATGGGGGGGACAGTCATGCCTGCCCCCCATGTCACTCACCAACCAGCCAGCTGTCCCCATACACGTTCTGTTCGAATTCCATTGGGATGGGGCTCTGATTGTATATGTAGCTGTCATGGCTGGATCCGGGTTGGTTGGCACGGACGTGCCATATGAGGTCTTGGGCATCGACTATCACCTGTACATTGATGGAATGCCAATGCTTCCGATTGCAGTATATGTGGTCTGTCTCATGGGGGGGCTGGAGTGCCACATGTGTGCAATCAATGGCCCCCACCCCATATGGAAGAAAAATATATTTCCAATATATTTATTTAAAAAAATTATATATTTTAAATATATTTACAATATATTGGCCTACGCGAATATATTTTTACATCTATTCCAAAAATGTAAATTCAAATATATTTTCCAAAGGCATATATTTTAAAATATATTTTTTTCAATATATTTGACATATATTTTTGAGCATCTAAAAAAATGCATTTAAACATATATTTTTAAATATACTTGTAAAGGCATTCCAAAATATAATTTAAATGCATTTTCCAAAGACATATATTGAAAAATATATTTTTTAAATATATTCTTCAGATTTTTTTCAACATATATTTTTACATATATTTGTAAATGTGTTTCCAAAAATATAATTTTAATATATTTTCCAAAGGCATATATGTGAAAATATATGTTTGAAAATATATTGTCCAGATATTTTTGAACATATAAAAAAATGCATTCAAACATATATCTTTAAATATACTTGTAAATGCATTCCAAAAATATAATTTAAATATATTTTTACAAAGCTATATATTAGAAAATATATTTTTAAAATATGTTTTTCTGAAAATATTTAATGTCTAATAAAGACATTTCAACATATATTTTGTCTGATATTTTTGTAACTATGTCATAGATAACATTCTGAATACATTTATAAGAGACCACACTACCATTTTAAAATGGCTTGTTTTACTCTTTTAAAATAAAAATTAAAAAAAAATAAAAGATTCAAATAAAATATATATTTTTTTATAAGATTTTAAGCACATAATCCATTCAATACAAAGCAGATAAACCTCTCGCATCCACTTTCCATTCCCAAAGAATTTTTGTATAAGTCATTCTGAATTGAGAACGCTTGTCGGCGGACCAGCAAGTACAGTTATATTGATTTATTGATTGACCTGAATGAATGAGAACCTTCACAGACATCCACCTCCACAGTCCAAGGGTCTTGTCTGCTTACAGAGTACAGAGAGAAACTCTGGATATAAATCTTCAATGTTCTGTTTAATCCATGAATCAGAAGTTGCACTATTATTACCAAACTCGCTCATCAGTGTCTTTATGGTCCTTGCTTTGTGCACTGGTGGGCAGTCATGTTGGAACAGGAAGGGGCCATCCCCAAACTGTTCGCACAAAGTTGGGGGCATAACATTTTCCCAAAATGTCTTGGTATGCTGACGCCTTAAGAGTTCCCTTCACTGGAACTAAGGAGCCAAACCCAACCCCTGAAAAACAGCCCCACACCATAATCCCCCCCCCCCACACACACCACACCATAATCCACCAAATGATTTGGGACCAGTGCACAAAGCAAGGTCCATAAAGACATGGATGAGTGGGTGGGTGGGGGTGGAGAAACTTGACTGGCCTACACAGAGTCCTGACCTCAACCTGATAGAACACCTTTGGGATGAATTTGTGTGGAGACTGTGAGCCAGGCCTTCTCATCCAACATCAGTGCCTGAACTCAAAAATGTGCTTCTGGAAGAATGGTCAAACATTCCCATAAGACAGCCTTCTCAGAGGAATTGAAGCCGTTATAGACTGGCATGCTATTAAAACTCATGTGCGTGTAAAGGCAGGCGTCCCAAAACTTTTGGCAATATAATATATATTGTATATATACTGTATATTCTTTTTATACTAAGTCCAGTCCATTGTTTGGACTTCGTACCTGCCGAAGGGGTAATTCCAGCAGCAAAAAGTTCCCCCCAGCACAAAATTAAAACTCAGCAGCTACACAAAAGGGGGTTATTTACTAAAGGCAAATCCACGTTGCACTACAAGTTCAAAACTACAAAATTCAAAGTGCACTTGAAATTGCAAGGAAAGTGCACTTGGAAGTGCAGTCGCTGTAGATCTGAGGGGGGCATGGAAAATTAAAAAAACAGCATTTTAGCTTGCACATGATTGGATGATAAAATCAGCAGAGCTTCCCCTCATTTCAGTTCTACCCCTCAGATTTACAGCGCTGCACTTACAAGTGCACTTTCAGTGCAATTTCAAATGCACTTTGCACTTGTAGTTTGCGCTTGTAGTGCAAAGTGGATTTGCCTTTAGTAAATAACCCCCCATACTGTACACATACTGCAGCTGCTGACTTAATATTAGGACACTTACCTGTCCTGGAATCCGGCGATGTTGGTATCCCAGCCAATGTTTCCATTGGCTCTCGGGTGCTGCTGCCTCCATTGCCTATATATAGGGACAATTCTCACCACATGCAGCCCAGTGCGTTTTTTTTTTTTGTCTGCATGGAAAGTGAGTTATATGGTTTTCAATGGCATAATTCACACCAGTGCTTGCAGTTCCAGAAAAAAAGTAGAGCATGCTGCATTTTTCCTGCACTGGACTGTAATGGAACACTGTAAAGCACATCAAAAACGCACTAGAATGCACTGAACACACTGGAACACACATGTCCTTATCTAAGGTTAAGAAAAAAAAAGAGGGGAAAATGCACTGGAATGCTTTAAAAACACACCAAACATACCCTGGAATGCATCAAAAAAACACACATGCAGAAAAGCATTGGCAAAGTAGGTGGGGGGGGGGGGGGAAGAGGCAAATAAGTGGAGCTTCCACTTTTGGGTGGAACTCCGCTTTAAATGTCATATCCCTGCCCAAGCTGCACTGCCAATGCTAGGCTGTGCTGGAAGATAAATATGTAAGTGATGAGAGCTGCATTCTTGTGCGTGTGTATATATATATTATATATTATATATATATTATATATATATACTGTGTGTGTGTGTATGTGTGTGTGTATATATATATATATATATATATATATATATATATATACCGTATTTGCTGGCGTATAAGGCGACCAGGCGTATAAGACGACCCCCTAATTTTTTTTTGCCTGTACTCACCGTATAAGACGACCCCCGTTCCGATACTTCATATTTCTTCCTTCTGGAGCCATATACTTCTTCATTCTTCCTGGGACTGGAGCCAATCACGGCGAGCGATGTATTCTATTAATGAATACAAAGCCTGCTTGGATTGGCAGAGGTTGTAACATCATCAGCCCGTGCATCTCTGACTCTCAAAGCCAATCCGAGCAGGCTACTGTATGTAGGCACTCGGATTGGCAGAGGTTGTTACCCCAATCTGAGCAGGCTCTGTATTCATTTGAATACATCGCTCACCGGGATTGGCTCAGCGGTATATACTGTATGTAGCCGAAGCTACATGCGATATTACCGCACATCCAGCAGGCATCCGAGCAGCTGACCGGTGTATAAGATGACCCCTGCTTTTTGCCCAGTTTTTTTAAGTGTAAAGGTAGTCTTATACGCCAGCAAATACAGTATATATATTAATATATATATATATATATATATATATATATATATACATATATACACACACACACACATATATATATATATATATACATATACATATACATATATATATATATATATATATATACATATATATATATATATCTCAGATATACTGTGTGTGTGTGTGTGTATATATATATAGGGTGACCAGACATCCCCGGTTTCAGGGGACAGTCCCTGGATTAAGGACACTGTCCCTAGACCAAGTCTGTCCCCAGTTTTGTCCCCATTGGATTTGAACAGGGGCTGGGGCAATTTCAAAGACAGTCAGTGCAGAATTAAAAAAATAATAATTCTGAATTACACCCCCCTACTCTGTCGCTCCTACTAGCTTGGGGGGGGGGATTTTTTCCATTACCTGTGCCCCTTTCTGATGATCATGTGTTGGTCGGAGCAGAGGGAATATTTCTTCAGTTTCAGGTGCATTCCAATTCAGCTCCGCTTCCATGTTCTTCTGCCTTGGCTCAAGTCCCGGCCAGCTGCCTGCCTGCTTATCTTCCTCCGCTCCCCACCAAGCAGTAGCGGGGACCCGGAGTGTAAGACTTGGCAGGCTGTGTGGTGGGCGGCTGCAGCGATGGGCAGAGAGACGCTGATTGCTGCCATTACTAGTAATAAAAAAAAATGTGTCCCTGGATTTTTTTTAAAAATCTGGTCACCTTAGTATATATATATTATTATATATATAATATTATATATATATATATATATACACACACATACACATAGAGTATATCTATATATATATATATATATATATACACACACACACACATGTACCAGAATGAAGATACAAAATATATATATAGAATGCATCTCCCATCACTTACTTACATGTATAAATATTTTTCTCATTTCTTTTATCTCATTCTTTTTATTGGGATGTGGGTCTGATTTCTGTGCCTTCGATCTTATAATATGTGAATTCAGCCCTGGGGAAAACTCTTTAAATGAGACTGCAATGATAATACAGGAAACAATACAGGAGGTGTGTGACAGGAAGTGAGCAGTGGGAACCAGAGGGGTGAACTTTCACCTCTCACTTCCTGTTCCTGGTAAGGCCTAGTCTGAAAAGGAAAGCATGGCAGCATGGTGGAGACGCTCTCTGTATTCCCCTGGATGTATTCTCCTGGATGAAAGGTGAGCCTTCTATGTAATAATATTAGAATTGTGAAAGTTTGGTGTATGAGTTAAGTTGTATTTGTCTATTTCCTGCTGAATAGTTCTCATTCTGTGTACATTCACCTTCCCAGTTACCATACAGCATGTGCACAGTAATGTAATATTATAGAGCTCCTCTTCCACAGCATGTCACCCTGCTGCATATAATATGTATGGCTTCCATGTTATATCCAGTAACTGTGTAACTTACTGTCAGTGCACATTGCTGCATATAATATATATGGCTTCCATGTTATATCCAGTAACTGTGTAACATACTGTCAGTGTACATTGCTGTATATAATATGTATGGCATCCATGTTATATCCAGTAACTGTGTAACATACTGTCAGTGCACATTGCTGTATATAATATGTATGGCTTCCATGTTATATCCAGTAACTGTGTAACATACTGTCAGTGTACATTGCTGCATATAATATGTATGGCATCCATGTTATATCCAGTAACTGTGTAACATACTGTCAGTGCACATTGCTGTATATAATATGCATGGCTTCCATGTTATATCCAGTAACTGTGTAACATACTGTCAGTGCACATTGCTGCATATAATATGTATGGCTTCCATGTTATATCCAGTAACTGTGTAACTTACTGTCAGTGCACATTGCTGTATATAATATGTATGGCTTCCATGTTATATCCAGTAACTGTGTAACATACTGTCAGTGTACATTGCTGCATAATATGTATGGCTTCCATGTTATATCCAGTAACTGTGTAACATACTGTCAGTGCACATTGCTGCATATAATATGTATGGCTTCCATGTTATATCCAGTAACTGTGTAACATACTGTCAGTGCACATTGCTGCATATAATATGTATGGCTTCCATGTTATATCCAGTAACTGTGACATACTGTCAGTGCACATTGCTGCATATAATATGTATGGCTTCCATGTTATATCCAGTAACTGTGTAACATACTGTCAGTGCACATTGCTGTATATAATATGTATGGCTTCATGTTATATCCAGTAACTGTGTAACTTACTTTCAGTGTACATTGCTGCATACAATATTATATGGCTTCTATTCTATATCCACTCGCCATGCAGCATAGGAGTTGATTTACTAAAGGAAAATCCATTTTGCACTACAAGTGCACTTGGACATGCAGTCACTGTAGATCTGAGGGGTAGATCTGAAATGAGGGGAAGCCCTGCTGATTTTATCATCCAATCATGTACAGGCAAAAATGATTTTTTTTTGTCCCCTTCAGATTTATAGTGACTGCACTTCCAAGTGCGCTTGTAGTGCAAAGCGGATTTGCCTTTAGTAAATATACCCCATAATGTCAGTGCATAGTGCTACCAATGTTTATGTCTCCCTCCCCTTTTGCATATTATCTGCCCTGCTACTAGGTGCCATTAGATATGGATTTTTCCAAACAGATACCAATTATGGGCCACCTTTCAGGCCGATAACAATATGAGATAATGATATTATGTTTACATCCAGCTGCCCCAGAAGTAGCCTGATATCAGTTGACATCTAGGCCTTTTTTTGTATTCTAACAGCCACTGGCCACTGTCAGAATGCAGGAAAAAAGAGCACATAGCAGGGAAATCAATAGCCTGCTGTCAATCAGCAAAGGAGAGGATTTGAAGGAGAACATTCTTCTTCAGGTCTTCCTCTGCTGATTGACAGCAGGCAGTGGGAAGGGGGCACAATAGTCAGCCTAATTTTAAAATTTGAAACAGCCAATGGCAGTCTGGCTATGGTTCCCCCACTGCCTGCTGTTTACATTCAGCTACCATCAAATAAATTGTGCAGAAGGAGGTTAGCAGTGTCTGGGGTGTGTGTGTGTGGGCGGGGGGTTGAAAGATGGGTGTGTGTGTGTGTGGGGTGGGGGGGGGAGTGGATGAGGGGTGTGGAGGTGGAAAGATAATTTTTATTTTTTTTATTTTTGGCGGATTCTGACAGATGGGCCGCCAGCCGCTGTCAAAGCACCTGACCAAGACTAACTGACAGCTGGTGAATATAAAACCAGAATAAGCACTTGGAAGAAGAAAACCAACAACTGAGACAACTTGCCTTTGGTAAGCGGACAACTTAATTGCGGTTTATATCACTGCATTAAACTGGCACTGTATCTGATCATCATATCTGCATCATCCTTCATTATTCATTTGGTCATCAGCGTTTGAGTTTTGTGGTGATATCATTAAGAATTTTTGAGGTTTGGTTTGCCAATTGTGTGCTGTTGGCATACAATTTTTGGGATCACGGATTTGGCGTATTAACCTCTCATTGTTTATACATATAATTTGACATTCATTTTGTGAATTTATATACAAATTTTTTCTTGCACTCTGATTTTTTTGTTTTGGTTAATTATTGTGCACCGTTTTTGGCATATCAGCCCCTGGATGCCAATCTTTCAATGTGAATTGGTATTGGTGAAATTTTTTCAATTTTAATTTTCATTGAATCTTTTTTATTGGCACAGTCTTTTATTTTTGTTATCTATTTATTGTGTGTTATTCCACCAGTTCTGCTGCCTTTGTTATTTTTATCTTTATTTTCTGTTTGACCAATCATTTGCCCTTTCATTCTACAGTGTTTTAAGGCAGAGGTAGGCAACCTTAGAGAGTTGGATATCTACCTGAACAACATGGGAGAAGTCAAAGATCACAGGGCACAGTCTCCTCCAATGTTGCCTCCTCACACCTGACTAAAACCTATAATTGCCGTACTACCGCGCTGCAATTGTGTGCCTTTCACTGCAATTTTTGGTGTAAACATTTTGCCTCCTCACCACCTTGCAGAATTTCTCAGAGGCGCATTGGAGCATTGCATACCGCACTTGTGAATGAGCCCTAAGTTGCATTTGGCAATAGCACTTTTAAGGCTCATTCACATGTGAATTTGGGGGTGGTAAAACCCTGCCCCAATCCCTACCCCCTTTAGCTGCTAAGTGGGAGGGGGTCAGGGTGCCATGGGAGGTGGATGCTTGAGAGTTACTATTAGATCTCAAGCAACCAGAAATAACAGTACCAATGGGATCGTTGAGTAACTGGAAGTTTACTGTACTACATTCATTATAGTATCAGTGAGTGCACTGAGGTAACTACATACTATAGGCACAAGTAGGATTTTTGTTTTGTGGAACATCCTTACTTTTACCTTGGGAGAAACCCTCTTGGGGGGTCAGCAGCAGACTGGAGGAAACCCTCTAATCATTTAAGTACATTTTTCCACAAGTCATCAATTTCTAACAAATGAAATGAATGGATATAGTGAGAAAATAGGCCATTATGTTACTTAAAAAGTTGTTATGCTTTTCCATAGAGTTGCTTGGTGTAATGGATCTTTTGAAAACAACAAGAGCGCAGCTAATAGCACTGAAGAATGATGGTGGAAGTTCATCCTGTGTGGGTGTATCGTGTGCATCACCTTTTGTCCCATCTGAAGACTTGAGCTCATCTCCTTGTCAAGTGTCGTACTCAAGGCCTAAACAGGTAGGTTTTCTTTTGGTATCGAAACATTAAATGGTTGTCTTTTTTTTTAATATCAAACATATCCTACTCCTATTTACCTGCTCTGTGTAAGGGTTTTTGTACAGAGCAGCTCAGATCCTTCTCTTCTCAGGTCCCATGCCGGTGCTCTGAACCAGAGTCTGTGTGTCCATCACACACTGAGCTTGCCTTGACCCCATCTCCTAATTAGCTCACTGGCTGTGATTGACAGCACCGTGAGCCAATAGCTCCCACCGCTACAGAAAGCCAATCAGCAGTGCAAGTCCCTGGAGAGACAAGGCTCTCGTGGACATCACTGGATTGAGAGAGGGCTCATGTAAGTATAGGGGGGCTGCACACAGAAGTTTTTTTTACCTTCATGCATTGAATACATGAAGGTAAAAACCCTTGTACCTTTACAACCACTTCAATAAAAAGTAACCTTTAAGGAGGTGCCTCCAAGCGGCTGACAGATGGAGAGAAGCAAGTACAGTTAGACCCTATGAAAACATCAGCTTTGACATGTAGACTGTAAGCCAATTTGACTGTTGTGTCAAAATAAGATATCTTGCTCAGTCTGGTAGTAGTCTGAACTAAAAAGGCAAGTTGTAGGCAAGATGTTGATTTTTATACAGATTTTTTAAAAGTCTACAATATTTTTTTTTTACATGCTTAATTTTGTTCGTTTTATTTACTCAGCTGCATCTATTAGACCCTTTCACACTGATGAGCCAGTATTCAGGTGTTTTAGCACTAGAAATAGCCTCTAAAAAGCTCATGAAACTGCATCCCTTTCAGTGCAATGAGTACTTTCACACTGGGGCGATGCGCTTGCGGAACTTTAGAAAGAGTCCTGCAAGCAGCATCTGGGGCGGGTTGGGAGCGCTATAAATAGCGCTCCTAAAACACACCTGCCTATTGAAATTAATGGGCAGCACTTCCAAAGCACTTTAAAAGCGCATTAAAAACTGTACTTTTTCCCTTTAAAAAAAAAAAAAAACGCCTAAAAAGTGTTGCAAAAACCCCCGAAGCTTTAGCAGCGCTAAAGTGTGAAAAGGGTCTTATATGGCTTTTGATTCACAGGGAAAATCTAATAAGTCTAATATTTTCCATTTACTTTTTAAAGCTGCCACTTTGGCAAAGTTTCCTGGGACTTCAAACGGTGTGATCAGTGACGCTCTTACGAGAACTATTCCGGTGTTGAAATATCACCTGAAGGGAAACATTGGGAACCATCAGAATACCACAAATAAACTTGTATGTCATTTACCACAGTTAACACCACTTTCCATTCTCTGTGTTGTAGTGTTTGTATATTTACATGATAATAAAGTTGTGTGTATTGTACTGTGTTATCGTTTTTATTTCCAAATATTTGCTGGTTTTATAGGCCTACAATATATAAAATACAATATATAAATGCACAGCATTTCAAAATGTAATAGGAATGTATTTTTTTTTATTTTACATTCAGTACATTTATATTTAAAAATATATTTTAAAAAACATTCTTAATATATTTTTTCCCAAATATATTGCCATATATTTGAAATGCTACAATTTTGGCCAGATTCAATATATTTCAAAAATATATTTCAATATATTTGTGAATATATTGGGTAATGCATTGTGAAATATGTTGCAAATATATTCATAAATATATGTTAAATGCATTTAGCAATATATTTATGCAGCCATAAATATATTGCAAAGTGCATTTTGGAATGCATTGTGAATGTATTCAGAAATATATGTTAAATGTACTTCTGAATGCATTTAGCAATATATGTCTGAATATATTCACAATGCATTCCAAAATGCATGTTGCAATATATTTATGGCTGCATAAATATATTGCTAAATGCATTCAGAAGTACATTTAACATATATTTATGAGTATATTTGCAACATATTTCACAATGCATTTCCCAATATATTCAATAATATATTCACAAATATATTGAAATATATTTTTGAAATATATTGAATCTGGCCAAAATTGTAGCATTTCAAATATATTGCAATATATTTGGGAAAAATATATTTAGAATGTTTTTTTTAAATATATTTAAAATATATTTTTCTTCCACGTGGGACGGTGCGTGGGAATCTGACAATTCTGTAGAAATCTGTCATTGCCTTCAGATGCAGGTCCTCAGTGGTTGGTTTGATGATTTGGTTGGCCATGCGTCTGAGGATTGCAGGGACAACCTGGTACACACATCTGCTCATGGAAGATTGTGACATCCCAGCCACCACTCCACTTGTTCTTTGAAAAGAGCCACTGGCAATGAAATGGAGTGTTGCCATGACCTTGACCAGTGGCTGCACTGCATGTAAGCGGTGGGTTGGGCTGGTGATGTCATCCTGCAGAGTTATGGTTAATTCCAGGATGGCATGAGGGGAGAATCTGAAGATGCGATACACCTCAGAATCACTCATGCCAAAGAGGTCTATGCGCGTGCGGTATATCCTCTCCCGTGCCCTCCTCCGTGCCCTCCTCCTTCTTTGCTCCTCTAAAGTCAGTAGTATAGCTATGAGCGAGGATGTCCCTGGCATGTTGGCATACAGATTGTTGGGCAACACGTGTGACTGCTCTGCTCCTCACTAACGGTGTTGCTTTCTCTGACATGTAGACGAATTGTCTAATTTTAGACCACCTTTTATATGGTCTAATTTTAGACAGGACGTGCAGCTGTTGCGCACAGCGTGTAGCCTTCATCGGTTAATCGGTGACAACGGTCCATCATACCGTTCTCATCGGATGGACTGATCGTGTGTACGTGGCTTTACATCACCCTAGCTGGTTAGTTTTAACACCAGCCAGCAAGGAATCTGTCATTACCAGCAGTAATGCTACCACTGGAAATGAACTAATCACCAGCTTATGTTTACACAGTGCAAACAGCTGTGCACCTGATCAAATATGAATCATTGGTTGACCTTTTTCAAAACAACAAACAGGCTTTGTTCAAGTTGAACATATCAACCCAAAGTTTAGCCCTAAATGTTAAGACAAACAGTGGCTGTGATAGGAAAACTACATGTCTTTATTACCTTATGTGCATATTAAAACTTTTCTATTGTTCATAATTTTATTTTTAATCATTTTAAACCTCACATGTTTAAATGCTTCAAAAAAAGACCACATCAACAGATTCTGAATAACTGAAAACTTAACCTATTAACTGCAATGTGACACAGCCAAATAGAAATTACTACAGTATGTTCTAAGTTTTGTTTTCTAATAGATTCAGTATTAATGACTAAAGACAGTTTAGTCAGCAGTTGTTGATAGAAACGACCAATATATGCAATAGAGCGCAGTATTGTTCTTTTCTTTTTCCCATGTGGGTTATGTAATATGTTTTTAGAGTTTGATGACAAAGACAGTAAAGAAATAATAGCACAGCAGCATTACTTTTCCACAAAGTATTGCTTTGCAGAGTTGTCAAAAAATGACTTGTCTAGTCCTTTATCTTTTATGTACAATTATAGGAGGAAGCAAATTAGCTATAAACAATTGATTTCACAGTTAAAGAGGAAGTAAACCCTGCATCGCATACTAGCACATTATGCAACACTTACCTGAAAACGAAGCCCGCTCCGTCCACAATGCAGGTCGCATCCACGTTTTACCCTCTTCCTTCAGGTACCGCAGACTCCGGCTATGTGACTGCTTTGAGCCGAATGATGTCACTACCGCTCACTTGCGTCGGAGCGGCCAGTCACGGCACCCGCTCCTGAAGAAACAGCACGGGCATGCGTTACTTCAGAGCACATGCACCGATGACATCATCGGTGCAGTATACAGTTAATATCTCCTAAACGGTGCACATTCAGGAGATATTTACAGTACTTATAGGTAAGCCTTATTTTAAAGGAGTAGCAAAGGAAAAACATTTTTTTTTGCTGAAATGACTGTTTACAGGGTACAGAGACATAGGGCCAGATTCACAGAGCCATTACTCCGGTCTATCTCCTGTTAGACCGGAGTAATTTCAAATTACCCGCAACGTATCATTAGTTTGAATCCTCAAACCATGATACGGCGGCTTCGGGCTTAGATTCAACAGGCTTACGTCTTCGTACGCTGTCGGATCTACGCTGCAATCCGCTGGGTGGAGTTTGCGTTGTTTTCAGCGTCGGGGTATGCAAATTAGCTTTTTCCGGCGACCCACGAAGTTAGGATCGTCCGTCGCATTCTCTTACGGCATCTTTGCTGCGTAAAGTTAGGGAAGCAAAAATGTGGTCTATAGTTAGACAGCCCATGTTAAGTATGGCCGTCGTTCCCACGTCAAATTTAATTTTTTTTTTTGTTTTTGCGTAAGTCGTCCGGGAATAGGAATGTACGTAAACGACGCTACTCAAAAAAAATCTGACGTAACAACGTAATTTCGCGCAATGCACGGCGGGAAATTTCTGAACGGAGCATGCGCAGTTCGATCGCTGCGGGGACACGCCTAATTTAAATGCTTCACGCCCCCTAATCACGTATTTCGATTCCGCCGTAACTTATGGGCCAAAATCTACCAGAATTTGTCTTAGAGCCAGGTAAAATACGGCGCTATAGTGTATCTCTGATACTCTGCGCCAGGGCAATTGTACCTGAATCTAATAGTTAACTGATTCCTTTTAAAAATGATTAAAAATAGATAAAAATCAATCATATAATGTGCCTGCAGTTTAGTTTCGTTTTTTAGACTAGTTTCAGTTTGTTCTGTGTGTACAGAGTCACACAGAACAAAAACAAACAAACACAGGGCAGTGTTTGTTTTTAAAATTAATCTGGTTCTGAGGAGTTTTAGACACATAGGGCCAGATTCAGGTAGAGTTATGCTGGCGTATCAGGCCGTGTACACACGACCGAGGTTCTCGCTGGAAACCAGCGAGAACCTCGCTGGAAGCAGCATTCCAGCGAGGACCTCGGCCGTGTGTACACTCTCGGCGAGCTTCCCGTCGGAAAGCCCGTCGAGCAGAAATAGAGAGCACGCTCTCTATTTGCTCGACGGCCCGCCTGGAAGAATGGCTGGTTGCCATTCCCGACGGGCGGGTCGCCGATTTCGACGGCCGGCAGGGAACCTCGACGGGCGGAACGATGTGTTCTGCCCGTCGAGGTTCTCTGCCGTGTGTACACGGCCTCAGTGATACACCGGTTTGCAGCAAATATCCGACAAGCGTAATTGTATTACATCGTCGGATCTTAAAGCGGAGTTCCACCCTTAAAATGACTTTTTTTTCATTACATCCAGCATACTCGCATCAGCGCCAGTATGCTGTTTTTTTTTTTTTTAATGCACGTACTTACTTTATATCAAATCATTGAATTCCAGGCGCACCGCGGAATGTCGCCGCTATAAGGCGTCACGCCTTCCGGAAACAGCTGATTAGCATTCGGCTTTTCTCGGCGCCTGCGCACAGACCCAGGAGCTGACTGCGCAGGCGCCATATATAGCCGCGTCACGCCCTCCGAAAAAACCCGAACTAGGACCGGCTATTTTCGGCGCCTGCGCAGTCAGCTCCTGGGTCTGTGCGCAGGCGCCGAGAAAAGCCGAATGCTGACGCCAGTATGCTGGATGTAATGAAAAAAAGTGATTTTAAGGGTGGAACTCCGCTTTAACTGCAATTTTAAAATGACCACTGTGGGCGTTCCCGCTGATTTATGCCGAGAATATGTAAATCAGCGAGATACGCAAATTCATGAACATACGCGGGCCTGACGCAGTCACTTTACGCCGTTTCCGTAAGGGGTTTGCCGGCGTAAAGATAAAGCTGCCAAAAGCAGGCGCATCCTATGTTAAGTATGGACGTCGTGACCGCGGGAAATTTGAAAATTTTTACGTCGTTTGCGTAACTCGTCCGTGAATGGGGATTTACGTCAATTACGTTCACGTCGAAAACACCGTCATAATTTGGAGCATGCGCACTGGAATTTTTCTATGGTCGACGCATGCGCAATACGTTCGGCGCGTGGACGCGCCTAATTTAAATAGGAAACGCCCCCCTACCCGCCAAATTTGAATTAGGCCGCCCAGTTTACGCTACGCCGCCGTAACTTTACATGCAAGTGCTTTGTGAATACAGCACTTGCGCGTAAAGTAGTGGCGGCGTAACGTAAATAGGAAAAGCAAAGAACCGCTCGCCATCCTGAATCTGGCCCATAGTAATCACATCTTCTTTATCATGGACCACAATGAAAAGCTACCTTGAGTTTTTTTATAAGGAGCCAGACAAGCAGGAAGTGTGGAGTTCAGCAAGGGATTACAGCAACTTCTAAGCAAAAACGGACATGGAGGACATGAAAGCAGGACTGCTATAAGGTAAAGCAAGCTATTTAGCATTACAATTTTTTTCCTTTACTGATCTTTTAAGCTTACCTATAGGTACAAGTACTGCAGGGACGTTTATAACCTCTTTAACACTTCTAATACAACTACTACTATGAATTATAATTATTTGCAACCTTCTCTATAGATCAATGGGATATTATGATCAATAATTTACAAAAAAGCACCAAGACAGCCTCCATCAGGGAATCCGCCATCAAACTTCAACATAGGTGGTACCTCACCCCAGGCAGACTCAACTCATTCTATCCAACAATCTCACCCCTATGCTTCAGAGGATGCCCAGTTCAGGGTTCTCTTATACACACATTCTGGGAATGTACACACCTTAAAACTACGTGGCAACAAGCCAAAAACAAAATAGAACAAATTATAGGCAGAAGAATTGAACTCACATCTAAAATGTGCCTCCTTTTCTATCCTATTCCTGATATCCCTATAGCACATACCAGACTTATACACACATTGTTCAGCTCAATACACTGGGCTATAGCTCTCAACTGGCGATCCCCCACAGTGCCATGGTCCCAAATTATGAATCGCATGCTTACCATCAAGCTATCAGAACATATCCATCACACATTATTCGACACTATGGACACATATAATAAAAAATTGAAACCTTGGGATATTTCTCTGTTAGGTCAATGATCTACTATGTGATACTGTCATTATGTTTTTATTAATGAACAATCCCATAAGGTCTTTGTGCCTCTATAAAGTTTTATGAATGATTCATTCTTACACCCCAATGTTTGTATTCATCCCTCTTATATTACTGCTACTTATACATCATACTGATATTCTCTGCACCCTTTGTCATGTATGTATCCCTTGCCAATGCACAGTTATTTTTGTATTGAGACTTATATTTCAATAAACCGTTTGTAAACAAAAAAAAAAAAAAAGAATTATTATTATTTGCTACTACTACTACTACTAAAAAATATACTAATAATATTAGTTTAAGTGAAGAAACTTTAAAGTGTTTGTTACCCCAGCATTTCATATTTCTGATATGTGCCTGCTATACCATGTACTTTCGAAATAGTGCAGCGCTGTGTCTCATTAAATCATGTGTATACAATATTTAATTGGGGGGGATGGGAATAGCTGCTCCATGTGGGAACCCAGACGAACATCCATCAGGTGCAGGCAATGGACTTAGCAAAGCAGGAACAAAAATTGTCTCTGGACATTTTCGCCATGCACAAATGTGAAAATGAATGTGTACACCGTTTAAAATAAATACGTGAAAAGTAAGGTGAGTCCTGCTAAGTGTATACTATAAACTAGAACTGAAAGTAAAGATAAATGTGAAAAAAATAAAAATAAAATGAAAAATGTTTTGGTATATGTCAGGATACTGTGCAGGCATCATATGAATGAAGATGACATGCTCAATAAACAGACATTACATCAAACCTGTCAAACAGGATATATATATATATATATATATATATATATATATATATATATATATATATATATATAAAAGGATGTCTATATATATATATATATATGTATGTGTCAGGACACTGTGCAGGCAAAGAGAGAAGTTGTCATTGTCCAAACCCTTTGTTCTGCTGTTTTGTAACATTTTGTCATTTTTTAGATATATAAAAAGTGGTCCAACTCCTAAGGTGGGGGCACACCCTTGCGGGCATGAGTGTTAGTGGTTGGTGCACTTTATTTTATGGATAATTTAAAAGCAAATCAAAAGTTGATTTGACACCTGAGAGGATTATTATCTTTCTGTGATACATTTTTATGTAAACATGTATAATTTTTTCTGGTTGTAAATAATAGTTATGGAATAATGACATTAGAAAATGTGTTATATGGTTTTTGATATGCATTACAATGGGGATCGAAAGTTTGGGCATCCCAGGTAAAAATTTGTATTAATGTGCATAACGAAGCCAAGGAAAGATGGAAAAATCTCCAACAGGCATTAAATTACAGATTAGACATTCTTATAATATGTCAAAAAAAAGTAAGATTTTATTTCCATCATTTACACTTTCAAAATTACAGAAAACAAAAAAATGGCGTCTGCAAAAGTCTCATCTGACCTTGCTCTAACAATCAGCACCATGGGTTCTTACAAGCAGTTGTCTAGAAAACTGAAACTGAAAATAGTTGATGCTCACAAAGCTGGAGAAGGCTATAAGAAGATAGCAAAGCATTTTCAGATGTCAATATCCTCTGTTCGGAATGTAATTAAGAAATGCAGTCATCAGGAACAGTGGAAGTTAAAGCAAGATCTGGAAGACCAAGAAAAATATCAGACAGAACAGCTCGCAGGATTGTTAGAAAAGCAATTTAAAACCCATGTTTGACTACATGATGCCTCTAGAAAGATCTGGCAGACACTGGAGTTGTCGTACACTATTCCACTATAAAGAGATACTTGTAAAAATATGGTCTTCATGGAAGAGTCATCAGAAGAATACCTCTTCTATGTCCTCACCACAAAAATCAGCGTTTGAACTTTGCAAATGAACATATAGACAAGCCTGATACATTTTGGAAACAAGTTCTGTGGACCGATGAGGTTAAAATAGAACTTTTTGGCCGGAATGAGCAAAGGTAGGTTTGGAGAAAAAAGGGCACAGAATTTAATGAAAAGAACCTCTGTCCAACTGTTAAGCATTGGGGTGGATCAATCATGCTTTGGGGTTGTATTGTAGCCACTGCCACAGGGAACATTTTACGAGTAGAAGGAAAAATGGATTCAATAACATTTCATTAAATTTTGGATGGTACCTTGATGCCATCTGTGAAAAAGCTAAAGTTAAAGAGAGGGTGGCTTCCACAAATGGATAATGATCCTAAACCTCAAAATCCACGGGGGATTACATCAAGAGGCGTAATCTCCTGACCTCAACATAATTGAAAATCTATGGATAGACCTTAAAAGAGCAGTGCGTGACAGACAGCCCAGAAATCTCAAAGAACTGGAAGACTTTTGTAAGGAAGAATGGGCAAATTTACCTCAAACAAGAATTGAAAGACTCCTGGTTGGTTACAAGCTGTGACACATCCCAAAGGGGGCAGTACAAGATATTAACTCTGCAGGGTGCCCAAACTTTTGCAGACGCCATTGTTTTGTTTTCTGTAATTTTGAAAGTGTAAATGATGGAAATAAAATATTTTTTTTTTGACATATTATAAGAATGTCTAATCTGTAATTTGATGCCTTTTGGAGATTTTTTCATCTTTCCTTGGCTTCGTTATACACATTAATACAAATTTTTACCTGGGTGCCCAAACTTTCGATCCCCACTGTATGCACATGTACATGTGATTTACCGTATTTATCGGCGTATATCACGCACTTTTTTGCCCTGAAAATCAGGGCAAAATCTTGGGTGCGCGATATACGCCGAGACCCGCTTTCCCACGCCGAGTTTTGAATACTCCGCCGACATATACAAAGCGCAGTACACTCGGGTATATTCGGCCAGTCTTGGCTTCTTCCGCGGTCACGTTCTGGACGTACAGGACGTGAGCGTGACAGTTGCCGAGCCTGCCCGAGTGTACTGCGCTGGCTATATGCTGGCGTAGTATTCAAAACTCGGCGCGGGAAACGAGCGGGGAGGACGTCGCGAGGACGCCGCACCCGCCGAAGAGGATGCCGCATCCGCCGCAGAATGACACCGGACCCGCCGCAAAAGGACACCGGACCCGCCGCAGAAGGACACCGGACCCGCCACAGAATGACACCGGACCCGCCGATGGACGCCGCGCAAGACACCAAAACTGTAAGTACAAAAATAACTTTTTTTCCACAGGATTGAGGGTCATTTTAGGGGTGCGCGGTATACTTGGGAGCGCTTTATACCGCGATAAATACGGTATAAAAACATATTAATTTTCCTTAAGAGTCCATTCCACTGAATATTTTTTCTTAGTAGGGAGTGCTTCGCTATTTTTTGAGCTTATATACAGTACATTCAAATTAATGTCAGTTTATTGTAAGCCAAAGAAACAAAAAAAAAGACTGACTAATTAAAGAGAACCTTGACAATTAAATAAGCTATTTTAAAAAAAAATATCAAAAAATGTATATTAATGGTGTACTGTGGAAAAACTAATTACATCCTTGATATCAAAAGCTGATATTGACCCCTTTAGCAAAAATATTGTATAACTGCCCGCTAATTTCTGACAGTAACTTGTGTCATTTAAAAATCCCCTTCAAAAATTCAATTGAACTAATTAAAAAGCAGTACAAAAAAAGTTGAAAAAAAATATTTTATAATGTTTATAAGATGTAGAATTATCAAGAATTGTTTAGTAAAGACTGAATTAACAATGGTAAACCCAGTTTGTGGTACATTGCATGATTTGTACATGCGACTATTAGTATATTGAAAAGGGCAATGCTTATTGATCACTTCCAGGAACACCAGAGAAACGGTGGATGAAGACTTATTAATTATGTTCAAATTTCCTAAAACTAACTATGATAGTAATTGAACAAGATGTCATGGTCATAGGGATTTATAGGTCGTAGGTTTGGATGTGAAGCAGCTGAGAAGATCATGAAAAAATAGTAAGACAGGAGGGTGCAAAATTGATATCTCACATGGAAGTGAGTGGATATTCCCCCTTTTTTTCTTTGGGAATTAATGACCGTAATAAATTGAATTGTATTCCTGTGATTGCTAGTAGCCCCTTGACATGAAATTATTATTTATTGGTAATGAAAAAAATATATACAATTATGAGTATCCTGAGTAAATAGATGTTCCTCACCTTGGGTAACTAATTAGGAATGATTTTGTATTAGTTAATTGGATGATTCCCCAGAGTGAGTGTATTCCATGCTGTGCTAGTTTGTTCACACAGAACAGTTGTTGGCCAATAGCAGTGGTGGCTGGTGCTCAAAATTTTGGGGGGGCGCAAACGAAAAAAAAATTGCAGCCTCACTGTGCCCATCACATGCAGCCACTGTGCAATCAAACGCAGCCACTGTGCCATGCCACCAAAAGCAGCCACTGTGCCATCAATTATCACCACTGTGCCATACCATCAAATGCAGTCACTGTGCCATCAATTGTCACCACTGTGCCATGCAACACAGCAGCTGTGCCATCAATTGTCACCACTGTGCCTTGCCATCAAATGCAGTCACTGTGCCATCAATTGTCACCATTGTGCCATGCAACACAGCAACTGTGCCATCAATTGTCACCACTGTGCCTTGCCATCAAATGCAGCCACTGTACCATCAATTGTCACCACTGTGACATGCCATCAAACACAGCAACTTTGCCATCAATTGTTACCACTGTGCCATGCCATCAAACACAGCCACTGTTCCATCAATTGTCACCACTGTGCCATGACATCAAATGCAGCCACTGTGCCCCTCAATTGTTGCCACTGTGCCAATTGTCACCACTGTGCCCGTTAATTATCACCACTGTGCCCATTGATGCCACTGTGCATGTCACTGTGCCCTTTAATTGTCACCACTGTGCCCCATGATGCCACTGTGCCCATTGTCACCACTGTGCTCCATGATGCCACTGTGCCCATTGTCACCACTGTGCCCCATGATGCCACTGTGCCCCATGATGCCACTGTGCCCATTGTCACCACTGTGCCCCATGATGCCACTGTGCCAATTGTCACCACTGTGCCCCATGATGCCACGGTGCCCATTGTCGCCCCTTTCCCTGTAAAAAGCACTTACCTGAGAGCTTCCATGTCCTCCCTCGATGTCTTCTGCCGCCATGGTGAAGCTTCAGCCAATCAGGTTCCTGATAACCAGAATACGGGAACCTGATTGGCTGAAACGGCCGTCAGTCTTATGCAAGGAACGCAGGTTGCCTGTGCTCCGAATATAGACATCCGAGACCCGGAGGGCGGTACTGGAAAAGCCTATCAGAGCCGCTGGCTTTGATAGGCAGTTCCCCTCAGTCAACCAGCTGCCGCTATTCGGGTAACCGGCGACCCATGTCCGGTTATATGAATAGACCAGGCAGCTGGCAACTAACAATAACATACATTCGGGAGGGGGGGCGGCGCCCGTGCGTCCCTATGGACGGGCCACCACTGGACAATAGACATGTGCATTCTTGTCAGAATTTCAGGGATTTTCATGTTCATTTTAACAAATGATAATGACCCCCCCCCCCCCCGGCCAGGCCTTCTCATCCACATTAGTGCCTAACTTCAAAAATGTGCTTCTGGAAGAATGATCCAGGATTCCCATAGACACTCCTAAACCTTGTGGACAGCCTTCCCAGAAAAGGTGAAGCTGTTAAAGCTGCAAAAGGTGGGAAAACTCAATATTGAACCCTACAGACTAAGACTGGAATGCTCTCAAAGTTCATGTGCGTGTAAAGTCAGGCGTTACAATACTTTTGGTAATATAGTATGTGTATAAATATATTATGACGGGAAGTCAGGCAAATCTGTGGGTGTTGTCACAGACGGGAGATACATTTCTGCCTTGTTTAGACAATTCACCAATTACTATTAGGTGTTGGCTGCAGAAATAGCCAGAAAGATTTAGGGCGTTGGAAAACTTCAGCTGTTCAGAATGAGGCAATTAAGGCCTCTATAAGTTACTCAAAGGATGACTACTGATTGCTGCATCCTGAGGCTTTTTGAGTTAAGGAGAGCAGTCAGAAAGTCTCCTGAAGAGGTGAGGTGGTTGTTGATTTTTCTGTGTGATAAAAATCAAAAATACTTTTGTTTTTTTGCTGTCTGACCAGCAGTGTCTGCCCAGCAGTAGGCTATGCCAGACTCCATAGGAGTGGAGTTTTGCAGCTCAACAACAGGCTCACACAGCTCAACAACAGGCTCACCAAGAGAGCATGGCAGCTCAACAACAGGTTAACCAAGAGAGCATTGCTGCTCAACAACAGGCATATTAATGGCACTGCCTACTGACCTCTCCTTCGATCCCCGCGGAGCCAATCCCATTACAACACTAGTGCACACGCCCTAAACAAGGGAAAATCAGCTTCCCAACCTGAAATCAGCTGATTGCAGGCTGGGAAGCTTCCCATAGACCGCCACATGTCCGGCGCCTGGTCACTCTTAGGCCTCGTACACACGAGGCAATCTATTTGTTCATGTAAAGGTTGGTAGTAAACAATAAGGCCGTCTGATGTTACCACCCCCCTGCGCTCAGCTGGAGTAAACAAATAACTACACTATATAAATAAGTAGCAGCTGCTATTTAAAGGAAAATATGAAAGAAATATACAAGTGTTGATGATAATGTGAAATAAATATCAATAAAGTGTATAAAGCCTGTAATCCGTGAATATCAAATGAAACAATAAATGAAAGCACTCAGTGATGGTCCCTACACGCTGATGTCTAATGGACTCCTGGGTTGTTCTTCCACCACACCACAAGTGTTGAAGTGAGTCCACCACCCTGTAGAATTACGCACTCACCAAAAATAAATGCCTCACACTCTTGTGTTTTGGCAAACAAGCTCTAAACAGGAGACCTCAGGTCCGTTAGTGATGATCCAAATCAAAGCAATGATGTATCACAGCACGCCATATAGTGAAGGAAAAAGAAAGCGCACAATAGTGTAATATTGCAAAGCAACTTTTAATAAAACACCAAACTCAAAATCCTCCAAAATGTGCACTCACAAAAGCTCCTTTAAAACCACGCATTGAACATACACATGTGATACACAGCTTCTCCAGGTGAACCAGTGGTCACGGCGGACCAACGAACAGCAGTCCAAACGTACTCACGGTCCCTTCTAGTATGCTGCGTATTTGTTATAGAGGGTGCCGGTCTCCACTCGAATCATTCCACACTTACAATATCCAGGATACGACTGAAATAATGACCTAGTGACCAAACTCCGACATGTTTCGTCACGTGGACTTAATCATGGAGATGGTCACTAGGTATCCGGTCATCATTTAAATAAAAAAATCGCCAATTGGGATAGCGAATGGTGTATCCCATCATGGTCAGATGATTATCCTGGATATTGTAAGTGTGGAATGATTCGAGTGGAGACCGGCACCCTCTATAACAAATATGCAGCATACTAGAAGGGACCGTGAGTACGTTTGGACTGCTGTTCGTTGGTCCGCCGTGACCACTGGTTCACCTGGAGAAGCTGTGTATCACATGTGTATGTTCAATGCGTGGTTTTAAAGGAGCTTTTGTGAGTGCACATTTTGGAGGATTTTGAGTTTGGTGTTTTATTAAAAGTTGCTTTGCAATATTACACTATTGTGCGCTTTCTTTTCCCTTCACTATATGGCGTGCTGTGATACATCATTGCTTTGATTTGGATCATCACTAACGGACCTGAAGTCTCCTGTTTAGAGCTTGTTTGGCAAAACACGAGAGTGTGAGGCATTTATTTTTGGTGAGTGCGTAATTCTACAGGGTGGTGGACTCACTTCAACACTTGTGGTGTGGTGGAAGAACAACCCAGGAGTCCATTAGACATCAGCGTGTATGGACCATCACTGAGTGCTTTCATTTATTGTTTCATTTGATATTCACGGATTACAGACTTTTTTTTCTTGTCACTTTGTTTACATATCAAGTGGTCATTCACTTGTTCACTTTCATTCACTTGGAGGTTATATATGTACAGTGTGTTATTTCTTTATTTGAGTGCTGCTTTATACACTTTATTGATATTTATTTCACATTATCATCAACACTTGTATATTTCTTTCAATCTATTTGTTCAAATCGGTCGGACCGACCGATTTGAACAAATCTGTTTGCTAGGATTTTGGTTTGCTCGCGTGTACACACGAGCAAACCAAAATCCCCGCCAGCAGACGGCGAGCTGACGTGTCGGTGACGTGGCGGTGACGTTGACGCCGCCACGTCACCGCACCAGGAAGTAAAACACTTCCGCGCATGCGCCGAATCCATTCGGCGCCAGTGCGAGACGACATGTCTGCTGGTAAGTGTACTAACCAGCAGACATGTCGGGCGGACGGATTCCCACCCGATAGATTTCAAAGCATGCTTTGAAATCTGTCGGGTGGCCAAATCCGTCGGCTCGCCCGTACACACGATCGAATCTGTCTGCTGGGACGGTCTAGCAGACCGTTTCCAGCAGACAGATTTGATTGTGTGTACGAGGCCTTCAAGTGACATTTAAAAAATAAATACATTTTACAGCCCCCTATGGATGGGCCGCCACTGGACAACACTGAAGAACTTACACTTTGCTACAATGTAAAGTAGTGTGTGTACAGCTTGTATAATAGTGTAAATTTGCTGTCCCCTCAAAATAACTCAACCCACAGCCATTGCTGTCTTCAGCAAGATGAGGAACATTATCGTTTTATGAGTTAGCAGGTGATACTTTAGATGGCTGCTTGCTCTCAAACTTAACTTTGAGCAACAGCTCTGATCCCTACTAATGGTCAGAAGAAAACCACAGTCATTCCCAATTAAGAAATCACAATGTCAGCTACAACATAATAAATGACATGCATCATAAAATAACATTCACATTTACAGTATTTGTTTTTTATTATTATTATATAATTTAGCCCATAATAAAAATAAATCATTTTATTAAAACACATACAACATTTTTATGTCCTTAACATTTTTTCAAAAAGATTACTTTCCCTGGACATCTAAAAATCAACCACTTGCCGACTGCATTACATATGAGTATGGCAGCAGAACAACTCTTCTGTGCTGGATCACATATCTAGTACTTACGGGTAGGGGGTCCGTGCACACGCACCAGAGGTGCACCGCCTGTTCTGTGATTACTTACAGCACAAGCTGATCAGTGGGTGCCGGTTACTGAATGATGCTGCTGATTGGCAAGGAGGAAGACAGAACAGAGCTCTGTCAATGTTAATGATACATAGCTATGTCTAGTCAGCAGGTATGTGCTAGTTTTTGTTTACTTGCAATGCAGAGTAGAAAAACCAGCACATGCCTTAGTAAAAGCACCTCACAGTAAGCACACCAAGTGCTGTTAGACACACTGTTAACCCCTTTCCAGCCAGTGTCATTATTACAGTGAGAGTGAATATGTTTTGCATTTAATATAAGTGTCACTGGTTCCCACAATGTGTCAGTTAGTGTCAGACTTCCACCGCACTATCACAGTCCTGCTATAAGTTGCTGATCACCACAATTAGAAATATATAAAAGGAATAAATAAAAACAGCCTGTGTGTTGACATTATATTGTTTACGTAAACCAATCATATGCTTATTGGGATGTTTTTTTTTTTTTTTACCAAAACTATGTAGCAGAATTGGCCCACATTTATGACATGATATGGCATATTGGGATTTTTTTTTTTGGATTTGTTTTTATAGCAAAAAGTAAAAAATATTGGCCCAGATTCACAGAGCAATTACGCCTGTCTAACTGGTGTTAGACAGGAGTAATTTCAACTTTCGCGCGCCGTATCACTAGTTTGAATCCTCAAACCATGATACGGCGGCTTCGGGCTTCGATCCGAGAGGCTTACGTCCTCGTAAGCCTTCGGATCTACACTGCGATATTTTTGCGGCCGCTGGGAGGAGTTTGCGTCGTTTTCATGCGTCGGGATATGCAAATGAGTTTTTACGGCGATCCACGAAGGTACGAGTGTCCCTCGCAATCGCCTACGTCATTTTTTGGCTACGTAATGTTAGAGGAGCTTTTTGCTGGTCTAACAGTGCGTAACCCATGTAAAGTATGGCCGTCGTTCCCGCGTCGATTTGAAAATATATATTTTTTTTTAACGTCACTCGTTCGGGAATAGGAATGTACGTAAACGACGCTACTACGACGTGACGACGTGTTTTCGCGCAATGCACGGCGGGAAATTTGCGAACGGAGCATGCGCAGTTCGATCGCCGCGGGAACGCGCCTATTTTAAATGCTTCACGCCCCCTACTCGCGCAGATAGATTGCGACGGGAGAAATACACTACGCCGCTGTCGTTTACTGGACAAAATCTACCTGGATTCCACGTAGAGCCAGGTAAAAAACGGCGGCGTAGTGTATTTCTGATACTCTACGAGAATCTAATTCTTTGTGAATCTGCCCCACTGTTTCTCCCCCCCCCCCCCCCAAATTTCAGTATTTTTTTTTTTGTTTATAGTGCAGAAAAAAAAAAACAGTGGTGATCAAATACCACTAAATGGAATCTCTGTTTTGGGGAAAAAAAGCATGATATAAATGTAATTTATTATACATAAATTACATTTACAGTATATCATTTTTTTTTCATCAAATAGAGCTTTCATTTAGTGGTATTTGATCACCACTGGGTTTTTGCATGGTTGCGCAATTATCAGTTAAAATAACGCAGTACCAAAACACAAAAAATGGCCTGGTCTTAAAGGGGGGTACATCTCCCAAAGGGCAAGTAGTTAAGGACCCATGACCATGAGAGTGTTAAAATGGCGCTGTTTTATTGCAGTCTTCGTTAAGAGTCGGTTCACGTTGCGGCGGCACGACTTTGGGGGCGACACGGCAAGTCGTCCTGAAGACGACTTCAGAGGCGATTAGCAAAATGACTTCTGTATAGAAGTCAATGCAAATCGCCTTGAGCCACTCCGGAAGTCGTACAAGACTTTTGTCGCTCCTATTAGAACAAAATAAAAAAGGAAAAGTTGCGCTGATGATATGAAAAAAAGCAGTATAGCTGCCTGCACCAACAATAGAACAATATTGCATACAAATATAAAAGAAAACAATTGCGGTGCTAGGTGGAATATAGTGAAAATATACTCCAAAACAAGGTGATAATAGCATATAGATGCTCCTATAACCAAAATTAAATGTGGTATGGTAAAATGATAACAATATTAATGAAAATACAATTAAACATATATAATAATGTGCACGTATGTGTAACACAATAGAAAAAAGTCCTAATAGGATCACATTTGTGCATTGAATGTACAAACGTGAAGTAATAACTTGGATTGCCCAAAGAAATAAGTGAAAGTCACTTCATGCGACTATGCTGAAGCATGTGAGGTAAGTCGCAGCCAAGCAGGGATTGTAAAACTCCTTTTAGGATCAACTACATATTCGGAGATAACCAAGGTAAGTTACTACTCTAACAGATTTTCATGTACAGGCAGACACTCTCAAATCCAGATTTGTCGAAAAAGGCTATACACCAGCTACTGTAGATTATAAAATTACTTGGGATTTCCAAACTAGACAGGAATTTAATTATTGCAGAGCAACCTAAACGTGCACTGAATAATACATTCAAATGGTCTTTTACTACACAATATTCTGTGCAACATAAACAAATAAAAAATATCCTTAATCACCATTGGAAGGTGCTTCAAAATGATCCCCTCCTAGGTTCAATACTCCCGGATAAAGCCAGTATTGTCTTTAGGGAAGCTATGTCACTCAGAAACAAGCTTGCCCCTAATGTGTCGGACCCTCCAAAGAAACTAACCTTTTTTCCGGAATACAAAGGATTTTTCGCCTGTCGTAGGTGTAATGTGTGTCTTCATAACTCCTTGACTAGCAGAAAAATTGAGAGTTTCACCATATGAAAGAGTTTGTTACTTGTGATACTTGTTATGTTGTGTACCTCCTGACGTGTCCCTGTAAGAACCAGTATGTTGGGAGGACCATACGTACTTTCTCTATCAGGGTTAAACACATTACACGCATTAAACAAGGCAAAACTAACCATAGTGTGTCTAGGCACTACTTAAAGTGTCATCAAAAAAAATCCAAAGGGGACTAGTTTTCAAGTAATTGCTAAATTTACCCCCCATTGGAGGGGAGAATCAAGAGTTAGGGGTGTCTCCCAACTTGAAATGTACTGGATATACCAGCTTAGATGTTTCTCCCCTTATGGGTTAAATATCGAATGGGATATCAATGCATTTATAAACAAAGCTTAGATTATACCCTCTATCTTCTTTGTTTTGTGCGCTATTTGTTATTGCAATATGTTCCTTATATATTGTGTGAGGGATTAGCTCGGTAGTGGGTGTGTGTGACCCCCTGGATGGGTTCACTACACGCTAAACTATACAGAAAGGCAGTTGAGGATGGTTGAAAACAAAGGATATGGTTTATTCTTCCATATTGCTGGATACAAGTGCAAGCATCAAAACAGCATAAACAAAACATACATAAAATAAACCCTGGCCACTTGGGGCATCTACCTTCACAACACAGAAACCTGCCTATGGAGTCTGGCACAGCCTACTGCTGGGCAGACATTGCTGGTCATACAGCAGAAAACAAAAAGTCTCTTTGATATTTATCACACAGAAATTCTGATACAACCTCACCTTCAGAAGTCTTTCTCAGTCCACTGCTCTCCTTAACTCAAAGGCCTCAGAATGCAGCAATCAGTAGTCACCCTTTAAATAACTTATAGAGGCTTTAATTGCCTCATTCTAAACAGCTGAAGTTTTCCAATGCCCTAAACCTTTCTGGCTATTTCTGCAGCCGACACCTAATAGTAATTGGTGAATTGTCTAAACAAGGCATAAATGTATCTCCCATCTGTGACAACACCCACAGATTTACCTGACTTCCTGTCACAGTTGTTACATTTTTTTCTGATCATTAATTAGAGGGTTTACATATCACTGTTTTTAGGTGCACTTTCCTGGAGTTGGTGTACCCTGTATATGTTATTTCCACATTGGGATATTATGAAACGGTTAATCTGGAACTTGTTGATTCTATGCATTTATGTGACTTATGCCATATTATGTTACCCATTTGCTATGAATACACTGTTTGATTATTGGCCTGGATATATTTTACCACCATCATTATAGAGTCGCCCCTTACCCTGGGTTGGCTTTGGCAGCACTCAGTGGTTTAGTATTTGGAGCGCAAACTGCAGAGCGCGCCGTGATGACAATACTGTCAGGGCACCAATTCTGCGGACTTTGATCGCGCGCACATGCGCAGTAGAACGACGCGACCGCACGTCTCTATTCAGCGCATGCGCGCGCACGTACGCGGGCACGGTCCGGCGGCGCGACGTGTGCGGGAGCGCGCGCGTGGCGCCAGCTCACGCGATTCCGTCGGAGCCAATCACAGGGCTCACCACCCTATTTAAACCGGCCCCTGACACATGGCAGGTTGCTGGTTTGTCATCAGCTCCTGTATGTGTCTAGTTGCTGTGAACCTGTTTATCCTGAAAACCTTCCGACTTACCTGTTTGAATCCTGATCTCGGCCTGCCTTGGACTCTGCTGACCTCTCCAACCCTTGACCCCGGCTTGCACTCCTGGACTCTGCTAACCTCTCCAATCCTCTGATCTCGGCCCGTATCCTTGGACTTCCGCTGACCTCTCCGATCCTTTGACCCCGGCTTGTATTATTGGACTTCCTTGATCTCTTTGACCCGTGATCCACAACTGTACCTTGAACTAGTTTGGCCTGTTTGGTCCTCTGTTTCCTGTTGGTGCCACGGACTGTCTTCTCGGCCTGTCTGCAGATCCGGTGCCTTCCTTGATCTACACCTTGACCCAGTTTCCTGTTTCCGGTACCGGTGCCTCCTGGTGCTGTCACCTCTCTGTCTCCATCACCTTTGCGAACCACCACCTGGTTCGCAAAGGTGAGCCGCCGCAGCATCTTGGCCTCGGTAAGTTCTTGAGACTCTGACAATACGGGGCGACAGCGTGATGACGTGGAGACACGCCAAATTTCATGCTTCTGTGATTAGATTGCCGGGTCCTGCTTGGAACGCATACGCTCCGGGGTGAATTGACGCATTTGCGTCATCGCGGGTGCGTCCCCCGAGTCTTTGTCTTTGACCATTGACCGTCTCTAAAGGTTGCAGGCTGTGACGTGTGTTGTTGTGAGTGGACATCCCTGGCTGACAGTAGGGGTGGTCCCTTCACACATCTCCACTACGATTGGCCAGACATCCAAAGCGGCTGATTTCAACAACAGCTGTTTATTGTTTGTGACCAGATTGTTTTTCAAGTAAAGTATATTAATGGCGTGGTGTTGGTCAGTAGGTTTATGCCCCAGTTGAAGAGCTATCGCTCGAAACATGTCGGGTACATACTACAGCTACTCGCTCACCAAGCTTTTTTCTTTTTATTCATATGTGATCATCTGTACCTGCCTCTTTACTGGGTTTGTACTTTTAAATATTGTTCTTATCCTTTTTATGCCAATAAAGGCTTGTTTATCTCCCATTGGGAATAATCACACTATGTGGAGCTCCTCTTTATTTTTTTGCATGGTCTCCGTTATGAATATGGCCCTCAACTGCCCTCTATGGGCCAGATTCAGCAAGACTTGCGCTGGAGTATATCGATATGTGCCACGTAACTGTCAAGATGCGCCGTAGTATCTATGCGGCCGTACCCACCAAACTAGATGCGACAGAAAACAGGCTTTTTCCGATCGGCTTAACTTTCCCTCGCCAGAGTATCGTAAGCGCATATTTTCGCTTGTCGCATCCGTTGCGCCTATTGGTTTCCCATGCAAATATGCAAATGAGGGAGATTTTCCGATTCGCGAACGGATTAGCACCAGGCGCTGGCCGCGCGTATGTCGTCCGTCTGTCGCAAAGTTATTCCTACAAATAGCTGCTTTATCTTTACTCCTGACGGCCACAGGTCAGCAGGAGAGCAGCTACAGCAGCAGCGTTACCGACGAAACTAGCAAGCTGAACAACCACACTTGCAAGGACAACACCTCTGTGTGCCAACATGCCAGGGGCAGCCGTGGTCCTAGCACTACTAATGGGTCCCCCGGAACGGAGGAGGCGGGCACGTGAGAGGATATACCGCACGCGCATGAGCCTCTTTGGCATGGGGGATGAGGAGGTGTATCGCCTCTTCAGATTCAGCCCTGATGCAATACTTGAACTAACCACAACCCTGCAGGATGACATCACCAGCAAGACACACCGCTCACAAGCAGTGCAGCCACTGGTGAAGGTACTGGCAACACTTCATTTCCTTGCAAGTGGATCATTCCAGCGTACAAGTGGAGTGGTGGCTGGGATGTCACAGTCCTCCATGAGCAGATGTGTGCACCAGGTTGTCCCCGCAATCCTCAGACGCATGTCCCACCACTTCATCAGACCAACCACTGAGGAGCTGCGGCTGAAGGCACAGACAGATTTCTACAGCATTGCCAGATTCCCACGCACCGTGGGGGCCATTGATTGCACACATGTGGCACTCCAGCCCCCCAGTGCCACAGAGCACATATACCGCAATCGAAAGCATTGGCATTCCATCAACGTACAGGTGATAGCCGATGCCCAACGCCTCATATGGCACGTCCGTGCCAAACACCCCAGATCCAGCCATGACAGCTTCATATACAATCAGAGCCCCATCCCAATGAAATTCGAACAGAACATGTATGGGGACAGCTGGCTGGTTGGTGAGTGACATGGGTGGCAGGCATGACTGTCCCCCCCATGATGCTGACATCACAAGGGGCACATGCATGACTAACATCCTCCTGTCTTTTCCCTTACAGGTGACTCTGCATATGAACTGGGACCCCATCTAATGACTCCTTTTATGGAACCCCCAAACCAGAGGAGAGAGAAGATACAATGAAGCACATATCAAAACTTGTGCAGTGGTGGAGCAAACATTTGGGCTCCTGAAGTCCCGTTTCCGCTGCCTGGATAAGTCTGGGGGGGCCCTATTGTATTCCCCTAGCTTTGTGTGTCAGATCATCGGTGCATGTTGCATTCTGCACAACTTTGCCATGAGAAAAGGCCTGCAGATTGACATACGTGATGACCTGACCCCCCAACCAGACAGCCCCCCCCTGCCAGAGGAGCCCCAGTCAGCTGATGGAAGAGCAGTCAGGAGGGTCCTCGCCGTAGGCATCTTTGGACACTAAACCAAAACATTGATCACACGGACAATGCACGCATGCACACCACTGAGGTCCCTAGATCACACACACCACATCCACATCGCATTGGATTAGCCCAAGTCCAACATGCAGGACTTGGGAGCAGCAACGCCGACATCAAGGCCCCAATGATGTCGCTGTCCATTCATACACCATTCACACGTCATTCACACAGCCATGGGGATAACTTCTCCCCAATGGCCGAGGGTGACACCCCTTACTGGCAGGAGTGCCACCCCCTCACATTCACACACCATTCACACTGTCCCCTGGACTCCTGACCCTGTGCAGTTAAACTCAAAATAAAAAGCTCATAACCTGAGCAAAGTTCAAATAAAGAATAAATACTCATAACCTGAGCAAAGTTCAAATAAAGAATAAATACTCATAACCTTAGCCAAAAAAAAAAAAAAAAATGGGCTGACGGGGGCTCTTTCTTGTGGGCACTCTCTGGCTCCTCAGCTGCCTGGAGGGAGTGGGTGGGGGTGAGGGGGCATCTGGAGGTGGCTGATCCCCAGGTGGGCCACTCCTGGCAGGTGTTGGCTGCATGCCCTCCAAGGCCACGGCAATCCGGCTCAGATAGTGGTTGGTCTGGGCCTGCATCCTCAGCTGGCGAGTGACATTATGCCGCTGGTCACGCTGCCTCTGCCTCCCCTGTTCCCTGGATGGCAGCAGTGTTGGCATGGACAGCTGCAGTGAGGTGCCGAACATCAGCCTGCACCTCCCCCAGACTGGTCACCACTGCAGAGCAGTTGCAGCTGACATCCTGCACAGCGTTGGTCAGCTGGGACACGGAGCCCAGGCTGTCAGCCACTCGGTCTAGATGCCCAGCAATCTCCCCCATCTGCTGGGTCTGCCTGGCCTGGTCCCGAGCCATTTGGTCATGGACCACGTCAGAAACCCCCCTGGTCTTCCGGGTCGCCTTCCTGGGGCCAGGAGATGGTTGTCCCCGGGGGGATGGAGTTGCCCTTGAGGGGCTTCCTAGAATGGGGGAGGGGATTACAGAGGGCCCTGCAGAAGGGGAGGACTCCTCCAAAATTAAAACAAAGTCCTGATCTGTAAAGCCAGGCTCCTCCTCAACCACCTCAGCAGGTGAGGTGTGGGCACTCTCCTCCATCTCATGGTGTTCACCACCCAGGGGGTCGGGCTCAGGATGCCGTTGGGGGGTTGGGTTGGCTGGCCGCCGGCAGATGATGGCCCAGCTCCGTCATCTGTGGATGACACAAAGCAGACACATGTTGGTGATCCCACACACTTGGCACATGTACCCCCCCCCACATGCAACACACCAAATAGGGGATAAAAAACACTTACCTGTCCTGGAGCCTTCCTCCACGGAATCATATCCCTGTACCCCCTCCAACTGCTCCCTCTCCAGGCAGCGGGTGACCACCTCCTCCTCCGTGGTCAGGCTGACCGCACATGGGGGTCCACCACCCGTGCCCCTCTCATGCCTCCTGATGGTGGCCACCTTGCCACGGACTTTGCGCCTCAAGTCATTTATTTTCTTGCCGATATCGGCAGCAGTCCGGGTGGAGTAGCCCAAAGCATTGACCCTGCCAGCAATGTTCTCCAGGATGCCCTGCTTCCTATCCTGGCTGGTCTTCCGACTTTTCCTGCCGTGGAGGAAGTCGTTGTAGGTCTCCATAGCGGAGATCACTACGGTCAGCTCCTGGGCATTAAAATTTAGGTTTCTCCTTTCTTTGGGGGGAACGGGAGCAGCCATTATACAGCAAAAGTTACTTCCCTGGGGTGGGGGGAACCGAATATACTTTTGCTCCGGAAAGGCGCATCTGCGGCCGCTTTTATACGTGCAACGGAACACATTGCGCTGGCGTTTCCCATGAAGTGGTGCCGACGGAAGTTGTGAGCATGCGCACAGGGGAGCGAGTGGAGCCCTCCCTCACTGCGCATGCTCCGTGGATGATGCGATGAACGTAAGTCACTGCGCTGGGCTCCGCCCATCATTTACATATGATCACACCCACTTCCACTTGCGTCGGGTTGCGCCAGCGCTTTTTCGTTACTCTGCCGCAAAGTAACGAACATGCGCTTGGTGAATACTGGACTTGACTCACTAGTTCGCGTCAGCGTAACGTATATGCGCTGCGCTACGCCGGATAAAATATGCGCGCATCTACCTGAATCTGGCCCTATGAGTTTTCTCCATTTCGTTTACTCTACTGAGAACTGATGACGCTGTACTTCAACGATACCTCTGAAACTTCATTGCCTTCCATATGGATAAGAACACCTTGAGGATTTTGTTCATGCCCAATTGACACACCGTCGCTGGTAAGGGTACCTATTTCTCACTTACGCGTCTGGTAAGGGTACCTATTTCTCACTTACCTTGGTTATCTCCGAATATGTAGTGGATCCTAAAAGGAGTTTTACAATCCCTGCTTGGCTGCGACTTACCTCACATGCTTTGGCATAGTCGCATGAAGTGACTTTCACTTATTTCTTTGGGAAATCCAAGTTATTACCTCACGATTGTACATTCAATGCACAAATGTGATCCTATTAGGACTTTTTTCTATTGTGTTACACATATGTGCACATTATTATATATGTTTAATGGTATTTTTATTAATATTGTTATCATCTTACCATACCACGTTTAATTTTGGTTATAGGAGCATCTATATGCTATTATCACCTTGTTTTGGAGTATAGGTTCACTATATTCCACCTAGAGCCGCACTTGTTTTTTTTTATGCTCCTATTAGAACGGTTCTGGGGAATAGAATGGGAGGCGAATTGTCAGGCGGCTAAGCCACCTGACGAGTCGCCCCAGTGTGAACTGGCTCTAAATGTGATACAGTCATTTATTTTTTTCATTTATTTTAGTCTGTATTAGGCTGCATTCACACCTAGGCGTTTTTACGCCCTACGCCCGATGCTCGTGCCGCTGGAGGGGTGGATTTACATTGTTGTCTATGGAGATGGTTCACATCTCCATGCCGAACGCTGAAACGCTGTACGCCTGAAGCTCAAAACAAGTCCTGGACCCTTTTTTCGGCGTTCTGCATAGACAACAATGTAAAGTAAAAAAAGGTTAAACGACCCGTTTTGTCGCGCAAATCGTGGTACAATACACCGCAATTTGTCGTGGCAAAATACGTGCGTTATAGTGTGAATGCTTTAATGTATTTAGAATGTTGCACCTCTTGAAAATAAAGCTAAAATGCATTCTGCAGGCCAAGATTGACAGCATAAAATTGTAATAACAGTTAATTGCATGTAAAAGTAATTACAAAATTGCTATATGACTATTTCAAATAGTCATTTGTCATATAGCTGTAAAGAATGAACACATTTGTAAAATAAAGACAAATGGAAAACTGACAGTGAAAGGTGAGTTTATCAATATATTCTCTGCATTTAATTTAAGGTTGATTTCACTGGCATTGTAAAAAGTTATTTTGTATTTGATATCTCATTAATGTTTAAAACCCAAGATTTTTTTTTAAGTGTTTTTAATTATCCTAACATGGAATACAATTACATCAAGACTATAAGATTAGCATTTTAATATTCATTATGTAAATATATTCACAGTAATAATGTAATCAGGAAAATAGATAAGGGTTAATTAAAATAATTCCCCCATTTCCTTTTGCAGTATAGTACAAACATTCAGACATTGCTTCCCTAATATTACTCTCAAAACTGAAAAAGTTTAAATAGATAACATAGATTCTAAAATGTTTCAGTGGTAATTTATATTGTATTCTGGAACTGGCCCTAAATCAGACATTTTTGGTGATACATTCTTCAGCTTTTTTGATACAAATATGCACAAATGTAAGATGCAGTTTAACAGAGATAATTATGTCTTTACTTTTTATCTTTTCTCTGTTTCTTTGGTAGATAACTTCATTATTGACATACAAATTAAGCAGACAATGCTTGTACATGTCTACAAAAATATATGTTCTTTAAACTGACCTGTCCTAGTGATTTTTTTTTTTTATTATTATTATTATCAAAATTTTTATTAATTTTTCAACAACAGTTCCATTAAACAGTATATCACATATCAAAAACATTATAATAATGTTGCTGTCCTAGTGATTTAATACAATAAACTAAAGCTGCGTTCTTTTCTTCCAATTGCATATTGAAAGTAAGTTTAGCATGACAGAATCTAGGCATTCTTAAGAAAAAAGGCTCAGAATATGTGGGAACAAAAATGGATTTGGAATCCCATAACAAGCTAAGTGTGAATTCAACCACCATCACAATTTACTGTACAATTTGGAGGAATATTAATACCATTACCAAAATATATTTGCTAGAGGTATGCATCGCTAAAATGTATTCATTTTTCTATTTTATTTATTATTTTTTGGTAGGTTCTCCCTTGGACAGTAATACATGGGCAGCAATAAAACACTATCAGTAGGGATGAGCCGAACACCCCTGGGTTCGGTTCGCATCAGAACCTGCGAACAGACCAAAAGTTTGTGTGAACTTTAGAACCCTGTTAAAGTCTATGGGACTCGAACGTTTGAAATCTAAAGTACTAATTTTAAAGGCTAATATGCAAGTTATTGTCCTAAAATGTGTTTGGGGACCCGGGTCCTGCCCCAGAGGACATGTATCAATGCAAAAAAAGTTTTAAAAAACGGCCGTTTTTTTATAGGAGAAGTGATTTTAATAATGCTTAAAGTTAAACAGTGAAATATTCCTTTAAATTTCGTACCTAGGGGGGTGTATAGCATGCCTGTAAAGTAGCGCTTGTTTCCTGTGCTTATAAGTGTCCCTGCACAAAATGTAATTTCCGAAGGAAAAAAGTCATTTAAAATCACTCGTGGCTATAATGATTTGTCGGATACCAGCAATACAGAGAAAAGTCATTCATAAAAAGAGAATGCGTGGGGGTCCCCCCAAATTCAATTACCATGCCCTTCAGGTCTGGTATGGATTTTAAGGGGAACTCCACCCCAAATTTAAAAAAAAATGCTGTGGACCCCCACACATTTTTTTTTTTTATGAATGACTTTTCTTTGTATTGCCGGGAGCCGACAATTCATTATAGCTGTGAGTGATTACTTTTTTTCCTTCAGAAATGACGCTTTGTGCAGGGACAGTTCCAAGCATGGGAAACAAGAGCTACTTTACAGGCATACTATACACCCCCCCCCCCCGGTACGAAATTTAAAGGAATATTTCACTTTTATTGTTTCACTTAAAGGAATTATTAAAATCACTGCTGCCAAAAACACTTTTTATTACAATAACTTTCATATTAGTCTTTAAAATTAGCACTTTAGATTTCAAATGTTCGAGTCCCATAGACTTTAACAGGGTTCTAACGTTAACACGAACTTGCCGCGAACACCCCAAATAGTTCGCTGTTCGGCGAACAGGCAATGTTCGAGTCGAACATGAGTTCTACTCGAACTCGAAGCTCATCCCTAACTATCAGATGTTCTAAACCCTTCCTAAACAAAAATGTATTTGGTACTTTGGCATTGTAAATCTTTCTGATCATATGTAATCAAATCTTTTCATTGATCTCTAATATAATGAGGTTAGTACCACACCTGCATTTGTACCTAGAAATTGACCAACGTCCACCTAACCACTTCAATACAGGGCACTTTCTCCCTCTTCCTGTCCAGGCCAATTTTCAGCTTTCAAGCTGTCACATTTTGATTTACAATTGCACGGTCATGTAACGCTTTACCCAAACAAAACATTTGTAATTTTTTGGAGACAAAGTGGGCAGCGTCTCCCTTAGGCGTGTACACCCACACAGTGCCAGTGTTTACAGTTGGATGACGGAGGTTGGATGAGCTAAATAAAAAAAAAAAGCTTTGTATCCAAATGAATTCTGCATTTCTAGGTATTGTTGTGCTTTGCTCACTGCAGCCATTGGGCATACCCTGAGCTCCCCACAGGTAGTACTCTGCATAAAGGGTCCACACATTGCAATAACCCGTGGGTTCTCATGTTTACTCTACTATTGTGCCATTATTCCAACCTTTCAAAAGACCAATATTCCCAGAGAAGGTAGTGGAGTCGCCTGTGAATGACTTCTGTAGCCAGCTATTGACTGCTGGAGTATAGGACATATTTTTATATATTTTTTTTTTTTGCTCTACAGTTTCAGTTCTCAGCCAAAAAAAAGAGAGAGAAGAATGCTTCATGATGTTAACAATTGCCTTGGGTTGTTTGTGTACATTTCTGTTTCCTAATTTTTCCTCATGTGCTGCTTCTAGTTCATTAACCGTTAACATGTTTTAAAATGTTCCTATGGATAAAAAAAAAACAATTGTCTTTGTGGAAGTCCATCGGTCAAAAATCCATGCATGCTCAGAATCAATTCGACGCATTCTCGGAAGAATTGAACTTAATTTTTCTCAGCACGTTGTAGTGTTTTACGTCACCACGTTGGACACGGATTTTTGACTGATGAAAGTCAGCTTCATCGGATATCCGACGAAAAAATCCATCAGATTAGATTCCATCAGATATCCGATTGTGTGTACAGGGCTTAAGGGCTGTGGATAAAAGCTACAGTTTCATCCTTCCTCTAGCAGTAGTTAACCATTTAGGATGTGTTACCAAGCAAGCTATTTTCTATTACATTTTTTATGCTGCTTTGTTCAGAGGCAGGAACAATCCTATAAAGGGGTTATCTATTTTGGCAATTAGCAGTCTCAGAGCTTTCCCAAGCAAAACAGGTTTATTTAGGCTCTTTAAAAAAAGAATATGCAAATGAACATGACTGTATGAATCTTGCTTTCTTCAAGCAACCAGAGATAAGGATGATGACACTTAGCTGGTTTTCATATTCATTAAACAAGTGGCCAATACACTCACAAAGAGTAATTTCCACTTACCTTGTGAAAGGGTTATATGTTCTGGCAATGTGCAGTATCATAGCCTTCCTAGGAAAAACAGCCCTTTTCATATGCTGTAAAGAGGAAGATGCGGATGAGCATGACTATATGTATCCTGTTGGTTCAAGCAGCCAGGGATAGAGATGATGACATCTAACAGGATGTAACATTCAACAAAAACTTTGCCAACACAGTCCGAATGACTGGTTTCCACTCACCCATTGAAAGGGTTATCTGCTCTGGCAATGAAAAGCCACCTAGACATCCCAGGTGAAACAGCCCTCTTCACAGTTCCCAAAGAGGACAATGCGGATGAAAATGACTGCATGAGTACTGTTTTGTTCAAGCAACAAAGGATAAAGATGACAACTAGGGATGAGCTTCGCGTTCGAAATGAACGTATGTTCGACTCGAACATCGTCCGTTCGATCGTTCGTCGAATTTCGAACAAAAACGATAGTTCGTGGCAAATTCGAGTGAAACTACTGTCAATGGAAAAAAAAAGTTTTAAAAACGGTCGTTTTTTCAGGAGTCCTGCTCCTGAAAAAGCGACCGTTTTTAAGACTTTTTTCCATTGATACATGTTCCCTGGGGCAAGACCCGGGTTCTGAAAGACGTTTTCCAGCAATAACTTGAATATTGGTCTTTAAAATTATCGTTTTTAAATTCGAACGTTCGAGTCCCATAGACTTCAATGGGGTTCTAAATGTTTGTGCGAACGATCGGACTGTTCGACAGTTCTGGTGCGAACCGAAGGCGGGGGTGTTCAGCTCATCCCTAATGACAACACCTAGCAGGTTGTCGATTGAGGCTAATACACTCTAAAGGTGTGTTCTTCTCACCCTATTAAAGGGTTATCTGTTGTAGCACCCACTACCTTTTGGTAGGTGCTAAAATAGGATTTTTGTGTCTCAGGTTCTAGAATAGGCAAATTTAGGCAGGCTTGTGCATTAAACTAGGTGTTTGTTTTGATCTGGGACTGGGAGTGTTCTAGTGCAGCAGTGGGCAGTGAAGTCTTGAGGAGTTTGGAGAGGAAAGAAGATGTAGCAGTAGTGTTTTATGTGTGTGGGCCCCAGGCTCGCGGCCTGGGGCCTACCAGGTGCTGACCATTATTCTTCAACACCGCAGAGGGAGAATTCAGGATTAAGAGGAAGGAGTTACTGCTGGAATGTGTGGTTCTATGGACAGGGGACCATGGAGAAGGTTAGTGGGTACACTTCAGCAAGTGATGGGCCCGGAGGAAAGTCAGGAAGCTTTTGTTAATATTTGCTGTTGCCCCTAGTAACGGAATGCAACAAGGGGATGTCTTTGACTGTATGTTGCATGGTCAGTCCCACACAGTAGGATGTTACAAGGAGAGACCTTAAGCTTATTGCGGATTGCTGTAGTCGGGGGAACAGTCTCTGCAAAATTTGGACTATCTGGGCCTAGTAGTCCACCAGTTGTTATATGCTGTTAAGGTACTGGGTCGTCGGGGGGAGGTGCAGTACCAGCATTTTAGAAACTGTCCATGTGCTGAAGAGTTATTCAGAGTGGCTCTTCACAGGGAAGCATGAAATTCGGGAACAATTTATAGCCAAGGCTTTACTCAGGAATAATAAAGTAATATTCTGCAGTGGACATTGCAGCAGTCAAGGAGCAATAGTCTGCAGTGACACAGCACCATTGACTGTTGATCTTTATGTACTTGTAGTGCCCCCTTACTTTCAGAAAGGGCGCTACGCTAAAGTTAGTAGGGTAGACTTAAGCCCCGTACACACGGCAGAGAACCTCGACGGGCGGAACACATCTTTCCGCCCATCGAGGTTCTCTGCCGGCCGTCAGAATCGGCGACCCGCCCGTCGGAAAAGGCAACCAGCCATTCATCCCAACGGGCCGTCGAGCAAATAGAGAACCTGTTCTCTATTTGCTCGACGGGTTTCCCGAGAGCGTACACACAGCCGAGGTTCTCGGCAGAATGCGGCTCCCAGCGAGGTTCTCGCTGGTTTCTGCCGAGAACCTTGGCCGTGTGTACGGGGCTTCACTTGCTCTCACCCAGCTTGATTTGTTCAAATTAGCCAGCTGTCAGTCTTGAATTATCCTGTGGGTCATTATGTGTTCCAGAGATGTGGTCCCATCTCTGTGCAGCAGGTGGTGCCAGAGTGGTTCAGGCAGAGCCGCTTTTCCCCAGCAGCCAATTGGAGGAGTGTTTCCCTCGTGGAGCATGCTGGGGGAGGGTATATCTGTGGCAGACGCCATTTTCCGGGGTCTTCGCGGGTTCCTGGTTACAGGTGTGGCACCCACCTTTAGGGTGTGCGCACATCATGGGCCCCACCTCTATGGCCTACCTGGCAGAGGCCTGTGCTACGCGGAGTTCCCGACTCTGGGCCCTCATGGCTCAGAGACACTGAAGTGACTGAGGGACCTCAGTGACTTACTGGGGTTCCGCATCTCAAGAAAACGGAATTGAGAGGATATGCTCTATTGCTCTTAAGTACCGGACCTGTGGCAGAGGCCTCTACTAATCTTCTAGAGCCAAGTCGATGGCAGCGACTTGTTCCTTCTCAGCATTCTCAGTGACACTCTGGCTGCCAGACCTGTGTGAGGGGTCTGCGAGGGGTCTGCGAAGTTACTCTACTTTCATCAACCTTTTCCTATCTACCTCAAGTTGATGTGTTGATAGTGTTGGACCAGGAAAATAAAGCATTCAGAAAACTTCAGCTACAGGTTGGACATTCGTTACCGCTCTGCTCACTACATCTACCCCTAGACACCATACAGAGGTAACTTAATTCGCCAATCCCAATCTAATCAGCGGCTCCTGAATGGGGTAGTGCTACATACTCTACTTTAGAACCTAAACTTCCAAATGTGCTAAGTTGTATGGGCATCCCATGTTATAATATCCTTTAAAACTCTACCCAAATTAACTCTTCAATAAAAAATACCGCAAGGTAAAGCAAGTGACTTTTCATTGTGTTCTTCTGAACTTGTGCTAGTGCTAGTGCACCACTACACTATTTTATCAGTGAGCAGTCTCCAAGCCTTCCAAGCAAACAATTCTCTTTAGACTCTTCAAAAAAGATACGGATGAGCATCAGCATATAAGCTCTGCTAGTTCAAGCAGTCAGGGATAAAGATGTAGACACTAATGAGAAGTTTCAGAACCTTCTTAGACAAATCAACCCCTGGCAGATTCTTTCAAGGAAGATGCAGATGAACATGACTGTTTAAGCAGACAGTGATTAAGACAATGGTGACAAAGTTGTCACTATTATTAAGCATGTGGTCTAGACACTCTAAAAGAATTGCTGAATTCACCTTCTGCAAGGGACACCTATTCTGGCAATGTCCACTCTCCCTTAAAGTGTTACTAAACCCAGGACCCTGCATTCACTATATATGGTCTCCTATAGTACACAGAACATGGAAACGCAATAGTTTTAATTAGGGCTTTTTTTCTCAAAGAATAGGTGCTGGAACTTAACCACGACCCCACAAAACCCCTTCCCTTACACACACCTTCCAAATCACATCAAATAGTGGGTGTGGTCAGTCAAATTTCACGAACAGTAGGAGGATCTTAAAGGGGCATTAAATACCAGGATTGCATTACATACAGAGTGCAGAGCTGTCACTTGTAAACACAGAAACCAGACTTCTATGTTTACAACTGATTGCGGTGAGCAGGAACCAAAGGGTCTGAGCCAGAGGTGGTGGAACTGAGTTCCACCAAGCTCCCCCTGAAAAAAAAGCCCTGGTTTTAGTAAATATAATCTGCTAAATACCTTTTCTCATCAGCAGTTAGAGCAGTCTTGTGACTTCTATCAGTGTCTGGTTAAAGCTTGTAGCAGGAGTTTTTATTCTGTTCTGACTGTCCTATAAGGCTGCAGGGCCCCTGACTCTCTGTCTGGACAGTGCTGATTGGCCCTTTGCTGATCACATGCACTCTCCCAAGAAGAAAAAACTCTCTAGAAAAACACATCAAACTGAGAAAGTGCAGCTTGTCCCCCAGCCTCTGTTCTATTAGGACAGGGGTAGGCAACCTCGGCTCTCCAGCTGTGGTGAAACTACAAATCCCATCATGCCTCTGCTTCTAGGAGTCATGCCTGTGATGGTCAGGGTTTTGCACTGTCTCCTGGGACTTGTAGTTTCACCACAGCTGGAGAGCCGAGGTGGCCTACCCTTGTATTAGGAGATGGATTGGGGACAGTGGATGAAGGGGAAGTACAGAATAGACAGGATCAGACAGCCTTTTTACACAATGTTCCATTGGGAATATAACAAGCATGCTTTACTGTATATACAGGCTGATTTTACTGTTGTGGGTTTAGTAACACTTTAAGAAGACTGCCATTAAAACTGGCCTGGGAGACAGCCTTTTTGTTTCGCTTTTGTAAGGCTGGTGAAATACCTTTAAATAGAAGCAAAGCTGTGGAAGTATTTCTGGACAGCTTGACAATTCCCTTATTGTTACTGCATCAAGTGCGTGTTCTACAAGATTGGAGCATGTTGTCACAGCAGAATGTCAAAATGATGCCCTTTTGAACAGGAAAATGTAAATAGTTTGGAATCAACCTTTTGGTCGGTGGGTCCCATTTGGTATTGGCCAGATTCATGACCTTATCATTAGAAGATACTGTGTCCTTCAAGGACATACTCAGTCATTGCATAGTTCTTGATCTTAGAACACTTGCTCTCTACCCTTGTCCTCAGAACCCACTAACAGGCCAAATTTGCAAAATAACTGAAATACATGACAAGTTATATAATTTGCTGCTCAGTGATTTCAGTATTCTAGTATGCATCTCCCAATGTAATAGTTAAAATTTGGCCTGTTAGTGGGTCCTGGGGACAGGAGTTGAGAACCACTGTCTTAGAAGCTGAAGCATAACTTAGCGGTCAGTTTGACCTCCTGCCTCAAGATGAACGTCTGCTGAATTAAATGAGAATTTCAAGAGTCAGTTTCCACACTCACTCCAGAGAGGTTAGCTTATGCATTTCTGTCTGGGAGTCCAGGAAAAAACTGGTAAGCCATCACATATGATCAATGAAGAGCTCCATTTTATGATGCTTTCTGGCATTTTGAGGATTGTGCAACCCATGCATGTTTTATGGGCACTTGGTGTTTCCTCTTTGGTGAAAGATGCCTGGTCCCTCAAGGTAAGCATTTTAGGCCATATTTGAGAGATCTTTCATTTTTCACGTCTCAGATTGGGCCACAGAAATTGCCTCGCTCCAGCAGGTCGGGTAGGCTCAGTTGAACCCCCCCCCCCCTTTCAAGCCAGGTTTCTCGACCCATGGCAGTCAGAGGGCCCAGGCCCAAAAATATGGATTATACCCTGTATGAAAGCAAACCTAAACTTGTGGTTGGAGAACAGACATGTGCATTTGTTATCGTCCGAATGCATTTTCGCTTTATTTTCATACCCATTATATTTTCCTTATCGTTGAGTCAATATAGATACAGTACATGATGGTGACAATAGCGATCTGTCGAATGTACCTAACCTAACTCTGATTGGTCCAAGATTATTCGACATAGAAAGACAAGATTCAACATTATAGAGACAATAGTAAAAGACCTGTCAGTGGTCACTGTTGGAATGGGTGGGGGAAGTAAAATGATGATGATCAATGTTATTGGATGTTTGTAACCAAAGAGGAGGAGGAGTAAAATAGCTAGAACTTAAGTACACATGTACAGCCAACATACTTTCACTTGAAGATTTGACAAAGCAGCTAAAAACATATGATTGCCGCATGTGGACATTTACAGTCAAGTGCTCCACCCATAGGTTGTAGAAGAATTTTAATGTTGTTTAACTAGTAATAATAATGAATAATTATAACTATTACTGGTTATACAACATTGGAATTCTACTATAGCTTGTGGGCAGAGCATTCACCCTGAAATATACAATTGCGGCGTTAGCTATGAATAAGCACTAAAGTTTGGTGTGAAACACGTCAGCTTTTTACCCCATCTGCTGTGGCATGCTTTTTGTGTGTTTTTTGATTTTACAATTAAAGCAATTTATTTTTGGAGTGCGGCTGTCCAGAACGTTTTTCCTTCATTTTGCGGCATCATACAGTTTAGCTGTTTCGTCAAATCTTCTTAGAACATCTGACAGACACCATAAGCCTTCAGTTGAAAGATTCAACTTTATTAAATTTGGATTTTCATACAAATGCATTTTTTAACAAAACAAAATGAATAAAAACAAATTTTGAGAGTAACTAAATAAATTGATTTTTCTGACGAAACAGAAATTCAGAAACAAAATATTTCAGTGTGCACATGTCTGTTGGAGAAGCAGATTCTTCTGAAATGTATTTTCCTTCTGATGACCTGAGCATGTACAGCTTGTCCTCCAGCCTCTGTTCTATCAGGAGATGGTTTGGGGACAGTGGAAGAAGGGTAGGTACAGAGAAGACAGGATCAAGTAGCATTTTTACACATTGTAGAGGATTAAGCAAGCTTGCTTTACTGCATATACAGACTGTTTTTAATGTTGTGGGTTTAGTAACACTTTAAAAAGACTGTCATTAAAACTGGTCTGAGAGCCTTCTCGAGCCAATCAATCCTCTTCAGTCTCTTCTGAACAAAAAGATGAGGATAACCTTTGTTCAGGTTTTTTATTCCTCTTTTATAAGGTTGGTGAAATACCTTAGAAGCAAGAAGCAAGGCTGTGGAAGTATTTCAACTACCTCTAGAGGACGGCTTGATAGCTTGATATCATTCCTTTCTGATGACCTAGCGGCTGGTGGTGTAGTGAGACACCAGCAAAGTAGTTGGAAAACCCTATTTCAGGAGCAAGGGGCTCAGAGCCAATACCCTTTTTCAATGGTCCTAGATGGTTACCAACATCCTGCATTTGACAGCAGCATTTCAGGCCCTCCCAGCCTTTGATCACCTCATTTGGGTGGACATGTCCTGATGAAGTTAGACAACACAATGATTGTGGCCTGTATCCAGAAACAAAAGGGCACTCAGTCTCTTCCTTCTAAAGGAGGTTTCTCTGATTCTAGAGTTGCTCCAAGTCAATCTTCTGCAGCTATCTACAGTCTATGCTCCAGGTTGGAAGAATCTTCAGGCAATCTATTTGCCTAGTCCTGTGTGGCAGTTAGTTCTTATCTGTGCTGTCATAGAACCATCAGGAAAAAAAAGGAAAGTTAAATGACAGATACTTACTGTAATTTAACTTTTCTGATGAGCTCCATGTCAGCACAATTCCCACCCAGCTGGCTGAAGCTGCAGGTGGGCTCAAATTTAGGCGTTAGGTCCTGGAAACATAAGGGGGGGCATACACAGTTGTGTTGACATGGAGCTCGTCAGGAAAGAAACATTACAGTAAATATCTATCATAAAATGTTATGTTTTCTCACGTAGATGGAAGAAATTATTGCATTAAAGAACAATTCTTATTGGATTTTTTTTCCACTTGGTCCATGTCGTTATGTAACCTAAGATGTACAATATAAAGTTAATTTGTACACTTTTTTGATACAGACTGTTTTTTTACTTTCTTTCGCTTTCAGTTAGTATGCCTGTTATTAAAAGATTGCTTCCATCTATATATATATACTGTATATACAGTATATATATATATATATATACAATACAATGTAAAAATGTGTATTCTTGAAGGGCCTATGATACACAGCTGGGCACCTGGCAGACTCCCACTTTTCAAAAAACACAAGACCAGAGATATGGTTTCCTCTGAAAATGAATGCAGAGGAAACAGAAAAAAGCAGCTGTTTTAAAATAGATTCAAAATGTAAAAAAGTATTCTTAACCTACAGTTAGAGCAAATGTCCACCTCAGTGCAAAATACCAAACAGCGCTGGTGTTAGATATAAGGTGACTAACAACACCATATAATATAAATCAACAGATAGACAGTCTCAGGTGTTTTGAGGTCAGTATTGATGTAGATGTAATGTCCAATAATGGTGATAGAGGAGATAGGGATTGTGCACCATCCACCGCACTCGCAATCCACCACATGTTATACAAACGATACCAGCAGGGGTTCAAACTCACAAGAGATCAATCAGATCAAGCCTTTCACAATAATCCAATATATATCTATGAGGGCTGCTGACATATCCGTCTGATAGGGGAATCACTTTTAGAGGATCAGCCTCAGATGTAATAAAAAAACAAAGAATGCCAACATAGCGTAATTCAGTTTAATACTCATCCCTTCCATCAGGCATCCCCCATATATTATACGTACACAAAGTAATGAAAATTAAGCAGAGTAAAAATGACTTCACCCGATCCTTTGCACGCTGCTTCTTTGCAAAGGATCGGGTGAAGTCATTTTTACTCTGGTTTGTTTCACCTTATATCTAACACCAGCGCTGTTTGGTATTTTGCACTGAGGTGGACATTTGCTCTAACTGTATGTTAAGAATTCTTTTTTACATATATACAATACAGACCAAAAGTTTGTCACACTGAAGGCATCAAAACTATGAATTAACACATGAGGAATTATATACATTACAAAAAAGTGTGAAACAACTGAAAATATATGTCATATTCTAGGTTCTTCAAAGTAGCCACCTTTTGCAGCAGACACATCTCTAGAACAACTATTAAGAGGAGACTGTGTGAATCAGGCCTTCATGGTAGAATATCTGCTTGGAAACCACTGCTAAAGAAAGGCAACAAGCAGAAGAGACTTGTTTGGGCTAAAGAACACAAGGAATGGACATTAGACCAATGGAAATCTGTGCTTTGGTCTGATGAGTCAAAATTTGAGATCTTTGGTTCCAACCACCGTGTCTTTGTGCGACGCAGAAAAGGTGAACGGATGGACTCTACATGTCTGGTTCCCACCGTGAAGCATGAAGGCATACTTAACCAGCATGGCTACCACAGCATCTTACAGCGGCATGCTATTCCATCCGGTTTGCGTTTAGTTGCACCATCATTTATTTTTCAATAGGACAATGACCCCAAACACACCTCCAGGCTGTGTAAGGGCTATTTGACCAAGAAGGAGAGTGATGACCTGGCCTCCACAGTCACCTGACAGGAACCCAATAGAGATGGGTTGGGGTGAACTGGACCGCAGAGTGAAGGCAAAAGGTCCAACAAGTGATAAGCATCTCTGGGAACTCCTTTAAGACTGTTGGAAGACCATTTCAGGTGACTACCTCTTGAAGCTCATCAAGAGAATGCCAAGAGTGTGCAAAGCAGTAATCAAAGCAAAAGGTGGCTACTTTGAAGAACCTAGATTATGACATATTTTCAGTTGTTTTACACTTTTTTGTTATGTATATAATTCTACATGTGTTAATTCATAGGTTTGATGCCTTCAGTGTGAATCTACAATGTTCATAGTCATGAAAAGAAAGAAAACTCTTGGAATGAGAAGGTGTGTCCAAACTTTTGGTCTGTACTGTGTGTGTGTGTGCACTGATGAGAAGGACTGGAATACTTACCAAACCGTATGTGCCTTTGTTTTGTTTTGTTTTCTATGCTGAAGGAGAAACAGACTTTTTCATTTATGCTGAAGACAAGCAGGACTTTTGTTTTGATGATTTTCCCTGTGCTGAAGAAAGCATTGTTTTGTTTCCTGTGCTGAAGAAAGCATTGTTTTGTTTGGTTTGATCGCAAATAAAAAAACCTTTTTGTTCACTACTACGGTTTAAGCACTTATCTCGCAGAGCTAAAGAAACCCCAAAGTTCACAACTGGTGGAGAATGCGGGGAAAGTGCATTTGCAGGCGCAAAAAACGTTTAAACTGAAAACTAACATTTAACCCCATAGTAAAATGACGCCGGTGGGGACCCTTCCTCTTTCAGACTGGACGTCATATGACGTCCTTGTCTTTTTAGGCCGCTAGGGTGCGCGCGCGCCGCCGACGGAACGCGCGTGCCCCTGCCGCATTCTTTGGGACCCGGTGCGCGTGCCTGGCGGTCCCAATGACCGCCGGGCACCCGTAACTACCCAGAATTATGGCAGAAGCATGAATCTGTGTGTGTAAACACACAGATCCATGTCCTGTCAGCGGTGAGGAGACTGATGTGTGTTCCCAGTAAAGAGGAACACACATCGATCTCCTCCCCTTGTGAGTCCCCCTAACAGTTAGAACATACTTTAGGGAACATATTAAACCCCTTCAGCGCCCCCTAGTGTTAACCCCTTCCCTGCCAGTCACATTTACACAGTAATCAGTGCAGTTTTATAGCACTAATAGCTGTGTAAATGTGAATGGCCCCAAAAATGTGTCAAAAGTGTCCGATGTGTCCGCCGCAATTTCACGGTCACAATAAAAAAAACGCAGATCGCCGCCATTACTAGTAAAAGAAAAAAAATTCCATAATTCTATTTCCTATTTTGTAGACGCTAGAACATTTGCGCAAACCGATCAAATACACTTTGCGATTTTTTTACCAAAAATTTGTAGAAGAATACGTATCGGTCTAAACTGAGGGAATTTTTTTTTTAAATTATGATATTTATTAAATAAAAAAGTAAAAAAATATTGTGTTTTTTTTTCAAAATTGTCGCTTTCTTTTGTTTATAGCGCAAAACATAAAAACCGCAGAGGTGATCAAATACCACCAAAAGAAAGCTCTATTTGTGAGAAAAAAGGACGCCAGTTTTGTTTGGGAGCCACATTGCACGACCGCGCAATTGTCATTCAAAGTGCGACAGCGCTGAAAACTAAAAATTGGTCTGGGCAGGAAGGGGGTGAAAATGCCCTGTATGGAAGTGGTTAAAGAGACACTGTGCTTATGGCATGTCTTGGGTTCACAATGTATTCAGCAAGGTATTTCCTCGTTGGAACAACGTAATGACATTGTAATTCGCCCTGCCGACAAGGGCGGGGGATTGGTGGTCCTCAGCAAAGCCTACTACCATGAGGAGATGCTAGGTGACCGCAATACCTACATTTTGCTGCGGGGTGACCCTATGGTGCAGTTTAAAAATGAGCTTCATCTTTTGATTAAAGAAGGCAAGGAATTTGGATCCTTTTTATTGCCGTACTCCGATAATATATTTTTTGCCCAAACTGCATAAGAACGCTGTGCGGCCTCCTGGTCGCCCTATTGTAAACGGAATTGATTCTGTCACGTCCCGTTTGGGCCAATATTTGGATGTGTTCTTGCAGCCTTTGGTCTGCAAGATGCCGGCGTACCTTCGGGACACCAAACAGATCATTCAAATTCTTGATTCCATTCCTTGTACATCCAACACCATACTGGTGACTGCTGATGTAGGTTCTCTGTATACCATCATTGGGCATGATGCAGCATTGGCATCGGTATTATGGGCATTGGAATCTACTAATCTGAGTCCAGAGCATGTAAAGTTTTTGTTAGACAGTTTGCGATTTTGTTTGCTTAAGAATTATTTTTGGTTTAATAAGGATTATTTCCTTCAGCGGTGTGGAGTAGCGATGGGGGCCCGTTTCGCTCCCAGTGTGGCCAATTTATTTATGGCCCACTGGGAGCGAGATGTGGTTTTCCATGACGCGCCTCCTCAGCTCCTCTGCTACCGCAGGTATATAGATGACCTAGTAATGATCTGGGAAGGTGATATGCCCTCACTTGAGTTGTTTATGAATAAATTGAACACTAATGACAAGGGGATTGTCCTGACTTGGACTATTTCTCGGGATCATGTCACCTTCTTGGATCTGGAAATATTTAAATCTGGATCCAAATTATTCACTAGGAATTTCTTCAAGACAGTTGATCGCAATGGGTATATTCCCCTTGCGAGCTGTCACCATTGGTTATGGTTATGCAACATTCCTCGTGGACAATTTGTCAGGCTTCGCAGAAACTGCACCCTGGAGTCGGACTATGTGGTACAGTCTCAGGAATTGGCCACCAGGTTTGTATCCAAAGGCTATCCCTTGCCTGTAATTGAGCAGGAGATCGAGAGAGTCAGAAATACTGACAGGAGTCTAATAATAGCCGATAAACCTCCCCAAGGAGATAAAGGAGTAGCTAATTTCAAATTGCTACTGGATTTCAACATCCAACACAAAAAATTTGAAAAGATCGTGGCCAAACATTGGCCTATCCTTAAAGGGGATTCAGTCCTTGGTCCGGTGCTCCCTGAACGTCCACAATTTATATATAGGAAGGCCCCTTCCCTTAGAGACCGTTTGGCCCCTGGAGTAACTGATCCACCAGTTATCCCCCGACCCAAACTCTTTGATTTCCTGTCAGGCTTTTATGCTTGTGGCCGGTGTGCGACTTGCAGGCATGCCAAATTTAACATCAAAAAACGGAAGTCATTTGTGTCCAATGTCACTCGAACCGAATATCCAATTAAGCAGTTGATGACTTGCTCCACAGTGGGCGTGGTTTACATGCTTGAGTGCGAGTGTGGATTGCAATATGTTGGACGGACCTCACGTGAGTTGCATGTGAGGGTGGGAGAACATATTAGCAATATTAGACATGGCAAAAGGAACCATAGCGTATCCAAGCATTTTAGGGAATGCCATCATAAGAACCCCAATGGCCTCAAGTTTTGGGGCATTGAGAAAGTCTCTAAGCACTGGCGTGGTGGGCATTATATCCGCCAACTGAGTCGCAGAGAATCCTTCTGGATCTATGAAACAAAAGTTTTCTCTCCGGCCGGTCTTAATGTTGAGTTTGACCTCAACTGTTTTATTTCTAACCGTTAATTTTTTGTTATTTAGTGCATTGGGGATAGATATTGTAATGATGAGAAACATGGTTTCTCTGCATATTTTATGTATGTTTCCAATATTTCTCTCATTATTAATTTTTTGTGGTGATTATGTGTACCATTTATTGTTGTTATGATAGATAATGTAACGATATGGGTATTCATCGTCATATGGTCCTATGGTTGTAATGAGGAGGCGATTACGGATGACGTCATTATTATTATTATTATTTTTAATATTTTTTAAATATTAAATTCTTTGTGTAATTTCTTCTACATTTTATACTATTTGTTTTTATTACATGTTCTAAATTTTTTATATACAGTCATGTATCTGGTCCAATTTCCATTGAGACCTACATTCCTGCTTATTGACTGCCCTGTTGTTAGTGGGTGCTGGCTGCCTTCTATTAAGTGAACACTAGGTGGCGCAGGTTTGCAATTATTTGACTGTGTCTTCGTTGCTTTGGCAACGGCACACTATTTAGATCAGAGCGGGACGTTCACGTTGATCTCTCCGCCCCACGCTGATGAAGTCCCGCCCACTGGGACGTAACGCGTACGAGGGGGAGGAGTCACGTGACGTCACCCGCGATCGCCATCTCAGGCTTGTTTGCTGTCTGTTTACCTGGAGATCCAGGACATGCTTTTTACCATACACTCTGCCGCGAGTGTCAGCTATGTAAGTTTTGTACCTTCATTTTATTAAATCAAGTTGATTACAGAGAGCACTAGTCTGTTCCTTCTTCTATTTTTGCATAACCATTCCTATGATCCGGGAACTGCTGAGCTGCCTGCTGTTTGGTGCCCTTGATATACAATTTGGATGGATTTGTGTTTATGCTGTATGACCTTACCCTGGGTCGATTAGCTCAGGTGAGAGGCCATCTTTAATTATCTGGTGGAGGATCTGTCCTGTGGGTCACTGATCTTGGATTATTTGCACGCAGTCACGTTTGGATTGGAGCATTATCAGATTATTTTACTCACCAGTGCACTTTATATGGACTTTCTTTGTTTATTTTATTTTTGTCTAAATGTCACTTGTTATGCGCTGCACTTTTTGTCATTGAAGTTATTTTGGGACGTTTTATTTGAATTGATCCTACAGTGCTGACTTGCATTATTGTAATTTATTTAATTTGTTTTGTTTATTATCTCCAGCGCTGAATTCCTTCCTTTTTTTTATGTCTTGGGTGAAGTCAGACCAGACATTACAAACAGCAGGCAAAGGCATGGAAGAGGTCATTAAGGCTTTGGCACAAGCCACCATGACCCAGCAGCAAGCGTCAGTAGAGGCAAACCATCGCCATGAGGAAACGATGGCTCAGTAACAGCAGGCCCTGGCACAGGCTATAGCTGCGCAGCAGGAAAACACATGGCAGCTAGCCACCCAGTTTACAGGCCAGCAGGAGTCCACTCAAGCACAGGTGGCTGCCTTGCAGGAGGCAGTACAGCGGCTGGCTCAGGGACAAGAGCAAGCGGTCGTTGCTGTTAGCAACCCAGTGTCTGTGAGAGCCAGCCATTTCTTACAAAAACTAACGCCCAGCGATGACGTGGAAGCCTTTCTCACTACCTTTGAAAGGATAACAGAGAGAGAAGGGTGGCCCAATGGGCCGGCATTATCTCCCCTTTTCTCACCGATGACCCGCAAAAGGCCTATTTTGACCTTCAGCTGAGCACATCAGGGACTAAGGGACTATGAACGTCTAAAAGCTGAGATCCTGGCCCGCCTGGGAGTGACCGCAGCCGCATCGCTGGCGGTAAAAGCCTGACCAACCACCAAGGTCCCAAATGCATGGACTAATTCAGTTAGTTAAAAAATGGCTTCGGCCAGAAAAGTTGTCAGGCCCACAAATGGTGGAACGGGTGGTGATGGACTGCTACCTACGGTCCCTACCAGATGACCTACAGCACTGGGTAAGCCATGGGAACCCTACCAATGCTGACCAGCTGGTCAAGCTGGTCGAACGGTACACCGTGGTGGAGGACCTTCTTGGGCCAGCCAAGCGTCGGGAACCCACACCAAGGACACCCAGACCGGCCATCACCACGAGGAGAGAAGCCTTGCCAGATGTTGGTGTCCGCAGGTCTAAGATTAGGGACATACAGTGTTGGCGATGTCGGTCCTGGGGGCATACCCGGGCACAGTGCCCGCTCCAGGGGCCTTTTTTGAGACATGTGCATCAGATCACACAGTTTCTATTTGCAACATATGTCTCGAGCGTATCTCGTGTGGCCAAAACATCACCCGCTTGGGCATCACATGCTTGACCAGACATATGTCGACCTGCCATGCAGTTCGTTGGCAAGCATACCTGAAAGACCCACACCAAAGAACAAAGCGGACCTCCCCTTGCACCTCATCAGCTGGGATCCCCAACCCCACTATACCCTCAGTCCTCTCTGAAGCCTGCACTGATAGGACTGAAGGTGTAGAATTAGGTGTGTCACAACCTAGTAGTACATGCGGGCAATCTACTATCGGTACACTGTAGAAGACAAATTTCCCTGCCCCAGCTGCTGCAGCACCGAAAGAAGTACTCTCCCAGCCATCCACATGCCCAGCGGTTGAATGCTAGCATAGCGAAATTGCTAGCACTTCAACTGCTGCCTTTTCAGTTGGTAGATTATGCCCCTTCCGTGAGTTTGTGGAATGTGCGGTACCTCAGTGGCAAGTTCCCAAACGCCACTTTTTCTCAAGGAAGGCGATTTCGGCTCTCTACCGCCATATGGAAGGCAATGTCTATGCCTCGCTGGACAGGGCGGTCAGTGGTAAGGTGCATATTACTGCTGACTCATGGTCCAGCAGGCATGGACAGGGACGTTGCCTCTCTTTCACGGCGCATTGGGTGACTCTGCTGGCAACTGGGAAGGACGCAGGGCAAGGTACAGTAGTGTTGGAGGTTGTTCCGCCACCACGCCTCCAAAACACTACTACTGGTTGTGACACACCTCTCTCCTCCACCCCCTCCTCTTCCTATTCCTCTGTGGCCTCTTCCTGTGCTGATATGTCCTCGGAACCAGCCGTGCTCCGTAGGCATACGAGGGGCTATGCAGGAATGCAGGCAAAGAGATGCCATGTGGTGCTGGAGCTGGTGCGCTTGGGAGACAGGAGAAAAACTGGGGCAGAGGTTCTGTCAGCTCTTCAGGGGCAGGCTCAGAGGTGGTTGACACCATGCCAGCTTAAAGCGGAGGTCCGTTCAAAAAAATTTAAAAATTAAAAGTCAGCAGCTACTAACACTGTAGCTGCTGACTTTTAATAAGGGCACTTACCCGTCCTAGTCGCCAGCGATGTCGGCCCCCGCCAAAGCCAATTCTCGATCCTGGCAGCTCCAGGCACCGCCATCCACAGTAAGGGAAACAGGCAATGAAGCAGTGCGACTCATGGTCCAGCACTGCCCGTTTCCTATTGCGCATTCGTGAGCAGCGCATCGCTTTGTGAATGGGTCGGCTGCTTTCTGGGATCCACACAGTTCCCAGAATGCAGCGTGCCCCATTCACAAAAAAAAGTGTAGGAGGAGGAAGAGAATCGACCGCGGAAGATGAAGAGGCAGATTCGGCACTTCTGCATAGCAACAGCTATTTAGGGTAAGTAAAGTTTTTATTTTATTTTTTACATTTTTGGTGGAAAGATTTTTTTCAGGGTGGAACTCCACTTTAAGCCAGGAATGGTGGTTAGCGACAATGGCACCAACCTCCTCTCTGCCCTGCGACAGGGACAACTGACCCTGTATTGCTCATGTTCTGAATTTGGTGGTGCAGCGGTTCTTGGGCAGGTACCCGGGCTTACATGATGTCCTGAAGCAGGCCAGGAAAGTCTGTGTGCATTTCAGAAGGTCATATAATGCCACTGCTCGGCTGACAGACCTCTAAAGGGAATATAACCTGCCCAAGAACGGCCTAATCTGCACACGCAGCAGAGGGCCATCAATGAGTACTTGTGCCAATATGGCAGCAGAACTGGGTCAGGGGAGCTTGTTTTTTTCCCCACACCAGTGGGCCTTGATCAGGGATGCATGCACTGTCCTGTCACCATTTGAGGAAGCCACGAGGATGGCGAGCAGTGACAGTGCATGCACCAGTGAGACTGTCGCTCTTATTCACATGTTGGAGTACACGCTACGTGGAATAATGGACAGGGCCCTTGAGGCAGAACAGAGGGAGGAAGAGGAGGACTTCCTTACCTCTCAAGGCCCCCTTTATCCAGACAGTGGTCCTGCTAGCACACAGGAAGAGGAGGAGGATTGTATCAGCAGCATGGAGGTGGAGCTTTTGACTTAACATTAGCAGCAGACTTCAAGGGATCAATTACAGTCCCAAGGAACCCATGGACTTTTACGTGGCTGGGATGAGGTGGCTGCGGATCCTGTCGTCCTCAGTGACCCAGAGGACTCTGCCCCGAATGCCTCAGCAAACCTACGCCGCATGGCCTCCCTGATCCTTCCAAGCCTGCGTAAGGATCCTCGTATTCGTGCTATCAAGGAGAGGGATCATTACTCTCTGGTTACTCTTCCTGATCCACGTTACAAGGGTAAGGTTGTGGACCTTATCTTGCCGTCGCAGGGGGAGCAGAAGATGTAACATCTTCGGAAGGCCTTGCAGAAAGGTCTGTGCAACGCGTTCCCAGAGACTGGGGGGTTACCAAATCCTGGTCCTAGACAACGTGTTGCTGAGGCTTCGTTGAGTCACAGAAGGAGCGGTGGAGAAGGTGGCCGTCTGACTGATGCGTTCAGACAATTTTTTAGTCTGCAGCCCCAAGGTATGACCAGTTCCAGCAACCATCGCCAGCATCTGTTTTACATGGAATACCTAGGGGCAAGAGCAGACTTGGACACTTTTCCCACTGAAAATCCTCTGGCTTACTGGGTCTTGAGGATGGATCACTGGTCTGAGCTTGCACAGTACGCAATTGAGCTACTGTCTTGTCCTGCATTCAGCGTTCTTTCAGAATGCACATTCAGTGCTGCTGGAGGCTTTGTGACCGATCACAGGGTGCGCCTCTCCACCGACTCCGTCGATCGACTGACCTTCATAAAAATGAATCAGGCTTGAATCAACACCAGCTACCAAGCACCTGATGCTGATGTAACTGAATAATTGTTTTGAAATGTCAGATCCCTTGGAGACTGCCTATACTGAAGCTGAGTGACTATCCTGTTATGCTGACTGAATATCCTTCTCCTTCTCAATGATCTTGCTGATAACTTTAAAGAACATTGTTGGTTCTGGGCACCGTCACCAGTGGCTAAGGCCCAATTTTTCTGACCCTGTTTAACAGGGGCGTGTAATTTACAATTTTTGATGCAATAGTTTGCAGCGGGCTCTTTGCTGCCCTACAACTAGAGTATCTGTGAGGGGGTTGCAGTGTTGTGGCACCAGCACCAGTGGCTAAGGCCCAATTTTTCTGCCCCTGTTTAACAGGGGCGTGTAATTTACAATTTTTGAGGCAATACTTTGCATGTGGCTCTTTTCTGTGCTCCAACTAGAGTATCTGTGAGGGGTTGCAGTGTTGTGGCACCAGCACCAGTGCCTAAGGCCCAATTTTTCTGCCCCTGCTCAACAGGGGCGTGTAATTACAATTCTTGATCTAATATTTCACAACAGGGCATTCCAGCGCCCACCAAGATTAATTGTTAGGGGTTGCAGTGTTGTGGCAACACCAATACCTAGGGCCCAAATTTCTGCAGCGTATATACGGCAGGCCCCTACTTTAAAACTTACAAACGACTCCTACTTGCAAGCGGAAGACAACAGGAAGTGAGACGAAATCTACCCCTAAGAAGGGAAATTCTCTTCTGTAAGGCCGCGTACACACGATCAAATCTATCTGCTGAAAACGGTCTGACAGACCCTCTCAGCAGCCAGATTCGATCGTGTGTACGGGCCAGCAGATGGATTTGTCCAGCAGACAGATTTTAAAGCCTGTTTCCAGGCTGCCCGCACAGGAGTCGAATGGATTTGACGCATGCGCGGAAGTGTTTTACTTTCTGGTGCGGTGACGTGGCGGCGTCAACGTCACCGCCACGTCACAATGCTGTCTGCCGGCGGGGATTTTGGTTTGATCGTGTGTACTGCGATCAAACCAAAACAGCCAGCAGACAAATCTGTCTGTCAGACCGATTTGAACAGATTCATTTGCTCGTGTGTACGGGGCCTAAAAGGTGTCTCCTGTCCACTGATGCTTTATCACAATCCTTGTTTCACAAAAATATTTTTATTTTTTTTAAATCATTTGTCTTTGGGACAGAAAGTGAGGTGCAATCTTCTGAACAGATGCGCACAGACAGCAAAACAAATGTTACAGGGGTGATAACCCTTCTCTATGTTTTCAGAAAAGCTTAAAAAAAGATTCTATGGCTGAAGCTACACTTTAAAGAAGTACCAGTTGAAAATTACAAACAGATTCTACTTAACAACAAACCTACAGTTTCTGTCTTGTTTGCACCACTTGTATACTGCTGTTCAAAGTATATAGTTCCAAAGGGGCTTGTAATGACCTGGGGGGATGGGGGTGGGGAAACCTATGCTATTTTTCTCTATGATTTTCATCCATATTGCAGGGACCAGACATTACATTAAAGCCACAAGCAGTTTTTAATTGCCTTTTTCTTATAGTAATCTCAATTTTGTGCAGGGACAGTTCTAAACATGTGCCACTACTATGACACCCAGCAGGTATGATATTTAAAGGAATTTTTCATTTTTTTCACTTTAAGCATCATTAAAATCGCTGCTCTTGAAAAAAAGACAGTTTTTAAAACTTTTTTTTCCATTGATACATGTTCCCTGGTGCAAGACCTGGTTTCTCAAAGACATTTTCCGACAATAACTTGCATATTGGGCTTTAAAATGAGCACTTTTGAATTCAAACGTTCGAGTCCCATAGACTTCAATGGGGTTCTAAATGTTTGCGCGAACGGTCGGTCCGTTCGAAAGTTCTGGTGCGAACCGAACGGCTCATTTTGTTTTGATGATTTTCCCTGTGTTGTTTTGTTTTCTGTGCTGAAGAAAGCATTGTTTTGTTTGGTTTGATCGCAAATAAAAAAAACTTTTTGTTCACTACTACGGTTTAAGCACTTATCTCGCAGAGCTAAAGAACCCCCAAAGTTCACAATTAGGGATGAGCTTTGCGTTCGTTATGAACGTATGTTCGACTCGAACATTGTCTGTTCGTACATTTGACGAAATTCGAACAAAAGCGGTCGTTCGCGCCAAATTCGAGTGACGCAAAACGGCTCATAATTCACTGCGGCATTGTGCGCTGATGAATGGCCAAGCATGCTGTATGTCCCGCATGCTTGGCCAATCACAGCGCGCAAAAAACAAAGAGCCATAATTGGCCAAAGCCTGGGTGGCTTTGGCCAATTATGGCTCAGGGCTTTAGCACACGTCCCACACTATATAAGGCCGCCTGCTGGGTGGCCTTGTGTAGTGTGTTCCGGCTTGTTAATGAAAGCAGTCAGAGAGACAGAGAGATTGTCTTTTTAGATAGCTAGATAGAGCAGGCAAGCAGGCTAGTCAGTTTAGCTTAATTTACAGTGTGTAGAGAATACTGTATATATACATCCCTAGGAGTTGTACATATATTTATATACTGTATAGCTTAGATAGATCAGTTCTTCCTAATGTACTGGCAGGCAGGTGATTGTGCTATTTAAAGACGTTATCACAGGTATAGACACTCAGCAGGTACAATATTTAATTTATTTTTTTATTTAACCACATGCCAACCAGCCGCCGTCATTCTACGGCGGCAGGTCGGCACTCCTGGGCGAGAGCCTGTCATACTACGTCGGCTCTTTCGCGGCCACTAGGGGGCGAGTGCGCGCCGCCGGCGGCCCGCGCGCACGCCCCCGCTCTCCCCAGAGTCCCGCGCGTGTGCCTGGCGGGTACGATCGCCGCCAGGCACCCGCGATTGCTCGTTACAGAGCGGGGAACGGGAGCTATGTGTGTAAACACATAGCTCTCGTTCCTGTCAGCGGGGGAAACGCTGATCTCCTGTTCATACAACGTATGAACAGAAGATCAGTGATTTCCCCTAGTGAGGCCACCCCCCAATACAGTTAGAACACACCCAGGAACACACTTAACCCCTTCCCTGCCCCCTAGTGTTAACTCCTTCACTGCCAATGGCATTTTTATAGTAATACAATGCATTTTTATAGCACTGATCGCTAAAAAAATGCCAATGGTCCCAAAAATGTGTCAAAAGTGTCCGAAGTGCCGCCATAATGTGGCAGTACTGAAAAAAAACGCTGATCGCCACCATTACTATAAAAAAAAATAAAAATAATAAAAATGCCATAAAACTACCCCCTATTTTGTAAACGCTATAACTTTTGCGCAAACCAATCAATAAATGCAAATTGCGATTTTTTTTTTACAAAAAATATGTAGAAGAATACGTATCGGCCTAAACTGAGGAAAAAAAACGTTTTTTAATATATTTTTGGGGGATATTTATTACAGAAAAAAGTAAAAAATATTGCATTTTTTTCAAAATAGTCGCTCTATTTTTGTTTGTAGCGCAAAAAATAAAAACCGCAGAGATGATCAAATACCACCAAAAGAAAGCTCTATTTGTGGGGAAAAAAAGGACGCCAATTTTGTTTGGGAGCCATGTCGCACGTCTGCGCAATTGTTAGTTAAAGCGACGCAGTGCCGAATCACAAAAAGTGCTCTGGTCTTTGGACAGCAATATGGTCTGGGGCTAATGTGGTTAAGCATTAATAAAATCACTGCTCCTGGAGCAGTGATTTTAATGATGCTTAACTTAAAAAAAAAATGAAAAATTCCTTTAAATATTGTACCTGCTGGGTGTCTATAGTTTGCCTGTGAAAACGTCTTTGAGAACCCGTGTCTTGCCCGAGGGAACATGTATCAATGGAAAAAAAGTTTTAAAAACGATCATTTTTTCAGGAGTCCTGCTCCTGAAAAAACAACCGTTTTTTAAACTTTTTTCCATTGATACATGTTCCCAGGGGCGAGACCCGGGTTCTCAAAGATGTTTTCCAACAATAACTTGAATATTGGTCTTTAAAATTAGCGTTTTTGAATTCGAACGTTCGAGTCCCATAGACTTCAATGGGGTTCTAAATGTTCGCGCGAACAGTCGGTCTGTTCGACGGTTCTGGTGCGAACCGAACGCGGGGGTGTTCGGCTCATCCCATATATATTGTGATAGTACAGTTCCCTGTCCTGGTAATGGTCATCCAGGATTCTCAAATAGGCTGGTTGAGAGGCTCCAGGGTTATTTAATGTGGAGGAATCTGTTTGATCAGTTTCCTTCAAAGTTTGTAAAATCCACTTGGGGACCTGGAGCTCGGAGATTCTATAGCGATATGGGTGGGATGGAATCTCCAATCCTGGGACTGGGTTTTGCAAAGAGCCAGGAATTTGGCTGGTTGATTGAGCAGGTGGATCCTGGGCTTATAGTAGAGTCAGGACCAGTGTTCTGGGCTCCACCCTTCCGAGGAGTCCAGGCAAGCAAGGCAGAAGCATGCATGTCTGCATGGTATAGACAGAGGGCCCAAAGCTGTGGGCTGAGCAGCACAGAAGCTGAGAGAAGGTACAGTGATTTGTACAGGAACGTTGGTACATGGCCAAGAGGGCTGAAGTGTAAAGCCTAAGCGGCTGTATTTCTGAAGAGAGCCAGGTGGCTCTGCATTTTCGGTTGATTACTTTATTGCTGTAGCAACTTAAAACCCCCTGCGTGAGAATTCGGGATGGACTTTTTTTTCTTTCTTTTAATAAAAGTGGGTCAACAAGCCCTTAAAAAGCACAACTGGTGTGGACTCTGCTCACTGGTATGCTCTACACAGACGCTAAATAACCCCCAACATCACAATATATATATCTATATATATAGATATATACAGTTCATATACTCTATGTAAACCTGTTGCTTACATATTTGCTAGTTTGTAGACATGTGCATTCGTTTTCGTTAGAATGCATTTTCGTCCGAAAATCTGTTTTTTTCGTTATCGTTTTAACAAACGATAGCGTGGGCAGCACAGTGGTGCAGTGAGTAGCACTTTCGCCTAGCAGCAAAAGGTTCGCTGGTTCGAATCCCAACCACAACACCATCTGCCTGGAGTTTGCATGTTCTCCCTGTGTCTGCGTGGGTTTCCTCTGGGTACTCCGGTTTCCTCCCACACTCCAAAGACATGCTGGTAGGTAAATTGGATCTTGTCCAAAAATTGGCCCAGTATATATGTATATACAGTATGTGTGTATGACTGTGTGTCCCTAGCGTGTCATGATCCTACGGGGTAAAAATGACTGCACCAGCCAAGCAGACACTGGCTGGAAAAAGCGCCCAGAGGCGATTCAGTTCGCATGTGTAGCGCTATACAAGTCATTCATTCATTCATTTAAAGTGCAAGAAACGAAAACCGAAAGATCCGACATAAAAAATGCTTTATTTCCGTTTTTGTTGCGGTAAAAATTCGATATAGAGAGATTCGACATTATAGGGAAAAGATTCGACATCATAGAGAAAAGATTCGACATTATAGAGAAAAGATTCGACACTATAGAAATAATAGATTCGACATTACAGAGAATAGATTTCGAATTTATGAGAAAATAGATTCGGCTTTATAGAGAATAGATTCGACATTATTACTAGTCATACAACATTAGAATTCTTGTAGGTGGAATATTTGAACGGAAATGTACGATTCGTAAAGATTCGACGTTCCGTCGAATATTCTTTTGACCAGTCGACAGCAACCAAAAAGATTTGACGTTCCGTCTAATATTCTTTTGACCATTCGACAGAAACCAAGTATTATTGGATTTTCGGACGAAAGCTATTCCCCAACGAAAAACGAAATAAATCAAAACGATTTTCGGGAGTAACAAAATAAATTTATTTTCCAAACGAAAACGAAAAAACAAAACAAAATATTCCAGTCTGCACATGTCTACTAGTTTGTGACTTATTCTAAGATATTCAATAAAGACTAAAGAATATTAAAACTAAAAATGTGTTTTTGGTTTTGTCTGTTACCCGTTGGAAATATTTGTCTCTATCCAAAGAAAAATACTAAGATAGCCGGTGTTTGAATTTAATTCTAATTTCTGTACATTACCATTATTATTTGTCAATTATTTACTGTACCTCCTTTCTGATATCGAGTAGGTATATGATTTGGTTTGATATGTAATTCTTACATTCCAAACATGAAAGTGCATAAAGCTTTTTTTTAAATACAGCAGTAAACCAAAAATGTGTCTGATAAAAAAAATATTTTGTTAATCACATTATATATGAGCCTAATACAAAATTTAGCTTACAGAATATTTACAACATAAATAAAAAAATTTTCAATAATAAATAAAACTGAAACACTAAAATTGTGTAATCAAGTCAGTTCTTGTGTACTTAAAAAAAACAAAAACAATTTTTGTATTAAACTCCAATTACAGATAAGAACATTATGGTGTGCCCAAATTGTAATAACTGATGTTTATCACTTAGAACAGGCATTCCTATTTAAATTAATTGAAACATATTTTAGTTTTAAACATGCACTAATCTGGTTTGAAATTGTTCTTAAAAGTACTATGTTTACTTGATCAGCTTAAGAAAAATTAGGTTAATTTGTTTTACCACTGCTTGAGATCATTAAAATGGTTTCAACAACAAAAAAAAAACTTTAAGGGCAAACAGCTTGGCAATTAACCGTTATGATCCCCAGAGAAAGTATTTTCTTTGTCAACTCACATTTTCCTCCAAGCAAAAAATGGAAAAAAAATCTAATATATGCAATATTGGAAATTAAATAATGAAAGTTTCATTAAATCTTTGCATATTGTGCTTTACTTCAAAGTATTCTTTACAAGCTGGAACATAATATAATGTTAAGGGCTTGTACACGGGCACATTTGTGGTTCATTGTAGTGCATTGAGATTATTGAACATATAGCTTCCTACACTGCAGTTAAACGAGTATATATTGCAAAAGTGGTGCATTTGGCATATTCACTGGGAGACCCCAACAAGACCAATAGTTTTACAGTGCAGACGTTTGTAAAGGACCCATCTGGCTATCTTGTACCAAAGCCCTCAAGCCATCACACAATATGTTGAGTTTTCTAGAAACTCACTGCATTTTGACAAATTTTAACACAAATTTTATGGTTTTGCAGTAATTTAGGATATTTTTTGAAAAGAGTATGTAAAGCATAAGTTTGCCTTTTGTAACATGTCTGCCACCAGTATGCCCTCATCTCTATGATTAAGCCCAGAGGGTGCGGTGAAACATGTTGGAGTTGTGGTCTGAATGAATCGAGCTGCTTTTACCTGATAAACACTTGGGCTACAATCAGTAAAGCCTGGAATGGTGACATCACCCATAGGCTTTAATGGCCCATCTGTTAGCACTTCCTCTTCTTCTCTGAAACTTCATTGGCTGACACAGGGAGCCAGATCAAATGACTTGACCAGAGTTTAAAGGGGTTGTAAAGGTACATTTTTTTTCCTAAATAGCTTCCTTTGCCTTAGGAGTGTCGTGCTCTCCCCCTCACTTGGACTACGGGAGAGTCAGGACACCCACTAACACACAGCTCCTTTCTCTATCTGCAACATAGAGAGTGTCCTGACTTTCCTGTAGTCCAAAGGGAGGGGGCGAGCATGACACTCCACACCAGGGAGAAAGCCTTGCATTAATGTGTGGAGTTACAGACAGAAGAACAGGAAGTGAGGATTTCTCAGAAGAAATAAAGACATTTAAAAGCAAAATCGAAGGATACGATAAGTGAAGGAGGACTGCACTAGGGTAAAGGAAGCTATTTAGTAAAAAAAAATGTACCTTTACGACCCCTTTAATTGAAATTGGTAACAATGGTTAGTTAGCATAGGTGTTAGAAGGGTGAGCTGACAGTCTTAAAGTGGATGTAAACCCTCCATACACCCAGTGAAGTGAACAGCCTCAGATGATACACAGGGATAAACCAAATCTCCCTAAATAGGTTTTACACGTATATCTGCGGTCTTCACATGTATATACTGTTTAGAAAGTTCAGATCGTGTTAGGAGATTTTCTCCTCATGTTTAACAGAGTGTGATGTCTGGGCATACAGCCAGGATAGCTAAAATTGCTGATTGGAGAAAAGGCACTCACCCCCTCTCCACATAGTCTGAGACTCTCAGAGGTGCTTTATAACAGGGCCACACCCCTGTTAATCTATTTTAGCAACCTCCCCTGACAGAAATGTCAGGTTGCTTTTATCTGATGTGTCCGGCTGATAACAGAGGAACGGTTCAGGAGAGAGCTACGGGACTTAGCTCTTCGAAGAGAGATAACAAAACACTGCAGCTCAAATTTCATGACTCAGATTTACATCCACTTTAAGGCTATCTATATAGGAGTATTTCTGAACAAAGTTATACACCTGAACCTACCACCTATTACCCTTTCACCTCTTCAATCAGTACTTTTATTCTTTTACCACGTTGGGTAAATAAAGCAAAGATAAAGAAGCCTAAAGTGTGGACATTGAAATTTTCTCAACCTTCATCGTTTACCTCAGACGTCAATATGTTTCCCATCGGACCCAAATAAATAAAACTTGCTTTCATCACTAAAGTGAACTTTGGACCAGTTCTTCTCTGTCCACACAACATCCTCCTCAGCAAAAGTTAGTCTAGCCTTTTGATTTACTGTAGAGTGGGCTTTCTTTCAGTCGAAATTCTCTTAAACAGTGAAACACTGTATGACGAGACAGATCCTTACTCTGTTCAGCGAACTTACGGTTCAATTGCAGCTGCAGTGTTGAATCAAATGCCCATTGAGATTCTCTGCATTATCCTGCCCTCTCTTGCATTTGTCTCTCGTGGACAAACAGCCTTCTTGGGGGACTTGAATAAGTTTATGATGTTATAAAGATGCAATATTCTAGAGATCACAGATTTGGAATGACAAACTTCTCTTGCGATAGCTGAAAGGGTCATCCTTTTGGCTTTTATCTGGAAAACCTGCTGCCAGGGGGTTTTAGTCACTTTACTACTCACCATATTACAAAGTCAGTGAAAACTGGAAAGTTAGGCTGCCAGTTAAATAGGGTTTGTCAGATAATTAAAGAAATTAGTACAAGGTGTCAAATTAACACCAATAACTGAGAGGTATCTGAAAGTCTTCTCTAATTTTGTTTAATGCTCCTTTTTAAATCTAGTTGATTTTTTTTTCTGTGCTTCAAAATATATGTAACTTATGAAATGTGCTTAACAAAACTGCTCTTTTACTCAGCAAGACTAAGCAGTGACCTTGAAATTTGGGGAATTATAGGTTGCTCTCTAACTTTGTTCTCCAGTGTATATATTGAAGTAGTGGGATAAAACACATATCAACACATATACTGCAATTAAAATCATCCTTTCATTGAGCAAATGTTAAAAATGAAAATTTTTGTGTTATTCCCATATTTTTCAAGTTCAAATATGTGCACTGCAAATGTAAGCACTCAAAATAGCAGGAATCATGTCAGCATCAAAATACTGTACAACCAATGTACTGTAACTAGAACCATGTATGGACATTGTAATGGAATGAACCGTGACATACTAAGATTCTCCTATGTCTAGGGCCACCTTATGTCCACTAGGGCCATAGGGTGACAAAGAATCATAATTCATGTATTACATGAGATGGGACATTAATAATTATTCAATGCAAAGACATCTGCTTTTAAAATGCTAAGTGACCCGGCTTGTGAAAGACCTTTCATTCTGTGGAAAGGTGTTAATTGCATTGGGGCCTGAAAGACCTTTGGATTGTGTGATTCATTGTGTTTAAAACAATGTGTTAAAGTCTCCATTCAGATGTACTGAATTAGCATGTCAATTATGTTTAGGGATGTATTGATGCCCAGGTGTGTTAGTATTTGGTTTTGATGTCATTATCTCAAGGAATGTATCTGTCAGTATCGGTGCCGAATTGTCTGTCTAGGATAATGTGATTGAGGTTCCTGATATGTGTGAAGATTATCTGTGATTGTGTATTATTCAAGGTTAATTGAACTCTATTGATGATGCGGTGCCCACATGTCTAGCTACGGATAAGAATTAGCCCCAGTGTGAATAGGGGGGTGGAGATGGCATTGTCCTGTGATTGGCTGTAACATCTTGTACTGTATAAAAAGCAAGCTAAGATACCATTAAAGTGTTCATATCTTTGAAACCAAGTGCAGAGCTGAGTCTTGTCTTGATTATGGGAAATGATATGGATTGTGTATGCAGTATTGTCGGAGTGTGTCAGATAAGCTTGTCGTGGATGGATGGAAGGTCGTAAACGGTGGTGACCGTTACATTTGGTTGGCAGAGGTGGGATGATTCCATCTTCAGAAGGACGGCTACAAGGACACATGACAATGGAGACGGTGTATGAACGGATGAAGCTCTCTTCCCTTATGGACTTACTGGAGAGCCGGGGCAGACCGGCCAGCAACCGTAAGAAAAGGGACATTATCGAAGAACTGGTCAAAATGGATAGAGCTAAAAGGCCCACCGTAACATACAGGACACCCGAAGAAGCAAGTTTCGGGCTGTTAACCTAAGACTGGCACATTATGGTCCTAACCCTCCACCGGAGATCAGGGACCGAGTTATAGCGGCTCTGAATGCCACCTTGCTACAGCGAAGAAGTGCTGCAGCAGCTGAAGTCACAGCAGCACCAACTAAAGAGAGAGGAGCAGATACCAGTCTCCATGGAAGAGGAATTCCAAAGAAGGTTACAAGAGATGTGGATACAGCATAGAGGACCGGTATCAGAGGAGGTCCTGCTGGGATGGTCGGATGCGATTCGGTGCCAGCTCTGGAAGGAAGCACTAGCTCTGGAGCAGCAACACCAAGGAAAGGTCCTGCCCTCCATATATGCAAGGTACTGGCCGCAGTATTATGTACGAATGCTGTTGTTGGGGGAACAACCGAAGCAGGAGTGGATAGCGGAGTTAAGCAGGCTGATCCGGGCAGAGATGCAGCTAGACGAGAGCTACAGAGCCCTCCGGTGGTATGTAGCCCAAGAGTGCCCGTGGTCAGCGGATGACAGCCCCCCAGAAGGCTATGACTATGATGTCCTGGGATTGTTGTATTGGAGGATGTCCAGTGATCCAGACTTCGGGGATGATCGGAAGTGGCGCTTGGAGGACATAATGGAGCACAGAGAGGAAAAACTGAATATCTCGGGAGGCCACTGGTCACAGGAAGATTTAAAATTTCTGGACATTCAAGAATGGGAGCTGGAGGTCGCCTACAAACAGCTGCTAGACTCGGCCCAGCAGCAAGGTGGGGCTCCAGTTGCCTGGAACTATGAGGAAAGTGAATATGACCACTGTGAACTCCTGGCTGATGAATCAGCAGTGTAAAATATGGAGATTGCCATCCCTAAAGCCAAAGCGGATGGTGTGGAGTTCCAGAGAGCCGGGGCGGTTGGCCCCTCTCTCCAACAACAAGCTGAGGTGGTAAATCTTTTGCCCCCAGCTGAATCACTGGCAACAGAGCAGGGTGCCCCAGGCCTCTGCTCCCAACTAACAGAAGAGGGAGACCCTGTGGTAGTGGATGGGACTGTGGTCTCCACTCACAGCAACCCAGCGGAAGAGCTGGCAACAGAACAGAGGGTCACGGACCTCTGCTCTCCACTAACAGAAGAGGGGGACCCTGTGGTAGTGGATGGGACTGTGGTCTCCACTCACAGCAACCCAGCGGAAGAGCTGGCAACAGAACAGAGGGTCAAGGACCTCTGCTCTTCACTAATGGAAGAGGGGGTCCCTGTGGTAGTGGATGGGACTGTGGTCTCCACTCACAGCAACCCAGCGGAAGAGCTGGCAACAAAACAGAGGGTCACAGACCTCTGCTCCCAACTAGCAGAAGAGGGGGACCCTGTGGTAGTGGATGGGACTGTGGTCTCCACTCACAGCAACCCAGCGGAAGAGCTGGCAACAGAACAGAGGGTCACGGACCTCTGCTCTTCACTAACGGAAGAGGGGGACCCTGTGGTAGTGGATGGGACTGTGGTCTTCACTCACAGCAACCCAGCGGAAGAGCTGGCAACAGAGCAGAGTGTCATGGGCCTCTGCTCCTCACTAACAGAAGAGGGGGTCCCTGTGGTAGTGGATGGGACTGTAGTCTCCACTGACACAACCCCTAGAAAATGGTGCGGTCCTGAAACAGGAGGATGTTGGCTTTTCTTTGCAAGCACCGGGGGGTTTTCACCTAGCACCAGTAGATGGGACTTTAGTCTCCACTGGTATACCCCAGGGATGGGGGGCAGTTGGCCCAGAACCCCAACAGCATGATGGACTGAGCTCAGCCACCCTGCCTTCTCTCCAGCGGCTGAAAGGACTCCAGGGAGAAGGGCCAGTCCGGACCCCTCCCCAGCGGCAGGCGTGTTCTCTGAGAGAGGCAGAGGTTGGCGGGGTGAGTAATGCTCAGTTTGGAGCAATTTATTTGGGGTACAGTATGGATACCAGCATCGGAGGACTGGAACTACTGACTGACTTCAGAGTCAACCCGTTTGGGGTTCCCACCTGTGTCAGTCTCCCACCTAAAGGGAAGAGATGTAACGGAATGAACCGTGACAGACTGAGATTCTCCTATGTCTAGGGTCACCTTATGTCCACTAGGGCCATAGGGTGACAAATAATCATAATTCATGTATTACATGAGATGGGACATTAATAAGTATTCAATGCAAAGACATCTGCTTTTAAAATGCTAAGTGACCCGGCTTGTGAATGACCTTTCGTTCTGTGGAAAGGTGTTAATTGCATTGGGGCCTGAAAGACCTGTTGATTGTGTGATTTATTGTGTTTAAAACAATGTGTTAAAGTCTCCATTCAGATGTACTGAATTAGCATGTCAATTATGTTTAGGGATGTATTGATGCCCAGGTGTGATAGTATTTGGTTTTGATGTCATTATCTCAAGGAATGTATCTGTCAGTATCGGTGCCGAATTGTCTGTCCAGATAATGTGATTGAGGTTCCTGATATGTGTGAAGATTATCTGTGATTGTGTATTATTCAAGGTTAATTGAATAATAGAGCTGAGTCTCGTCTTGATTATGGGAAGTGATATGGATCGTGTATGCAGGATTGTGGAGTGTCGGATAAGCTTGTCGTGGTTGGATGGAAGGTCGTAAACGGTGGTGACCATTACAGACATGTATATCACAAAGGCAATGCAGTACACGAATATCTTCACAGTTTATCATAATTAATTTCTAATGAAATACTTCCTCTGTCAGTTATTCAGTCCTTCAGAGTTTCATAGTAGACAAGAAACACTACATCACGGCCTAATGGGAACTACAGTTCCCATTAGGCTTAGCCTCCATGCCTGTGAAGGATAAGAGAGCATCTTCACGCAGGGCTTGAGTCATACGGAGGGGGTGAGCACATTCTGCTTTCCACCATACAAAACGGCTCAGATGCTGGTGGAAAGCAAGAAGAGAAGAGATAGGAAATGGCATTTTCAAACCTGGATTAGTGTATTTTGGAGGTCAAAAGGAAAAACGAGGTTAAATTCTCTAGCTTACAGCAATCAATTGATCTAATAAAAAACGAACCGTTAGTGTTCCTTTAAGTGTATACAGAGTGTATCAAAATAAATTATACCAAGTGTAACATAAATGCATAACCAAATGCATGTATAAATAATGGACAAGACTAGATGTTAGAGTCCAGGTTCACCACAGTGATTCTATGAAAAAAGTCCACCATATGCGATTGTGAAATGCGACTATATTGAATATGTGAGATAAATCGCATTAATCCAAAGGAAATTTCAAAACTCAAATGGAAAATCCACCGTGAAATCCAATACGACACAAGAAGTATGGAAAGACTGGGTACTCTTACCGGACAACTTGGACACACTCTGCAGTGGTGGTGCGTCAGTCGAGCGTATATGAGATCCACAAGATGGTAACGTTCCATTAACCACTTTAGCCCGGACCATATTGCTGTCCAAAGACCAGAGCACTTTTTGTGATTCGGCACTGCGTCGCTTTAACTGACAATTGCGCGGTCGTGCAACGTGGCTCCCAAACAAAATTGGCGTCCTTTTTTTCCCACAAATAGAGCTTTCTTTTGGTGGTATTTGATCATCTCTGCGTTTTTTATTTTTTGCGCTATAAACAAAAATAGAGCGACTATTTTGAAAAAAATGCAATATTTTTTACATTTTGCTATAATAAATATCCCCAAAAAAGATATAAAAAAACATTTTTTTTCCTCAGTTTAGGCCGATACGTATTGTTCTACATATTTTTCGTAAAAAAAAATCGCAATTAGCGTTTATTGATTGGTTTGCGCAAAATTTATAGCATTTACAAAAAAGGGGGTAGTTTTATGGCATTTTTATTAATATTTTTTTTTTTACTAGTAATGGCGGCGATCAGCGTTTTTTTTCGGTACTGCGATATTATGGCGGACACATCGGACACTTTTGACACATTTTTGGGACCATTGGCATTTTTATAGCGATAAAAATGCATTGGATTACTATAAAAATGCCATTGGCAGTTAACACTAGGGGGCGGGGAAGGGGTTAAGTGTGTTCCTATTTGTGTTCTAACTGTATGGGGGGGGGGTGGACTCACTAGGGGAAATCACTGATCTTCCGTTCATACATTGTATGAACGGAAGATCAGCGTTTCCCCCGCTGACAGGAACGAGCGATGTGTGTTTACACTCACAGCTCTCGTTCCCCGCTCTGTAACGAATGAGCGTGCGTGCCTGGTGGCGATCGCACCCGCCGGGCACGCGCGCGGGACTCAGGGGCGAGCAGGGGGCGCGCGCGCGGGCCGCCGGCGGCGCGCACGCGCCCCCTAGCGGCAGCGAAAGTCCGGACGTAGAGCTACGGGCTCTCGCCCAGGAGAGCCGACCTGCCGCCGTAGAACCACGGCGGCTGGTCGGCTAGTGGTTAAAGGAGATATACACAAAAAGTCCCTCCAGGGGGCGCTACAAGTATTATAGCAACACTATGAAATGTGAGAACCAGTAAAATCTAATACAGTGCAGCTGTCAACCAAGAAATGGGCAAAGAACATACAGAAAACAGAGACAGCGCACAGTGAATTAAAATTTATAATGACATTTAATAGTCCAGAACTCATATACAAATTAATTTGCACAGAAATCATAAATTAAAAATTAAAAATATATATATAGAACTGTTTACCTAGAGTCCATAGGGAAACATTGCCTATGATGGAAGGGTTAAATAACCCGCTTTAGAAAAGTAGCAAAATAGTTGGCTTAAAAACGTAAGTAACGTGCTGGGAGGTACAATACCTCTGTGGGGAGCTCTCCTCTGGACGGCTATGAGTGGACACTGGATGAATAGATGTAACAGGAACAAGTGTTGCTCGACGGCAACCAGTCCTTACCACTGCTATATAGATGGGCAGGGAGTTAGTTGGTACCAACGGGTCCAGATGGATGTTCCATGCCGATGGGAGAGATGACCATTCTCATCCTGTCATGATGCGAGACGGTGAGTAGGCCTGAGCGCGGGGCTGCAATAGCTTCAAAACAGCCGCGTTACCGGCCAAGGTGGAGGGCGGAACTTCCGCAGCGTCACAGGAAAAGACAAGGGTTAACGTTCGGACATCAATCCTCTATGATCACGTGACGGAGGGGGTCAATGGGGGATGTAAACAGCGTGATGTGTTCAAGGCTCACACGGATGTTGTTGCGAGGGACGCTAAAACGTCAACACGAGTGGGCAAATATGCTACTTAATTCTCCAAATATCCTCACGGACATCTAAGGTGTAAAAAAGGGAGCCGCAACTGACATGTTTCGCGTCACAGACGCTTTGTCAAAGTCACGGCAGAGCTTCCCCAAAAGGCTAATAAGAGCGCATGGGCTCATTGATTGGATAATGAGGGAAGGGGAGGGATTTCCAGATTTAAATCAATTTAACCCTTCCATCATTATAACTAAAATAATATAATATAATGCAGATAGCAGATAATAATAATAATAATAATAATAATAATAAAGGTAATAATAATAATAATAATAATAATAAAAGTAATCTGATATATTATAACATTTAAAAAAAAAATATATATATAGATAAGTAAAAATAAATAATGTATAATAAAAATAGAAATAAAAATACAAATGGATATAAAAATAAATATAAATGTAAATATAAACATATGAATATATATAAAAATATATGCAAGAAAAAAGGAAAAAATATATATAATTTATAATTTAATTAGTGATGCTTAAAATGTCCAATTCTTCTTTCAACCCACCAGGCGTGAGGGAACCGAACTGGAATATCCAAAAGGTTTCCCGTTTGCACAGGAGGGCAAACCTTTCGTTATCAGTAAGGGTTCCTTTGGGGATGGACTCTATGGCAAGTACCCCTATAATCTTTATTGTGCGTATGTAGAAAGTGTCTAGGGACACTATGTTCATCATTGCCCTTGTGGATGAGACGTCGATGCTCACCAACTCTTATGCGGAGGGTACGGATAGTCCGTCCCACATAGTATAGATTACAAGGGCAACGTAATATATAAACAATATATTCGGTAGAACAGGTCAGAAATTGTTTGATGTGAAACGTGTGATCATTATTTTTAATGATGTTTGGGCCACCTTTAGGGATGGATTGGCATGTCAAACAGCCTCTTTTGCCACACCTAAAAGAGGTATTGTACCTCCCAGCACGTTACTTACGTTTTTAAGCCAACTATTTTGCTACTTCTCTAAAGCGGGTTATTTAACCCTTCCATCATAGGCAATGTTTCCCTATGGACTCTAGGTGAACAGTTCTATATATATATTTTTAATTTTTAATTTATGATTTCTGTGCAAATTAATTTGTATATGAGTTCTGGACTATTAAATGTCATTATAAATTTTAATTCACTGTGCGCTGTCTCTGTTGTCTGTAAGTGGTTAAAGGAGACACCAGGAACTTGAGGGAATTGTAGTAGTCCAGGATCATCAGTCTTGAGCGTCCAGAGAATGGTGGAAAAAGAACTCCTCCGCTCGCCGTTCAATAAAAAAAACAGACTTTGCTTCTCTGTTGTAACAACAGAGAAGTAATGTCTGGTTTTTTTTTGGAATGACATCATTGTTTCTGGGGCGAAAGCGAGGCTGCAATGAACGGCGAGCGGAGGAGTTCTTTTTCACTGTGGTGAACCTGGACTCTAACATCTAGTCTTGTCCGTTATTTATACATGCATTTGGTTATGCATTCAAAACTGATCGTGTGTGGGCCCAATAGGTTATTTAACCTTCGGTTAAAAAAAGCCAACTTGCCTTAAATTTAAACCTATGGATTCCTAACCGATAGGTCAAAACCGATCGTTAGTAGGCATGACCATCGGTTAAAAATCCATGCATGCTCAGAATCAAGTCGACGCATGGTTGTAAGCATTGAACTTAATTTTTTTTAGCACGTCGTTGTGTTTTACGTCACCGCGTTCTGACACGATCGTTTTTTTAACTGATTGTGTGTTGGCACATCAGACCATCAGTCAGATTCATCGGTTAACCTATGACAACGGTCCTTTAGACCGTTCTTATCGGATGGACTGATCGTGTGTACAAGGCTTAACTTTGTCAAAAGCACTCAAACATTAAAATGTGTAATATAACACCATACGCTAATCTCAAAATGCAAAATAAGCATAGAAGAGTGTATATCCATACAAATGGACAATGGTAAGCTAATTGCTTAAATATGTCAATCAAACTTTAACCACTTAACCCCATTTTGTTGCTAAAGGACCAGGCCCTTTTTTGTGATTCGGTACTGCGTCGCTTTAACAGACAATTGCGCGGTCCTGCGACGTGGCTCGCAAACAAAATTAATGTCCTTTTTTCCCACAAATAGAGCTTTCTTTTGGTGGTATTTGATCACCTCAGCGGTTTTAATTTTTTGGACTACAAACAAAAATAGAGCGACAATTTAAAAAAAAAATGCAATATTGTTTACTATAATAAATATCCCCAAAACATACATAAAAAAAAGATATTTTTTCCTCAGTTTAAGGCGATACGTATTCTTCTACATATTTTTGGTAAAAGAAAATCACAATTGGCATTTATTGATTGGTTTGCGCAAAAGTTATAGCATCTACAAAATAGGGGATAGTTTTATGGCATTTTTATTAATATTTTTTTTTACTACAATCAGAAATTTTTATCATGACTGCGACATTATGGTGGACACATTGGACACTTTTGACACCATTTTGGGACCATTGTCATTTTTACAGCGATCAGTGCTATAAAAATGCACTGATTACTGTGAAAATGTCACTGGCAGTGAAGGGGTTAACCTGTAGGGGGCACTGAAGGGGATAAGTGTGAACTAAGGGAGTGATTCTTACTGTGTGGGAGAGTGGCGTGTGATGTCACTTATCGTCGTTCCCTATGACAGGGAACAGACGATCAGTGACAGTGTGACTAGAAAGCACGGGGAGAGGTTTGTTTACACTTACCTCTCCCTGTTCTTCAGCTCTGTGACGCGATTGCGGGACACCGGCGGTGATCGGGTCTGCGGGCGTGGTCACGGAGTACCCGACCAGGTCACAAGAGCGCTGGCGGTGGCGCGCGCAATCCTTGGCTGTGCATAGTAAAGGGGACGAACCCGTACGCCAATATGCACAGCCGTGCCATTCTGCCGATGTACATCGGCGTGCGGCGGTTGGCAAGTGCTTAAAGTGTATGTGAACCCAGTACTCCACTCTCAAAATAGAAAAAAAAAACATAAAGAAGAAGAGTATATACATATAGATGAACAATTGTACATATGGACAATTATAAATAAAGCATATGTAAAAATATGTTATTCACTATTGAAAACAAAGATAATAAATATAAATAAAGCAAAAACAAATGGTCCGTACAGATGGTTTAATATGCTGGTGAACAGTTCAAAATCAAGATGGAAATTCCCAAATAAAAAAAAGACACACTTGAAAGATGGAGAGCATTCAGTGCAGCAGGAATAACGTGTTTCACGTTAAACAGCATCTTCAGAGGATAGAGGCACCTAGAAAATAATGGTATCGCTATAATATAATATTATAATTTGATACAGTTATATTGTATGCACAATTGCACTTAGTTGTTTTACATCTAGTATCTAGATTGTGTAGTGGATTCAACAGTCTTTATTTATATTCTGTTTTGCTAGCACAAGGAAATGATTTGGTTTATTTTTACTCATGATTACAACTACAGATTACAACTACAATATTTGTTTAAGAGGAGTATGATGTCTATTTACATATTACATAGATAAAATGTATCTTAAAATAGTTCAAATGTATCAAAAAACCTCCCTAGTTTAATGGAAACCCATAATCGGTATTTACCATGATTTTAATGGCATTCAAGGCTTCACATCCCTTAGGCGCCGTACACACGGCAGGGAATCTCGACGGGCAGAACACATCGTTCCGCCCGTCGAGGTTCCCTGCCGGCCGTCGAAATCGGCGACCCGCCCGTCGAAATCGGCGACCCGCCCGTCGGGAATGGCAACCAGCCATTCTTCCGGGCGGGCCGTCGAGGAAATAGAGAGCGTGCTCTCTATTTCGGCTCGACGGGCTTCCCGACGGGAAGCTCGCCGAGACCGTACACACGGCCGAGGTCCTCGCTGGAATGTGCATTCCAGCGAGGTTCTCGCTGGTTTTCAGCGAGAACCTCGGCCGTGTGTACGGCGGCTTACAATGGGGATTCACAAATTCCTATACATGTTTCATGCATAATCCACTTCCCCAGGAGGATAGGAGAATGATAGTCTGTGTAAAAATAAAAATACACATATTCAATGAACCAATAATTAGAGCATATACAATTGTACTGTTAAGAAAAGCTAATTATATTTCATGATGGTTTACTCTCTGGGAACATGACTCAAATCCCATAAACTATTGAAAAAGCTGTGAAATTGCCCTTCCATCTGGGGTAGAGTTCAGAAGCACATCAGGGAGAGAAACTGACTAGAGGAGGAGTGGGGAGAAAAAAAACAAATACATGTGGGTAATTGAAAAACAGCATTTGGTTCATAGGGCTTATTTCCAATTATCCTACTATGGCCTGCAGCTGAAGAGCTACATGGTATTTACACCTGTCACTACCTGCCTACTAATCATTTGCAGCAATATAAAGAAATCTCAACAGAGTGTTATCAGAATATTCAATTTAATGGATCCACAAGGGGACAAAAAATGTCCTGGGAATGAGTTTACATAAGGAAACAAAGTTCTGTCCATAACAGCGATGTATAAAGAGAATAAAGGCATTGTGAGTTTAGAACAACATTATGGGGTTATTTACGAAAGGCAAATCCATTTTAGGCTACAAGTGCTCTGAACGTGCATTTGGAAGTGCAGTCACTGTAGATCCGAGGGGGGCATGCAAGGAAAATAAAAAACAGCATTTTAGCTTGCAAATAATTGGATGATAAAATCAGCAGAGCTTCCCCTCATTTCATATCGACCCCTCAGATTTACAGCTACTGCACTTTCATCTGTATTGTTCATTGTAGTATCATCAGATACCTTAAAATATATATATATATATTTCACTGTTTAAGTTCACCCATGATCCCTTTACTTCGAATTCCCTTTTCACTTCCACCTTCCCATTCACTTCCACCTTCCCATTCCCTCCCCCACAGCGCAGCTACCATACTTCACATTATTATCACTTTTTAGGTTAGGATCAGATCCACAGGTGCTGCTGCAGTCCCCCCCCCCCAGTCCATCAGACAGCTCCAGAGTTCTCTATTTCTATAATCTCTGGTATTAAAGGGAAGGTTCACCCTCCAAACAAATTTCAGGCATTCCATGGAGCCCACCCACCCGACTGGCAGAATGCCGTGTTTTTTTTTCTACCTTTTTACAGGATCTCGTCCCCTCCGGCGGTCCCACGGGACTCAGCGTTTACAATCACAGGCTGTGATTGACGTCCCTCAGCCCGGCGCAGACAGCGCGTCACAAGATGCCGAAGGAACCTGAACGTCGCTGCGCAGGCGCCGTATAGGGCCGCACCGGAGTTCGGGTTCCCTCGGCATCTCGTGACGCGCTGTCTGCGCCGGGCTGAGGGACGTCAATCACAGCCTGTGATTGGAAACGCCCAGTCACGTGCGATCGCCGGAGGGGACGAGAGCCCGTAAAAAAGTATATATAGAAAAAAAAAACACTGGCATACTGCCGGTCGGGTAGGTGGGCTCCAATGCATGCCTGAAATTTGTTTGGAGGGTGAACCTCCACTTTAACTAATCATGATGATCAGATCACATGATTAGAAACTTCCACTCCAGTTCCAAAAAAAAGCTTTACAATACATTGCTGTTATCAGTAGTGTATTTGCAGTATGAAAAAAAAAAAACCACATATTACATTTTTTAATACAGCTTGTAGTTTCACTTTAACATAGTTTTTTTCTATTATTTATAGGTTAATGTTACTTCACAGTATTTCTAAAATTCCCTCTAGTTTACTGGATGTAAGCTAATGAAAATGCAAATTATATGAATGTAATTTCAAAGCAGCTAGTTTAAATGGTTCAAATAATCTTTAAAAACGTGATCTTTAAAACAGAGGCTTGGGGAAAAATATGTTGATTGACAAAGCTGCCAGACAGGCAGTCCCCAGAGAAAGAAAAGATTGCCTCAAACATTTCAACTAAGTTACACATATAACATATTATTACATTCCTTGAAGTCAAATAAAACATGTTATATTCATTTTTATTTCTACACAAATTATAGTGTAGATAGTGTATATAGAGTAATTGTATGGGTTTTTAGTGTAACACTAAAATTCATATTTAATAGACAAAAAACAAATAAACATATTATTTAAATGATGAGACTTTACAAACTAATACTTCAGCATATACTATACTTGATTACTAAAAAAATTGTAATGTGACAATTCATCTAAACCATTATTTTTACTCTTTTCACACTGTTATGCAATTTTAACTGATTGCCGAGCGCCCGCCGTCATATTACTGCGGGACGGTGGCACTGCTACGCGGGAGCACGTAGCTCTACGTCCTCCCTTTAGCAGCTTTTCGCGCGTGTCCCGCAGGTACGATCGCCGCCGGGCACCCGCGATTGCTCGTTACAGAGCGGGGAACGGGAGGTATGTGTGTAAACACATACCTCTTGTTCCTGTCAGCGGGGGAAACGCTGATCTTCTGTCCATACAATGTATGGACAGAAGATCAGTGACTTCCCCTAGTGAGTCCACCCCCCCATACAGTTAGAACACACCAGGACCACACTTAACCCCTTCCCTGCCCCCTAGTGTTAACCCCTTCACTGCCAATGGCATTTTTATAGTAATACAATGCATTTTTATAGCACTGATCGCTATAAAAATGCCAATGGTCCCAAAAATGTGTCAAAAGTGTCCGATGTGTCTGCCATAATATCGCAGTACCAAAAAAAAAAACGCTGATCGCCGCCATTACTAGTAAAAAAAAATAATAATAAAAATGCCATAAAACGACCCCCTTTTTTGTAAACGCTATAAATTTTGCGCAAACCAATTAATAAACGCCAATTGCAATTTTTTTTTAACAAAAAATATGTAGAAGAATACGTATCGGCCTAAACTGAGGAAAAAAAATGTTTTTTTATATCTTTTTTGGGATTTTTATTATAGCAAAATGTAAAAAATATTGAATTTTTTTCAAAATAGTCGCTCTATTTTTGTTTATAGCGCAAAAAATAAAAAACGCAGAGATGATCAAATACCACCAAAAGAAAGCTCTATTTGTGGGAAAAAAAGGACGCCAATTTTGTTTGGGAGCCACGTCGCACGACCGCGCAATTGTCAGTTAAAGCGACGCAGTGCCGAATCACAAAAAGTGCTCTGGTCTTTGGACAGCAATATGGTCCGGGGCTAAAGCGGTTAAAGAATGCAAAACGCTCACCCAAGTGCAAATTGGGACTGCAAGGGGTGTAACTTTGAGTTTTGTCAATCCAATAAAAAAAACTGCACTTACATGAAGATTTAAGTGCTCAAGCCCAAGCAATGAATTTAGTTACCCTATTTTCATGTGTTAAATATAGCACTACAGGGGGCGTGGCTGGCTGTGGAGTAAGAAGGTCGCTTGATCCACCACCTCCGCTCAGCCGCCAGACATTCAGCAACTTCCCGCCTGTCACAGCAGCTTCTATCCCCTCTTTTCTACACCAGAGGAAGCCAGTATGTGCAGCACTTGGACGGCATGTCCAAAAAGAGGAATGACCAGCCACACAACTCGTGCTGCCTCACAGACTATTTATTTCAGCCCGCAATGCTGTGCTTTCAAGATGGAGCCGATGTAGCGCCTCCTCCCCTTCCATCCTCCTCACTGACAGACGCTGACACACAGGACTCCACTTGTAACCGTGAGTTCCTAGCCCACAGTGGCTCCCCCTCAAGGCTCACCCACAGACAGAGGTAAGAGGGCTGCTCAATTCCCTGTGCTCTCCCCCTCCAAAGCCCCTTCATATAAAAAACAGCAGTGGGATAACCCTGATGACCCACCACATGGGGACCACGACACTGACTGCCTTGCTGCACACCCTGCCAGTGACCAGCCTGCCTCAGAGCACACAGGTAAGCTCATGCTACTTTCCATATAGAAAGACCTGCGCCTCCATTTCTTCTGTACACTCCATGGTAGACCATGTGGAGGAATGCACAGATGAACTTGAAAAAATTGTTACTGAGCATACAACAGCTTACCGAGAGGTCTCAGAGACCCAAGATCACCACACTGAAGAAATTCGCTACCTGCAAGGGAAAGTAGCTGACCTGGAAGACCGTTCCAGAAGGAACAATATCAAATTCAGGGGCATCTCAGAAACCAACAACCACAACTTTTCCTCAAACTCCTCCTGCGGTTCTCACAAGTAGGGATGAGCCAAACACACCCCGTTTTGGTTCACAGCAGAACATGCAAAGAGGCAACAAATTTGTTTGAACATGTGAACACCCTTAAAGCCTATGGGACACGAACATCAAAAACCAAAAGTGATAATATTAAAGGTTAATATGCAAGTTATTGTCATAAAAAGTGTTTGGGGACCTGGGTCCTGCACCAGGGGACATGTATCAATGCAAAAAAGTTTTAAAAAGGGCCGTTTATTTGGGAGTAGTGATTTTAATAATGCTTAAAGTGAAACAATAAAAGTGAAATATTCCTTTAAATTTCATACCTGGGGGTGTCTATAGTATGCCTGTAAAGTAGCACATGTTTCCTGTGTTTATAACAGTCTCTGCACAAAATGACATTTCTAAAGGAAAAAAAGTAATTTAAAACTACTCGCGGCTATAATGAATTGTCGGGTCCCGGCAATACAGATACAAGTAATAAAAAAAACCTTCAGGTCTGGTAGGGATATTAAGAGGAAGCCTGGGCTAAATTATTTACCTTCAGGTCTGGTATGGATTTTAAGGAAAAGAGAATGGAGGGCGCACCGACCTAGTGTGATACTGTAACACGATTTTTATTAAAATACTAAAATCAATGATAATACTCACAAAATGAGTTAAAAACAAGCCTTGAAAGACAGTTCAACAGCGCCAGCAGAACAGGATGGTTGCTTCAGTCCAAAAGTATCTGACCGATATTGAAGCTAGGCTTACGCGTTTCGGGGGCGTACCCCTTTCCTCAGAGCCCCGGTGGTCTGCACTGCTCCCTCACTGTACAGCTTGTCAGATTATATACACACACAAAGGTAGAAAGAGCATGTGCTGGAAGGTCACAGGTCACCCCGCCCACAGGGAGGACTCTTGGCAAAACTCCCCCCATTTGTGAATTAACCCTTGTATATACAGTCCCTATATCTCAGACTTGGCATAGTCTCAACAATGGGTATCCCCCAGTCCAAAGAACCACCAATCTGGAGGGGAAGGGGAAGGAGGATATATGGAGAAATGCCTCCATTGTCAGGTGTTGAAAACTTTGTTGTTAAGGGTGCACATACAGTGCCTGCCGCCGAGAATGTGTTTTTAGCACGCCAGCATCGCGCTGAATCTCGGCGACAGGCTGCCGATATCTCGCACTCGCTGGAATAGTAAAAGCACATTCCAGCGAGTGCGTTTAAAGAAAAATCCGGCATGGGTTCCCCCCTCAGGAGCATAACGGGCCCTTAGGTCTGTTATGGGTTGTAAGGAGACCCCCTACGCCGAAAAAACGGCGTGGGGGTCCCCCCACAATCCATAACAGACCCGTATCCAAAGCACGCCGGCCGGCCGGTCAGGAAGGGAGTGGGGGCGAGCGAGCGCCCCCCCCCCCCTGAGCCGTACCGGGCAGCATGCCCTCAACATGGGGGGGTTAGGTGCTCTGGGGCAGGGGGCGCACTGCGGCCCCCCACCCCAGAGCACCCTGTCCCCATGTTGATGAGGACAGGGCCCCTTCCCGACAACCCTGGCCGTTGGTTGTCGGGGTATGCGGGCGGGAGGCTTATCGGAATCTGGAAGCCCCCTTTAATAAGGGGGCCCCCAGATACCGGCCCCCCACCCTAAGTGAATGAGTATGGGGTACATTGTACCCCTACCCATTCACCTGCAAATAAAAAGTGTAAACACAAATAAACCACACAGGGTATTGAAATATTTTATTAGTTGGCCGCCGGGGGGGGGGGTGTGTATGATCACTTTTATAAAAGCGCCCCCCTCCGGCGGGCTTCTGTGGGGGGTGGGTGCCGCCGTCTGGTTCTCTTCCGCCGCCGGGGGGGGCGCTTTGATAAAAGCGCCCACCACCCGGCGGGCTTCTTTCGACATCTTCGGCGGCTGGGGGGTCTTCTCCCACTCTCCGGGGTCTTCTCCTGCTCTCCGGGGGTCTTCTCCGCTCTCCGGGGGTCTTCTTCTTCTTCAGGACTCGCCGCCGCTAACTTTGTGTGTTAGCTCAATTACTAGCGGCGGCGAGCCCCCTCCTCTGTGACGTCGTCTTCTTCTTCTTCTTCTGTTCTCCAGATGTTGACGCGACGCTTCCTTCCGCTGTTATGCCGGGCTCGCAGCGAGTTATATAGGCCTGTCTTGTGACGTCGCAGTCCCATCATGCTCCGGTAGGTACCACATATACAATGTGTGGAGGCAGAAAAGCTGACATTTTGTGAGGGAGCTACTACCACCTAATATCTACATACAATACAGTACAATGGGTAATTATATTGTTACTTCCTCCCTCTATAGCTTATTAACAGAACCTCCCCAACCATACAATACGGTCACCTACAGGATATTCTAATTTATTTTGTTCTATTTTGTTTTTTACTTTTTACTTATGTGATGGTATGTAGTTCTATCTCTTCGTTTAACCCTTTCGGAACCATAGTTCCAAGGGTGAAAATCCAAAAGGCCTCTTTTTTGCAGAGGATTTGGTATTTTTTGCCACTATCTAGATTGTTTTGAATGGCCTCTATACCAAATACTCTAAGGCCTTCCACTCCACCGTCATGGACCTCCTTAAAGTGTCTTGGTATTGACCCCTTGTCCTTTTTTGTTGCAATGCTGCTCCTGTGCTCGTTCATCCTAGTTCTTAATTGATGTGATGTTCATCCTACATACAGTAGACCACATGGATATAGGATGCCATATATAACGTATGAAGTTCCGCAATTAATAAATTGTTTGATCGTGTGACATCTTCCATCTGCACCAGTAACATCTCTTTTCCTATGGTGCATATGTGTACAGTTGCCACAACTGTTTACGCTCATCTATAACTTCCTTTTTGATCAAAAATTGTGGTCCAGGGCCCTTTTAATCCTTTTTCTTTATTCATTTTCTTAACTCTACTAGGAGCAATCATACTTCTCAAGTCTTTAGGTCTTCTAAAGACCAGATTGGGGCGAGACGAGATACATGTCTCTAGAAAAGGATCGGCAGCCAGAATCTTCCAGTTCTTCTGGAAGATTGTTTGTATAGTCGGGGCCCTATTGTTATACCTAGTGCAAAACCGTACTGTAGAGGTTTCATTTTCGGTATATCTCTTGATTTTGTCACTTTTTGGTGCATCCTCTTCATAGAGCTGGAGATATTTTTGGAAGGCTTCCTCTATATGTGCCTCCCCATATCCCTTTTCTTTAAATTTCTCTCTCAGAATCTGACTTTGTTCTTCATAATCTCTTTTCTGGGTGCAGGTTCGATTCAAACGACAGAACTGGCCAAATGGAACATTTTGAATCCATCTTGGATGGTGCTGGCTCGAGGCATGTAGGTATGAATTCCCTGCACTGGGTTTGAAATGGGTTTTTGAAGCGATCTTACCACTGTCATCGGCCCTCAATTACAAATCTAGAAACACTAATGATTCTTTGTCCACTACATGTGTAAATGAAATGCCAAACGGGTTATTCTCACAGTGTGCCAGAAAACCCTCTAGATCCTCGTCACTGCCATTCCATATAATAAGAATGTCATCGAAGTATCGTGCATATAGGACCAGGTGTTTTCCAAAAGGGTTGTTGTGCCAGATAAATTTAGACTCCCAGTAGCCCATAAAAAGGTTTGCATAGCTGGGAGCAAACCTAGCCCCCATAGCGGTGCCTCTTATCTGTCGGTAGAAGCAATCCAAGAATAAGAAATAGTTGTGGGTCAGAGTAAACTCCATACAATTTTGGATTGTGTTTGCCGCGGGCTAAATTGATGAGCCTCCGCCAAATAGTATTCAATGGCTCTGAGTCCAAATTCGTGTTGTATACATGTATACAATGATGTCACATCAAGTGATAGCCATCTGTATCCTTTTTCCCACTTATAAGGGTTCAATATTTCCAAGGCATGACTCGAGTCCTTGATGTAAGATGGTAGACTCGTCACTAGGGTTTGCAGGAAGTAGTCTAGATAGCTGCCCAAATTGCTAGACAGACTATCGATTCCTGCAATAATTGGGCGACCTGGTGGTCTCTCTAGATTTTTGTGTATCTTGGGGATATGGTAGAAATGTGGGTCTACCGGGTGTTTGGAATACAGGAATTGGAATTCACTTTTTGTCAAAATCTTATCAGCCACCGCTTTTTCCAATAGGTTCTTGAGTTCCTTATTGTAGGCCATCGTTGGATTTTAAGGGGCACTCTGCAGCAAAATAAAAAAAATGGCGTGGGGGTTCCCCCAAAAATCCATACCAGACCCTTTTCAAGCACACAACCTGGCAGGCTGCAAGAAAAGAGGGGGTGAGAGAGCGCCCCCCCAGGAGACGGCTTGGGACAAGTCCTTTATTAAAAATAAAAACATTAAAAAAAGATTACAGCGATGTAATCCATTCTCGATCTCCAGCGATGATTTCCAGCGAGGATACGATGCACTCGATCCTGCCTCCGTCGGAGGCACCCATCAAATGACGCGTCGGTGGAGGTGCTATTTTTTAAACTTTTTTTCACACACTCCAGTTGGTTCAGCAAGCTAAGATTGATGTTATCTCATGGTCTGACCATTCTCCCATTTCTTTAAAATTATTTAACTCTCAAAATGTTGAAAAAAGAAATACGTGGGGACTCAACACATCTCTTCTCTCTCACCCCCATCACCAGAAGAAGATCGCATCTGAAGAAATATTTTGCTGTAATTACTGACTCTGTGAAAGACCCTACAATTTTGTGAAATGCTGACAAGCCCTGCCTGAGAGACCTTCTTATCCAGATAGGGGCCCACAAGAAGAAAAAACACACCACCACTACTAATAGCCTATTAGACCGCATACACACTCACTACACCTAGATGAAGAATTACGCTCGACAAGACGCACACTAAGTGTACACCCTCACAAACATTTTGACCTATCCCTCAAAAGACTTTGTCTAAATGTCTATACACACACAACAAACCAGGGTCTTTCCCTTGCTAGACAGCTCAAACGACGCCTAACCCAATCTAAAACCTCATACCTCACCTCCTCTTCTGGTACCCGTCTCAAGAACCCAAAGGATATAGTGAATCGATTTAGGTCCTTTTATGCTAATCTATACAATCTCTCTACTTTAGACAATGTCCCACCCCTGTCCCAAGAAGATATAGCACATTTTCTAGACCAGATACAACTACCCTTAGTCTTGTCAGAACAACTCCAAACTCTCTCAGCCCATTTCTCCCGACTTGAGATCAAGCAAGCAATTGCCTTCCTTCCACTGCACAAAGCCCCCGATCCTGACAGGTTCAGCAATGAATACTATAAACAATTTGTTGACCTACTCACCCCACACCTCTGCCATACCTTTAATCACATTGCCTACACAGGCTCTATCCCTCCAGAATCCCTAGAGGCCACCATGACTACAATTCCAAAACTCAGTAAACCGTCTGACAACCCTGCCAGCTACAGACCCATCTCTTTACTGAATACGGACACTAAACTTTATGCTAAATTGCTAGCCACCCGCCCACCCAGTGTCATTCCGCATTTAATACATCATGATCAAGTGGGGTTTGTGGCTGGCAGACAAGTGTAGGACACTACTTACCGATACATAGACCTATTACAATAGGTTGGGCATTATCGAGTGCCTTCACTGTTCGTCTGACTTGATGCAGAGAAGGCATTTGATAGTTAAGATTGGAACTTTCTCAAGGCAGTTTTGATCAAATATGGCTTTTTGGGCCCCATATTTAAAGCCATAATGGCTCTTTACTCACTTCTCAGCACTAGAGTTGTCACCTCAGGTATCCTACCTGACCCCTTTCATATAACTAATGGGACCCATTAAGGATGCCCCTTATCTCCCTTAATTAAGACACTAATTATGGGACTATTGTCCCACTCCATACGTACAAAACCTATGATCTCTGGCATCCAGATTGTAAAAGCTACACACAAAATTGGCCTCTATGCTGATGATGTAATCATCTCCCTCACTAACCCAGCTGAATATCTCCCTGACCTTCATCATGCTCTAGAACTTTTTAGCAAAGCTTCCATGTACAAAGTCAACTACACCAAATCCTGCATGTTAGGAGCCAACATTGATTCACATACTAAACATAACATTACTATCAACACACCCTTCTTGTGGGCCTCTGACTCATCTATCAATTATTTAGGTATTTAACTAGCTACTCCCACTTCTCGCTTACTATCCCTTAACTTCTCACACACTATAATTATATCAAACACAGAAAAAAAAGGATGTAAAAGTTTGAAAAATATTAGCTTCTGGACCACCCCACATACATTTACTGCAGCAGGGCAGACCGGATGTTTAAAATCACCTGCCTGTACGTGATTTCATGCACATAGTTTAGGCGGTGTGCGCACGCCGCCAGAACGGCCCTCCCGCTGTGATTGGACACAGCGGTAGCTTTTATTCAAAATTTGGCATGGAGTCAGAGCACAAGTCGCATGCCGAAGTCGGAGCATGCAAGACAGCATTCTGACTTTGATTCAACTTCAATGATATTCAATGGGCTGAAGTAGGATCAAAGTTGGACCAAAGTAGTACAGGGAGCATTTTCAAAGTCAGACCGACTTGTGTCGGACCAGTTAAGATGGCTCACATAGGGAAACATTGATTTCCACACGTCATGCGACATGAGCTGCCAACGTCGGAGCATTTGTCGCACCAGTGTGAACCTGGCCTTATTCTTAAAGCTTAGATGAACAAGCTAAAGTTAGAAGCTGATTGATTACTATGCACAGCTGCACCAGATTCTGTGTACACCAGTTTTAGTAAATTCCCCCCTTTTGTGTGACAGTTAAAAGGTTTGGTAATAGATGAATACCCAGATCTCCCCAGAGTGTCCATATTCCACAAAATGTCTTGCTACATGGTATTTATGTAATTATATTCAGAATAGAATAATTATGTTGGAGAACACAGTCCTTGCATGTTTTATTTAAACCATCAGACAAATATGAACAAATAAATTCTTAGGCAGTTATCTTTTAAGTACAGGTACTTACTCTTGGACAGTAACCTTACATTTTAGATTCTGACTAAAATTAAAATGGTAGTTATTCAAGCACACCACACTGGGATAATAGATAATGATACCAAGTGACACCAGTTATTTATGTACTTTCAAAAATCCACTATTTGTCACATTAGGAGTGAACTAAAGAACTAGCCTTTAAATTTCCTCCATGAGTGGTAAATCCTAGTATTGGTTCTGGAACCCAGAAGCTTTATAGAGTATTGGCTGAGATTTAACTTTCAACCCTAGGTCCATTTTTACCAGCAGCCAGCATCCTTATTGTGCAGTTGTGCTCTGGCCCTCTAAGACACAGGTGTCAAACACAAGGCCGGCTCTCCAGGCCATTTCATGTGGCCCTCGCACCTCTCCTGCAGCTGCAGGAGAGCTCCAGCCCTCCTCTGGTCCTCCTCCAGATCCTTACTTTCTGCTTTCAAGCAATACATCTAGCTTCTTCCCAGCAGCAGCAAAAGGAAAGGCGGTGCACTGTGATGTAAGGGAGAGTGGGGGACTCAACTTCTGATGGCGGGGTGGCTCTAGACATCTAATGTAAGGGGAAGGCGCTAAACATCTAATCTTACAGATACAACTGGCCCTTTTGAGAACAATCATAATGCTGATGCGGCCCATGATAAAATTGAGTTTGACACCCCATGCACTAAGAGCTTACCTTTGCTCACTTTGCTGTGGGCATGCTCACTCCTTTAGTGCCATTAGATATCCATTCCCAGCAGTGTATTTGCCTATCTGTGATTCAACAAGTCTCTCTGTCTCCTCTGTGGCCTATACCACTGCCTAGCCCCAGCTGTTTTAACCAAGTCCGGGTTAGGCAGTCTTTCCCAGTGGAAATAGATTCTTCATCTATGGCATATTTTTAGATCTACCGGTAGATAGGCTTGGAAAACATGTTGATATTTTTCAGTTTATGGTACAGTATGTTAGTTTCCTACAAAAAAGTATGCTATTTTATGACTTAAAGAGCGTACTTGTTCAACCTTTACTTTGACTTAGACTAGTTCTATTTGTTCTTAATGTGCCAAGAAATTCAAAGTCATAGTAATTTATGACAACATTATGTAGTATTTTTAAAATAAAAGTGATTTATGGCACTAGTTTAACCTTTTCAATCTTCTCTAAAGTTACTGACCTTCAATGTTATCCTAGCATTTTACATGTAGTTTCATAACAATAAAAAATCAGTTCACTAATCCAAGTGCAATACAATAGGGCACATTTATACAATGTAGTATGAATAGTGAACTGGTTAGGTAATCCAAATACAAATTCCCTATGTTAGAGTTATGCCACGTACACACGATCGGATTTTTTCATCAGATATCCGATAAAGCTGACTTTCATCAGTCTTGCCTACACACTATCAGTTAAAAATCTGACCGTGTCCAACGCGGTGACGTAAAACACAACGACGTGCAGAGAAAAACAAAGTTAAATGCTTCCGAGCATGCGTTGGCTTGATTCTGAGCATGCGTGGATTTTTGACCGATGGATTTCCCCAGCGATGGGAAAAAAAACTATGGGGCCCACACACGATCGGTTCATCTGATGAAAACGGTCCATCGGACCGTTTTCATTAGACGAACCAATCGTGTGTACAGGGCATTATACATTAGAGTTATACAATCAGGACTATTTAGAGACTAGGTCCATTGGCCATAAAACAACAGACCACTACAAATCATAAAGATCAATTATTACGATGACAACCATCTTGGGTGGTCAAATTTTAGGATAAAGAATAGACTTTACTCTTTAATTTAGTAAATAGCAAAACATGTAATACCAAGTAAATAGTAGACATGTGCAGGCTGGAATATTTCGTTTCGTTTTTTCGTTTTCGTCCAGAAAATACATTTATTTAGTTACTCCCGAAAATCGTTTTGATTTATTTCGTTTTCGTCGGGAAAGTTTTTGTCCGAAAACGACGGTTTTCGATGACTTTGTCGAATTAAACGACGGGAATTCGACAAAGCATCGAAAATCGTCGTTCTGAATACAGGGAATATACCTATTCCCTGTATTCAGAACGACGATTTTCGATGACTTTGTGAAATTGAAAGACGAAAATTCAATAAAGCATCGAAAATCGTCGTTCTGAATACAGGGAATATACATATTCCCTGTATTCAGAATGACGATTTTCGCTGACTTTGTGAAATTGAAAGACGGAAATTCGACATAGCATCAAAAATCGTCGTTCTGAATACAGGGAATATACCTATTCCCTGTATTCAGAATGACGATTTTCGCTGACTTTGTGAAATTGAAAGACGGAAATTCGACAAAGCATCGAAAATCGTCGGATCTGAACGAAAACGAAAATCGGATCTTTCGGTTTTCGTTTCTTGCGCTTTCGTTTTGTTCATTAAAACGATAACAAAAATACCCGATTTTCGGACGAAAATACATTCTAACGAAAACTAATGCACATGTCTAGTAAATAGCTAGGGTTAATACCAAACACTAAAACACCTTTTATTTAAAGCAACACACTTACATACCAGAAATCACCAATCCGGTGGCGTGGCTTGGCCGTTCATGTGAGAAGACGTGCCTCACATCGGCTCCTACATCCTGCTAACAATTATCCTGCTGTGAGCCTTCACACTTGTCGAAATTGACTGGACACTTCGCTCCTACCCCTACAGCCACGTCCGGTCACATCACATCCCCACTGACAGGCCGATCCAGCATGGCAGATCCCCGCTGCAACAGCATGCCAGAATAGTCCAAAGCTCAGCGGTGTGCAAGCCAGAGAAATTGCCCATGAATCGGGCAGCCACAAACCTCTTCAGAAAACTCCTACCTCGCCTCCAGCTCCGGCAGCTAAGAAACTCTCCTCCATGCCACTGAGAATAGAAAACCCACATTTCAAGAAATCCTTGCTGCAGTACATACCTATGGATCCTTTCTCACTGATCTCTCAGTAGAAGTTAAACGTACCAAGGAAGGTATATTGCACATCAGACATGACATGCAAAGAATCAGCTGTTTAATATTTTTGTCATCTACATTTATCTAGGACTACTTTTATTAATTGGTGCATTTATCTTAATCCACAGATACAATTTATTATTTTACTTATTTTATTTGTCTATGGGCATGTACCCATGTGGATATGTGTGTGTATGCCCCATGCATGTATGCACCTTCTCCGGATGTTTTCCATGGTAGTGACTACTTTGTCTATTTTTCATATTTATATAGTTTTCCCTATGAATTTATGCCAGCAGATACTAGCAGTCATTTGATGCTACTCAATTGGTTATATGTGATCTAGTCTTGGCAATTATGTGGGGTGGCTTTGGTGAAACTATAGTGGAGAATTAAAGAACTGAAGAATTTAGCAATCAAAACAATGTCATTGTACAATAATATTGATATTAAGGAGGGAAGGCATCACCTTTTTAGAGGATCAGATAATTTTGAACAACATGTACTAGCATTAATACACGGGTGATATGCTTTTTGGTATTTTCCCTAGTTGTGTATATGTTGGAACATTTTATTACCTACGGTATTATTTTATGTTTTATGTGTTATGTCCCATTTTGGTTGCCACAATGTTTTTTTTTTTTTTTATAAATTTAAAGATTCTTTATATATTTTTTATTTTTATATATTTTTGATATGTGTCCAGCAGGGGGGTTCTCTCTGTCTGTTTAATGGTTACGTTTTAGATTTTAGATGTTTACAGGTGCTTTTAATTACACCACTAATGGCATACATGTTTTGTCTATATGTTTAAAAATCGAATTGAATATATATATATATATATATATATATATCTTTTCTTTATATGTAGCACTTTAGCTATGACTAAGCATCGTGTCTGGTGTGAAACATGTCAACGCCTGTGCAGTTAGTCTATATCTATCTTTGATGCCTTGATTTAAACATTTTAATAGAGGTGAATATTTGGAGTGCGGCTATCCAGCTATTTATTTTTTCCATTATCTCTGTTGCAAACAGAGCAACCACTCTGCTTGACTGTGGAGACAGCTGACCTTAGTAGAGGTAATTACCCTGTAATTGGAGCATGTAATTATCCTTCATCAGCCATGTTTAGGTAGGTGCTATGAGTCAAGTAACATCCACATGAATGGCAGGACCAAGGTTTCCCAGCAGAACATGGCCCCAAAGCATCACACTGCCAGATTTCTTTCTTCCAATACTGCAACCTGGTGCCATCACTTCCCTAGGTAAGCAATGCACAGGCACCCAACAAAACACATGATGTTAAAGACAACATGATTCCTTACAGTCCAAACAATAGTCATACTCACAAAAGGAGTTAAAGACAGCGCTTATCAGATGACTGAACTGGTACACAGTATCGCCCAACAATCAGGGTAACAACACATATCAGATGGCATCAGACCGTCATATTTGGCTTGCGCGTTTCAGGGGCAAACCTCTTTCATCAGAGTCTTGGTGGTCAGTAGTTGCAACTACTGATCCGTGTTGTTACCCTGATTGTTGGGCGATACTGTGTACCAGTTCACTCATCTGATAAGCGCTGTCTTTAACTCCTTTTGGGAGTATGACTATTGTTTTAATATATCTAATAAAATCCCTTTAAGTAGTGATGCAATAGGTTGGTGTGCCCTCCTTTTTCTTTTATAGCTTTATGAATTCCCATGATTCTGAGGAGGGCTGCACGATCATAGACTTTACACTGAAATTGGATCACGGTGCCCTATAGCTGGAAAACACTAGAGCGCAGGAGAATTTTTAGTGTGCTATTGTTTTGTTCTCAACCCGATAGAAAACCTTTGGGATGAATTAGAGTGGAGACTGTGAGCCAGGCCTTCTGGTCCACATCAATGCCTGAACTCATAAATGTGCTTGTGAAAAAATGGTCAAAAATTCAGATAGACACACTCCTAAGCCTTACCAGAACAGTTGAACCTGGTATAGCTTCAAAGGGCAGGCCAACCCAATGTTGAAACCAACGGACTTAGGCTGAATTCACACCTATGCATTTTTTGTGCTTTTTGCATTTTACAGATTTGCACTACAGAAAGTGTTCCATAGGAAACCATGTTAAATGAACTGTAGTTCAAATCTGCAGAATGCAAAAAGAACTAAAACTGCATAGGTGTGAATCCAGCCTTATGCTGCGTACATGACCGTTGTGAAAAATGGACGTGAAAAATATAATTTTTTAAAATGGTCATTAAAAAACGATCGTGTGTAAGCTCCAGAGCATTTTTCTCGACGTGAAACATGGGACTGTAAATCGCACATCACACACTTAAAAAAAAAAAAACAGTAAAGAAACAGGCAAGACAAGAAAACTTGGAGTTTAAAAAACGGCCGCGGCACCTTTTATTGGTTTCAAATGAATAATAATTAATAAATAAATCTTTATTCAAATATAAATCATTGCAAAATATAAATCATTATATAATTCAAACTTTCAAACAAAATCTTAACCGGCTCAGTCATAGGACCCGAGCCGTACTGAATGAATCTATAACCAAAGTCCCCCCTTACTTCAAGGGTGACATAACCACATAATGGCGCCAGCGACAGGGTGGGGGGGATGGGGAGCTCTGCATTCTAAACACCTCAGGGCTGCTGTGCGGGATCCTGTCACACAGGTGGCTTATATAAGCTTCAGCCACCTGTAACTCACGTTGTTCCCGCTCACAGCCCCGTGACTCATGCTCTATCTCTCTTTTTTTTTTTTTTAAACGAACAATCTTAACACAAAAACTTTATTATTCCCTTGGCAATCACAATCCCATGATGCGGGCTCCTTATCGTGCCCGCTTTTCATGGGACTGTAAATTGCACATCACACTCTATCAAAAAAAAAAACAGTAAAGAAACAGGCAAGACAAGAAAACTTGGAGTTTAAAAAACGGCCGCGGCACCTTTTATTGGTTTCAAATGAATAATAATTAATAAATAAATAAATCTTTATTCAAATATAAATCATTGCAAAATACAAATCATTATTTAATTCAAACTTTCAAACAAAATCTAAACCGGCTCAGTCATAGGACCCGAGCCGTACTGAATGAATCTATAACCAAAGCCCAACCAATCCGAGTCTGTTGAAAACAGAAACGGCTACCCCAGCACCGTGTCCTGTTCAATACAAGTCTGGACGCCTACGTTAAAAATGTCCAAACCAACGTCAGAAAGATGAACCCTATCTTGCCTGTAAAGACATGGGAAACCCTCAATGGCGTGATTGATTCTTCTCCTTATTTTTTAAAGAGGCCTCTTACCTTTTGAATCTAACCAAACCAAACGAGAAACCATTTCAGAAAAAATAATTTGTGTCTCAGGAAAGGCTAAACTTAAACGCTGAAAATCCTGTTTCATTAGAAACATTAGGTCCAAAGTTTTCAATCTACCTACATCGTTGCCTCCTAAGTGAAGAACTAAGATAGCCGGAGCAGGCCAAACATTAAATAAAGCAGAAATGTGAAAGAAAAGCTCAGTCCATTGCATACCACGAATACCTTTCCACATGATATGAAATTTATCGGATTGTAACGATAAGTTGGCACCGTAGCAGCGCTGAGAAGCTCTTTTATAAGCCCAATAAATGTAGGAATGACCCACAATCCATATGCATGCTTTATTACCTATAAATCAAAGAGATAAGTTAGGTCGGACATACATTTTAAATCTACCAGAATCCCACCTACCCAACCTCATAATAACCGAATCAGGCAAGTCCAACCTAGCAGCCTCAGTGGCGGCTCCGATCCTGAATGAATGAGAGGAAAATTTAAAACTGGAAAGACCTATCTGAGAAAAACAACGCTTCAAGACTGCATTGAACTGAAATTTTGTCATTGGAGAAGAATCCAAATTAATTAAAAATTGGTGCCCTAAAGGAGGCCTGATGGAAAGGAATTTTTTGAGGGTTAAAACAGGACAAAGATCGGAGTCACCACTGGAAAAAGACTAAGCCATCTGCCCCTGCCAGCCTGATCCGTTTTAGATTTACTAACAAAAATTTTGACCCTATCTTCCAGCATGAAAACTTCTGAAAATAATAAACCATCCAGACTGTGTTTATTGTTTGGCAGCATTTCCGAAACCCCGAAGGCTTTAAAAAACATCAAAATAAAAGAAACGTGAAATAAAAAGGCCTCGTATTCAGAAATGCAAACACAACTGGTAACCAAACACAGCCTGGATAAAATATCCAGAGTTATGGGTCTGCGAGTATCCGGAACCTGTTTCGCCTTCCTCAAACCTTTCAATGCCTGCTTGACTGAAAAATAAGCATTGCAAGCCGGAAGATTGTAAAGTTTGAAGTAAAACGAAACACCCGCCAAAATCTTATTTATATGGTTAAAAGAGAAATTCAGTTGCATTAAGGAACACATAAAAGCTAAAATAAGGCTCTCATTTGGACGTACGTCTGAGCAGCCTAAATCCGCAAGGAAAGACACCCATCTATTTCATGCAACTGAATATTCAGTCCATGTTTTTGGAGCGATTGAATTTTTAATGGCCTTGAAAACTGGATTCAAATCAGATCCCACAACTTGCTTGGGCATTGGCACCCAATCTGATCTGCCTGTGGCAGCAGCTGCCTGAAGCGTGAAATCTGGAATCGAGATAGGGCATCAGCGACAGTATTGAGCTTACCAGGGACATATCTTGCTTTAATCCAAATATTTAATTTCAAACATGTAAGCACTAGGTATCGCAACAGCTTTATAACTGGAATGGACTTTGAGGATAAACAATTAACCGCGAATAAAACGCCCTTATTATCCGTGTTAATTATAATCCTCTTATTTGCAAGATGGCAGCCCCAAATTTCCAGAGCGACAACCACAGGAAAGAGTTCCAAGAGAACAATGTTTTTTGTGAAACCATTGGATCTCCAAAACGGAGGCCAGGGGGCGGAGCACCAATGGGAACGAAATATGGCTGCGAAACTGCATGAGCCGGCTGAATCCGTAAAAATCTCCAGATTGGCTGAAAATGTGAAATCGTCCTGAAAAATTTATCTGCCATTAAAATCCTGCAAAAACAGAGACCAAACCAATAGGTCATCCTTAAGCTCACTTGTCATCCTAATGTGGGAAGTGGGAGATTTAAGACCGGACATGGCAAGCGATAAGCGTCTGGAAAAAATCCTGCCCATTGGCATAATGCGGGTAGCAAATGCCAGAATACCCAAAAAGGATTGAAGGTCCTTATGCATAATTTTCTTTCGGCGCAGAAAAATTGCAATGAGTGACAGAAGTCTGCAGATCTTCAGCGCCGGAAGTTCAAATTGCCAAGCTAGAGTGTCAATCTTAATACCCAAAAATTCTATAGTTGGAGATGGGTAGGATGTTTTTTCGATAGCCAGAGAGATGCCAAAATAATCTGAGACCAGAAAAAACAATTTTAATGTTAAGGAACAAATAGGAGAGTTGGGAGGGCCAATGAAGAGGAAATCATCCAAATAGTGAATTGTACCCGGATGACCCGATTCTTTGGAAATAACCCATTGAATGAAAGAAGCAAAAATCTCAAAATAATAACATGACACAGAGCAACCCATAGGTAAGCATTTGTCATAGAAAATTTTTTCTTTCAAAACAAAAGCCTAAGGAATTATAAGACTTGGGGTCTATAGGCAACAGTCTGAAAGCGGATTGGATATCCGCCTTAGCCAACAAGGCGCCGTGGCCAAATGTCCTAATGATTCCAATCACATCATCAAAAGTAGTGTATTATACAGTGGCAGATGACGGATCAATCTGATCATTAAGAGAATTGCCCACTGGGAACGAAAGATGATGGATAAGGCGGAAGGAGTTTGGTTCCTTTTTGGGCACCAAACCCAAAGGGGAGACTCGAAAATTTTTAAAAGGTGGAAAAATGAAAGGGCCAGCGACCCTATTCGCAGAGATTTCTTTTATCAGCTTTTCCCTGACTATATCAGGATGAAGAAAAACTGATCTAAGATTTTTTGATGGCTGACAGCCTACACCCTCAAAAATTGGAAGTTCAAAACCAGAGAAAAATCCTTTAATTATTAGCTGAGCTTTCTCCCAGTCGGGGTATATTGCTAGCCAAGGCTGCATTGCGGACAGCCTCACTGGTGTGCAAGCCTTTTGACTGGTCTCTTTGAAATTGACTATTGGATGATTTCTTAAAACATTTTGACACTGGGTGTGTGCCAAAGCAAAAGGAGCATTCATGCCAATAACGACATGAATTGAGCCATTTACACTGCGCCTCATTAAAGGCATAGCATGTACCCTTTTTATAGACTGAGACAGAAGCTGTTGATCCAGAAACAGGCTGCGATTGAGTCCTGGCGAATACTGGCTTCTGAGGGGCAATAAGATTCAGCCATAAGCCAACATCTTTATTGCCCCAGTTCAGATTAGGATAAATCGCAATCTTTTGACGGAACGATTCATCGGAGCTGAACCATCCCATACCTCCAAAACTTTTGTAAGCCTCAAGCACATGCTCCAGGTGCTGGAAAAGCCCTGAGCACTGCTCTGGATGTTTTTCACCCAAGACTGAAGAGAAAATGCAGAAGGCCTGCAACCAGTTAAAAAATGATCTGTTTACTGGGCGGCGTCTATCATCAGAGCCGTCCTCAGGTTTCTTTTCCAACCTGTTAAAATCCTTGGCATTGGGTAATAAGGATAATAGATCAACAAATTCAGCTTTCCATATTTTCTCTTTGATTGATAACAACAGGTGAAAACCTAATGGAGACACTTCACAAGGAAGAACTTCCTTAAAAATGTCTCAGAAACTGCAGCATTAGTTGAAGGAATAAAAACATTATCAGTATTACCAACTGGACTACCTGACCAGACGTTAGCTGGTGTAGGAACAGATGCAGAACGCATACTTGAAACGTTCTCATTAAACCTATTTAAGGAGAGAAGTAACTGATTAATTAGCATATTTTACGATAACTCACCAGACAGACCAGGGGTACTAGGACTTGTCAGAACAGGGATGTGTAAGCCTTGCGTCCCAAGCTGGCTGGAATCCATACCTGAAAGGGAAGAAGTAGACAAAGTGGCCCCCACAGCATCCAGCCTAGATGGCCTGGATACCGCTGCTGCCACATTAATGTTCATAGGGTTATGCCCAGGATGAATACCTGCAGCATCAGCATCCAATGCTCTGGACCTGTCCATGCTAGCACCGCTGAAAGCAGCCGGTTCTTCAGTTGTCCTCTGAGGAGAAGAGACTCTTCTAACTGGGTGGTCATCTCTGGCTGAGGGGGGGAGACCCCGGCCTCTGCCTGCTCTAGTGCGTGGAGGAGATGAAGACAGCACCCGCTTGTTCTTCTTCCCTTTGCGGCTTGTTTTTCCTGAAGTCGCCTGCATTTCTGGTTCCCTTGACGCGACAGACCTCGCCCTACTCACCACCAACCTTTCTGTACTCTGCCACTCTGGGGGAGAGCTGCTCCTTAAGCTGTGCCTGGGGGAATGGTGGACCGCCGCGCTGGTACCTGGGGAAGAGCCGCGCAAAGCTAACAGCTGTTCAGACGACACCGCAGCATGAGACTGGCTCTCATTCCCTATATCTAAGCAACGCTGAAGCCACTCGTCACCACCCTGCACAGCAGCCCTCTCCAGCACCCTGCGAACTAGTGACTTCATGACAGGGGAGCTCTGCATTCTAAACACCTCAGGGCTGCTGTGCGGGATCCTGTCACACAGGTGGCTTATATAAGCTTCAGCCACCTGTAACTCACGTTGTTCCCGCTCACAGCCCCGTGACTCATGCTCTATCTCTCTTCTTTTTTTTTTAAACGAACAATCTTAACACAAAAACGTTATTATTCCCTTGGCGATCACAATCCCATGATGCGGGCTCCTTATCGTGCCCGCTTTTCATGGGCATTAAAAATTTAGAACATGCTCTCATTTTTCTTGTTGATTTTCACAGTGTTGTTTTTCACGTCGTGAAAAACGATCGTGTGTGGGCTTTAACGAAGGGAAAAAAACGTGCATGCTCAGAAGCAAGTTGAGACAGGAGGACTCGTTCTGGTAAAACTAGCGTTTGTAATGGAGATGGCACATTCGTCACGCTGTAACAGACTGAAAAGCACGAATCGTCTCTCACCATACGTTTACTAACACAAAATCAGCAAAAGCAGCCCAAAGGGTGATGCCATCTGAATGGAGCTTCCCCTTTATAGTGCCTTCGTACTTATTGTACGTCACCGCGCTTTGCTGGAGCATTTTTTTTCACGATCGTGTGTTTGCAAGGCAGGCTTGACAAGAATCACGTTGAGAAAAAAAAAAATTCTAGGACATTTAAAATGGTCGTGTGTACGCGGCTTTAGGCTTTTTTTTGTGCTTTTTTGCCTTAGGCTGGATTCACACCTATGCAGGTTTAGTGCTTTTTGTATTTTGCAGTTTTGGCAAGGAACTGTAGTGATACACAGCTACACATTCAAAATTACAATGGCTTAAAAATGTGCAGGAAAATAACTTGAGTGAGAGGCTACTTTTTCATACAGCCAACAGTCCATTTAGGGTTCAAGTAGTAAATATGAAAAAATAATATGCTAAATAAAACAGCAGTTTATGTGACAAAAAACTGAACAATTATTTAAAAAAGAATTGTAATCATAAACTTACGGAAGAAATACAACTATTTTTTAAAAACACTGCATTCCATTTAAGAGAAAATATAAAAAATATATATTTGCATGTACCTAGCTTGTATCAAATCCACCCAACCTGGACCTGAGGTCAATGGCTTGCTTGTAGCTACAAAGAATACAAATAAATACAAATAAAAAAGGATTGAGCGGACACTAGAAGTAGCTGAGACTCGTATAAACCCATCCTGCTGCCTAGAATCCTATTTAGGGACATGCATTTTACCAGCAAAGTCCTACTAATCAGTGGCGGCTGGTGCTCAAAATTTTTGGGGGGGCGCAAATGAAAAAAAAATATTGCAGCCTTACTGTGCCCATCACATGCAGCCACTGTGCCATGCCACCAAATGCAGCCACTGTGCCATGCCACCAAATGCAGCCACTGTGCCATGCCACCAAATGCAGCCACTGTGCCATCAATTGTCACCACTGTGCCATGCCATCAAACGCCACCACTGTGCCATCAATTGTCACCACTGTGCCATGCCATCATATGCAGTCACTGTGCCATCAATTGTCACCACTGTGCCATGCCATCAAATGGAGTCACTGTGCCATCAATTGTCACCACTGTGCCATGCCATCAAACGCCACCACTGTGCCATCAATTGTCACCACTGTGCCATGCCATCATATGCAGTCACTGTGCCATCAATTGTCACCACTGTGCCATGCCATCATATTCAGTCACTGTGCCATCAATTGTCACCACTGTGCCATGCCATCATATTCAGTCACTGTGCCATCAATTGTCACCACTGTGCCATGCCATCATATTCAGTCACTGTGCCATCAATTGTCACCACTGTGCCATGCCATCATATTCAGTCACTGTGCCATCAATTGTCACCACTGTGCCCCATGCCACTGTGCTCATTGTCGCCTCTGTGCCCCATGATACCACTGTGCCCCATGCCACTGTGCCCCATGCTGCCACTGTGCCCCATGATGCCCCTTTCCCTGTAAAAAAACACTTACCTGACACTTCCATGTCCTCCCTCGATGTCTTCTGCCGCCTTGGAGAAGCTTCAGCGAATCAGGTTCCTGATAACCAGAATCCGGGAACCTGATTGGCTGAAACAGCCGTCAGTCTAATGCAAGGACCGCAGATTGCCTGCGCTCCGAGCATAGACTTCCGAGAGCCGGAGGGCGGCACTGGAAAAGCCTATCAGAGCCGCTGGCTTTGATAGGCAGTTCCCCTCAGCCAACCAGCTGCCGCTATTCGGGTAACCGGCGTCCCATGTCCGGTTATACGAATAGACCAGGCAGCTGGCAACAGTAACTCACGTTCAATGCATTGCATTGAACGTGTGTTACTTGCAAGAGGGAGTGGCGCTGCAGCGCCCTCTATAGACGGCCGCCAGAACTTCGGCTAAAATGTCAAAATGACATTTTAGCCGAATAAAAGTTCTTAAAGGGCCCGTTTTTTTTTTGGTTTTTTTGTGACTGCCGGAGGGCGGGCCGCCACTGCTACTAATACTTTGATGCACATTTTAAATGCTCACTTTCATATTTGGTCAAGCATGTGTGGTTTAATATTGTAACCAGCAATACTATTTTGATTAAAGTGTATACCTAAACCTTTTTATCCATTGATCATCAATTTACACATTTCTTAAGAAATTTGTGTCAGATATTATGTAAAGTAAGTCATTACTGCAGGACATTATTTAAAATGAATTTAATATATGTGGAAAGGTGAAGGTATATCTTAAAATCCCTTTTCTAATCTTTACATCATTTCTTACAGGAAAAGCTGTTTTATATCACATTGTAAACTTCAGTATATTGAGCTGGATAAACAATATGCAGTTTTGCCATATAGTGAAAAAACTGTTGCCGTATTAAGAGAAAAACATGTTACAATCCATCACAAACAAAAGTGCTTGAACTTTGTTTGAACTGTGCGCTCCTCTATATAAAAATTACATGCATTTTCTAAGTTTTATATGCGCTGTCACAAATACCACCAGCAAAATGTTTTGTATCTGAAACTATCACAATTTACCAACAGTTAAATTAAAACTTGTGTAGCATAGCAGAAAAGATTTATGCTTTAGTTCAATTTTTTTTATTAAAGTTACATTCAGGAAACAGGAGGCATTTACCTATCACCAGCTGTTCTTCTGCAATATCACTATCCAAAGAGTATTTATAACATACTACTTTAAATGTCTGCAGGCCAACATGTGACATTTGAAGTATTCATAACAGATGGTCAACCTCCCTCGGCACAAGTCAATCTGAAAGCTTCATTAGGTAAGTTCTTTTGTGTTTCCTTATGCATTGTTTTCTTATAATTATTAACACAAAAATTACGCTATACTACTGAGTAGAATTATAGGGGTCTCATAATGTTGAGTTATATATATATTTATATATATATATATATATATATATATATATATATATATATATATATATTGAGAATATCACTTTAAGAATTGGTAATACACTTATTTTATGTTTTCTTGTTTTGTTTAAAATTCCTGGGAAATCGAAACTACTGGATACGTGACGACACAAACTACTGATAAGAACCCAAACAACTGCTCAAAACCAGTCTGAACTGACCAAATACTACTAAAATCTCTTTTTTTTTGCCAGTCCCATGATGTGACCACCTACTTAACTGTTCCCTTGCTATTAAGAAGATATGGACATTGATTGGACTAAACTATACGATCACAAATATAACACACCTAGAACTTATGCATATTCATACATAAATATTGGTAAACGTGATGTTTGTACATCAGAAACACTTTCACTTTTACTCTTTCAAACCATGTATAAAACAGATCCGATTGGTGGATGCACCAAGATCCATGTCATGGCAAAAAACACAAAAAGAAAACTGCAACTGCAACCTGTGCTAGTGGTGCTGTACAAAAGGGAAGGTATGCTTTTACAATCCTGCTTGGATTAGGAGAAATAGAAGCAACAATATGTACTACAATCAATCCTGATAGAGCTTTCCTAGAGAGAGAAGAAAACATTGATGAGGAGGATGACCACATCGCCTTAAAACTCATGGAAGAAGAAATGCAGCAAATTTCCCCAGTAAAGGACACTACTCTTAAAAATTCTGATCTGATCCTGTTTGCAGAGGGTTCACGCCTGTACAAAGATGGAGTCCCCAAGAATGGCATATGCAGTGACAACATTGGAGGAAGTGATTGAGATGCAACTACTCCCTTCATCTATGAGGCCACACAGGATCAAACAGCCAACATCTACACTGATAGCAAGTATGTTTTTGAAGTAGTCCATGATTATGGACCCATAAGGAAGAACAGAAGATTCACAACTGCTACAGGAGAACCAGTTCAAAACTGGAAAAATGTTCAAGAACTCTTTAAAGCAGTCAGCCTCCCAAAGGAAAGCCATCCTGAAGGTCAAGGCATATACAGAAAGACCGCTAAAAAATCAATGGAAGCAATCATGACCTTAGTCACAGATTTTTCAAAAGTAGAAGTTGAAGCCCATAACAGATTTAAGAAAAAGAAGAGAACAAATACAGAAAGCAAAGGAACTGATTAAAAAATTACCAGAATCTGCACCTGATGATTGAAATACAATCATGTAAAGGGATGGAGCAAAAAAGGATCAAGATGGACTTGTGCAAGAAAGATGAAATATGTGTCCCACCTCAAATGGAGAAGAGGATCCTGAAAATAGCCCATGGTCCAAGTCATGTAGGCCCCAAGGCAATGGAAAGAAACATAAGCAAGGCTGGATGATTTATTCGAAACTTCAGAAATTCATGTCAAGACTTAGTTGAGGAATGTATAATCTGTGCTAAAAATAACCCAAAAAACAGACCAGAGTAACACAAAGACATTTGGCCAAGCGACTTCAGATTAATTACATCCAATTGCCCAAATCAAGCCAATATCAATTTGTTTTGGTATGCATAGAAATATTTTAAGCTGAATAGAAGCCTGACCGGTGGCTAAAGCAAATACCAAAACAGCAGCAAAGAAGCTCCTTTCCAAAATAATATGAGTCCCTGAAAACATAGAGAATGACATAGGAACACATTTCACTGGACAGATCATGCAAATTATATGCAAGGGCTTGGCAATTGAGCAGGCCATCCATGCCCCTATCATCCTCATTGTTCAGGAAAGGTAGAACAATATAAGGGAATCATTAAATACAAGCTAGCTAAATCAATGCAGGAAAGGGGAAGATGGATCAGTAAAGAAATAATGGCCAGGGGTTACCCAGTGACGTGTACGGGTGACCCCGCCCCCCTCTGATGCAACGGGAAACCTGCGTTGCATCAGAGGGGGGCAGGGTCACCTGTACACGTCATGGGGAAACCCCGGCAAGTCCCCTTGCGTCTCTGGCCCCACCCTCATCTATATAGCCCTATCAGGCTGGTGGCGCATCATTCATCAGATGCTTCTGGTGGAGGCAGGATCATGTGCGACGTATCTTCGCTGGAGATTATTGCTGGAAATCATCTCTGGAGATCTTGGCTGGAGATCAGAAATGGATTACATCGCTAGAGCTCGAGAATGCATTACATCGCTGAAATCTTTTTTTAATTTTTAATAAAGGACTTGTCCCAAGCCGTCTCCTGTTGTTTTTAAAATTTTGACACTTTTTTTAAATTGTAGGGGTACAATGTACCCCTTACCAATTCACATAGTGGGGCCGGAATCTGGGGGTCCCCTTTGTTAAAGGGGGCTTTCAGATTCCAATAAGCCTCCCGCCCGCAGACCCCCACAACCACCGGGCAAGGGTTGTAGAGATGAGGCCCTAGTCCCCATCAACATGGGGACATCTTCCCATGTTGAGGGCATGTGGCCTGGTACAGTTCAGGAGGGGGGGCACTCTCTTGTCCCCCCTATTTTCCTGCGGCCTGCCAGGTTGCCTGCTCAGATAAGGGACTGGTATGGATTTTTGGGGGGAACCCCACGCCATTTTTTTTTTAGATTTCGAACTTATGTTCGACTCGAACATCAGACTCATCCCTAATTCCAAACTGTTCCTATTCAGATCATGTTATCCATTTTGAAATCACTAACCCGTTTATTTATCTAGGGAAAGTGCTGCTCATCAGAAAAGAAGCCCCATGCCTTCCCAAATGCAAAGTATGTTTAAGTCTAACAAATCTTAAACTCTAGTGAGAATAAAGGACTGGTTCCTCAATGACAACATCAAGACATGGGTAAAAATAGAACAATCTTGGAGTAGGTATTCACTCACAACTCTCAGTACAAACAAAAGTAGACAAATAAATAGTCACCCACTAACAGGCACAACCATGCATTTGTTTCATATATGCTGTAAGTCGCATACCTTTTCAAATCCCTGACATCCTTACCCTGGTGTTATGCCTGGATTCACCCATTTTTGCAATAGAAAGACCGATCTGTGGGCTGGGAAATTTTTTAACCAAGGCAACGTTTATTCTAAAACAGAGATAATGACTCAGATAAACACACCAAATCTTCCTTGGTGGATTTACTTCCAAATTTGTCACTTCCTGACTACCCTTAATTCCAAATTTAATTATACCTGCTCTTTAACACTGCTTGAAAAAGTCTGTTCAAAAAAGAGCACTGACACTCACTTAATTTCTTGTATTTTTTTCACACCAATAGACTTTCTTTGCCCTTCGGCTCTAAACTTTAAACAAAAATGGGAAAAGGAATTACAGATCTCACTAACAGATGAACAATGGGTCAACATCTGCACAACTATCTCATAGCAGTTTATTTGGTGTGAAAATTTAAGAGATGAATTACAAAATTCTCTCATTGTGGTATAGAACTCCTTTGAGATTGCATACACTAAACCCACTCGTTCCAATGTTTTTTTGGTGATACTTAAAGGGGTTGTAAAGGTATTTTTTTTCCCTAAATAGCTTTCTTTACCATAGTGCAGTCCTCTTTCACTTACCTCATCCTTCGATTTTGCTTTTAAATGTCTTTATTTCTTCTGAGAAATCCTCACTTCCTGTTCTTCTGTCTGTAACTCCACACAGTAATGCAAGGCTTTCTCCCTGGTGTGGTGTGTCATGCTCACCCCCTCCCTTGGACTACAGGAGAGTCAGGACGCTCTCTAAGTTGAAGATAGAGAAAGAAGCTGTGTGTTAGTGGGCATCCTGACTCTCCTGTATTCCAGGGGAGGGTTCGAGCACGACACTCCACACCAGGGAGAAAGCCGCACATTACTGTGTGGAGTTTCAAGCTTGAACCCTCCCCTGGAATACAGGAGAGTCAGGACGCCCACTAAAACACAGCTCCTTTCTCTATCTTCAACGTAGAGAGTGTCCTGACTCTCCTGTAGTCCAAGGGAGGGGGCGAGCATGACACACCAAACCAGGGAGAAAGCCTTGCATTACTGTGTGGAGTTACAGACAGAAGAACAGGAAGTGAGGATTTCTAAGAAGAAATAAGGACATTTAAAAGCAAAATCGAAGGATGAGGTAAGTGAAGGAGGACTGCACTAAGGTAAAGGAAAATATTTAGAAAAAAAAAATACTTTTACAACCCCTTCAAAGGACAAAGGCTCTCTGGGACACATCTTATGGTACTGCACACCACTACAAACCTTCTAGGTAAAAATCTATTCACTGATTAGGCAAGTCACAGGCCTAAACCTCCCTTACTCCCCAGAAATCTTCTTACTAGATGTTGAAACAGACTTTCTCAATCTCCCAGTCAAACATTTGACCAGACTCTTGATAAATGTAGCATGCATTCTGATGACCTGGCCAGGCCTTTGAAGTACTGAAATATTTACAGCAACACCAATTGGGAAAACTATGAAAAAAAGGGTTAAATGCGCTGGCAAGAAAAGCCGCTAGCAAAAACAGTCGGACATACTATGTAATACAACTTAAAACATAAAATATAAAGCACTAATAATTATATAAACATTAAGTGGCAAAAATGCATAATAGTTCAAAACAGTCCAACAGATCATTTTCATGCAATCGTGATTATTAATCCGGTCATAAAAACATTAGTGATTCAATTCCACCACGTGATCCACCACCTATGTAAGATGGACTCTTACCAGAGTTTAAGGACTCTATTACAGAGTCAAATATGCCTAGTAAAGTGTATCCACAGTATATCAAGCATCACATGTCATCCAGGAACATCTAATTGAATCTCATAAAATTCAGGTACATCTCAGTAGATATGGTGAAATAGGTAATCATCGTAGATAGAAAAAAACATAGAGGGACTGTTTTTAAGAAAAGGGATTGAAAATACTCACATCATATTTGAAACAACAAGCCTGATAAAAAAAGAAAAAAAGACCATACATGGAAAAATTCCAAATTGTGTACACAGCAGGACAAGTGTGGCGATGGCACTACTCTGCAGTAGACCACCTACAGTGAGGACATGAACCATCAGTGGCACATATCCCTCTCTAGAAACAATTGATGTGATGAAGCTTCTATGGAAAAAAAAGAAGAAATCTAGGGAATAGATTAATGTTTATTCTTTTCTCCAAGTATTCTTTGTATCTACTTTAATACAATTTAGGGGAATATTTCTGAAGTCATGAGCATGACATTCATTGCTGCTGAATTATTAACCACTACATTTATAGACCATATTTCCAGATCAAACAGCATTTAACTTCAAGGATTATTTTTTTTTAAACAAAATTTTATCTGAACTTCTTGGTTAGCTACCTAATGCAGATATAATTTATGCTTTCTACACCCTAAATCAAAAATTGTTCAGAAAATCCAGCCCAACACTGTTGTAAAATCTCCTACAAATGTGTTGCACTTTTAATGTGTTTTGTTTGCACCCTTTTTACCAATTCATTCCAAAGTTGCGTGGAGTTTAACTACTTGCCAACCAGCCACCGTGTATTTACTGCGGCAATGCACTACCTGTATGTTGTTTCATTAAATTGCCACTAGATGGGGCCATTGCACCTCCAGAGGCATTATGGCACCATGATTGGCAAGCGGGGATGTCATTGTCTCAATGGGTCTGGTGGACCCGATGTCTGTCGTGCCACCCGCAATTATCCCTGGGAGAGGCAGAACAGTAATCTGCCAATGTAAACAAGGCAGATAACCGATCTGCAAGGAGACAAAATGGATAAACAGGAACCCAGATCTCTGTCTTTCCCAAATCAATGCAACCCCCCACAGTTAGTAAGTACCCCCTAGGGACATACTTAACCCCTGATGTTAACCCCTTCCCTGACAGTGTCTTTAGGGAAGTGACAGTGCATTTTTTAGCACTGATCACTTTATTAGTATCACTGATCCCCAAAAAGTGTCAAAAGTGTCAATGAGATGTCCGATTTGCCAGTCGCAATGTCGCAGTCCCACTAAAAATCTCTGATCACCGCCATTACTAGTAAAATAAATAAATGTAATAATAACTCCATAAAATATTGCATTGTTTTAAGATGCTATAACTTTTGCACAAAACAATCAATATACACTTATTTGGCCAGATTCAGGTAGATTAGAGCATCTTTGCTCTGGAGTAACGCTTCTCATTTACGTTACTCTGCCGAAATTTTAGGAGCAAGTGCTGTTATTCATGAAGCACTTGCTCCTAAAGTTGCGGCAGCGCATCGCAAATGAGCCGGCGGAATTCAAATTGGGCGGGTACGGGGCGTGTAATATTTAAACTATGCGCGATCCCGCGGCGAACATACTGCGCATGCGTCGAGTGTCAATGCATCCCAGTGCGCATGCTCCAAATTCTGTCAGTGAACGTCAATGATGTCACATCCCCATTCATGAACGTTTTACGCAAGCGACGCGATTATTATTTTTTCCGACGCGATGACGACGCCTATACTTAACATAGGATACTCCACTAGGGGGCTGCTTTATCTTTACGTCGCGTATCGCTTCCGGAAACGTCGTAAAGTCACTGCGTCGCGCCCGAAAAAGATCGTGAATTTCCGACTCCCGCTGATTAACATATTTTTTCAGCGTTAATCAGCGGGAACGCCCCCGGCGCCATTTTTAAGTTGAAGTAACGATGCGATGGAGAAATTCAATTACGCCGATCGCATAGGAACACCAACCCGGCGTTTCTTGTTTTCTGGTTATAGAAAACAGAAACGCCGGCTTAAAGTGACAGTTAGTATCTGTGATACTCCAGCCTAACTCTACCTGAATCTGGCCCATTGTTTTTTTTTTTTAAACACAAATATGTAGCAGAATACATATTGGCCTAAAGTGATGAAAAATATGATTTTTTATAGCAGAAAATAAAAAAATATTGTTTTGCTTTTTTTTTTCAAAATGGACACTGTTTGTTTATAAAAATCACAGAGGTGATCAAATACCAACAAAAGAAATGCAATATATTTTAGCAGTGGGTACTGCATTTTTCTTTATTTTTCTAGCTAAGAAAACCTTCAGAAAATACATAAAAACAACTATCAATATACTACAAATGAAAAATGCAGCCAACCTTTTCGAGGAGAGGACCCAAAAGTAAGTAAAAAGCACAGCAAGGAAGAGTAGAACTGAAAGCATTCATAGTGTAAGTAAGTAATACAAAATAAATGATTTACTAAAGGATCTGAGAATGATTACACAATACATTGTGTGAATAATTATGTTACATATCCAATCATGGCCAGATGAAATAACATGATTTCACTTTTAACATGATTGGATTTTTGAAGTGAATCAAATCATTTAGTAAATTAATCTTAATGTGTTAAATACATTTTCAGTTGCACTTACACAAACATGATGCCAGAAAAGAAAACTGAATAGTTAGCAGTCCTGTATAAAACGTTCCTCTAGTAATAAAGATCCTACCTGGATAATTGATCCATACTCAATGTCCAACTGATAGAAACTGGAACCAGTGTGGGAGGAGAAAACTGGCACCCTACTAACTATATAAGCTTCACCCCTATAGGAACACATTTAGGGGATTTAAGTTCCCCTTCATCACTTTAGTATGAAACTACTTATCCCATCAGCATTTTGTAATAAAGATGTATAAATGCAGATATATCAGTAGGTCATATCATTTATCTTCACTGATTTGCATATGCACATTGTTTATGAGGTTTTAGTGTGATTCTTTTATTTTCCAATTTTTGTTCTACAATATACAATCCTCTCTCAATCCACCACCCCTGGAGGAAATAACTAAAATGTACAACCTCAATGCCTCCCTAGTAGATATTGATTCCCCTACCATTATGGATTCAGAAGAATTCCGTGCACAAAATTTATCTGCAGACATGGAATTGGATGCAGACATGGAATGCTTTCCATTGCGGCTACTATGGGATGGCCTGGTGGATTGTGTCAGTTCTTATGAATTTGGGTAGGTTGTAGAAGTATGGGGTTTTGTCAAAGCTCTTATAGTTCTTCTTTAGAGATGATATTCTCTTGTAGGGCTCTGTTGGCCAATCTGGTTGCTTCAAAGGTAAATTCTGGTAATGGGTCATGAGTGAGTTTGGAATAGGTGTTGACATCTGATAACAATTTAAGAGATTCCACCATGCAATCAGGACTATTGTAGACCACAATGCCACCTCCCTTGTCTGTGACTTTTATGATAATGTTGTGATCATTGGTTAATTCATCGAGAGCTTTTTGTTCTATTTTAGAGAGGTTGGATTTATTCTTGGGGGCTGTGTACCTAAACTGATAGAAAGTTGGTACTGGGTTGAAGATCACATACACAGTTTAAATTGTGTATGTGAAATTGGGGGGGGGGGGGGAATGGTTAAGTGAACAATTTATGGAATCAACACAACCTCACTACCTTGAAATCTATATCCTTAAATAATAAATTCTGCCCTTTTTCAGATGTCTGTGAACTACCGTATTTTCCGGCGTATAAGACGATTTTTTTAACCCCTGAAAATCTTCTCAGAAGTCAGGGGTCGTCTTATACGCCGGGTGTCATCTTATACGCCAGCATACGGTGTGTTGAAGCTTCAGGGACAGATACTGAGCCACCGTGCCTGCATCCCAGCCAGCCGCCCCCCTCCCTGTGATCATGTGTACACACAGTACCCGATCGGAGCTACTTGATGCATTCCAGCTAACCTTCTCCCACCGGCATACAGCGTGCTAGAGCATTGGGGTTAGGCGCTGAGCCACCGCGCCTGCATCCAAGCTAAACGGATGTGGAGCCACCCCCTCTCCCCGCTCTTATGTGTACTCACAGTGTACTCACAGTTCTCCCGCCGGCATACAGCGTGCTAAAGCTTCAGGGACAGGCGCTGAGCCACCGCGCCTGCATCCCCACTCCTGGAGCCGCTCCCCTGCTCTCATGTGTAGTCACAGAACTCCCGCTCAGATCGTCATGGAGACAGGGAGGGCTGGGCAGGCAGGGAGATCCACCCAATCCAAGCAGGCTTTGTATGCAGTGTGCACAGAAAATGCATCACTTGCTTTGATTGGCTGCTTGCTCTGAGGGAAGGCATCTAGTGAAGTGGTGACTATAATCCAAGGAGGCAGTGTAATATCGATTAACTGGTTGTTGCATACTGGTATTGGAGATCCTGAGGGAGGGCAGTCTGGTGAGCAGATACAGTACAGCACCAGTATCTGTACATGCAGTACAGCACCAGTACATACAGTACAGCACCAGTATCTGTACATACAGTACAGCACCAGTATCTGTACATACAGTACAGCACCAGTACATACAGAACAGCACCAGTATCTGTACATACAGTACCAGTACATACATTACAGCACCAGTACCGTACACACAGTACAGCACCAATAGAGTATACAAATGGCTCCACCAGCAAGAAGAAAGAAATATGAAGCCAGTTTCAAACTTAAAGTTGTAAACTTTGCTATGGAACATAATAACTGTGCTGCTGCAAGAGAATATGGAGTGACAGAAAAGATGGTTAGGGACTGGAAAGCAAATGAAAAAGCATTAAAGAGCATGCCAAGGGGTAAGTGTGCATTAAGAAGGGGCACCTCACCACATTGGTCAGAACTTGAAAAACATGTAGCAGACATGGTGAATGAGCATCGCCAAAACGGTTATGTAGTGACACAAAATAAAATACGTTTGTTTGCACTTCAGTGGGCCAAATCTAACCCAGATCACAGCGACAGATTTAAGGCCACGGTATCCTGGTGTACTAGATTTTTAGAAAAGCATGATCTGGTACTGAGGCAAAAGACGAAAGTTGCACAAAAACTACCTGCAGATCTTGATGCCAAAGTAAATAGTTTCCATCGATACGTCATACAGCAGCGCAATAAACACGGCTATGCGTTAAGTAGAATTGGAAATATGGATGAAACTCCAATTAATTTTGATATGGTTGGAAATAAAACTGTCCATCCACAAGGTAAAAAAAACTATTTTAATTAAAACAACAGGACATGAGAAGTCCAGTTTTACAGTGGTACTAGCGTGTACAGCTGATGGTGCCAAACTGAGACCAATGATTATTTTTAAAAGAAAAACAATGCCGAAACTCAAGTTCCCTGTTGGTTGTTTTGTACATGTGAATGAAAAAGGCTGGATGGATGAAGAAGGGGTAAAGCTATGGCTTGATAATGTATGGAGCAGGCGACCAGGTAGACTTATTCAAAAACGTAGTCTACTGGTGTGGGATATGTTCAGGGCTCATTTAACGCCCAGCACCAAGCAGAGATTGGCAAGAATGAACACAGATGCGGCAGTTATTCCTGCAGGATTGACATCGTTGGTGCAGCCACTGGATGTGTGCCTAAACAAGCCGTTTAAAGATCGCATTCGAGAACAGTGGAATGAGTGGATGGTTAGCCGCGAAAAGTCATTCACAAAAGGAGGAAACATGCGTGCTCCACAGTTGGATGTTTTGTGCAAGTTTGTCATAAAAGCCTGGAATAATATTGATGCAGAAATGGTAATCAAGTCTTTCAAGAAGTGTGGCATATCAAATTCATTAGATGGTATGGAGGACGACTACTTGTGGCAAGATGAAGAGGAAGCCAAAGCTGAGACCACACCATTTGATATGGAATTAGATCCAAACGATGACTGCCTTACAAATGTATCACAAGATGTCATTGATGTACTTACGATATCAGATGATGAACAGGAGTATTTTGAAGGCTTTTAAAGGGAAACTGTCACGCCAGCAAAACCTGTAAAAATACCTTGGAGTTATGATGGCCGTTGCTGACTGGCCAGGGACTTTCCCGACACTTGCTCTCTCTATTGTTTGTTATCTTCCTCCTATCATCATCAGTTCCAGTTTGGTTGACAGCTTAGAAAAAAAACGCATGGCAGCTCCCATGGGTTTATTGTCTTATGCTTCCTTTCAGCTTTAGAGTGAATTAGGAAAAGTTTAATCCACTTGCACTGTTTTATGTTTACATGTTTGATGACAAACAGCCTTATGTTTATAAGTGACAGTTTTCCTGCTAAGTACCTGCATGTCATAAGCATTTGAATTAAAATTACCATATTGAAATCAAATGTGATGTTTTTAAATTTTTATTTGGTGTGCGTGGGAAGAGGGGTAGTCTTATACGGCGAGTATAGCCCAAACCCTATATTTTTCCTGGAAAAGTAGGGGGTTGTCTTATACGCCCAGTCGTCTTATACGCCGGAAAATATGGTATACAATATCCCAATTTCAGAATTACCCCATTATATTGAAAAATTCTAACGAAAATTCTTCCCTCTAACACTACAACTCCCTTATTCCAAATTTGAACAAATCTGCATATCCTCACTGATAGACATGGGATTGATCTCACATATTTACTGCAGTTTAAATTAACCTTCTCTCCCAGAAAAATCTAAAACTATGCTTCAATGGGAGATTGACTTGGACCAATCTCTAACACTACCAGAATGGTCTACTATGATTCGAAACCTACTGAAATGTACTCGCTCAATTTCAGCGAGAGAAACGGTCATTAAGTTACACACCAGATGGTACCTAACCCCTCATAAAATAAACGTATTTTATCTATCGGTATCTTCCTCATGTTTTGGAGGATGCCCATATCAAGGTATCATCTTACATACCGTATTTATCGGCGTATAACACGCGCCGGCGTATAACACGCACCCCAATTTTAAGAGTGGAGTTTAAGGAAAAAATGTTTCCTCAGCACCCTTGGTTTGGGTTCGTATCAGACTTTTGGATTTTTGGTACCCCGACCCGCACTCAAACTATTTTCTGTAAGTTTTGGTTTCTAGTTCGGTGTTCGGCAATGTAATGGCGCGCTGCAGGGCAGCCAATCAACATTTGTTTAACTTGTGTGACCTAGAAGCCAGCACAGCCATGCCTACTAATGGCATGGCTGTGATTGGCCAGTGCAGCATGTGACCCAGCCTCTATATAAGCTAGAGGCACATAGCACAGCACGTCACTCTGCTTTAGATAGGGTAGGGAAAGGCTGGCTCTGCTGCTGCTCTGAGGGAGAGAATTAGATAGGAGTCAGACTCAGTCCTGCTTCAGAAATCAAATTACTCAGCATTCCACATAGCACAGCAAGTCACTCTGCTTTAGATATTTTAGGGAAAGGTTCCTAGTGTTGGTTTTAGGGAGAGAAATAGATAGGAGTCAGGCCTGCTTCAGAAATCAAATTACACCAGCACTGCATATGTTACCGTGAGATACACCATTTAGATACTTTTCTTCTATTCTGCTATTCAAAAAACAGCCATTTAGGGCAAAAAAATAAAAAAAATTGCAGTGTTTCCACCATATCTGTACGTGTGAGATACACTCTTTAGATACTGTTCTTCTATTGTGTTATTCAAAAAACACCCATTTAGGGCAAAAAAATATATTTTGCAGTGTTTGCTCCATATCTGTACGTGTGAGATACACACTTTAGATACTGTTCTTCTATTGTGCTATTCAAAAAACACCCATTTAGGGCAAAACAATATATTTTGCAGTGTTTCCTCCATATCTGTACGTGTGAGATAAACACTTTAGATACTGTTCTTCTATTGTGCTATTCAAAAAACACCCATTTAGGGCAAATCATTTTTTTTTTTTGGTGCATTTCCTGCATATCTGTACGTGTGAGATACACACTTTAGATACTGTTCTTCTATTGTGCTATTAAAAAAAATATATATTTTATGTTATTTTAAGTTATTTCCCAATCCACATTTGTTTGCAGAGTACTTGCCATGCTCTTACCAACATGTTGCTGCCATTTGCAGCCCTCTATCCCTTTCCATTACTTTTTTAGAGACATTTTAGTACTCAAAAGTTCTGGTCCCCATTGACTTCAATGGGGTTCAGGTTCGGGGTCAAGTTCGAGTCCGGAACCCAGACTTTTTTTTTAAGTTCGGCCTAACCCGTCGAACCCGAACATCCAGGTGTCCGCTCAACTATAATTAGATCCTATTATATAAATTTGGCAAATCTGAAGGAGGTTGTATAGTGTATGGCCACCTTTTTTACACCTAAAATTACTAGTTGCGCTTTAAGTTCCATTTATTGTTAATGGCACACCAGACACAGAAGCAAACACAAATTTTGCCATGTGAAAAAAAAGTGGCACATGCTGCAAAACGCACAGTAAAAAACATGCAACCCACAAAATGTCAACATGTCCCATAAGCCCTATGCGTGCCACAGGAAAGACAAGCAACAAAACATTTACTCCCACTATGCTAAATGTGAATGGGGCCTGAAAGTGAAATTGGTACTGTTAGGCGGCGTACACACGATCGGATATATCCGATGAAAACGGTCCGCGGACCATTTCCATCGGATATGTCCGATCGGGAGTTTGATCCGATGGCGTGTACACACCATCGGATCAAATTCCCCGCCGCCGGACGGCGCGGTGACGTGGCGATGACGCGGCGGTGACGTTGACGCCGCCGCGTCACCGCTACGTCACCGCACCAGGAAGTAAAACACTTCCGCGCATGCGCCGAATCCATTCGGCAGCGGCGCGGCGGCGGTGGGAGCCGACATGTCTGCTGGTAAGTGTACTAACCAGCAGACATGTCGGGCGGACAGATTCCCACCGGATAGATTTCAAAGCTTGCTTTGAAATCTGTCGGGTGGAGAAATCTGTCCGCTAGCCCATACACACGAGCGGAGATGTCTGCTGAAACGGTCCATCGGACCGTTTTCAGCGGACATATCCCCTCGTGTGTACGCGGCCTAACACAAGAACAATGAGGCTCCATTCACACCTGTGTGTTTCTTTGCATTTCAGAAATGTGCTGCATCAAAAGTTGCAGGAAAAAACGCACCGAACTCACATGTTAATAAATCACTGAAGCTTCTTTGGGGCGATTGCTGCGTGTAGGGAAGCCCATTCAGGTGAATGGGCTGCCCTATGTGTGATGAGTGAAAATGCTCCAAAACACCTCCCACCTTGCTAAAAAAAAAGGAAAGTGATTAATTAGCCCAGGTGAGGACTATGCTGGATCCCTGGACAGGTATGTGTCCTTTTATTAAAACTCAGCAGCTACAGAATTGATATATTTTGCTGGTTGAGGGGAATTTTCTGTGCTGAGGGGTCTGTACTGGGGAAAAGGAAGGTTTCTACTATTGATAGATCTGTATTGGAGATTGGGAATATAATGTGATCTGTACTGGGGGGTTATGTACTAAGGGGTCTGAACTGGGGAAGGGTGTCCATACTGAGGAGACAGATTGGGAGGGGGGATTTAGGAGAAGGCTCTGCGCTGGGGGGGCTTTGTACTGTACAGAGGTACTTGTGCTTGGAGGGGTTCATCTGTGCTGGGGGTTCATTCTGTACTGAGGGATTTGTGCTGGAGGGTCTGTCTGTGCTGAGAGGTCTGTGCTGAGTGGGTTGATATGTGCTGAGGTATCTTTGCTGGGGGTTAGTCTGAGGGGAGCGGTATGTGCTGGGGATGTTGGTCTGTGCTGAGGAATGGAAGGGGATTGTTCAGGGGGGCATCTGTACTGAGGGCTCTCTGTTGGGGAAATCAGTGTGTGCTGTTGTACTGTGGGTTGTTGTGCTGTGGCAACCAATGAGCTTCTAGCTTTAATTTTCGAAGCTTATCTGGACAAGTTGAAAATAGAAGCTGATTGGTTGCTCTGCTCCAGTTCTGAAATATTCCCCTCTCAGTGTTTTATATTTCAATAATGAAGCAATGGAGTGTACCGATCTCTCCCACTAGGGGAGGTATGGTATATAAAGGATTTAGCATGCCTGGCGAAAATAATATGCAGGAGAGAAGTTGTTTTCCATTTATTAAAAACAAAAATATGTATTATACATCATTTAAAATCTGAGAATACAGTTTAAAAACCATAGAAACAGATTGTTTGTAAGTGCCAGATATGTCAAACAGCCAAAAGGGTACAAGATAGTCAGATCAATGAGTTTCACCCACACAAGGCTTCCTCAGGATCTAATTGGTATTCACAATGTATCCAGACATTCATTATTTTACATAATATAGAATGCATCGAAATATTAATATATTTCCTGCAGTAACACACAAAAAAAACCTTGTAAGTAAGAAAAAATACAAAATAGTAACAAAATGTAATCATCTTGTTATCCTTTTTCTTGTGTTCATGCAAGAATATATTAATGTTTTGATACATTGTATATTATGTCAAATACTGAATTATCTGTATTATTTATCAGTGAATACATTGTGAATAACAATTGAATCCTGAGGAAGTCTGATGTGGGTGAAACGGATCGATCTGACTATCATCTTGTACTCTTTGGGCTGTATGACATATCTGGCACTTATAAATGATCTGTTTCTATGTTTTTAAACTGTTAATTATGTATAATAAATATTTTTGTTTTTAATATATGGAAAACATATTATTCCCATCAGGCACGCTAAATCCCTTATATATCCCCGAGCAGGAGAGACGGGTATACTCCATTGTTTAATTTCTGTGTTTTTCTGTGTTTTTGGGAACTGTGCCTTTTGCTTTCTCTTTTTTGTCACAAGTCCTCTTACCCAATTTTTCTTTTACATTTCACTCTCCAGACTTTTGCAAGCTAATTATATTAAGTACAATCGAACAGTTTTATTTTATTAAAATAACTGTGAAGCATAGGTTTGCACGTGTTTGTTAGGGCTCATTCACGTGTGCTTAGCTCTTTTTATTGCCTCTTCACTATCTGCTTTAACCCCTTGAATCCTGCACTAGCGTGCCACAACTGCATTGCACTTGGCAGTGGTGTCCATTCTCAAACGAATGAGTCACATTCAGTGGGCACTATGCTGACCAAACGTGACAGGAGGTAAATTCCTTAGCAAGCTGTGAAGCAAGGCATTGCAGCTGCAGTGTATGTACACCCCAGGCCATTGCCTCTGCAGCTAAAAGGGGTAGCAGTTGGGGGGTGGTAAAAGTGCACAAGTTTTACTGTTCCCCAACTTCACATGTGAATGAGCTCCATCATTAAAGTATATTTTGTGGGTAAAGAACTGTAGCATATGTGTGATAAGTATAGGGGCTTTACTTAACTATGCCTCTGTAGCTCTCTCCCACTGTGCAATTTGACCACAGCCACACTTCAGTGTGGCACACTGTGCATGTTGTTAATTTCTTCAAACCTTTTTTTTTTTTTGAATTGCTAGATTCAGTGTAATAACATATACCGTATTTGCTGACTACATTTTACAAAACTGGCCAAAAAGCAGGGGTCGTCTTATACGCCCCGTCAGCTGCGCAGATGCCTGCTGGATGTGTGGATGTGCGGTAATACCGTATGTAGCTTTGGCTACATACAGTATATATACAGCTTAGCCAATCCCGGTGAGCAATGTATTCAAATGAATACAGAGCCTGCTCAGATTGGAGTAACAACCTGGAGTAGCCTGCTCGGATTGGCTTTGAGAGTCAGAGAGGCGTGGGCTGATGATATTACAGCCTCTGCCAATCCAAGCAGGCTTTGTATTCATTAATAGAATACATTGCTCACCATGATTGCCTCCAGCTCCATCAAGAAGGAAGAAGAATATGGCTCCAGCTCCAGCAAGAATGAAGAAGGATATGGCCCCAGAAGGAAGAAATATGAATCGTCGGAAGCCTCAGAAGGGGGGAGTCTTATACGATGAGTACAGGCAAAAAATCTTAAAAAATTGTAAAATTAGGGGGTCGTCTTATACGCCCGGACACCTTATACACCGGCGAATACGGTATTATGATATCATCCTTTTGTGGCTCTTTTGAAAGGTTAATAACACTAACAACAAATATTTTGTAATTTTTGTGCATAATAAAACTTTTACTACAAGCTTGATTTAAACTTTCAGCTTGCAAGTAGAAACTTATTAAACAAATACATTTTAGATAATTACTTGAATTAAAAGAATACTTTAATAAAATTATTAACTAAAGTTTGTTCTTTTACACTTGGATGAAGCATTTCTTTAGGTTTTAGGACAAACTTGCCAGCTTCAATGCTTAATCTATACTTAGCATTTTTTTTTCAGTTTTAAATGGCAAGTTTATATTTTTTATTGCACTTGCAAGAACACAACTTAAATATTTTAGAGTGGAACGTTTTGCATATTTTCCAAACATATGTGAAAGCCTTACAGCCCCATAAATATACCCTTTCGGATTTCACCTACAGCAATAACAATCTGCCAGATCATATGGCATAGAGAGCTAAATAAATATTTCAAAAAGTCTCTTTGGATTTCCCTTTGGGGAAACACCTGAAGTTTATTAAAATACAATTTGGCTTTGCTAAACAATCAGGCTTCATCACCAGTAATTTTCATTTGCTGAAAAAATACTTTATATCTTATATTTTTTAAGTTATTGTGCAATAGAAAAGTTACAAAGCTTCAATGCATAACTAACACTTTTTCTAATGCCGCGTACACACGATCACTTTTTGTGATGAAAAAAACGACGTTTTCAAAAACGTCATTTAAAATGATCGTGTGTGGGCAAAACTTTGTTTTATGTCTTCAAAAAAACGACCAAAAAAAAAATTCGAACATGCTTGAATTTTTTGTGTCGTTTTTCAAAATGTCATTTTTTGTGTCATAAAAAGTGATCGTGTGTGGGCAAAACGATGTTGAAAACTACGTTTTTAAACCTGCGCATGCTCAGAAGCAAGTTATGAGACGGAGCTTCAATGGAACAGAGTGCCGTCGAACGTGGTGTACGTCTGCGCTTTGCTAGACCATTTTGGAAAAACGATGGTGTGTATGCAACATAGTTTTGGAAAATTAAGTTTGAAAAACGTTGTTTTGTTTCGTCACAAAAAACGCCGTTTTTTTTCATCACAAAAAGTGATCGTGTGTACGCGGCATTAGTTTTGGATAGAGTAGAAAAATATAAGATCTTCAGTCAGATCTTTGTTTCTGTGTGTGACAACACTTGGAAGATTGACTCTTCTGTTTGATCTGATGACCATTATTAACAGAATAGACAGTTAATGCAAAGAAAAACAAAGGCTGTGTTACAAGAATAGGAGGTGAGGGGGAAATCTTTAAAGGGTCACTAAAGGATTTTTTTTAGCTAAATAGCTTCCTTTACCCTACTGCAATCCTGGTTTCATGTCCTCATTGTTTGTTTTTGCTTTGAAGTTGCTGTAATCTTTCTCTGATCTCCACACTTCCTGCTTGTCTGGCTCCTTATGAAAAACTCATGGAAGCTTTTCACTGTGGTCCATGATCGAGGAGGTGTGATTACTTTGTGTCTAAAACTCCTCAGAACCACCAGATTCATTTTAAAAATAAACACTGCCCTGTGTTTGTTTGTTTTTGTTCTGTGTGTCTCTGTACTTCACAGAAACTTGAAACTAGTTTAAAAACGAAACCAAACTGCAGGCACATTATATGATTGATTTTTATCTATTTTTAATCATTTTTAAAATGAATCAGTTAACTATTATGACTCTATACCCTGTAAACAGTAATTTCCGGAAAAAAAAAAAAAAAGTTTCCTTTACAACTTCGTACACACAGTCGTTTTTTTGCGATGAAAAAACGTTGTTTTTTTAAAACGTCATTTAAATTGATTGTGTGTGGGCAAAACGTAGTTTTTTGTCTTAAAAAACGACCAAAAAAAATTCCAACATGCTTGAATTTTTTGTGTCATTTTTCAAAACGTCGTTTTTTGTTTCACAAAAAGTCACCGTGTGTAGCAAAAACGTAGTTTAACCACTTAAAGACCCCCGCACGCACATATACGGCCACAACATGGCTCGTACAGGCACAAGGGCGTAAATTTACGTCCCCGCCTGAGTGCGGTTCGGGGGTCCCATCGGGACCCCCTCCGCGGCGTGCGGGGGTCTCCCTACCTCTGGGAGCGATCCGGGATCTGCGGGCGGATGTCCGTGTTTTCCGCCCCCCCCCGCGATCGCTCCCAGCCAATGGGAGCGCGCTCCCAGCCTGTCACTTCCTCCTCCTGTGTTTACACAGGAAGGAGGAAATGATGTATTCTCTCATCGCAGCGCTGTTTCCCAGCGCTGCTGATGAGAGAAGACATGCCAAGTAAGTGTGCACCAACACAACACTGACACACACTCACATAGGCATATTAACCCCTTGTGATCGCCCCCCCCACCCCCCTGTCACAGTGTTACTGAATGCAGTGATTTAATCACTGCATTTAGTGTCAGTGTGACAGGCACTGTAAAAAACAGTTAGTGTTAGGTTCAGGATAGCCCCCCCACCCCCCCTAATAAAGTTTTAACCCCCTGATCACCGCCCTAGTTAACCCTTTCACTCCCTATTGCCAGCGTCACTAAGCGATCATTTTTCTGATCGCTGTATTAGTGTCGCTGTTCCCGCTAGGTAGCTATTTTTTTTTATTGCGATTTTTTTTTTTTACTAAAGACATGTGGCTAAATAAGATTTTGGCCTAAATGTTTGACTAAAATTTAGTTTATTTGATTTTTTTTTAACAAAAAGTAAAAAATAGTGTTTTTTTTTCAAAAATGTCGCTCTATTTTTGTATATAGCGCAAAAAATAAAAATCGCAGAGGTGATCAAATACCACCAAAAGAAAGCTCTATTTGTGGGAAGAAAAGGACGCAAATTTTGTTTGGGAGCCACGTCGCACGACCGCGCAATTGTCTGTTAAAGCGACGCAGTGCCGAATCGCAAAAACACCTTGGGTCATTTACCAGCGTATTGGTCCGGGTCTTAAGTGGTTAACATTTTTCAACCCACGCATGCCCAGAAGCTATTTATGAAGCGAGCTTCAATGGAAAAGAGTGGTGAACGTAACCTCGCTTTTTGTGAAAAAAATGATGGTGTGTATGCAACATCGTCTTTGAAAAGTGACGTTTCAAAAACGTAGTTTTTTACTTCACAGAAAACGTCGTTTTTTTTCATCACAAAAAATGATCGTGTGTACGCGGCATTATGACAACTTTCCAAAAGGGTATTTCACTTCACTTTTAAGAGGAAATCATGGGAAATCTCCAGTATATGACAAAATGGGACCAGAATGGGAGATAAGAAAAAAAAGACAGTTTAGATCTTCCCTACTCTATCCAAACAAAAAATTATCTATATTGGTATAATGTAGGTTGCCATGCTAAAAAATGAAAATGTGCAAACATAACTTGAATGTGATAATATGCAATCTTAATAAACAGTCCACATAAATGAAGTAAAAAGAAAAAATTGTAAGTGAAAAAAATAAATTGAAAAAAATGTGCAGTACAGAAATAATAAATATATACACAGTCCAAATAAATCTTCAAGAGACTGCTGTTAAACTTGGAAAAGAGATAGTGCTCAATCCACTTCAGTAATCACTAGGGATGGGCAAACGGTTCGGCACGAGCATAAGTTCGGGCCGAACTTTTGTTGTTTGGACGTTCGGCGAATATCCGAACCCCCGAAACCGACCACAATGCGTTGCGGCACTGAACAGGTTATTGCAAGCCCTGATTGGCTGAAGCAGTGAAAGCTTCAGCCGATCAGGGCACAGAGCACTGCCGGAGTCATGATTGTACACTGCCATCATGACTTTATCCAATCATGGCTCATTCCTGCCCCACAATACAAAAGTATTCTTTCAGTAGCAGTCATTTTCAGTGTGATTTTGGCATGGAGAGAGATACAGTAGAACAGGGCTCTGTTCAGTACTATTAGTTAGTGTGCTATACTGTACTATTTTGCTTCAATTGTCAGTGTAGAATATTACTTTAGTGTCAGTCTAGGGATAGCATCAGTGTATTGAGGAGGACATCATTCAGATTTGCATAGTGTGCATCTAGAGTAGGGACACCTCAAACAGTTTCACTGTAGTGTAGTGAGACCGTGTCATTCATACATACATTAGTGTAAAGTAGGGACAGCCCAGATAGTTTCAGTGTAGTGAGACGGTGTCAGTAACCTTTACATTAGTGTATAGCTAGAGTAGGGACAGTGTAGGGACAGTGTAGGGACAGAGTCAGTGTAGTGACGGTTGAACACCATCTATTTGATTGTGTTACTGCCATTTACTTCTTTGTGTATTACTGTTTAACGCCATATAGTTTTGGCATATGTAAACTCGATACACGAAGCTCTAGTGCTTCTAGTGTTGCCGTGTTGTCCTGGATAGCCTGGGTGAGGGCCCTCACATCCTGCCCAACGTCTGCTGTTGTAGTCTGCAGTGCGTTTAGGCAGTTTGTAAGAGCCCGGTAGTGGCAGTCCAGGTCCCCAAGCGTATCCTTTATGGAGGACAGGCTCTCTTTTCATCCGCCCCAAGGTCTGGCTGACCTGTCCCAGATGGCGGGTCTGAAGGGCCTGGTCCCTTCTCAGATTGGCGGGCAGAAGCTCGGCCACCCCCCTGGTCTTCTGGGACGACTTCCTGCCTCCAGCTGAGGCTTGTGGCCGGGGAGAAGGGGAGGCCCTTGGGAGAGGAGCCCTGTTGGGGGAGGAGTGGGAGGGGCTAGCCCTTATGGAGGGCTGGCTACTGCCAGCCAGAGAGGAAGACTCCTCCAAAAATAACAATCCACTGGCTGACATGACATCCTCCTCCTCCTCAAACTCCTCCTCCTCAACCTCCTCCTCTTCAACCTCCTCCGAGGACTCCGGCCTTGTCGGGGGGTCCTCATCAGGCTGGGATGGTGCGGTCAGCCCAGATGGCCCAGCACCCTCCTGCTCATCTGTGGATGACACAAAACATCCACAGGTTGGAGGATCCACACACTTGCCACATATTCCCTTTCACCCCCTCCCCCACACATGCTACACACCTGATAGGGAAAAACAACCTTACCTGGCATCACGCCTTCATGACTTGAGTCATAGCCGGGCAGGCCCTCCACCTGTTGTCTATGAAAGGTCTGGGCCACCGCACGCTCCTCCGCTGTCAGCCTAACAGGGCATGGTGGGCCCCCTCCTGTGGCCCTGGCATGGGCTAACATTTTGGCCAGCTTCTTTCTGACCAGACGCCGGAGGTCATTGATCTTCTTTTTAATCCCCGACCGTGTCCGGGTCTCCCCCCCGATGCATTCACCTCGTCAGTAATGTTCTGCAAGATATCACGCCTCCTGGCCGGGGTGGTGTTGGCACTCTCCGGGCCGTGGAGGAAACGCCCATATTGGGAAATGGCCCGGGTAAAAATTTGCTTCTCCCCCAAAGTAAAATTTAACTTCCTATTTCTCTCCGTCATACTCATACAAAAACTCTGTCCCAAACAATCAGAAAAAATCACTCACAAAAACAAGCAGGAAAAATCACTCACAAAAAAAAGCAGGAAAAATCAAGCAAGAAAACAAACGAACAAAAAACTATCAACCAAAAACTCTCACAAGCAGTCACCAAAAATCACTTACAAATATCTTCTAACAAACACTAGATCACACAGTCCACAAATATCACAAAGACAAACCACAACGCAACTAACAACAGAACAAAAGCACCTTGCTGTATAGGGAGAGATACAAAGGGATGTACTTTTGCAAAGGAAGTACGTTTCTGTCTGTCTATTTATGCTGTCTGCGTAGTTCACGATTTTGCCCTAGTCCACTTCCAATTTCACTGATTGCGCTGTTTCCGAATTGTGAGCATGCGCACAGAGGTGCTGACATGGTCTGCTTCAAGCGCGCATGCGAGAGCCGGCCGGCCCTTCATTTGCATGGGGTCACGGCTCATTTCAATGTAACACGCCCACGTCCTTCCCAATTTGTATTACTTCGCCTTGCGCCTCAGAAATAACGTTGTGCAGGCGCAAATTTCTGTGTAAAATCGACGAGAATAGGGTGATTGCGCCGCTACATTGCGCCAGTCTAACGTAAAGGCAGTGCGCTACGCCGGTCCAATAATTCGCAGATGTACCTGAATCTGGCCCAAAGTTTTCAAATGGAAAGACTTGCCACTAACACTCATGGACATATTGAATTTGTTAAAAATTATGTTCTTGCCTAAATTCTCATGTATTCTGTCTAATGCTCCAGTATATACTCCAAAACAATTTTTTAAACTGTAAATTCCTTTTTTTATGGGTCTCCTCATCTTCTCAGATGCAACTGTTCAATTACTGACTACTAGATGTGGTTTAGTACTCCCAGATTTACAGCTATGCTAATTTGCATCCAATTGAACAACTTACATTGGCAGATGTTTCCCTAACTTAATAATGTAGCTACAGCTTTGGAGGCAGCTATAACCATATCATATGAAGCACTTACAAATCTGTTAAACAGGAAGATGATCCCTTTAGTTATGGAAGTGGAAGTTTTATACCTACCTGAGAAAATATTCAGTCTTTGATCCAAGCGAGTTTCAGGTACCTTCCTTATTTTATCTCCCAATACTCCTCTGTGGTTTCCCAAACTGGAAAATGGGTATAATTGGATTTAATATGGTATTTAATATGCCCATCATCTTTTAAAAGATGATACTTTTAAATCCTTTGATATACTGAAAGAGGAGCATGGGATTTCTGACTCCTGGATTTATAAACATGTCTAACTCTGACATGCAGTGGTAAGACAATTCAGGAGGGGAGAGATTAGTCTTCCTAAGGGCCCTTTCACACGTGCGGACCATTCGTCCGTTTTTTCATATGTCCGTTTACGGACTGCAATGCTTCCCTATGGGATCGCAGATGTTAGCGGATGAGTATCATTCACCTCCGTAAAGCTCTGTTTTTTCGGACGGAAGAAAATCCTATTTTTCTTCCGTCTGGCGGATCGGATCAGATGAATATGGACATACGGTCCGTATTCATCTGATTCCCCATAGGGGAGAGTGGAGGAATGACAGGGCGGTCCCTACACAGTGTGCGGATTTTACGGAGAAATCCCCGCTGAGCAAACAGGCATACAGAGCGGATCAATACGGATCCGCTCCATGTGAAAGGGCCCTAAATTGGAGTCTTTGATTCTGAATCTGCAGCATAAGTTGATTTCTAACGATTATGCTGCTCTGGCTCTTTCTAATGAGAAAAAGTCAGAGAGACAGTTGGAATAGTATTCTTCCATAAGTAACAGAGGAGGCATGGACTGGCATATTACACACTTATTTACATATGGGAATTTCACACAATGATAAAATTATACAACTGACATTTTGCACCAAACTTACTGTACTGTACGACTGTTGCAGGAAAGAAATTTGCACTGTGTATGGCCTGCCTAAAGCCTCTTACACACACTTAGATTTTCGGATGACCGAAAGTCAATTATTTGTGGAATGCTAGTCTCATGTCGAGAAGTTACTCACAATGCAAAAATTTTCGTACAACAGAATTCAACTTTAGAAGTGACGTAATGTGTTGAATACAAAAAGCAGAAAAAATGCAGCACTGTGTGATACTGAACATTACAAATACAAAGATAGCGCCATACACAATTAAAAATCAATATTGCTAAAAAATTTAACTATGAACATAAACAAATATTTTTTTTTTTGTGTAACAAGAAAGCTCACAGTGAAATACCCATGTGGAAGAAAAATATATTTTAAATATATTTTAAAAAAACATTCCTAATATATTTTTCCCAAATATATTGCAATATATTTGAAATGCTACAATTTTGGCCAGATTCAATATATTTCAAAAATATATTTCAATATATTTGTGAATATATTATTGAATATATTGGGAAATGCATTGTGAAATATGTTGTAAATATATTCATAAATATATGTTAAATGTACTTCTGAATGGATTTAGCAATATATTTTTGCAGCCATAAATATATTGCAACGTGCATTTTTGAATGCATTGTGAATATATTCAGACATATATTGCTAAATGCATTCATAAGTACATTTAACATATATTTCTGAATACATTCACAATGCATTCCAAAATGCACTTTGCAATATATTTATGGCTGCAAAAATATATTGCTAAATGCATTTAGAAGTGCATTTAACATATATTTATGAATATATTTGCAACATATTTCACAATGCATTACCCAATATATTCACAAATATATTGAAATATATTTTTGAAATATATTGAATCTGGCCAAAATTGTAGCATTTCAAATATATGGCAATATATTTGGGAAAAAAATATATTAAGAATGTTTTTTAAAATATATTTTAAATATAAATGTACTGAATGTAAAATAAAAAAAAAAAATACATTCCTATTACATTTTGAAAGGCTGTGCATTTATATATTGTATTTTATATATTGTAGGCCTATAAAACCAGCAAATATTTGGAAATAAAAAATCAATAACACAGTACAATACACACAACTTTATTAGCATGTAAATATACAAAAACTACAACACAGAGAATAGAAAGTGTTAACTGTGGTAAATGACATTAATGACATCCAAGTTTATTTGTGGTATTCTGATGGTTCCCCATGTTTCCCTTCAGGTGATATTTCAACACCGCAATTTTTCTTGTAACAGCGTCACTGATCACACCATTTGAAGTCCCAGGAAACTTTGCCAAAGTGGCAGCTTTAAAAAGTAAATGGAAAATATTAGACTTATTAGATTTTCCCTGTGAATCAAAAGCCATATAAGACCCTTTTCACACTGTAGCGCTGCTAAAGCTCCGGCGGTTTTTGCAACACTTTTTAGGCGTTTTTTTTTTTTTAAAGGGAAAAAGTATAGTTTTTAATGCGCTTTTAAAGTGCTTTGGAAGTGCTGCCCATTAATTTCAATAGGCAGGTGCGTTTTAGGAGCGCTATTTATTGCGCTCCCAACCCGCCCCATATGCTGCTTGCAGGACTCTTTCTAATGTTCCGCAAACGCATCGCCCCAGTGTGAAAGTACTCATTGCACTGAAAGGGGTGCAGTTTCATGAGCTTTTTAGAGGCAATTTATAGCGCTAAAACGCCTGAATTCTGGCTCAGTGTGAAAGGGGTCTAATAGATGCAGCTTAGTAAATAAAACTAACAAAATTAAGCATGTAAAAAAAAAAACATCAAAATATTGTAGACTTTTAAAAAATCGGTATAAAAATCAACATCTTGCCTACAACTTGTCTTATTAGTTAACACTACTACCAGACTGAGAAAGATATCTTATTTTGACACAACAGTCAAATTGGCTTACAGTCTACATGTCAAAGCTGATGTTTTCATAGGGTCTAACTGTACCTGCTTCTCTCTTCTGTCACCTGCTTGGAGGCACTGCCTTAAAGGTTACATTTTATTGAAGTGGTTGTAAAGACACAAGGGGGCAGATTCACAGAGAAATGGATTATCGTAGCGTATCAGAAATACACTACGCCGCCGTTTTTTACCTTGCTCTACGTGGAATTCAGGTAGATTTTCTACGGTAAACGACGGCGGCGTAGTGTATTTCTCCCGTCGCAATCCATCTGCGCGAGTAGGGGGCGTGAAACATTTAAATTAGGCGCGTTCCCGTGGCGATCGATCTGCGCATGCTCCGTTCGCAAATTTCCCGCCGTGCATTGCGCGAAATCACGTCGTGACGTCATTCGTTGTTTATGTAGCGTACTTTACGGGCGATCCACGTCCCGACGAGTTACGTAAACAAAAAAAAAATTTAAATAAATTCGAAGCGGGAACGACGGCCATACTTAACATGGGCTACGTAAAGTTAGAGCAGCAAAAAGTTACGTATAAAAAAATAGACGAAAACGATTGCGACGCCCGCTCGTATGTTCGTGAATCCCCGTAAAAACACATTTGCATATCCCGACGCATCAAAACGACGCAAACTCCTCCCAGCGGCCGCAAATAGATGGCAGCGTAGATCCGAAGGCTTACGAAGACGTAAGCCTCTCGGATCGAAGCCCGAAGCCGCCGTATCATGGTTTGAGAATTCAAACTAGTGATACGCCGCGCGAAATTTGAAATTACTCCTGTCTAACCCCAGTTAGACAGGCGTAATTGTTTTGTGAATCTGCCCCAAGGTTTTTACCTTGTTGTATTCTATGCATGAAGGTAAAAAAACCTGCAGCAGCCCCCTATACTTACATGAGTCTCCTCTCGATCCAGCAATGTCCACGAGAGCCCTGTCTCTCCAGGGTCTTGCACTGCTGATTGGCTTTCTGTAGCGGTGGGAGCTATTGGCTCACGGTGCTGTCAATCACAGCCAGTGAGCTAATTAGGAGATGGGGTCAAGGCAAGGCTCAGTGTGTGATTGGACACACAGAGCTCTGGTTCAGGAGCACCGGCATGGGACCTGAGAAGAGAAGGATCTGAGCTGCTCTGTACAAATACCCTTACACAGAGCAGGTAAATAGGAGTAGGACATGTTTGATATTTAAAAAAAAAGAAAGACAACGTTTTAATGTTTCGATACCAAAAGAAAACATACCTGTTTAGGCCTTGAGTGCGACACTTGACAAGGAGATGAGCTCAAGTCTTCAGATGGGACAGAAGGTGATGCACACGATACACCCACACAGGATGAACTTCCACCATCATTCTTTAGTGCTTATAGCTGCGCTCGTTGTTTTCAAAATATCCATTACACCAGGCAACTCTATGGAAATGCATAAAAACTTTTTAAGTAACATAATGGCCTATTTTCCCACTATATCCATTAATTTCATTTGTTAGACTTGTGTAACAATGTACTTAAATGATTAGAGGGTTTCCTCCAGTCTGCTATTGACCCCCCCAGGAGGGTTTCTCCCAAGGTAAAAGTAAGGATGTTCCACAAAACAAAAATCTTACTTGTGCATATAGTATGTAGATACCTCAGTGCACTCACTGATACTATAATGAATGTAGTACAGTAAACTCCCAGTTACCCAACGATCCCCATTGGTACTGTTATTTCTGGTTGCTTGAGATCTAATAGTAACTCTCAAGCATCCACCTCCCATGGCACCTTACCCCCCTTCCACTTAGCAGCTAAAGGGGGTAGGGATTGAAAAATGTCACCAATACCAATTCACATTGAAAGATTGGCATCCAGGGGCTGATATGCCAAAAACGGTGCACAATAATTAACCAAAACAAAAAATCTGAGTGCACGGAAAAATTTGTATATAAATTCACAAAATGAATGTCCAATTATATGTATAAACAATGAGATGTTAAGCCAAATCGGTGATCCCAAAATTGTATGCCAACAGCACACAATTGGCAATCCAAACCTCAAAAGTTCTTAATGATATCACCACAAAACTCAGATATGATGATATGATGATCAGATACAGTGCCAGTTGAATGCAGTGATATAAAAAAAGGGAAGGTGGCCACCACCGTAATTAAGTTGTCTGCTTACCAAAGGCAAGTTGTCTCAGTTGTTGGTTTTCTTCTTTCAAGTGCTTATTCCGGTTTTCCATTCACCAGTTGTCAGTCTTGGTCAGGTGCTTAGACAGCGGCTGGCGACCCATCTGTCAGAATCTGCCAAAAAAAATATAAAATTAGCTTTCCACCTCCACACCCCCCCCATCCACACCCCCCCCCCCCCCACACACACACACAGCTAACCTCCTTCTGCACAATTTATTTGAAGTCAGCTGAATGTAAACAGCAGGTAGTGGGGGAACCATAGCCAGACTGCCATTGGCTGTTAAAAATGTTAAAATTAGGCTGACTATTGCACCCCCTTCCCACTCCCTGTGTTCAATCAGCAGAGGAAGACCTGAAGAAGAATGTTCTCCTTCAAATCATCTCCTTTGCTGATTGACAACAGGCAGTGGGCGGGTGTAATAGCCCACTAGCTATTGGCTACTGCAATTTAAAATAGTCAATAGCAACCTGGCTATTGATTCCCCTGCTATCTGCTCTTTTTTCCTGTATTCTGACAGTGGCCAGCGGCTGTTAGAATACAAAAAAAGGCCTAGGTGACTGTCAACTGACATCAGGCTATTTCTGGGGCAGCTGGATGTAAACAGAATATAAGTACCTCATATGCAGCATCAGGGGCGGGCTGCTGTCTGCTCATTGGTCTTTGCCAGAGCCAATGAGAGGGAGGAGTCAGCAGGAAAGGATCATGGGACATGTAGTCTTGAGTACCAGTGGCCAAATGGTGATTGCTTGAGAGTGGACTGTAGTCCGCAGCATGCCCGGGGGAAGGTAGAGAACACCAGGAGGCTGCAAAGGAGATCGAGGGAAATAAGAGGGGATCATGAGGTGGTAAGGACAAGTTGGAGGGATTCTGAGAGGGAAGAATTATTTCCCTTTTCGATGCTGGGAAGACATTGCAGCTGGGGACCCTTTCCTGGAAGCAGCAACACGGTCGGCCACAGGTTACTTGTCGCAGACCCCCTGATCTCCTGTGCGGGCAACAATACAAATGTGGCAGCCTGTGCATTGTGGGCATCGCTCCCCAAATCCCTGCCGCCAGCACCCATCCATGCGCCTGACCCCTTTCAGGATGCCGGGGGCATGGATTTCAATGGGGGGGGGGGGTGTTTCTTTTTTTTAGCACCTGACTAGAGCCAGAGGCTCTATTAGGCTTCAAAATAGGGTAGAGTCGGGGGGGAAAAGAGTGCAACCTGATCCCACCCAATTGTGTGACCATAGTGAGTGAATTTTATCTATTTTAACACTAACGTTCTTCCTCGCCAATCAGGAGGCAGGTGGTGAGACCAGTTTCCCAATTGGCCAAAGCATATGGCGATCCTATTGATGCCTAGTGCTTTGGAGCAACAAAGAGGAGGTGGACACCAGAGCCACTGCCTGCACAAACGAAGGAGAGGACACCACAGCCCCAGACCTGGATCGGGTAGGTTCCAACATGCTGGAAGCACGAGGGGGTGGGAGTTGTTAGAGCTGGCTGGGGGGGTTGTAAATCTGGTGTTTGCATGCGGGGGGAGGTGTGAGCTGTATACCCTGAGGCTATAGAAATAGGGTGGAGTTCAGAGTGAATTTCTACACCCAAGTAGAGCACTTTACAGACGATTTGAGGATTTGGTTAAACAGAGACAGACGGACGTAAGCCACTATAGACAGATCAACAATTCTGCTAAACCAGTTGAATTTCTATCCATGTATGGACAAGCTGGCTGTACTGAAGTTGATCTATCAATTGACTTAAATACAGCCAGCCTGTCTTTTTTATTTTCCCAATCATTGCTGGCTGTGAGCACTGACCTGAGTGAACTGGCAGGGGGCAGTCCCCATCAGAACACAAAAGAGCAGCAGGGGAGATTGCTGTACTAACATCAGATCCTTAGTACAGCAGCTCCAACTGGAGCTGTCTATTTTTTTCCCATTCAACTCACTGGGTTGAGCAGAAAAAAACAATAGTGGTGTGTACGAGGCAAGCAATTTTCTTGAGAAGTGGTCTCCCTGTGAGGACAATTTCAGGGAAATGTGAAGCAGGGTCTCTCTCTGTGCAGGCAATGTGGAGCGGGGTCTCGCTCTGTGTAGGGAAATGTGGAGTGTTGTCTCTCTCTGTGTGCCACAGAGGGTGACCCAGCCGGCCGAGACCCATCTGTTCCACTGCTGGCCTCTATCGTCTGCACTAGTTGCTAGGATCACCTGCTGTCTGGTGTCTAGCAACCAATGACGTTGCGATCCCGAGGAGAAAAGAGAGGCTCCGTGAGATCTAAAGGGGTCACATCCTTAGATCTCAGGGGGTTCATGCTAGGACTTGTACTCCATCATTAATTGGGGGTCACATCCTTAGATCTCAGGGGGTTCATGCTAGGACTTGTACTCCATCATTAATTGGGGGTCACATCCTTAGATCTCAGGGGGTTCATGCTAGGACTTGTACTCCATCATTAATTGGGGGTCACATCCTTAGATCTCAGGGGGTTCATGCTAGGACTTGTACTCCATCATTAATTGGGGGTCACATCCTTTGATCTCAGGCGTTAATGCTTGGACTTGTAGTCCTTCACTAGTTGTGAGGGGGGGGGTGTCAGGTCCTCAGCTCTGAGGGATTCATACAGGGACTTGTTTGCACTTTAGTTACTGGAGGCCATGATGGTACAATTCCCCAGGGGCCATGGAGGGCCACACTGTCCTCCCTGCCTCTCCCCCAATTCTGTGATAATGTAAAACCTTAAGACTGTTTTACCTAATCCATGGGCACCTTGACTGGACTTGCTCCCCAGGCCTAAGGCTGCAGCTCTCCACTGTGCAGCATGGTGACATGTTGTGGAAGAGGAGCTATATATAACTTCCTTGTAGCACTGTGCACATGCTGTATGGTAACTGGGAAGATACAGAATGAGAACTATTTAGCAGGGAATAGACAAATAAAACTTAACTCATGCACCAACCTTTCACAATTCTAATGTTATTTGATCAAAGACACTTACCTGATACAGACAGTTCTATCCAGCATGCTTCCAGCCTTCCACACTCCACAGACTAGGCCTTACCAGGAACAGGAAGTGAGAGGTGAAAGTTCACCCCTCTGGTTCCCACTTCCTCCCACACACTTGCTGTATTGATTCTTATTGCAGTCTCTGCTATAATACTGTTTAATGAATTTTCCCCCAGAGCTGGATTTACATATTAGGAGATTGTAGGCACAGAAATCATCCCCATCCCAATAAAAGGAACAAGAAATGGGGACAATATTTATACATGTAAGTAAGTGATGGGAGATGCATTCTAGAGATATACAGTATATACTGTACCTTCATTCTGCTATATATATATATATATATATATATATATGTGTGTGTGTGTGTGATATATATACTATGTGTGTGTATATACTGTATATATATATATATATATATATATATATACACACATATATATATATATATATATACAGTATATACACACACACATATATATATATATATATATATATATATATACACACACACACACACACACATATTATATATATATATATATATATATATATATACACGCACATATATACACACACACACAAATGCAGCTCTCATCACTTACATATTTATCTTCCAGCCCAGCCTAGTATTGACACACGGCAGCAGTGCAGCTTGGGCAGGGATATGACACTTAAAGCGGAGTTCCACCCAAAAGTGGAAGCTCCACTTATCTACCTCTTCCGCCCTCCATTGTTAGATTTGGCACCTTTCGGGGGAGGGGAGCAGGTCCCTATTATTCGCAGCGGGAGATCAGTCAGAAGTTCGTCCCCCTCCTCCCCCCGCTGCTGGGACATTCAGAAAGTGCAGAACACTTTGGGCATGCACAGTAGGGAACTGGCTGTGAAGCTCCAAGGCCAGTTTCCCCTAGGGCCAGTTCACACCATAGAACCGCAGTCCGCATGCATTCCATATGCTTTTCTGCATGCATGTTTTTGATTAATTCCAGTGCATTTTTCCCCCCTCTTTTTTCTTAACTTAAGGAATAAGGGCATGTGTATTCAGGTGCGTTTCAGTGCGTTTTTGATGTGCTTTACAGTGTTACAGTATAGTCCAGTGCAGGAAAAATTTGCATATTCTACTTTTTTTCTGGAATGCACTGGAACTGCAAGCACTGGTGTGAACTATGCCATTAAAAACCATATAACCTCCATGCAGAAAAAAAATGCACTGGACTGCATGTGGTGTGAATTGGCCCTTATAGGCAATGGCGGTGGCAGCACCCGAGAGCCGATGAAAACATTGGCTGGGGTGCCAACATCGCCGGATTCCAGGACAGGTAAGTGTCCTAAGATTAAAAGTCAGCAGCTGCAGTATGTGTACAGTGTGTGTGAACAGTGTGTGTGTTTTTGTTTGTGCTGGGGGGAACTTTAATATCCCAATTTCTTTTAATTGGCTGCTGGAATTACCCTTCGGCAGGTACCAAGTCCAAACAATGGACTTTAGTGTTGTCCCGATACCACTTTTTTAGGACCGAGTATAAGTACCGATACTTTTTTTAAATGTGTCCCCAAATGCAGCCATGCCCCCCCACATATTGCAGCCATGTCCCCCCACATATATTGCAGCTATGTCCCCCCACATATATCCAGCCATGTCCCCCCACATATGTGCAGCCATGTCCCCCCACATATTGCAGCCATGTCCCCCCACATATTGCAGCCATGTCCCCCCACATATTGCAGCCATGTCCCCCACAGATGGATCCATCCAATCCCGAGCAAGGGGGAGTGTCTATACACGGCTCCGTGCATAGACACTCCCCTTTGCTCGGGATTGGACAGATCCATCCAATCCCGAGAAGGGGGGTGTCTATACACGGCGCGGCGGGCATTCGAAGAATTCAAACGAAAGGTGCCTGTAATGCGTGCTGTGATGCACGGGGATTAACGCGGCGGCTTTGCGGTATGCGGCGGCGGCTTTGCGGTATACGGCGGTGGCGGGGGGGGGGAATATTCTATTTAGGTATCGGGGGTATTTGCGGGAGTACAAGTACTCCCGCAAATACTCGGTATCGGTCCCGATACCAATACTGGTATCGGTACAACCCTAATGGACTTAGTATAAAAAGAATATACAATATATATACTATATTGGCAAAAGTATTGGGATGCCTGCCTTTACACGCACAGGAACTTTAACGGCTTCACCTCCTCTGGGAAGGCCGTCCACAAGGTTTAGGAGGGTGTCTATGGGAATGTTTAACCATTCTTCCAGAAGCACATTTGTGAGGTCAGACACTGATGTTGGATGAGAAGACCTGGCCCGCAGTCTCCACACAAATTCATCCTAAAGGTGTTCTATCAGGTAGAGGTCAGGACTCTGTGCATGCCAGTCAAACCAATCCAAACCCAAACTTGCTCCATGTCTTTATGGACCTTGCTTTGTGCACTGGTCCAAATCATTTGGTGGAGGAGGGATTATGTTGTGGGAGGGAGGGGGGATTATGGTGTGGGGTTGTTTTTCAGGGGTTGATTTGGTCCCTAAGTTCCAGTGAAGGGAACTCTTAAGACGTCAGCATACCAAGACATTTTGGACAATTTTATGCTCCCAACTTTGTGGGAACAGTTTGGGGACGGCCCCTTCCTGTTCCAACATGACTGATCATCAGTGCACAAAGCAAGGACATAAAGACACTGATGAGTGAGTTTGGTAATAATAGTGCAACTTCTGATTCATGGATTAAACAGAACATTGAAGATTTATATCCAGAGTTTATCTCGGTACTCTGTAAGCAGATAAGATCCTTGGACTGTGGATGTGGATGTCTGTGAAGGTTCTCATTCATTCAGGTCAATCAATAAATCAAGGTAACTGGACTTGCTGTATTTTAAGACATTTTGCTGGTCACCCAACAAAGCTTTCTCAATTCAGAATGACTTGTACGAAAATTATTTGGGAATAGTAAGTGGATGCGAAAGGTTTATCTGCTTTGTATTAAATGGATTATGTGCTTAAAATCTAATGAAAAAAAAATATTTTATTTGAATCTTTTGGTTTTTATTTTTATTTTATTTTAAAAGAGTAAAACAAACCAAATTAAAATGGGAGTGGGTCTCTGATAAATGTATTCAGAATGTTATCAATGTTATAGTTTATTTTTATTTTTTTCAAGTCAATATTACAAAAATATCAGAAAAAATATATTTTAAAAATATATTTTCTGATAGATATCTTTGGAAAATACATTTCAATTATATTTTTGGAATGCATTTACAAATATATGTAGAAATATATGTTGAAATTACTTTTGTATATGTTAAAAAAGTCTAAAGAATAGATTTAAAAAACATATTTTCCAATGTATGTGTTAGGAAAATACATTTAAATTATATTTTTGGAATGCATTTACAAGTATATTTAAAAATATATGTTTAAATGCATTTTTTATATGTTCAAAAATATCTAGAAAATATATTTACAAACATATATTTTCAAATATATGCCTTTGGGAAATATATTTAAATTATATTTTTGGAATGCATTTACAAATGTATGTAAAAATATATGTTGGAATTACTTTTTTATGTGTTTAAAAAATATGAGGAATATATTTAAAAAATATATTTTCCAATATATGTGTTTGTAAATACATTTAAATTATATTTTTGAAATGCATTTACAAGTATATTTAAAAATATATGGTTAAATGCATTTTTTTTAGATTTTCAAAAATATCTGGAAAATATATTTAAAGCAATATATTTTCAAATATATGCCTTTGGAAAATATATTTTAATTTACATTTTGGAATAGATGTAAAAATATATTAGCGTAGGCCAATATATTGTAAATATATTTAAAATATATAATTTTTTTAAATAAATATATTGCAAATATATTTTTCTTCCGTATGGGTACATTTAGTATTATTCCTTAATATCAAGTGTCCAAATTTTTATCAATCCACAGAGACAAAAGTGCGAATTGGGGTATTACTGTCCAAAAAGTGACTCTAGTGATGATATTCCTGATCAGAAGAGGGTGACAACACACGTGACTCCTCCCCCCCTGTGTGAATGCGCTCATCTCCAACAGTGTGACCGCACACTTAAGTTTGGTCCACATAAGCAGTTGAACCACTCCTGGGCTCTAAGTGAAACTGGCTCAGCAGGAACCCACAGGAAAACCAAGAGAAGTTGTCCTTAATTTTAAAACAAGAAAGAGGCTAGTGCATTATGGCTAGTTTAAAAATGTATTTAGAAAACATAACATCAGGGTACTCCCACATTTTAAGTGCTTCCAGCACACCAAACTATAAAAGCATTAAGCAAAGGATTTCTCTCCAAACGACTTCCAAACTTGTATGTGTCAGCAGATTTTTCAAACAAGCATGTTCCTGAGCTCCTTCATCGTCCTGGCTCCTCCCTTACATGTGAAGACACAGGGGTTAATCACGTGTCTTCCTCAGGGGGATTCCTAACACACTAAACAGTATTTACAACATAATGTACAGTATAAGTACATTAAGTTACAGCTGCACTTTCCCACAGACTTCTATGATGTCTTGCGGCTTTGGTGCACTTACTTAAAACAGAACCGAAAGTGTGGGACATCATAGAAATCTATAGAAAAACTAAGCTAACCTCATGAAAACCACAGGTTAGCTGCGCCCTGGTGCGATCCGCAACAGTACAAACTCACTCTTACAAACAAAAGCATATTTACAATACAATGTACAGTACAATTATGGGGATAGTTCACCTCTCAGCTTCAGGTCTGGTCATACTAAATGTTTGTGTGTTCCAGGATAGAAAGAAATTACAGCTCCAAAATGTATATATCATCCTCTCCTTTTTGTAGAGTGGCTAAATGCAATGCTTCCTAGTTGGTTACAATCCCTTGAACATGTTTATTGGGTTCAGCCTGACTGGAGGATTCAAATAAGACTGCTGTTTTCACCTGTGAGATGTGAATGAATGAATGAATGAAAACTTATATAGATGTGATAGGAAAAAAAAATAGCCAGGTCTTTGAAGTAGAAATACTCACATTAACAACAACTAGGAGTAATATAATGTAGAAAGACACTCAATGGTTTAAATATAATCCCAAATATAAAAATACTGTACCTATTAAATAAATTACACAAGGAAAACTATACAAATACAAAAAAAGCATATTTACAGTACAGTGTACAGTACATGTATAGAGTTTGTTTACCTTTCGGCTTCAGGTTTGGTTATACTGAGTGCTCTGGTGCCCCAGGAAAAAGAAAAATAATTACAGCTTGGTAGCATTGTATTATATCCCTCTCTCCTTTTTTGTATAGTGGCTAATGCAATGCTCCCTAATTTGTCACTGCTCCTAGCAAATGTATATTGGGTGCAGCCTGCCTGGATGATTCAAATATGGCTGCCCTTTACAGCCATGTGAGATCTGATAGGGAAAAACAATGATCAGCTCTTTGAAGTTGAAATAGTTATAGTAACACCAACCGGAAAGCTATGAGTAGGATAATGGGGAAATACACGTAATGGTTTAAATACTGTATATTCCTAAATATCAAAATACCTATTGAATATACTACAGAAGCAAAACTATATGGTAACAATACATACTGACATGTAACTATTGGGTCTTGGAAAAAAATTGTCCATTCAGTTATTCCTTTATACAAAATGATGCATGAGGCTAAAGGATGTGAATATTTATTAAAACTTGGTTTAGATAGGTAGCAAATTCTGAAACTTTGGAACTTGGAAGATGTCGGATATGGGTGTAACTGATCTCTAATGTACACAATCTCTAATATTAACACAATCATTGTGCTATATTCAATGTTATAAATGGAATGCTTCAAGGTCAAGTGAAAAGGATAAGGTAAGGAATTTTTCATATTGAGAGTCCAAATAAAAAAAGGGTTTCTTTTCTTTAATCTTTTTATCAGTTTATTAATCACTTAAGTCCCTGGAAGGATTTACCCACTTCCTGACCAGGCCATTTTTGGCGATACGGCACTGGGTCGTTTTAACTGACAATTGTGTGGGCATGCGACGATGTACCCAAATAAAATGTATATTCTTTTTTTCACACAAATAGAGCTTGTTTTGGTGGTATTTGATCACCTCTGCATTTTTTTTTTTTGCACTCTAAATAAAAATAAAATGAATCAAATTTATTCATCAGTTTAGGCCAATTTGTATTCTGCTACATATTTTTGGTAAAAAAAAAAAAACAACCCAATAAGTGTATATTGATTGGATTGCGTAAAAATTATAGGGCCAGATTCAGGTACATCTGCGCATTATTGGACCAGCGTAGCGCACCGCCTTTACGTTAGACTTGCGCAATGTAGCCGCGCAATCACCCTATTCTCGTCGCTTTTACGCAGAAAATTGCGCATGCGTAACGTTATTTCAGAGGCGTAAGGCGGAGTAATACAAATTTGGAAGGACGTGGGCGTGTTACATTGAAATGAGCCGTGACCCCATGCAAATGAAGGGCCGGCCGGCTCGTGCCAATGCGCGCTTGAAGCAGACCATGTCAGCACCTCTGTGCGCATGCTCACAACTCGGGAACGGCGCAATCAGTGAAATTGGAAATGGACTAGGGCAAATTTGAGAACTACGCAGACAGCATAAATAGACAGACACAAACGCACTTCCATTGCAAAAGTACATCCCTTTGTTTCCCTTCCTATATAGCAAAGTGCTTTTGTTCCGTTGTTAGTTGCGTTGTGATTTGTATTTGTCAGATTTGTGTACTGTGTGATCTAGTGTTTGTTAGAAGATATTTGAAAGTGATTTTTGCTAAGTGTTTGTGAGACTTTTTGTTTGATAGTTTTCTGTTTATTTGTTTTCTTGCTTGATTGGTCGTGCTTGTTTTTGTGAGTGATTTTTGTTGACTGGGAGTGATTTTGGGTCAGAGTATGACAGAGAGGAAGAGGAAATAAAATTTTTCTTTGAGGGAGAAACAAACTCTTGCCCGGGCCATTTCCGACTATGGGCGTTTCCTCCACGGCCCGGACAGTGCCAACACCACCCCGACCAGGAGGAGAGAGATTTTGGACATGATCACTGACCAGGTGAATTCAGCGGGGGAGGGGGAGACACGGAACCGGTCTGGGATTGATAAAAAGATAAATGACCTCCGGCGTCTGGTCAAAAAGAAGCTGGCCAAAATGCTTGCCCATGCCAGGGCCACAGGAGGGGGCCCACCATACCGTGTTAGGCTGACAGCGGAGGAGCGTGCGGTGGCCCAGACCTTTCATCGGCAAGAAGTGGAGGGCCTGCCCGGCTATGAATCAAGTCATGAAGGCGTGATGCCAGGTAAGGTTTTTTTTATATCAGGTGTGTAGCATGTGTGGGGGAGGGGGTGAAAGGGAATATGTGGCAAGTGTGTGGATCCTCCAACCTGTGAATGTTTTGTGTCATCCACAGATGTGCAGGAGGGTGCTGGGCCATCTGGCCTGACCGCACCATCCCCAGGACAGCAGCCAAATGAGGCCCCCCCCACAAGGCCGGAGTCCGCGGAGGAGGTTGAAGAGGAGGAGGTTGAGGAGGAGGAGTTTGAGGAGGAGGAGGAGTCCATGTCAGACACTGGACTATTGTTTTTGGATAACTCTTCCCCTCTGGCTGGCAGCAGCCAGCCCTCCTTAAGGGGGAGCCCCCCCCTCATCCCCCAACATGGCTCCCCTCCCAAGGGGCTCCCCTTCTCCCCAGGCCACAAGCATCTGCTGGAGGCAGGAAGGTGACCCAGAAGACCAGGGGGGTGGCCGATCTCCTGCCCGCCACTCTGATAAGGGACCAGTTCCTCCAGACCCGCCATCTGGGACAGGTCAGGCAGACATTGGTGCGGATGGAGGCGAGCCTGTCCTCCATCAAGGATACGCTTGGGAACCTGGACTGCCACTCCCGGGCTTTCAGAAACTGCCTTAACGACCTGCAGACTACATCAGCAGGTGTTGGGCAGGATGTGAGGGCCCTTACCCAGGCTATCCAGGCCAACACGGCAACACTAGGTGCTGCCCTGGACAGAATAGCCGTGGCCTTGGAGGGCAGGCCACCAGGTGGGCAGAGACCAGAGTCCCCGGTTTACCCCCTCCCCCATGAGTCTCCCCAGAGGAGCCACGGCCGTGGCCGGGGGCGCCTCAGGCGTGGCTCACGTCAAGGGCACTAATTTGTTTTTCCCCTTTTTTTTTGGGCCTTTTTTTTTTCCTGGAAATTTTTTGATTTTGCTGGTAATTTTTTTTTTGTATTTTTTTTGGGGGGTGACATTCCTGCCGGAAAAGGGGTGTCACCCTCAATTTTTTTTTTGTGATGTGAATGTTTTTGGAATGTGGGGGTGATATTCCTGTCGGCAAAGGGGTGTCACCCTCAGTTTTGGTGGAGAAGGGTTCCCCAGGACCAGGGAGAAGTGATCCCCAGGTCCGTGTGAATGGTGTATGAATGTACAGTGACATAATTGGAGCCTTGGCGTGGCGTTGCTGCTCACAAGTCCTGCATGGTGGACTGGTGCCAATCCAATTTGATGAGGATGTGGGGTGTGTGTGCTAGGGACCACAGTGGTGTGCATGCATGCATTCTCATTGTGCCATGATTAATGTGTGTGTTTAACGTGCAAAGATGCTCAATGTGAGCTGTCTCCTGGCTGCTCTTCCCTCAGAAGACGGGGTAACCTCAGTTAGGGGGGGATTGTCTGGTTCAGGGGTCAGGTCATCACGTAGGTCAATCTGCAGGCCCTTTCATACTGCAAAGTTGTGCAGCAGGCAACAGGCACCAATGATATGGCACACAAAGTTTGGGGAATACAACAGGGTACCCCCAGACTTATCCAGGCATCGGAAACGTGACTTCAGGAGGCCAAAGGCGCGCTCCACCACTGCACGGGTTTGGGCGTGGGCTTCATTGTATATTTCCTCTCCTGGGGTTTGGGGGTTCCGGATAGGAGTCATGAGGGTCCCAGTGGATATGCAGAGTCACCTGTAAGGGAAAAGACAGGAGGATGTTAGTCATGCATGTGCTCGTTGTGATGTGTGCATCATGGGGGGGTACAGTCATGCCTGCCACCCATGTCACTCACCAACCAGCCAGGTGTCCCCATAGATATTCTGATCGAATTCCATTCGGATGGGGCTTTGATTGTAGATGTAGCTGTCATGGCTGGACCCTGGGTGTTTGGCACGGACGTGCCATATGAGGCCTTGGGCATCGACTATCACCTGTACGTTGATGGAATGCCAATGCTTCCGATTGCGGTACATGTGCTCTGTCTCCTGGGGGGGCTGGAGTGCCACATGTGTGCAATCAATGGCCCTCACGGTGCGTGGGAATCTGGCAATTCTGTAGAAATCTGTCATTGCCTTCAGCCGCAGGTCCTCAGTGGTTGGTTTGATGATGTGGTGGGACATGCGTCTGAGCATTGCAGGGACAACCTGGTGCACACATCTGCTCACGGAGGATTGTGACATCCCAGCCACCACTCCACTTGTATGCTGAAAAGAGCCACTGGCAAGGAAATGGAGTGTTGCCAGGACCTTGACCAGTGGCTGCACTGCATGTGAGCGTTGTGTTGGGCTGGTGATGTCCTCCTGCAGGGTTGTGGTTAATTACAGGATGGCATGAAGGCTCAATCTGAAGATGCGATACACCTCACAATCACTCATGCCAAACAGGTCTATGCGTGTGCGGTATATCCTCTCCCGTGCCATTCTCCGTGCCCTCATCCTTCTTTGCTCATCTAAAGTCAGTAGTATAGCTATGCGCGACAATGCCCCTGGCATGTTGGCATACAGATTGTTGTGCAACACGTGTGACTGCTCAGCTCCTCACTAACAGTGTTGCTTTCTCTGACATGTAGACGATTTTTCTAATTTTAGACCAGCTTTTATATGGTCTAATTTTAGACAGGACATTTTGCTGTTGCGCACACCGCGTAGCCTGCGCTGCACCAACATTGTTTTGTGCATCCGCGTAAGTCCCTCATTAGCATATTTGACTAGCAAATCAATGGTGTGTCTAGCGCAGTTTTGCGCGGATGGATGCGCCTGTCTAACGAAATTACACGCACATTTAGACTTACGCCGCGCATCTCCTGTTACGCAGGCGTAATCGCTCTGTGAATCTGGGCCATAGTGTCTACAAAATAGGGGATAGATCGTGGTGATCTGTGATTGTTAGCAGGACTTTGACATTGGGATGGATAGATCAGACACCTAACTGCCATTTTTGACACTTTTTTGGGAACCAGTGACAAAATTACAGTGATCAGTGCTAAAAATATGCACTGAAATTGTACTAATGGCACTGGCAGGGACGGAGTTAACATCGGGGGCAATCACGGGGTTAAGTGTGTTTACTAACTGTATGGGGGATGGGCTGCCTGGGACAACACACAGATATCTCTTCCTGCATAGCAGAAAGACATGATCTCTGTTTCATCCCCTGATATAACAAAGATCAGCCTTGTTTACTTCGGCAGATCCCAGTTCTGTCACTGCAGGGAACAATCGTAGACGGCCAGAGGACATTGAGTCCATGGGACCCACTGATTGGCTTCCCCCCACCGGCCAATTGGTGCATGCCCACAGATCGCCGTGTATGAGCCCGATGTAGATTCGTGATTCACCGAGCCAACCTGCCACAGTATAACTGTGGCGGCTGGTCGGCAAGTGGTTACATAAAGTTGTATACCAATCTTTCTGCAAAATTATACAGAAACATTCTACGATGCATAAATTGCTATTGGTTACTAGGTAATTGAGGCAGTCTGTATAGTATATTTCTGTTACTACCCTATGTTTCAAAGTATTTTTTTTTTCATGCTTGTACTGCATGTTGACATGTTGTAATTTTTACGGCAAATAAAAACTCAAAAAAATAAAAATAAAAAAACATGAACGGATCCATTGCACGGGGCATTTTTAGGCTCCATGCACACTGGAAGCTAAAAAAAACTTTAAAAAACGCCAGTAGCTTTGCAGGGAGCCTTTCAGAGTTGTTTAGCGTTTTTGCAGTAGCATTTTTCAGCGTAGCTTTTTTTTTGTTTCAATGGATAAAAAAACGCTAAAAAACGTTGCGTGTTTATTTAGAGTGTTTTTTCCCTCCGAAAAATGGCACTTTGAATGCAAATTTCTGGCGTTCAGAAAAAAGACCATAATTTGCTCATTAAGACTAAAAAACTTTCATGTGTGCATGGATTCATAGGCTAACATAGAATGTAGTTTATGGGCTTTTAAAAAAAAAAAAAAGCCAAAACGCCAATGAACAACAGTTTATCAGCTTCAGTGTGCATGGAGCCTCAAAGTGTTGTCCAATGTAATAGCTCCAGAAGCCATATTTAGGAATTTGTTTTTGTAAACGAGAGATAATGGCTAAAAGAGACAACATTTAATATTTAGTAGTAAATTTAAGAGTAAAATAAGTGAGAAAACTTGCCATTGTTTTTAGCTGCCCATAGAGTGAATGATCATGTGTTTTTTTTATAAATAACTTGTTATCTGAATTTTCTTTGGAAAACTGTATATTTTTCTTTCTTACTTTCTTTTATCTTTCTAGAGAACACTAGAATTCGCATTAATAGGGTACTTTTTGCAGTTATATTGTGCTATGCAGTAATTATAAATAAGAGCACTTTAGATATATCATTTTGTTCTGCATGAAAGAATGATTATAAAAATAATTATCTTTAAAGTGAAGATAGATTATACAACACGTAAGACATCAAAAGATTAGTAACTAATTATTGTAATTTATGCAATTACAGAGTGTGAAAAAGGAAATGTTGCTCATATTAGAGGACACTTTCATTAGAAACTATTACAATAATTGTTTTCTATTTTACTGTAATGACAAAAAAAGTCAATTTACATCTCTTAAGTGTAGCTTTCTTAAACTGTGGTTATTTAATTTCTGGTTCTGAAAATTATAATATCCTTATCTGGAATCAGCATTTCAGTTTCATATTTGTTTATGGAGGACTTAAACTAGTGCCAGTAAAAAAAAAAAGACTTGCAGATGTAAACTTAATATTGCTTTTCTCTGTTAAAAAATAAATACACTTAATATTGCGACATTTGAAATAATGTGATAGTTAACTCAATGTTCTGCAAGTCTGCAAATTTGTTAGCATGCCCTATGGAAAGCATGTATTCATCATGCAAAATTAACAATCTGATATGCTTTAAAGCAGAAAATGTATAACAATGTAATACCTGAATGTTTAATATAAATGTGGAAGAAATTGAGCCACTGCTTTCATAAGTTTTAGCTGAAGGTGGAAATCACAAAATACTCAACTGATATCGCCAGGAGGTGATTTACATCAACCATTTAAATGCCAGGACAGAGTTTATTTGCTCTTTTGAGAAATTTAGTTATAAGAAGCTTTAGCATCAGAAAAATTGTATAATGCTTTCTATCATGCATAAACATGACAATGCAGGATTGATAATAAACTAAATACAGTAAACAAGATGAACAATTGCAGCTGTTAATGCTCAGTAAAAAAAAGATTAGCAATAAACCAAGTGTAAACGTATGCTTTTTTTTTATTAGAATGACTTTCTATGCTAACCATAAACACCCTTTTTAGGAACTTTATATTTAGACTGCAATATGTCAGTTACATAGAAAATTCTCCACTAGGATGAATAAACTGACATACAGATGAAAATTAGGAAGATTCCTAAAGCCTTGTACACACGATCGGATATCTGATGGAATCTAATCCGATGGATTTTTTCATCGGATATCCGATGAAGCTGACTTTCATCAGTCTTGCCTACACACCATCAGTCAAAAATCCGACCATGCCAAAACGCGGTGACGTAAAACACTACGTCGTGTTGAGAAAAAGTAAGTTCAATGCTTCTGAGCATGCGTCAACTTGATTCTGAGCATGCATGGATTTTTGACTGATGGACTTCCACACAGACGATCGTTTTTTTCTATCGGTTTTTTATCCATAGGAAATATTTAAAACATGATTTCTTTTTTTTCACCGATGGAAAACAAACTGATGGGATCCACACACGATTGGTTTGTCCAATGAAAACAGTCCATCAGTCTGTTTTTATCGGACAAACTGATCGTGTGTACAGGTCTTAAATGTTAATACAGGTTCATGACATGTCTGCTTCCACATGTGCACACATAGATACTGGTCCCTTGAATTGGCTCTAGGGATCAATGTTGCCTGTCTGCTCTTTGTAAATGCCAAGGGTCATGCTGCTGCTTCACTGTCCAATGGATAGGTTAAATGTGTAGTGTAGCACTGGTAAATTAGGGAATAAACATAAACATCTATCAAAAAGTTGAGTGTGGTAGATGTGAGCAAAAATTGTCTTTGTTGAATAACAAAGTCTTTGAAGGTTTTTTATATATATATATATATATACAGTGCAGAAAATAAGTATTTGAACACCCTGCTATTTTGCAAGTTCTCCCACTTGGAAATCATGGAGGGGTCTGAAATTGTCATCGTAGGTGCATGTCCACTGTGAGAGACATAATCAAAAAAAAGAATTCCAGAAATCACAATGTATGATTTTTTTAACTATTTATTTGTATGATACAGCTGCAAATAAGTATTTGAACACCTGAGAAAATCAATGTTAAAATTTGGTACAGTAGCCTTTGTTTGCAATTACAGAGGTCAAACGTTTCTTGTAGTTTTTCACCAGGTTTGCACACACTGGAGGAGGGATTTTAGCCCACTCCTCCACACAGATCTTCTCTAGATCAGTCAGGTTTCTGGGCTGTCGCTGAGAAACACAGAGTTTGAGCTCCCTCCAAAGATTCTCTATTGGGTTTAGGTCTGGAGACTGGCTAGGCCACGCCAAAACTTGATATGCTTCTTACAGAGCCACTCCTTGGTTATCCTGGCTGTGTGCTTCGGGTCATTGTCATGTTGGAAGACCCAGCCTCGACCCATCTTCAAAGCTCTAACTGAGGGAAGGAGGTTGTTGCCCAAAATCTCGCAATACATGGCCCCGGTCATCCTCTCCTTAATACAGTGCAGTCGCCGTGTCCCATGTGCAGAAAAACACCCCCAAAGCATGATGCTACCACCCCCATGCTTCACAGTAGGGATGGTGTTCTTGGGATGGTACTCATCATTCTTCTTCCTCCAAACACGGTTAGTGGAATTATGACCAAAAAGTTCTATTTTGGTCTCACCTGACCACATGACTTTCTCCCATGACTCCTCTGGATCATCCAAATGGTCATTGGCAAACTTAAGACGGGCCTTGACATGTGCTGGTTTAAGCAGGGGAACCTTCCGTGCCATGCATGATTTCAAACCATGACGTCTTAGGCCTTGTACACACGAGGGAATAAATCCGCTGAAACTGGTCCGACGGACCATTTCATCCGAAAGATCCGGTCGTTTGTATGGTCAAACGGACCGTTTCGGACGGATTTTTCCAGCGGAAAAATTCCAAAGCATGCTTTGAAATATTTCCGCCGGACCCATGTCCGTCGGATATGTCCGCTCGTTAGTACACAAAAGCCTCGGACAAAAAACCCGCGCATGCTCAGTCAAAACGATGGGACGGGAGCACTCGTTCAGGTAAAACTTGCGTTTGTTTGGGACCTGGCACATTCGTCACCTAAACTCTCTATATAGTGTTCCGTTTCGATCGTTTTTTTGTGCTTTCTTCTCTTGCTAGAATGAACCCGTTCTTTTGTCCAGATGTCACATATTGCTAGCTTGCATTTTCATTATTTATTTTTCTATTTGACACAGTTTGCTTGCCAGATGTCCCCACATTTGTTTATGTTCTCCACATTTTAAAAATTTCTCTTTGGACTTAATGTTGAGTATTTTTTTTTTTTTTAAGATTTGGATTTAACGTGTTTGGAATATTTCAAATTTTTTTTTTTTTTCTTGTTTCATCCTTTATTTTTATTTTTTTCACAAAAATGGACGCTTCTTTGGGGTTTACCAAGTTCAAACATAAAAGGTCCCCCCCCCCCCTAAAAGGAGTTTGGGTCCTTTGCAAATGCCACATTTTGTTTGCCAAATGTCTGATGCTTACTCACCACAGTATTAAACACAATAGACAAGGTTTGAAAGTAAATACAAAAGCCATTTATTTCCGGCCAAAAAATAAATTATAAATCACCAGAACGGCAGCACTTGATGAGATTGCAACATACATGCATACTTGGCAATTACAACATGATGAAGGACAAATTAAGTAACCTCAGGAGTCAATATCAAAAATCAGGATCAGCAGCACATGAACAAAGGAACCCAAGCTGTGCTACTACAACGAGCTCAGTTTTTTGGACAATAAACTGGATGGCAGGGATTCATCTTCTCGACTTCCTAGCAGACTTCCTTCCAGCGAAACTTCCACGGGTCCGTCCACGGAACCTTGCAGGTGGGGCTGATGTGGCAGGAGGAGGATGAGGATGATGGGGAGCAGGCCAAGCTGGATCCCACAGCACAGTGTCCCTGGTCAGCTCGTTCCTTTTCATCCTGGCCAGGACCTGATTTATAATGTCCTTGGCCAGGCTTTTTTGCTCCTCCCCCCCTTGGTTCAGCTCATTGGCCACAAATGCGCTATAGCATTCCGTTGGGTTGAGGGGGGCTCTCATGATTTCGGCAGCCTCCCGGATGACCTGAAGGCTTTCATCATGCACCTCCCTTCTGCGCCTCTTTGCAGCTGGTGGCCTCATTTGGAGGGGAGGAACTTGGCTGATTGTGCTCAGCCTGGGCCTGGGGACCTGCTGCACCTCACTTGACCCGGCCTCCTCCTGGCTGCCACTCACCCCTTCCGCCTGGCTGACATGGGCCTCAGGAGCTGCCACCTCCTGGCTGGTCTCTTCTTCCTGTGTATAAAAAAGGCAACATGTTGTAATTTTTGGCACAATCAAGCACACACATTTTATTTCTCTAGACTTTTTTAGTTAGTATTAATTTCAATTAAACAGACTGTCCTTCTGACCCCTGCATTTGGCATCCCTGTTTGTTTTTTGTTTACAAGATCAACTCACAAATTCAAAATAAATAGCAGCACAAAACTAGTTTTGAAAATACTAGACCTCACTGAAGATGGCCAGATCTGGCTCCATGTCAGCCAGCCCTGCTTCTGATTCTGCAGGGCTCCTGGGATCCGGGGAAGTTCCGCTGGGAGGAAGTGTTGAAACCGAAGCCCTGCCATCCAGTTCATCATTCAAAAAACTGAGCTCTTTGTAGTACCAGAGCTTGGGTTCCTTCTTCTTAGCTGCTGCTGATCCTGATTTTGGATATTTCCGTTTTTTATAGACATTCCTGTAGCTTCTCCTGAGGTTACTGAATTTGTCCTTCACCATGTCGCCTGTGCAACTTGGCACCCAAGTGTGCAGGTATGTCGCAATTTCATCAAGTGCTGCCTCTCTCTTTCCAGTGTCCAAATAATGGGTGTGTCTGGTGTCCCAAAGAAGGGGCATATCCCGATATCGGGCTATTAATTCCATTGTAGCCTCCTTCCCTTTCAGCAAATCCATTCTTTTGGGCTGCTTATCGAAATGAAGCTTCTCAATAGTAATGTCTAGAATAGAAATTGCCAATCAAACACAAAGCACAACTTTCCAAAGGCTCAGCTTTGTCATTCTTAAAATATGTGCACATTCATTCATTTTAGAGCATCTACTTTATACAAACACAGTGTCTTATGCTGCTACATAGCTGGCCTGCTCTGCCGCAATGTTGTAACCCCCAAAAAGTTGGCATTCAGAGTCCATGTTGCAAGTTGTAGCATGTAGTTAAGAACACATCCACCATGAATATGAATGCTAGCATTCACCTCAAGGCACTAGTTCATGTGTAGCTATCATGCCCCTCAGCATTGATGGCAGAAAACACTACCTACTTATCTCTGTCCAACCAATACACAACACTACTGGCATGATCTGACAGCATACTCAAAAATACAAATAAAGAGGAAAGAGCATTCTCTACATATATCTTGATGAAGTGATGTGTCCAAGCACTTTACTCTCTAAATGTTATGGTGGGCCCCAAAATACATAAATAACAGTGGCCTAAAAAGGGTGCAAACAACATCTAAAAGCTCCATCCCCCATGCCTGTTCAAATTATATGCCTGATCCGATGTTTGCATTTACCTTCGTCTCTCTCTCTCCTCGTTTCCGCTCGAGTAATCTCCGCGTAACCTACGTAATCACGTCGTTTCCATTATATTCCCCACGCAATCAAGAAACGCCACCCTCGTCTCCACCCATGACGTACCAATTTCTGCTTTCCACGCCCATCTGCAACGTTGATTGGAAAATATGGCGATGTCACACGAGCGCACATTAGCCTCTGATCGGGATCAGGAAGGGACACAGGCCGGAACGTCCCGATCCAGGCCAAAACGTTACAAGGCCACAAACATGTCTCTACAAGAGATGGTGGAGTTGGTGTCCATCCTGCGACGGAAGGACTATGATGGTGAGCATGGCCCATACAGCACCCCTAACCGGAGGAAGTCTAAAATTATGGATAAGGCAGCAAGGAAACTTTATGAGATGTTTGGGGTCACCAGGTCCAAAGAGCAGCTCCGGAAACGCTGGTCCGACTTAAAACTGCGCGAGCCAGAGCAGTATCGCAAAATAAAAAGAATCATAGAAAAAAGTAAGTACTTTAAAATGTCTTTGGAGTGCCTATTTTTGTCGGAAATGTTTTGCCATGTATATTTCGCCATCTGCCTCGTTGGCCTGCTTGTATTTTTTAAACCCTGCCTTGTAAATTTAGTAATGTTTGTCTAATATAAATCCGACGACTTGCCACGATCGTAGTCAACATCGTTCCAATCACATCGTTTATCCTCAATCCGCGGTTCCAGGAACATCACACCTGGACGAGGCTATTTGGCGAAAAACATCGTTTTCAGAAACAATGTTGAAAATATGATGTGTTTGTGCAAACTAATAAGTTTCTTTAAAAAGGCAATCAGGATTCAGTAATTCACACAGTGCTGAGATAACTTAATATACAGCTGTTTGGACATCTGTAATTTAGAAAACCTGTCTACCCACATAAAATAGTAATTTGGAGTTTAGGAGAAGGGACTCCAAAAAAGACTTATTCAGGAGGCCAGCCATGTGTGTCACTTCCCCAAAAAGCCTCATTATATCGCAGCTAGGGAGACATCAGCTAGCAAAAAAAAGGAACATGGTTTGTGCTGTAATAAGGCCAAAACTAGAATTGTAACGCCACTTCTAAGCAATGTTTGCAAATTAGTCCCTCCAAAAAGATCTGTTTGCTGATGTTTTTTTTTTTTTTTTTTTTTTAGGGGAAAGAAGAGGACAGCGCTATGAGGAGTCAGGGAGGCCCACACTGTCTCCCAAACGGCCCGAAAAAATTGTTGAGCAGGAGGATGATGAAGAAGGAGAGGAGGAAGAAGGAGAGGAGGAAGGGAGAGAGGAGGAAGGCGGATTGGTGGAGGAAGGCGGATTGGTGGAGGAAGGCGGTTTGGTGGAATTTGGCGGATTGGTGGAGGAAGGCGGTTTGGTGGAATTTGGCGGATTAGTGGAGGAAGGCGGATTGGAGGAGGAAGGCGGTTTGGTGGAATTTGGCGGATTAGTGGAGGAAGGCGGATTGGAGGAGGAAGGCGGATTGGTGGAGGAAGGAGAAGTTGAAGAAGAAGGAGAAGTTGTAGAAGATGTTGAACTTGTCAGTACAACAGGTCAGTGACACCCCAGCTTTGCAGGGAAAAAGAGATGTAGATAGGCCTGGACCTTACTTACTTACAATGTTGTGTTTTTCCTTTGGCATTTTTAGGGGATGAAGATGGGATTAGCACATCTGTCGCTCCTATTTTTTCTCGTGCAAGTGCACAAATCCTAATACAGCAGATAATGGAGTGCAGCACCGATCTGGCCAATATGAGGGAAAGGATGGTGGTGATGGACCAAAACTTCAAAAACATGCTCGATATTTTGGGACGTATATAGAAGACTATCCCCCCCAGCTGCCCCCCATGCCCCCCCTGCCCTCACCCCTAACCACCCCACTCTCAAAGATGTTGTATAATGTTCGTTTAATATCCCCCAAAATTTGAGGAGGCACACACACACACGGGTTTATTTACTGAAGCTATAAGGGGCAAAAGCAGCATCACTTGGCATATAAAACAATCATCTTCCATGTTTGGATGCGAAGTCTTAATTGACTAAGCTTAATTTAGAAGCTGATTGGCTTATATGCACAAATAAGCCGGAGTTTGGACTGTTTAGTAAATAAACCCCAATGTCTGTTCACATGTGCGATCTGCCAGCACAGGACATTAATTGTATGTGCTTTGTGGGTGCAACCCCTTCCTTACTAATCAAGTAGGTGACAGAAAGGGGTTGCACCCACAAAGCACATACATTGATCACCCATGATGGCAGATAGCACATGTGAACATTTCGCATGGGATCTCATGTGAAAAAACACCATTTGGCCCATCACACACACACAGCATGTGTGCATCCTCAAATTTTGGGGGATTCCGGCGTGACCTAAGACCATGTTGTCTGGGTTTGTTATGCCAAATAAAAGGTTGAACTTTGTAAGTTCGATTGTTAGATATGTTTGTCAAAACCACAAAATATTTTTTGAATAAATAAATACTTTCTAAACCAAGTTTTCTAATTAAAACACAAAAATGTTCGTAAATAAAAAACAAATAAAAAAAACTTTTAAAAACACACACACACCAGTGGCTTCTTATTTCTAACCTCAATACCCAGTTTGTAGAAGAGTGACTAGAATGTGCAATTGTGTGTATTTACTAAAACCTGCTAACTAAATTGGGCACAAGAAATGCACTAGTTTCAGAACCTGGAAGACAGATAAAAAGAGAAAAAGCAATAATGACAAACAACTGTATAAAGTCCAATGGTCAAATTATTTATTATTTATTGGTAATATTTCTTTATTTTGGGGGCCGAATTATAAAGAAATATTAATCTGGCATAGCTATGGCCCCCCGACCCATAAAGTACTCAACATATTTGTCGCGTACCTCACGAGCAGATTGGGTGACCGAGCCAGCGCGACCAGTGTCCAGCCCAGGAAGGGTATCTGAGGGTAGTCCTGCCTCAGCACCGATGTTGGGTAGGTACGTCTGGGAATGCCTGCGTAAAAAATTATGCAATATGCAGCAGGCCAAAATAACAGAGTTAAATTTATATTCCGCCAGATGTATCGCTGTCTGGAACAGGCGGAACCGGCTGGCGAGTATCCCAAAGGCATTCTCGACTACCCTCCGGGCCCTGGCCAGCCGGAAATTGAAGACTCTCCTCTCCGGGGTGAGGGTCCTCTGGGGAAAAGGCCGCATGAGGTGAGGTCCAAGTCCAAAAGCCTCGTCCGCTAAAAAAACAAACGGAAGTCCTTCCACATTGTCTTCATCCGGTGGCAGTTCAAGACCACCAGTTTGTAGACGCCTGTAAAATTCGGTCCACGCGAACACTCCCCCATCAGACAGCCGGCCATTCTTCCCCACGTCCACATACAAAAATTCGTAGTCTGCCGACACCACCGCCATCAACACGATACTATGAAAACCTTTGTAGTTATAATAGTACGAGCCCGAAAGAGGTGGCGGCACTATGCGGACGTGCTTCCCATCAATTGCCCCTCCGCAGTTTGGAAAATCACAACGCTGGGCAAAGTGGGCAGCCACAGTCTGCCATTCCTGCGGCGTGGAGGGAAACTGTGGGGACAAAAGCAAAAAAACAAATTAGCACTTTGGCACAGAAACAACATTGCAAACACTAGTAAAATAAAATCATTCGGCAACATCACGGTATTAACATTTCCAAAAATTAGTGTATAGAGAGTATTTAGGGCAACAAATCTAGAGACTATTATTATCAGACTCCACATCACGCTGATGGGGCAATACACTTTTTTAGAGGGAGGGAGTTGAACTACAATGGAGCAGGACACCAAATAAAAAAAAAAGGTGTTTTTGTCCCTAGGAGATGATGCTGGACAGGTTAGTAGTGTTGAAGGTAAAAATATGCAGGTAGGCCAAACCATATTAACCTGGAAAGCTTAACAACATGCATGGGGAGAAAAGGGAACATTAAGCACACAGCATATTACAATCATGGTGACTAGGAAAACCAACACAAAAAGGTGAGAAAAATATGCAAACATTATTAAAGACACAGATTGTGATGTTAAAGGAGGAAACTTACCTTAATAAACTCCTCCTGCATGACTTGTATGATGGCAGAACACGTCTCCGGTATGATGATCCCAAGCGCCTGGGGAGAGATGCCTGTTGAGAACTTGAGGTCCTGCAGGCTCCTCCCAGTCGCCAGGTACCGCAACGTGGCAATAAGCCTCTGCTCAGCCGGAATGGCTTGGCGCATCACAGTGTCCTGCCTCGTGATATAGGGGGACAGGAGATCCAGCAGACGGTGGAAAACGGGGTCCGTCATACGGAGAAAGTTCCTGAAGTCATCAGGATTATTCTCCCGGATCTCCCTAAGCAGAGACATATGAGAGAATCGATTACGCTGCCGCAACCAATTCTTGGCCCAGGAACTCCTCCTCCTACTGTTCCTGTCCAAATCACTGGAATGCACACAGACTCCAGAACAAAACCCATAAACAGCACGAACTCGTGAAAAGTTGCGCTGCTGCTCCATCATGGCTTCAAACCGGCCGGCTGGTCAGTCAAGAACACACTCAAACAGAAAGCACCCCCAAATCCAGCAAGACCTGCAAAGATCGCACGTCAAACAGATACGACCGTACAGGACGGCACTGCAAAGCAGAAACGCCGCGTACGGCGACACTGAATGACAAATACGAGCCCACAAGCACACACTGAACCTGAAAATACGACCTGTTAAGCGCGGAGACTGAAAAGCACGAATCAGCTCTAACCAAACCTTCGCTAACACCGAACTAGCAGAAGCGGAACAGAGGGCGGCGCCGATGGCTTCGTCATTCCCCTTTATAGTGACGTTGTACGTGGTTTACGTGCCCGCGTTCTGGTCCGCTGGGATTTCGGTCCGATGGTGTGTACGCTCATCAGACCAACGGACAAATTTGACTTATCCGCTGGGAAATATCCGTCGGATGTTTCCGACCGGATACATTCCCTCGTGTGTACAAGGCCTTAGTGTATTACCAACAGTAACCTTGGAAACGGTGGTCCCAGCTCTTTTCAGGTCATTGACCAGCTCCTCCCGTGTAGTCCTGGGCTGATTTCTCACCTTTCTTAGGATCATTGAGACCCCACGAGGTGAGATTTTGCATGGAGTCCCAGTCCGAGGGAGATTGACAGTCATGTTTAGCTTCTTCCATTTTCTAATGATTGCTCCAACAGTGGACCTTTTTTCACCAAGCTGCTTGGCAATTTCCCTGTATCCCTTTCCAGCCTTGTGGAGGTGTACAATTTTGTCTCTAGTGTCTTTGGACAGCTCTTTGGTTTTGGCCATGTTAGTAGTTGGATTCTTACTGATTGTATGGGGTGGACAGGTGTCTTTATGCAGCCAATGACCTCAAACAGGTGCATCTAATTTAGGATAATAAATGGAGTGGAGGTGGACATTTTAAAGGCAGACTAACAGGTCTTTGAGGGTCAGAATTCTAGCTGATAGACAGGTGTTCAAATACTTCTTTGCAGCTGTATCATACAAATAAATAGTTAAAAAATCATAAATTGTGATTTCTGGAATTTTTTTTTTGGATTATGTCTCTCACAGTGGACATGCACCTACGATGACAATTTCAGACCCTTACATGATTTCCAAGTGGGAGAACTTGCAAAATAGCAGGGTGTTCAAATACTTATTTTCTGCACTGTATATATATATATATATATATATATATATATACAGTATGTATTTATACTATATTAATGTATTTAAAGTGTGCATTTAGCTGTATGCCTGGAGTTCTAGTGTTCTAGTGTGCATTAATGATGAATCAAAATAATTACTATATACACTTAGGCCTCGTACACACGAGCGGACAGATTTGTTCAAATCTGTCCGTCCGACAGATTTGAACAAATCTGTCTGCTGGGATTTTGGTTTGCTCGCGTGTACACACGAGCAAACCAAAATCCCCGCCAGCAGACGGCGCGCTGACGTGTCGGTGACGTGGTGGTGACGTTGACGCCGCCACGTCACCGCACCAGGAAGTAAAACACTTCCGCGCATGCGCCGAATCCATTCGGCGGCGGTGCGGTGGCGGTGCGGGACAACATGTCTGCTGGTAAGTGTACTAACCAGCAGACATGTCGGGCGGACAGATTCCCACCGGATAGATTTCAAAGCATGCTTTGAAATCTGTCGGGTGGACAAATCTTTCTGCTCGGCCGTACACACGATCGAATCTGTCTGCTGAAACGGTCCAGCGGACCGTTTCCAGCGGACAGATTTGATCGTGTGTACGAGGCCTTACAGGGTAGGGCAGACATTAATTCCATTATGTAGAGCAGAAAATAATACTATTTTTAAAGGAAGAATATTTTTTTGGTTCAACTAATGTTGTAAAAAAAATGGAATCTACACCCCACCCCATAGAGTTACTTTTAACAAAAACCCAAAGTTTTGCTTTTTTCCCACACAAGCTTTTTTTGCACAGAATTTCTCAGAAAAATGCAAAATACATAATACAGTCTTGAAATTGTAATTCAAAGAAACTGAATATGTAAATACATATTTTTTATTATTTTAGCATAGTTTTGGGGGGCAAAGTAATAGTTAATTTAACTCAAACATCTGCTGTCATTTTAAGAATCTTTTCCTCCTACGTCTAGCATTTTTAAATGTGCATCTGTGAAAAACAATTTTCTCTGCATAAAATACTGTAATTTAAAAGAGAATCCTACAAACCTGTTCTATTGTTTTATTGTAATCTGTTGTGTTGTAGTCTGTTGTAGATCAAAAAGAAACGTTGTATCGGAAATGGAAAATTTAAAAAGGAACTGCCATATGCTCACATAATTTGTAATAAAAACATATTTGCTATTCTACAGCTTCCCTCCAACTACCTTTCATATTATTTTATATACAGTATACTGGGATTATATACTTTCCAAATATGCTGCAAAAATCTCCCTCCACTAAGTCTGGCTGCATTCATTTTAACTGTTGGCAACTGAATTTACACAGACATGCCCACTTATGACTCATCCCCCCTCCCTTCTTGGCAAACTCTCACAAAAGTGAGAGAGAGCTGTGCACGATGCCTAGGCTTTTCACCAAACGAGGAACTGGAAGTGGGCTGTATATGGTATTTACTATCCAAAGTTAAAACAACAAAATGTTGAGACAATGGGCGAGTTCAGAGGGTGGTGATAAATGGGGAGTTATCAGAATGGTCTGGTGTGGAAAGTGGGGTCCCCCAGGGTTCTGTCCTGGGACCAATCCTATTTCATTTATTCATAAACGATCTGGAGGATGGGATAAACAGCTCAATCTTAGTATTCGTTTGAATATTTTATTATGTTTTCATAAAGCATAACAAAGGTCATAAGAATAGTATCATTCAAAAATGGTATGTTCCTTAACTGACACTGTGGAAAAATTTGAATCAGTATGGGAACCGTGGGCCACTTATGTTGGTGCCCCCAGATGATTGCATTTCATTACTTTATGGTGGGTGTGGGCCCCGGGGGCCGGCAGGGTTGGGGAAAACCTTGCCTTTACATTTCTCTCTCCCCCTCTCCTTCTCTCCCTTCTCCTCCTATTTCCTACTTTTCTTTTCTTCCACTTTTACCTGTTCTTTGGAGCTCTCGGCTCTGTGGGATCTGCTAAGAGCCCAAGGATTGTTTCTGCTGAGATCTATCACATAACACCATAAAACCATTCAAGGTTGGACTAAACGTTTGATTTCCTGACTAACCAATGTGAGTATAACATCCAACCTGTACAAATCACATGTTTTAGTTAAAAGGGAAAGAAGAGGAGGAGCTGCGATGGCTCAACGCGATTGGCACTGCGCTGACAAGCCGTTCACCTCTGCAGCTAAGGGTTCGGATCCCGGTCTCGGCTGCATGTGAATTGAGTTTGGTGGTCTCAGCCCGGCTCCCGGTGGGTGTGCTATGCGAGGTAAGCCTGCGCTTAGTACGCCCACCCCCCTCCCACAAAACCACCACAATTACACGCACTCGAAATTGGGTTAACATGCACGCACTTTGGCCACGCGGTCTCTAAACAGGGCTGGCTGAGCTGGCTAGGACCTCTCACTCACTCATAGGGGAGTCCCTCTGCCCCGTTGGCTTTAAAGCAGAGCAGGTAGGGCGGGCTGTGTGGGAGGACCCCCTCACACCCGCAATTGCCACCTGGGGGCATGGAGAAAGATGGCAGATTGCCTCTCGGGGAGGCCTGCCTACTACCAACGCCTGCAGTCCGGCTCCTCTCTCGAGTACACGCACAAAAATACACTTTAAAAAAAAAAAAAAAGGGAAAGAAGAAGGAAAAAAGAGTCAAAATTGTAGTTTTGACTGGGTGACATGCGTTATGTTTTTTACTTCCAAATTCTGAACTCACCCAAGACATTTACTTTAGTTTTTTTCTTTATTTTTTTTTCCATGATTCTCAGCTATTGGTTATTGTTAAGACTTAATTTTCCTTAACTTCTTGTTTTAAGGTTGTAATGATCACCACATTCATTGTATGGTTTATTGTTTTCTCTGATATTATACAATAAACATATTGAAAGAGAAAAAAAAGAATAGTATCATTCATATTAGTACAATACAATGAACATATTAAAATGCAAAACAAGCAGTTAGAACTATGCTTCTCTCATGAAGTACTGTATATACAGGCATACCCCACTTTTACGTACACAATGGAGTTTATTTACTAAACCTGGAAAGCGCAAAATCAGGCTCACTTCTGCATAGAAACAAATTTTCTCCACGGGTGACTATGACCTATTTCCATACAGTCTATACTATGAAAAGTCTTCTTTGTTTTTTTTCACTGAGGAAAACATCATTATGACGATTTAAAGTGAAGTTTATACATCATCCTTAAGGCTGTTTTTGACCTCAAAGGGTCATATCATCTGGTAAGGGTCAGTGTGTACTGTGTCCCACGGTGAAGGGTTGCCACTGCCCCGTGTCTATAATTTAGTTAATTTTTCACGGATGAATAGCTTGTACAATCCTCAACGGTATCACACTATGTATGTTTTTTTCTTCTTTTTTTCTTTGGAGTTTTTGCTACACATTGAAATCTACAAGTGCAAGATTGTCGTGACCTGTAATGGGACATTGTTTTCAGCACCTCGCTTGTAAAATCTAGCATCACTGGCTCCACAGATGAACCACTGACCAACACAGAGGACTTCAACTCTTCTTGCTCACGTTTGACTCATTAGGTTCTTTTTTTTTTTTTTATATATATATCATTTGATTTCATTTTGTGGACTTTATCAATACCATCTAGGCTTTGTATTCCGTACCACTTTTTGTTTGTTTTGTTTGATAACACATTGTGGTATTATCAGGCATTGTCCCACATCTAGCGCGATTCCTCACCTTCTCCTAGTCTATTTCATGTTGTATAACATTCTTGAATCGCAGCTTTTATATTTTTGTATATATTGGGTATGCGCAATTTTCTCTCCATTTTTCATAGAAACAAATGAGCATCCATGTTTTTTTTTACCAAAGCTTAATTAAACAAGCTGGGGCAAGAAGCCATTTGGTTTCTATGCAGAAGTGAGCCTGATTTTGCACTTTCCAGCTTTATTAATCCTTAGTGTAACATTTCAGTTATCAAAACAATATAGTTATGTAATTCTAGCTATCATCAATAACAATCATATATAATCAAGATAGGAGAATATAAAATATATTATTTAGATATAGTGACAATGTAAGTCGATATAACAGGTCAAAATAACCTAAAATAGTTAGGAGAAATATATGAACGATTCCAGGGCCAAGCTCCTGTTAATTAGCTTGGCATTATCTGGAGATTAAGTTATATTCATATGTCAGATGACCTTAGTTTTGATTGGTTAAACTTGTTTGTAAGAAAAATAAAGTAAAACTAAACCTATTTGAGGTAAGGGAACAATAGAGTTGAGAATGAGGAATATTTCCAGAGAGGATATTTATAGGGCAAACTCCCTCATAGAGACAACAATATTTTATCAGAACTCGGAGTTGAGAAACGCTCAAACTATGGTCTCCTAAAGGCTTCATATTTGGATATATTGTTAAGAAAGATTGCTTCTGTTTTTGCATGAATCATGGATTGAGTAATCCTGTTTTAGTGAGTCAGATTTCCATGCTGTCGCAATAGTCTGCTTTGCTGCTGTGGTTACGAAGAGCATTTGTTTAGATCGATGATGTGATAGGGTGTGGGGTTTACTGTTCAGGAGTGCCATAGATGGATCAGGAGGTAGAATAGTGTTAATAGTTAAGGATTTGAAACACTTCCAACCAAAATGATTTGACTATTTTGCATTCCCACCAAATTTGCACTTGTTTACCAGGGGAAAGGCAGCCTCGGAAGCAGTAGGAAGGATATTGTGGAGAGAATTTTTGAAATTCTGGCAGGAACCAGGTACCACCTAGTAAACACTTTGTAGTTTATTTCAAGAGCCACTGTATTCAGTGAGGCTGATTTGGTGGCTTGCCAGATTTGGGTCCAATTTATGTCACCTGGTTGTAAATGAAGGTCTCTTTCCCATTTGTTGGTATAGGTTAGGGGAGAGGAAGGGGTGTGTGAAAGTAATTGGTTATAGAAATCAGAAATGATTCCACACCTGTGAGGGTCAGTTATACAGCCTTGTTCAAAGGTAGTGAAATTTGGGGATGGCGCGTTTGGTGCATTATTTGTAAATACGTTTTAAATTTGAAGATACCTAAAGGTTTCCTTTAAGCCGCGTACACACGATCGGTTCTAACCAATGAAAATGGACTGAAGTTTGTTTTCATCGGTCCAAATCAATCGTGTGTAGGCCCCATCGGTCCATTATCCTTCGACCAAAAACAGATGGCTTGCTTTGAAATTTAACCGATGGACGGCTCAAAATCGATCGTTAGTGCACACGAGCAACGGTTAAAAATCCACGCATGCTCATAATCAAGTCAACGCATGCTTGGAAGCATTCAACTTCTTTTTTTCAGCACGTCGTGTTTTACGTCACCACATTCTGACACAATCTGTTCGTGAACCGATGGTGTGTAGGCACATCAGTCCAACAGTCAGATTCATTGGTGAACCGATGAAAACGGTCTGTCGGACGGTTCTCATCGGATGGACCGATCGTGTGTACAGGGCTTAATAGGAATATCATATTTTTCTTGTAAGGTTGGAAATAAATTAATATATGTGGATGTATAAAAATTATGTGCACAAGTCAATCCTCTCTTTGACTAAGCTGAAAAGGAGGCTGGGGAGGACCAGACTGGATAGAATGATGGGTTATGAAGAAAAAAAAAAGTAGAGGATTGTGGTGAGATTGCAGGCAAAATAGTGTTTTCAATCTGTCCCAAATAGAGAGGCTATGTTTGGTTATGTTTTTTTTTTACCATCTTTCTTTGAGTAGGAAGATCCATAAAAGTTTTACAGTAGACAGAGGGTCACAATCAACTGATTCCAATGCCAACCATAGTGGGGTTTCAGTTGTTGTATGATATTTGGGTAATAATGACAATTGGGCTGCATAGTAATCATTGGTAAAGTCCAGTACTCCCAGACCTCCCCGGATTCTAGGAGAATATAAAGTAGGTTTAGGTAATCTGGGTTTCGCCTTACCCTATATATATTGTTAAGTTTTCCTTTGTAATATGTGTAAGAAATGTGATGGTATCGTGACGGGAAGAACTATAAAAAGGTATAGTATTTTTGGGAGGATAGACATTTTTATTGCAATTCTACCCATCCATGCTAGAGGTAAGGTTGACCAATTTGTTGTCAGAAATTTTGATCGTGTGTATGCGGCATTTGTTGATGCAAATCGAAGATATCTCCCTTCACATAGACACTGCAAATTAGGCATAAAAAATACTCATAATAATAAAAATAATTATAAATAAATAAATAAAAATAAAACAAAAATAAAAAATAGAAAGATGAAATTTTTTGTAAAATAACGTGAAAAATATAATAAAAAAAGAGAAAAAAAATTAAATAATCATATCTTTTACAAAATAAAGGCCATCAAACAAAGTGTCTCCAGCATCAGTTGGATATATTACTCGCTGAACAGAGAGAGCTTTCAAATTTGCATCCAGCCAGTAAGATATATATAAGAGGGGAGAATGGATTTGTACCTGTGTAAAACACCAGTGGCAAATCCACAATCAGTTCCCTATGTAAAAAGGAGGCTAATTTGTTTTCTCCTTTTATCGTGCATGCGCTGAACGCAGATGCTCCACCTTTGGTTCTGTACACCCAAAAGTGGCTTCAGCTCTGGACATGTACACCTGGAAGTGTACACCACACCACCTCCGATTTTTGGAACCAGTCAGAACACTGCCAAAACACCACATTGGATTTGTGTGGCTGACAGCTGATCATGTGGTAAGCTGATCACTGGATGACAGCTGATCATGTGGTAAGGGGTCAGGATAAGCCCCTAAGGCCTCGTACACACGATCAAATCTGTCTGCTGCAAACGGTCTGCTAGACCGTCCCAGCAGACAGATTCGATCGTGTGTACGGGTGAGCCGACGGATTTGGCCACTCGACAGATTTCAAAGCATGCTTTGAAATCTATCGGGTGGGAATCCGTCCGCCCGACATGTCTGCTGGTTAGTACACTTACCAGCAGACATGTCATCTCGCACCGGTGCCAAATGGATTCGGCGCATGCGCGGAAGTGTTTTACTTCCTGGTGCGGTGACGTGGCGGCGTCAACGTCACCGAAACGTCAGCACGCCGTCTGCTGGCGGGGATTTTGGTTTGCTCGTGTGTACACGCGAGCAAACCAAAATCCTAGCAAACAGATTTGTTCAAATCGGTCGGTCCAACCGATTTGAACAAATAGATTGCCTCGTGTGTACGAGGCCTTAATGTGATCTATTATCAGCCAAGTCTCCTTGACTTACTGATTACAGAGCACGCCGGGAGCACTTTAAGGCCCACGCTGTAGCCGTCTTTCAGCTATAGCATGAGCGGGAAAGGGTTAAAGATGTCAGAAAAATGTTTGTTTTAATATGAAGGGGATACATTTTGGGAGTAATAAGATGTCACATGTGAGCTTTTTTTCATAAGGAATTGCATTTGGCAGGGTGATTTAAAGCCTGGCATTAATAGACAAGATCGTGATAGGCATTGCTGCAAATGGTGTGGATAGGGGAATAAAATCCTAATGCACTCACAGTTAGACAATATGCGAAAGAGAAGATTCTTGGTTTATGGTTTATGGCTCAATGGCGGAGACAACCGTTAGAGCGAATATCATGTCATGAGCATAAATATGATGGTTACTCATTTGTACTACTTCCAGAATGCTGCACAACTTAACATTTTTGCAGCAGGACCTAGCTTTGAGGTCTGCAAGTTTAGCCTTGATCCACAAATGATCTTCCCTGCTTTCCACATTGACATCCACCAGATCGTCATGGTGATTTTCCATGTAGTGAATGCTTTCTCCCATGGTGTGCATTTCAGTAGTGTATTTGTGAATGAGAGGAAAAAAATCAGCAAACAAAGAGGATTATAGAGAGAGAACCATATCTTTCATAGTAGTGTTTATGTATATGCTGTCCTGAGGTGGGAAAAGATGCTATAGAGGATTGTAAGGCTGAATTGGTTGGTATGGGGTTAATCCCCTGGATCACCTTTGAAGAGAGATGCACAGTGAATTTATCCTAATGTGGGCTTTCGTGGGGCTGCCTGTGAGGCCTTGTACACACGACCGAGGAACTCGTTGGGCGAAACACATCGTTTTCCTCGTTGAGTTCCTTGTTAGGCTTGTCGAGGAACTCGACAAGCTTGCTTTGCGTACACACGTTAAAGACCAAATCTCCTTGTTCTCAAACGTGGTGACTTCAACACATACAATGGCAGGGGCTGCTTTTGCTAAGTCTCATGCGTGTTAGGAAAAAGTTTGGTAAGAGACATTTGCACTTTTCAGTCTGTTACAGCGTGACAAATGTGATATTTCCATTACAAATGCCACTTTTACCGAAGGTGCGCGGGTTTCTTAGCATACACACGCTCGAGTTTCTCGTCGAAAAGCAGACCGACGAGGAACACGATGAGCCAATTAGACTCCCATCGAGGAAAAAGAGAACTTGCTCTCTTTTTTGCTTGTCGAGTTCCTCGACGAAAAACGTACACACGACCGGTTTCCTCGTCAAAAAAGCTCTCCCACAAGTTTATTGATGGATTCTGCCGAGGAAACCTGTCATGTGTACGAGGCCTCAGAGGTTTAGTAGCAGCAAATTGGCTGGGTGAGTCAGCGTGTCATCTCTGGCTCCCTGAAAGACATCAGGGAGATCCGCGTATGAGGCCGAGCTGCAGGAAGCTGATGGTCGAAGGCGCCAGCTAAAGAAAAAAAGCTGTAAGCTTTGGCAGGTGGTGATCTTTCTGTCTCTTTCACAACAGTTACTGGAGGTTGTCTGGGAGGTGAGGAGATAGTTGGCTTGTCAGTGGGGTCCAGGATTGTCCTTCAGTCACTCTGGGTCTTTCTCTGGCTTGCAGAACTCCATTTTGCAAGCTCATAAGGCGTTCCCCTACATTTTTTTCGCAATGTTCAAAGCTACAATCTTGTTAATATTTAAAAAAAAAAAAAAAAAAAACATATTAATTTACAGAAGTAGAAAAGCCATATAAAGAAATTGTCAGATGCTTCTATTGAACTAGTATGTTAAAGGAATTCCTGAAAATTTGTATTAGCAAAATGTAATTATTGTTGTTTTAGGATTTTCAATAAAAGCAGCTTTGAGAGTCTCATATTTTAGGCACATATAATTGCTTGGCTTCAAGAAAATGGGACTAAAAATTACTTTCAAGGGATGAAAAACATCATACACCTTTTAACATTTTCTATCTCAGCTGAGACCTTTCTCAAGATGAAAGCATATTTCTTGAAAAAGCACAAATACTTATTTATCCTACAATGGTAACTTTCATTTAACAACCTAAAATTACTGAACACACTGTTCTGTACCAGACCTGGTCATCTTTACAGAGAAAGGCTAGCTAAGGTCAGTAAACATCATAGTACATTTCCTTTTATTTGTCATTACTGAATATAATATACTAGATTCCAATCACCAGAAATAATTGTTCCATATGATGCTTTTTGTCTTTGTGTCACAAGGTTCAGGTCCTTGATAGCCTAATTTTGCATCCTGTGCAGCCTGGCTTTCAATACCTGATCTCTATTTATAGTGTTCGAAGAAAGCATAAGTCTTTTCAAAAGTGTGACATTTCAGGTTCAAGATCAAAGGTGTTCATTCTTCTTTTTTTTTGTGTGTCTTTTTTCCTACTGCCATTCTTTCATAACTGCACCTTTTGTTCCACAGGATGATGAAAGATGCAGCACTGAGCTCTGACAGTAATTTTCTGTCTCTGGTGTGTGGCATAAGGAATGAATTATATGCTCTCTCCAATACCTCATTTGCTGAGCTGTTTCTGTGCTGTAGTGTTACTGCAGTCTGTAAGAGGAAGCAGATTGACTCACTGTACTGCAGGAGCAAAAATGAGAAAAACTATTATGTATCAAGATGAAATCCATGCATTAAAATGGTTATAAAATGGACAAATTATATCATGCATGTTATGCGTGTTTTCTCAATGTTTGAGATATTAGATATGGAGTCTTCTGTGATGTATTCTTCACATCTATTACATGTCTTGCAAGGTAGATGACTCGAGAGAGAGCTATGCCAGTGTATAATTATTTGTCAAGGTGTTATGGAGCTAATTAAATCAATAACTAATTTACTGAAGCCAAACTAAAAGCTATACTGCATTGATGTACAGTAGTGTAAGTAAACTCTAATTCTACTCAGGTAATATCAATATTACCTGAAATTGATTGTTTAGAATGTTTAGGAAAGAAACTGGAATGGAAAATTCTACTGAAATTAGATTAGACAAGCATGACATTGATGTAACCATTGAAAAATGAGCATTAACATACTTATAATACACTTATTCATTTTGATGCACAGAGTTATTAATATTGAGGAGAAAATCTGTAAACTTTACACCAACATTGATCCAAATGAAGAAAAAAAAAAGAAGCTTGATTGCTTTATTGCCTTTTAAAAGAAGACAGGGTTATCCTCATCAATTTCCCTAAAATCATGCTTTCATAAGCTTGCTACAGCACTATTGATTCAATTCCATATATTTTTTATCTACGCTAAACTGAACTTTATACTATTTTTCATTGTGTTTATGATGCCACCTGTGTGTTAATAAACTCACACGTATTTTTCAAGTCAACCCGACTATGAATGCTATTCATTCAGAAACGCCCTTGAGCTACAAGAATATTCAATATTAATATCCATTCTTCATTGGCGAGCCAGATCGAATTTACTGTCTATTTTTACAGAAATCTCTAACCCTGATAAGGGGGGAGAGATTGGCGCAGTTTTGCGAATATTCAAGTCTCGAGACAAAAGGCGGTCCAGAACCTATCAAGCAAGAGGCGTTTGTGTTGCGTCAGATGTGGACAACAGTCCAGTAACAGACGGTTGAAGATGAGAATTCTTCTAAATTACGATATGGCATCTAAAATCAAGCAAATATGGAGGATAACAACCTCCTATAAAGAGCAAAGAGATTATCAAGAAATTCAAAGTTAATAGAAGAGATCCTTTTTGGAAGAATATTTGACAAAATATTTATATTTCATATTTGACTTATTCAACAAGGTTTTTCTAACCTAACAGAACTTGAAGAAGAAATTTTAAAGACATTTCATGAAGAAAAATTTATCAGAAGGAACTTTATCTATCTACTATAGATAAAGGGCCAGATTCAGGTACATCTGCGCATTATTGGACCGGCGTAGCGCACCGCCTTTACGTTAGACTTGCGCAATGTAGCCGCGTAATCACCCTATTCTCGTAGCTTTTACGCAGAAAATTGCGCATGCGTAATGTTATTTCAGAGGCGTAAGGCGGAGTAATACAAATTGGGAAGGACATGGGCGTGTTACATTGAAATGAGCCGTGACCCCATGCAAATGAAGGGCCGGCCGACTCGCGCATGCGCGCTTGAAGGAGACCATGGTCAGCACCTCTGTGCGCATGCTCACAACTCGGGAACGGCGCAATCAGTGAAATTGGAAATTGACTAAGGACTACGCAGACAGCATAAATAGACAGACACAAACACACTTCCATTGCAAAAGTACATCCCTTTGTCCCTTCCCATTTAACAAAGTGCTTTTGTTCCGTTGTTATTTGCGTTGTGTTTTGTATTTGTCAGATTAGTGTACTGTGTGATCAAGTGTTTGTTAGTAGATCTTTGAAAGTGTTTTTTGATAAGTGTTTGAGAGACTGTTTGTTTGATATATTTCTGGTCGTTTGTTTTCTTGCTTAATTGTTGCTGTTTGTTTTTGTGACTCATTTTTGCTTGCTTGTGTGATTTTTTGGGTGTTAGTTTTCTCTTTGTGTGTGTTCTTGCTTGATTGGTTGTGCTTGTTTTTGTGACTGATTTTTGTTGACTGGGAGTGAGTTTTTGTATGAGTATGACAGAGAGAAAGAGAAAACAAAATTTCACTTTGGGGAGCAACGAATTCTTGCCCGGGCCATTAGCGATTATGGGCGTTTCCTCCATGGCCCGGACAGTGCCAACACCACCCCGGCCAGGAGGAGGGAGATTTTGGACATCATCACTGAGCAGGTCAATTCAGCGGGGGAGGGGGAGACACGGAACCGGTCTGGGATTGATAAAAAGATTAATGACCTCCGGCGTCTGGTCAAAAAGAAGCTGGCCAAAATGCTTGCCCATGCCAGGGCCACAGGAGGGGGCCCACCATGCCGTGTTAGGCTGACAGCAGAGGAGCGTGCGGTGGCCCTGACCTTTCATCGGCATGAAGTGGAGGGCCTGCCCGGCTTTGACTCAAGTCCGGAGCCCGTGGTGTGTAGCATGTGTGGGGGAGGGGGTGAAAGGAAATATGTGGCAAGTGTGTGGATCCTCCAACCTGTGAATGTTTTGTGTCATCCACAGATGTGCAGGAGGGTGCAGGGCCATCTGGCCTGACCGCACCATCCCCAGGACAGCAGCCTAATGAGGCCCCCCCGACAAGGCCGGAGTCCGCGGAGGAGGTTGAAGAGGAGGAGGTTGAGGAGGAGGAGATTGATGAGGAGGAGGAGTCCATGTCAGGCACTGGCCTATTGTTGTTGGAGGACCGTTCCCCTCTGGCTGGCAGCAGCCAGCCCTCCCTAAGGGGGAGCCCCCCCTCCTCCCCCAACACGGCTCCCCTCTCAAGGGCCTCCCCTTCTCCCCAGCCACAAGCATCAGCTGGAGGCAGGAAGGCGACCCAGAAGACCAGGGAGGTGGCCGATCTCCTGCCCGCCACTCTGAGAAGGGACCAGTTCCTCCAGACCCACCATCTGGGACAGGTCAGCCAGACATTGGTGCGGATGGAGGAGAGCCTGTCCTCCATCAAGGATACGCTGGAGAACCTGGACTGCCACTCCCGGGCTTTCACAAACTGCCTTAACGACCTGCAGACTACATCAGCAGGCGTTGGGCAGGATGTGAGGGCCATCACCCAGGCTATCCAGGCCAACACGGCAACACTAGGTGGTGCCCTGGACAGAATAGCCGTGGCCTTGGAGGGAGAGAGGCAGAGATCAGGGGCTGCTCCTCCTTCCCCGGTTTACCCCCTCCCCCATGAGTCTCCCCAGAGGAGCCGGGGCCGTGGCCGGGGGCACCCCAGGCGTGGCTCACGTTAAGGGCACTAATTTGTTTTTCCCTTTTTTTTGGCCTTTTTTTTTTTGCTAGACATTTTTTGATTTTGCTGGTAGTGTTTTTTTTTTTCTGCATGGTGGACTGGTGCCAATCCAATTTGATGAGGATGTGATGTGTCTGTGCTAGGGACCACAGTGGTGTGCATGCATGCATTCTCATTGTGCCATGATTAATGTGTGTGTTTAACGTGCAAAGATGCCCAATGTGAGCTGTCTCCTGGCTGCTCTTCCCTCAGAAGACGGGGGACCCTCGGTTAGGGGGGGATTGTCTGGTTCAGGGGTCAGGTCATCACGTAGGTCAATCTGCAGGCCCTTTCTTACTGCAAAGTTGTGCAGCATGCAACATGCACCGATGATATGGCACACAAAGTTTGGGGAATACAAGAGGGTACCCCCAGACTTATCCAGGCATCGGAAATGTGACTTCAGGAGGCCAAAGGTGCGCTCCACCACTGCACGTGTTTGGGCATGTGCTTGATTGTATCTTTCCTCTCCTGGGGTTTGGGGGTTCCGGATAGGAGTCATGAGATGGGGTCCCAGTGGATATGCAGAGTCACCTGTAAGGGAAAAGACAGGAGGATGTTAGACTGTCCCCCCCCATGATGTCAGCATCATGGGGGGGGACAGTCATGCCTGCCACCCATGTCACTCACCAACCAGCCAGGTGGCCCCATACACGTTCTGATCTAATTCCATTCGGATGTGGCTTTGATTGTATATGTAGCTGTCATGGCTGGATCCGGGGTGTTTGGCACGGACGTGCCATATGAGGCCTTGGGCATCGACTATCACCTGTACGTTGATGGAATGCCAATGCTTCCGATTGCGGTACATGTGCTCTGTCTCATGGGGGGGCTGGAGTGCCACATGTGTGCAATCAATGGCCCCGATGGTGCGTGGGAATCTGGCAATTCTGTAGAAATCTGTCATTGCCTTCAGCCGCAGGTCCTCAGTGGTGGGTTTTGATGATTTGGTTGGCCATGCATCTGAGGATTGCAGGGACAACCTGGTGCACACATCTGCTCATGGAGGATTGTGACATCCCAGCCACCACTCCACTTGTACACTGAAAAGAGCCACTGGCAAGGACATGGAGTGTTGCCATGACCTTGACCAGTGGCTGCACTGCATGTGAGCGTTGTGTTGGGCTGGTGATGTCCTCCTGCAGGGTTGTGGTTAATTCCATGATAGCATGAGGGGTGAATCTGAAGATGCAAAACACCTCAGAATCACTCCTGCCAAACAGGTCTATGCGTGTGCGGTATATCCTCTCCCGTGCCCTCCTCAGTGCCCTCATCCTTCTTTGTTCATCTAAAGTCAGTAGTATAGCTATGCGCGACGATGCCCCTGGCATGTTGGCATACAGATTGTTGTGCAACACGTGTGACTGGTCTGCTCCTCACTAACAGTGTTGCTTTATCTGACATGTAGACGATTTTTCTCTTTTTAGACCAGCTTTTATATGGTCTAATTTTAGACAGGACATTTTGCTGTTGCGCACAGTGCGTAGCCTGTGCTGCCCCAACGTTCTTTTGTGGATCCCCGTAAGTCCCTCATTAGCATATTTGACTAGCAAATCAATGATCTGTCTAGCGCAGTTTTGCACGGATGGATGCGCCTGTCTAACAAAATTACGCTGGACAAAAAAAAGTAGATTTCTTGCGTATCTCGTTTTGGGGATGCCGTGCATCGAAACGCACGCGCACATTTAGACTTACGCACGCTCATTTCCTGTTGCGCAGGTGTAATCGCTCTGTGAATCTGGCCCAAACAATTTAGGACTGAAAGATTTGTCCACATATACATATACATTTTTTGATTACCCAATTATGATATTAATGTTCACATTAAGTTAGGATTATTATTATTATTTTTATTTATTTTTATTTATTCACGTATTGAATGTAAGTTCAATCATTCTAGTTAATAGAACATATTTTGTTCTTAACTTAAGAAACATATCACTCTTAATAGAACAATGGAAAGTTATGAAAAGTTTTAGAAAGTAAAGTATATTTCCAAAAAGCTAAAATATTATGTGAGCACATACATGGAAATATATCATTGCATTATTTAAATTTTTTAATAATAATAATTTTCATTATTATTATTATTATTATTATTATTATTATTATTAATAATTATTGATATTAGTCATCATTATGTTTTACATTTGTAAAAATCTATACCAATTTTTTAAGATTTTGAATAGATAGATCTAAGAGGAGTTAAAAGTAAAAAGAAAAGCATTTAGAAGGAGAAATATTTCTAGCTGCTTCAGTTCTGAGGAATATTGTGCCGATCATTTGATATAAGGTGGAGCAATTGAGATACGAATGTATGTATGTGTGAATTAAATAATTTTAGTATGATTAATTATAATTCAGGGGGGATTGTTAGAATATTATTTCAAATTCATCATTCGGCAATTCATAATTTGTGGCAAGCTTGCAAAACATATTTGGATTTATGATTAATCATAGTAATTAGGTATGAGTGAATGGCCTTATTCAATTGATATGACATAATTCTTCCATCTAAAACTGAGCATTGATGATATTTCTGGTCAGCCATTTGAATTCCTTGATATGCTCAGGGCCCTCCGTAGAAGTCAACGAATGACGAAACTAGTCAGGGCGTGAGCTACACGACACGCTGCAAAGGTTACTCCACTCCACTGATCAGGAGTCTGAGTCCTCAGCTGGCCCGGAGCATATCGCTGGAGTTAGCAGGAGACACCGATCGCTGAGAGACTGGGTGACCTCTATCTGTTCATTTGTTTTATATTATTGTACGTTTAATGTATAGGGGAACTATCTGTATGGGAACATGAGGGCTTACATATATTAAACTGGATTACGTTATGTTGGCTTCTTCTGTTTGTATCTGTTTGCACCTGAGGTTTCTTTTTATAAGTGGCTTCCTGACAAGATCTGTCTGCAGAGGCTAAAAGCCTGGTTAAATGAAACACCTACTACTCATTACATTAGGGTGAGTTTAAACCCAGACGGGGCGAGTGATCACAAGTGGTGAATAGAGAAGAATTTTGGTGGATGGTGCACTCTGCTTTATTCTGCTGATTCATTCATCCTTGGACATTTTTCAGACTAAGCCACCTACTGTCATTTATTAGTTACATTCACTAATGCAGTGGAGTCGTTTTCACTGCATTAAGAGCGCTGTTGGTACTTTTGTTTTCTGAATGGACTGATTAGTTACATTGTTTAACATATGAGTACTTTTTTACATATTTTTAAATGTTCTAGAAAACACAAGCCTTCTCTCTGCCCTCCGACAGGGACACTTGATCCATGTGCTTGGCACACATCATGAATTTGGTGGTGCAGTGTTTATTTACCAGGTACCCAGGCTTACAGCAACTTCTGAGGCAGGCCCTAAAAGTCTGTATAGGCATTTCTGGCAGTCATACAATGCCAGTGCTCGGCTGGCTGACATTCAACAGGAATTCAAACTGCCAGCAACTGCCTCACTTGTGACATGCCCACCAGGTGGAACTTAACATTGGCAATGCTGCAGCAGCTACACATACAGCAGAGGGCCGTAAATGAGTACCTGCTTGAGTATGGCACCAGGACAGGCTCAGGGGAGCTTGGCTTATTTTCGCTACGCCAATGGCTACTGATTAAGGATGCATGCACTGTCATGTCACCATTTGAGGAGGCCACAAGGATGGTGAGCAGCGACAATGACTGCATCAGTGACACTGTCCCTCTAGTCTTCTTGCTGGAGCACATGCTTCGTGGAATCATGGACAGGGCACTTGAGACAGAACAGTGGGAGGAAGAGGACTTCTTTTCCTCTTAAGGCCTCCTTTATGCAGATAGGAGGTGGAGGATTGTGTCAGCCTGTCCACAGACTCCATTCAGAGGCTCACATTTATAAAAATAAGTCAGTCCTGGATCAGCAGCTATCAAGCCCCTGATGCTGATGTAACTGATTGAATTTGCTAGGGATCTGGGATTCCTTGAAGACTGCCTATGCTGCCTACCCAATTACTTTGTGGTATGGTTCAGGTGAGGGGCACTCGCTTGCCCCCCTATCCTGACCACCATGCTGCATGCTCACATAAGGGTCTATTATGGATTTTGGGGGAACCCACACCCATTTTTTTTTTAATATTGGCATAGAGTTTCCCTTAAAATCCGTACCAGACCCGAGGAGCCTGATATGGATTTATGGGGGGACCCCACGCTGTTTTTTTTATTTTTTTATTTTGGTATTGGGTTCCCCTTAAAACCATACCAGACACATGGGGGGAAGCAACACAGATTTTTTTCATTGATTTTTATCTATATTGCTGGGAGCCCCCCCCCCCCCCATCCTGGCACGATATTTAAACAAATATTTATTTTTTATTGTTTCAATTTAAACATTATTAAAATCACTGCTCCTGAAAAAATGGTCGTTTTAAAACTTTTTTTTTTGCATTGATATTCGTGTCCCATAAACTTTAGTAGGGTTTGTTTGTTCGCACACATTTTTTGTCTGTTCGCATGTTCTGGTGCAAGCTGAAATGGGGGGGGGGATCTTTCGACCCATCCCTATTAAAAAAAACAAAAGTACAACTATTGCTAGGACTTAGTTTCAAATTGTGCTTTTCTATGTAACCTTAGATTGGCAGAGCTGTACTTCTGATATTTGGTTCTTGCTGGGAAATACTATGCCGCGTTTTATTTTTTACCTTTTATTTTTTATTTTTCCACTCTGGAACCATACTTGATTTAAATAACGTTATTTCTAAATTAAGGGAAAAAAAGTCACATGATGTACCATATGCCCATTGCCTGGATATTGCTGGATCATCATAGGCAACATCTTTCTAGGTAATATCAGGAGGTTTTTAACAGTTTCTTCTTTCAAGACACACATCATAAACAATGGTTGCATTATCTGCTTCAAACAGTGATCCCATGTCAATGGAAGACTTTGGCATCAAAGGAAGGCATGCAACCAGGCAATTTCCCAATAGTTCCCAAACCCACAGATGTGCTGCATTTTTAAAATAAATGGAAGCCCCACATGTTTTTGGCTGCAGGTGGTTGCAGTTGTGAGTACAGGTGAGATTCCCGCACCTGCAAACACCCACAATAGTGTGAACCAGGCCTTACGCAACATAGCCTTAGATTGCTTTGGGATGTTAAACAAGACACGTTCACTTTTCAAGTATCAACTTGTGACAAGCCCTTCACAAAATGAGTCCCTGAAAGCACTATAACATCTTCAAATACCATCCTCTTACATTTTTACATCCCTAACAATTGAAGATTCCCTTTATCTCTGATGCTTCCATTAAAACAATAGCTGTGGTAGTCTACCTCAAAGTTATAGATTCAAGAGACAAAATAAGTGTGGGTTTTCGTCTTCAGTAAGGCCAAGCTGACTCTAAAACCAGAACATACCATTCCAAGGTTTGAAATCTGTGCAGCTGTATTAGCTGTTGAAATTGCAGAGCTTAAAAAAATGTGAAATAAACTCTTTTTACAGACTAGAGAGTGTTGGGATACCTACACAACCAAACCAAACAGTTCTATGTGTAAGTTGTTAACAGAGTAGGACACATCAGAAACTTCTCTAATCCCATTCAATGGTACTCATGCAGTACCAGTTGCTGCATTTCTGGATATATCATGGCCATCCTCATCTGACTTCTTGAATGATGACCACATCACAATTCACACTGATTCTACATTTGAACTGGTACTTCTTTTGCCAAAGGAATAGAATTTGTCTTCTACCCCAATAACTTGGTTTAAGGGGAGGTAAGAAGAATAAGTGCAGGTTGCATCCTTTCCCTCTAAAGAACTTGATTCAAAGGGAGGTAAGAAGGACTGGTAAATGTTACTGCTTTCCCCTATGAAGAACTTGATTTAAAAGGAGGTAAGAAGGACTGGTTCATGTTGCTGCCTTCTGCTCTGAAGATACAGTCATAAACTTTCTTCTTTGCCATCTTACTGACACCAGTAATTATGTTAAAAGTTTTACAGCATGTTAATGTTTGCATTGTTCTACCCATGTTCTTTCCCGTTCTTCTTTTTAAGTTGTTTTCCAGGAATACTCTTCACTTGCAATGTTTAAAGTTGATTCTCAATTATTTGATATTTAACCAGTTCCCTACCGAGCCATAATAATATGACCTTGGCAGGAACTGTCTGTCCCTCAGAGTGGACATCATATGATGTCCTTTGCATTGCGGCCGCTAGGGGGCACCGGCACGGCCGCGGCAAAGCTCGTGAGCCAGTGCGCGTGCCCGGCGATCGCGGTGTCCGCCAGGCACCCGCGTTTGACGGCAATCACAGTAGGAGTGTGGATGTGTGTGTGTAAACACACAGACCCACCTTCTGTCAGAAGTGAAGAGACCAGGAGCTGTGGTGGCTCAACGTGATTTGCACTGCGCTGACAAGCCATTCACCTCTGCAGCCAAGGGTTCGGATCCCGGTCTCGGCTACATGTGAATTGAGTTTGGTGGTCTCAGCCCGACTCCCGGTGGGTGTGCTATGCAAGGTACGCCTGTGCTTAGTACGCCCACCCCCCCCCCCACAAAAACCACCACACTTGCACGCAAACACAAAATTGGTTTAACACGCACGCACATTGGCCATGCGGTCTCCTAAAAAAAAGAGAGGTGAAGGACCTACGGGGCTGGCTGGGTGGGCTAGACCCCCTCACTCCCTCATAGGGGGAGTCCCTCTGCCCCGTTGGGGTCCTGTTGGGCCCCAGTTGGGCTCCCAAGTGGAGCAGGTAGGGTGGGGTGAGTGGGAGGCCCCCCTCACACCCGCCATTGCCACCAGGGGCATGGAGAAGGATGGCGATTGCCTCTGGGGGGAGGGTCTGCCTACTCCCAACTCCTGCAGTCCGGCTCCTTTCTCGAGTTCACGCACAAAATACACTTAAAAAAAGAAAAAAAAAAACTCTAGAAGTGAAGAGACCGATGTGTGTTCCCAGTACAGAGGAACACAGATCGGTCTCCTCCCCTTGTGAGTCCCTCTGCCCCTACAGTTAGAATCACTCCCAGGGAACATATTAACCCCTTCAGCGCCCCCTAGTGTTAACCCCTTTCCTGACAGTCACATTTACACAGTAATCAGTGCAGTTTTATAGCACTAATCGCTGTATAATTGTGAATGGTCCCAAAAACGTGTCAAAAATGTCTGATATGTCCACCGCAATGTCACGGTCACAATAAAAATCGCAGATCGCCACCATTACTACTAAAACAAAATAAATAAAAACACCATAAATCTTTCCCCTATTTTGTAGACGCTATAACCTTTGTGCAAATCAATCCTTCAAAATCCTCTTCCATTCATGGAAACCCTCACTCTGCAACTGCAAGCAAACTCCCAGGAGACCGTCCGGATTCTACTCTGCTATAGGCCACCCAGCCCAAAATCGCAGCTTCTCCCTTCATTGACGGACTTTATCTCCACCTATGCCCTTAACAGCAAACACCTTTTGCTGCTCGGGGATTTCAACCTCTGGGCCAACTCCCCGCAAGACCCCGTTGCCGACACCTGCATTGACCACCTGGAAGGATTAGGCCTTCAGCAATTAGTATGTGGGCCCACATATACTTCAGGTCACACGCTCGATCTTGTTTTCAGACACGATCTGGAAATAAAAATCTTGGGAAATGAACCATTGCCATGGACAGATCACCATGCAATTAAATTCATTATTCCCGAATTCCCCCCTTAACAAAAACATCAAGTCCAGTGATAACACACTGGACTAGATGTCAGAAGAAGCTCCGTTCGGAATTCTTCAAAGCCACGTTAAGGAAAAAAATAAAAACAATTCAGCCACATCAAACGGCTGAAGAAACACTGGATGCCATAAACACAGCCCTATTACAGTCAGCTGACGTAATAGCGCCGAAACGTAAAACCCACATCCGGAAAAATAACTCCAACTGGTTCAACAACCAGCTGGCGTTACTGAAGCAAGAGCGCAGAAGGTCGGAAGCCGCCTGGAAAAGAAGCTCTTCAGATGAGAACCTCTCCATCTACAAGGCAATAACCAGAAAATACCACAAGGAAATCTTCGATGCCAAGAAAAACTATTTTTCTGAGGCCATCAACAACGCCCTCAACCGCCCCCGCGAACTCTTTAAGCTGGTCACTCAGACCATGAATCCAGGATGTCTTGAAGCCCCCAACTCGGACACACAAGAATTTTGCAATGAATTATCGGATTACTTCATTAATAAAATCGAGGGAATCCGGCAAAGCATTCAGCAAAACAATTCCCCCCGTAGCCCCCCAGTAATTATTTACACAACGCTGGCAGTAATTCACCACAACCAGGTAAGTTCATGCTGGAACCTGTCTCTATCAATGACACTAAGAATATCATCGGTACTCTGCGTAACAGCACTGCGCCGAATGATATCATTCCCACCAAACTGCTGAAGGAATGCGCCGACATCCTGGCACCTCCTATCACGCAGCTTATTAACCAATCCTTCAGGGAGGGCATAGTGCCCTCCCAGTTGAAGGAGGGTATAATTCGACCTATCTTGAAGAAACCCACCCTGGACCCCAAGGATCCACTCCACCGCCGTCCCATAACAGGCCTAAACGCTCTTTCTAAGGTCATGGAGAAAGTAGTGGTACAACAGCTGCAACAGCATCTAGATACCCACAACCTACTTGATCCATATCAATCGGGATTCCGGCCCGGACACGGAACAGAAACCGCATTGCTCAAGATATGGGACAAAGCTCTCGAGGCCGCAGACGAAGGAGAATCTTGTCTTCTGGTTCTGTTGGACCTAAGCGCAGCCTTCGACACAGTAGACCACAAGCTTCTATTGACTCGGCTAGCTGAAGTAGCCAGAGTCACAGAAGGCGATTTATCTTGGTTCTCCTCTTTCTTGGAAAACCGGTCGAAAATAGTGAAGTTAGGACCTTTCACGTCCTCTTTTTGAAATCAGCAGCAGTCAAAAACTGCTCTATCACTCATATGCAGATGACACGCAACTGTATTTCCGCATTTGCAATAAAAAGGATCACCACCTCAATCTAGAGACATGTCTCTCTTTGATAGAGGACTGGATGACCAAGAGTTATCTTAAACTCAACGGAGTGAAAACAGAACTTCTCCTTTCATGCCAAGCGAAGGAATCAACCAGCAACAACTTGAACCCCCCCCCCGCCCATTCTGGGCAAAATCATCACCCCTAGCGCCAAAGTCAAAAGTCTCGGGGTCATCTTTGACTCCTACATGACAATGGACGCACAAATAGGGTCAGTAGTCAGTGGATCTCACCATCTGCTGCGCCTACTACGCAGACTTATTCCTTTCATTCTTAAAGAAGACGTAGCAGTTGTGGTAGGAACAATTGTTAACTCCAGACTGGACTATGCAAATGCCGTTTACCTCGGACTCCCCAAGTACCAAATCGCTCGTCTGCAAGTCGTTCAAAACACGGCTGCAAGACTTGTGACTGGGAAAAAACCCTGGGAAGCAATCTCACCTTCACTGAGAACGCTTCATTGGTTGCCAGTAAAAGACAGAATTGCTTTTAAAGCACTCTGTCTAACGCACAGATGTATTCATGGAAATGCCCCCCAATATCTGTGCGAAAAAATAAAAGTTCATAATCCCAATCGCATTTTGCGATCCACCAACCAAAATCTACTGCAGATATCGAAAGCCAACTACAAGTCCAAAGGAGATAGAAGATTCGCAGACCAAGGTCCCAGACTATGGAACGCTTTACCAACCAGCATTTGGTTGGAGGAGAACCACCTAGCATTCAGGAGAAAGATCAAGACTCATCTCTTTTTATACCAAAGGAAACAGGAACAACAAGCGCCCAGAGGCGATTCAGTTTGCATGTGCCGCGCTATATAAGTTTTCATTCATTCATTCATTCATGGTGTTTTTTCTAAATTGTTGCTCTTCTTTTGTTTATAACACAAAAAATAAGAACAAAATGATCAAATACCACCAAACGAAAGCTCTATTTGTGGGGGGAAAAACATTAAGATTTTATCTGGATACAGTGTTGCATGACAGCGCAATTGTCATTCAAAGTGCAACAGCACTGAAAACTAAAAATTGGTCTGGGCAGGAAGGGGGTGAAAATGCCCTGTATAGAAGTGGTTAAAAATCATAGATTTCAATGGAGAGTATCGTGTTACACATGCATTGTTGTTTGTTTGCCTTCCTCAAACCTTAGCTTTGGTGCTTAGATTTAGGAGGCAGAACAAAGTGAGGCTTGAAAATTCAAACAATATAATTATGACCATCAACCCAGAACCAGATGGTAGTAAAGTAAATCACCAAACATGCAAGCCCCAAAACATCAGATCCAAATATACATTCTTACAATATTTGGACCTATTAAATGATGCCCCCTTAAAATTAAATAAACAAGACCAAAATCCCAAAAAGCAAGGATGGCAACTCACCAAATAAATAGACCCCATTTGCACAGAGGTCAATATATTGTGTGTTTGTACAATAAAAAATCACTTTTTAATTATTGGAGTAGTGAGACGCTACCATAATGGACTAAACATTACCACCACCAAAGGATGTTAACTCTCCACAAGGATGGACCTCAAATGTTTAGAGATCAATGTGTGCACTGTTGGTATGAAATTACCAAGGCATGTTAACAACGGACATACTATAATCATAATAAATCCCTGGAAATAATAATTTGAGGAATCTCCCATTTCATTTTAAAAGATATATAGAACCAGCCAGGCAACATATAAAAGCCAAACTTTCATTGCACTGTGGGAGAAAACAGGATTAAAATTATACCAAGCTCAAAGCTTAAAGGGGTTGTAAAGGTTTGTCTTTTATTTTCTAAATAGGTTCCTTTAACCACTTGCCTACTGTGCACCAACACCCCCTTCCTGCCAAGACAAAATTTAGCTTTCTGCACTGCGTCGCTTTAACTGACAATTGCGCGGTCGTGCGATGTGGCTCCCAAACAAAATTTACTGCCTTTTTTCCCCACAAATAGAGCTTTCTTTTGGTGGTATTTGATCGCCCGTGCGGTTTTAATTTTTTGCGCTATAAACAAAAAAAGAGTGACAATTTTGAAAAAAGACACAATGGCCTAGATTCACAAAGCGATTACGCCTGTGTAAATGTTGTTAGACTGGAGTAATTTCGACTTACGGGCGTTTTTACGCTAGTCGAAATCCTCAAACCATGAAAAGACACCTGCGGGCTTCATTTCGACTGTATTACGTGTTAGTACGCCTTCAGATCTACGCTGCCAGAAAATTGCGGCCACTGGGCGGACTTCCTGTTGTTTTTCGCCGTCAGGGTATGCTAATGAGCTTTTGCCTGCAATCCACAAAATTTCGCACTTTCAACGCAATCTCTTACGGCACCTTTAGTCATCTTTTTTTTCCGTTTCACTATACCTGCTTTTTGCTGGTCTAATATTAGACAGCCCATGTTAAGTATGGCCGTCGTTCCCGCGTCGAATTTCAACGTTTTCCGATGTCTTTTATTATTTTTAACGTAAGTCGTCCGGGAATAGGAATGTTCGTAAACGCCGCTACTCAAACAACGAATGACGTCACGACGTGATTTCGCGCAATGCACGGCGGGAAATTCCTGAACAGAGCATGCGCAGTTCGATCGTCGCGGGGACGCGCTTAATTTAAATGCTTCACGCCCCCTAATCACGTATTTCGATTGCGCGGCGGAAAAAAAATACGACACAATAGCGTACGCGCAAAAAAACTACCTGAATTCGGTGTAGAGTCTGGTGAAATACGGCAGCGTACCGTATTTCGATTACGCAGCGGAATATTACGTCTTTGTGAATCTGCCCCAATATTTTTTGCTTTTTGCTATAATAAATATCCCATTTAAAAAAAAAATAATAATAATTTATCTCAGTTTAGGCCGATACGTATTCTACATATTTTTGGTAAAAAAAAAAAATTTGCAATAACCGTATAGTGACTGGTTTGCGCAAAAGTTATATTGCCTACAAAATAGGGGACATAATTATGATTTTTTTTATTTATTTTTTTACTAGGAATGGCGGCGATCTGCGATTATTTTTTCGGATTGGGACATTATAGCGGACACATCGGACACTTTTGACACATCTTTGGAACCATTTACATTTATACAGTGAACAATGCTATAAATATGCATTGATAACTGTATAAATGTAACTGGCAGGGAAGGGGTTAACCACTAGGGGGCGGGGAAGGGGTTAAACACTTTAAGGGTGCAAACGTCACAGAGATCATCTTTTAGCACAGCAGAGAGCACGCCTTTTTTGACACTTTGGAAGGTTTAATAGGACTGAGGCACTGCTACATAGGAGCAATAGCACGCATTATAGGTGCAACAGCATGCACTAAAGGACAATATTTATTCATTTATTTTGAGTTAAAAAATTATTTTTGAGCTAGCACCGGTGTTTATAGGTGCACCAGCATGCACAGAAGGACTATAAATTTATTTTGAGTTGACATTTTTTGAGCTAGCACTGGTGTTTATGGATGTATTGTTAATTTACATATTCTATATGTTCTTGATAATTGGGTTTATGCAATTAGTGCGGTAGTATATGTCACATATACACAATGTATTCTTCATTTATCACCTGTCACAGGTGTCTACAGCAACTGCAGCAGATTGGAAACATAGGCATTATAAATTAGTTGCACCGGTGTCACAACACACACAAGGGGTTAAATGTGTATATTATGTGTGTTCTTACTGTAGGAGGAGGGGGGGTGACTGGGGGAGGTGACCGATTGTGTCCCTATGTACAAGGGACACAACCGATCTCCTCTCTCCCTGACAGGGACGTTCAGCTCTGTGTTTACACACAGAGCTGCACGTCCCAGCTCATTTACTCGGCAATCGCGTGTGCCCGGCGGCCATCGCGGCCGCCGGGCACACGCACGGGCTCCTCAGTGACGCGCGGGTGCCCCTAGCCGATTCCAATGACATCACGTCATATGACGTCCTGTCAGGAACAGAGCGTTACCCGCCCGCCGTCATTTGACGGCGGGCGGGTAGCAAGTGGTTAAGCTAGGGCATTGTTGGTTCACTTACCCTTTCCTTCGATTTGCCTTCTAAAAGTTTTTTTTCTTTGTTTGAATTTCTCACTTCCTGTTTCTCCTCTGTAAGCTTTCCACCATCATCTGAGTGGTGGAAAGTCATTTAGAACACCTTACTGAGGAGGAACAGGAAGTGAGAAATTCAGACAAAGAAAACAAAGAAAAAAAACATTTCGAAGGGAAATCAAAGAATAAGGTAAGTGAACCAACAATGCACTCGCTTAAAGGAACCTATTTAGAAAATAAAAAACGAACCTTTACAACCCCTTTAATCCTGTGCATTTTGACAAAGTGGGCATCTTTAGGGGCATCTTGGCCTATAGAATATAGTGCACACAAAGTGGTTGATTTACTAAAGGCATTTTGCAAAGAGTTTAGTAAATCAGCAGAAGCTCTGCTGACGACTATTATCCAATTATGTGCTTTCAAAAATGTATATATTTTTTATTTTATTTTCACAAGGGTATTCTTTGCAAAGTGAAGCTTTACCTAATTTATTACATTATGGGGAACTGCACTTTTCAAAGTGCACAGTCTATTTGCCTTTAGTATATCAACCCCAATGTTTCATTGTATGTTGAAAATAAATAGGACAGGTATATTTAAAAGGTTTCCACCATTAGGTAGAAAATAGGAGATCATACTTACATAATACACTGCATCCGTGTTGATCTCCTACTCTGAATGTATAACAAATGTTTTAATCATACAGCCATTGAGTCTAGTCTTTGTAATCCCAACTTCAGAGCCCATTAAAAAGCAATACAATTTCAAGACAAGACTGTATTACTCCAAAAAAAGTCAAATAGATTAAAAAGAAGATTTCTCCAAAGCTGCCTGGCTGCACCTTTAAAACAAATTATCAGCAAGGATTCTGAATACGAAGACTCCACAAAAAATTGCAGCAGGGGGAACATGTGAACATGTCTATTTGGATGTAAAAAGTCCACTTTAAATTAATATCTGAAGTTAAATCGCAAACTGTGGCTGTACTATCTAATATTTAATTAACTGAAGTAAAGGTGATGGGAGTTAATGTAGGTGAATTGCATTTCCTGGACACTGTCACAAGTTACAGCTGTGTAATAAAATTATAATTAATACATTCAATCTAGAGGAAAAAATCTGAACAATGCAATACACCAGAGTTAGGGAACCTATTTTTAGATAACGTGCACTTTTAAGTTCCTCGTACATATTGATACATAGTATAACAGCAGATAGGCTCCGATGTTGGTGCCACATCCCTAAATTTCAAGATATAATTTTTTTTTATATTTTATTTAATGATGACAGGACATTTAAGGTACCATATAGTGACAATTGAATTCATAATGAAAACTATAGTGGTTGTCATGAAACAGTGCTTTTGCTTTAAAATGCTTTAGTGGGTGCCACATTGTACAATTTCACTCACTTTTTTTAATACATGTTCTTTTATATAAATGTTTTTGATTATACCCTATTGAGTTTGGAAAGTTGAGTGTATCTGGAGTGTTGTTGTAGGTTCCTTTTTTGTGGAGGATTGATAATCCCTTTCCCAGGGTCCACACCTAGATTTCTGCTGACTGTTTGACGCTGTTATTTGGTTTTCATCTGCCTTCACAGGTAAGAGGTGCCCCAAGACAATACTTGACAATGTTTATTATTTATTACCATTACACCATTTTGTGGTGTTTTGTATGTACAGTATATATACACATGCACTTTTCTATAGAATTCCGAAGAAACAGCCTAACATAACCGCTATAAGAAAAAATATATGACTACTAAGAATTTGGGATTTTTTTACGGTGGCAGGTCGGCTTGGTTTGCGCAAAATCACGTAATATTACAAGATTTTGCATTTCAGCCACTAGCCTGCTCGCCCCTGGTGCCGCGCTCGCAGGGCACCTGCGATTGCTCAATACAGAGCTGTGTGTGGGGGAGAAATTATGTATCGCATGTTCATACAATGTATGAACAGTGATCTGTCATATCCCCTAGGCAGTCCCACCCCCTTTCAGTTAGAACACACCTAGGGAACATAATTAACCCCTTCCGCGTCCCCTAGTGTTAACCCCTTCCCTGCCAGTGACATTTTTACAGTAATCAATGCATTTTTATAGCACTGATCGCAATAAAAATGCCAATGGTCCCAAAAATGTGTCAAAATTGTCCGAAGTGTCCGCCATAAGGTCGCAGATCGCCGCCATTATTAGTAAAAAAATATATATAAATAAAATGCCATAAAACTATCCCCTATTTTGTAGACACTATAACTTTTCTGCAAACCAATCAATAAACGCTTATTGTGATTTTTTTTATGTCAAATATGTAGAAGAATACGTATCGGCCTAAACTGAGGAAAATAATAGTTTTTATATATATTTTTGGGGGATATTTATTATAGCAATGGTAAAAAATATATATATATTTTTTAAATTGTCGCTCTATTTTTGTTTATAGCACAAAAATAAAAACCGCAGAGGTGATCAAATACCACCAAAAGAAAGCTCTATTTGTGGTAAAAAAAGGACGCCAATTTTGTTTGGGAACCACATCGCACGACAATTGTCAGTTAAAGCAACGCAGTGCCGAATCGCAAAAAGTGGCCTGGTCATTGACCAGAAAAATGGTCCGGGGTTGAAGTGGTTAAAGATTCAGTATTTTATTTATGTTGACAAAGAGATTTTATTGTATTTATGTAAAAATAAATGAATACTAAGCGCCAAAAATATGAATTCAGTGTAAATAAATAATTAAATCAATTACAATAAATACCAGCTGCAGTAAAAAAACATGCTAGTCAGCAAATTTGAATAAAGAAAACCAGTTTACTGCACTAGGTGATATTAATTAGGCATTAATATCAAAATTGCAATGTGACAGTCCCAATAAAGAGATGTTCCCAGGTGCTCGTGCTCAAACAAACATCCATGCCCCTTTGGGCTCAGACTAGGTGCCCCACATAGATGTACACTCACCCCTCTGTGTTGACCAACTAGTATAGCCACTTCAGATCCGCGCTATAGACAAAAGACGTCAAGAGCGCAGACCTGAAGTGCCGGGTTAACGTCTTTGGATGTCATGTTATTGTAATTCCCTGCGGGGAAAAACAGTGCCGTCGCATCCCTGAGGATTCGATGCGTGTACCCGGCGGCCACGGTGTCTGTCAGGTACACGCGATCGGCGGTGACAGAGCAGGGACATGGAGCTCTGTGTGTAAACACAGAGCTCCACGTCCTGTCAGGGAGAGGAGACAGATGCTGTTTCCCTTGTACATAGGGACACAGCATAGGTCACCTCCCCCAGTCAGCCCCCTCCCCCCACACAGTTAGAACGCACCCAGGTAATACATTTAACCCCTTCCTCACCCCCTAGTGTTAACCCCTTCAATGCCAGTCACATGTATACAGTAATTAGTGCATATTTATAGCACTGGTCGCTGTATAAATGTGAATGGTCCCAAAAATGTGTCAAAAGTGTCCGATGTGTCCGTCGTAATGTCGCAGTCCCAATAAAAATCGCAGATCGCCGCCATTACTAGTAAAAAAAAATAGTAAAAAAAAATCATAAATCTGTCCCCTATTTTGTAGGCGCTATAACTTTTTGCGCAAAGCAGTCACTTATTGCGATTTTTTTTATTTATTTTTTTACAAAAATACGTAGAAGAATATGTATCGGCCTTAACTGAGAAAAAAATAGTTTAAAAAAAAAAATTGGGATATTTATTATAGCAACAAGTAAAAAATATATATGTATTTTTAAATTGTCGCTCTTTTTTTGTTTATAGCGCAAAAAATAAAAGCTATATTTGTGGGGAAAATAGGACGTCAAATTTGTTTGGGAGCCACGTTGCACGACCGCGCAAATGTCAGTTAAAGCGACGCAGTGCCGGAAGCTGAAATTTCGCCTGGGCACGAAGGGGGTTTATGTGCCCAGTAAGCAAGTGGATAGTCAATCAATAGTGTAGAGAAACTCCTGGAGATATCTGTTGCTGGTGGCTTTTGTAGTGGATATGCTTCATAAAGATGGATAGGAATAAAGAGGAAACCTCATTGTGAAATAATGTTTTAAGAAGGATTTATTGATAAAAACAATATGGTTTTAATCACATGTAAAGGTGTGTATGTCCTGGCACCTGGTGTGAATAGCAGGTGATTAGTTTGGGAGAAATTGGCCCACAATGGATGATTGACCGCTGGCCGCTGTTCTGCTCGATTTCTAAAAGTTAGTCGCAGACAGAAGTAGGTTACAATGACACGATCTACCTCAACACAATTCAGCAAATCAATGGGTAATCATCAGGAAGCTCTAGTTCCACCATCCATATTGGGTGAGGGCATTTATACCCTTACTCCTAGTCTCGTGATTTGTATGGATCAAATGATTTAATTACCTGTTATTAACTCAGGGCAGCTTGCAATCTACTAATTGCAAAATAATATAGATAAAAAAGACATCAATGTAATAGTATCAATATTACCATTGAATTAATTAGATGATAAATTAGAATAATACCATTTTAACTTAAACAAAAAAAAAAATGAATATAATTAGGAGGCCATATAGTGGACATTAAGGAAAATGGCAGTGACAATGATAATTGTCAATTCTTCTATGAAACGTGGTGTTAGTGAAATGTATTACTAAGGGTGTTAATTTAACTTAGATAGCAACAAAACAATATTAATAAATATTGATCCAGAATGGCCAATAAAATATCTCTATGGGCAATAACTATAAATATACTATAATAGTTATAATATTAATATGTTTAAATTTAAAATAAAAAATAGACACATAACAGAGTAACCCTCATGGGTGGTCTATATTAGATATTGGCCTTGCTTACAGTGATGATAAGGAATAAATTAATACATAACCAATGTAGTCAATGTAGACTATGATATAAATTGTAAAGACTGAATAGCTGGTTATGAACCTCTATAACATGCACAATACTAAACACCCAACTCCTACAGGTTTCCACCAGCCTCTTCAAGGCCTTAGAGGGGCAGAGGCAGGGGGGAGGTAGAGGTAAGAACAATAACCATCCTTTACACAAGAGACCCAATAGTGGGAAGGGGGATAGTGGAAGTGGAGAGAACCTTACAATCCATATCCCAATACCCCCAATCCAGCGCCCCAGTGGGTATCCATGAACCAAAGCGCACCACACAAAGCAAACAGTGGTGCAGAGGGGGAAAATCACGTAAAAAGGGGGAAAAAAGGAAGCCATGTTAAATGGACTGTAGTGCAAATCTGCAAAATGCAAAAAGCACTAAAAATGCATAGGTGTGAATCCAGCCTTAGAGCAAGGAATTAAATATGCACCTACCAAGAATCTAGATAAGCTTAAAGCATTTATTGACTTACAAAAATTTGGTAGAACATTAGGCATTAAGAAACACTTTGCCACAAAGAATGACACTATCACAGCAGTACAACCATCTAACCTAACCTTAATTTAGAAAAATGCATACAGTTTCTTACTACCTTCCATTGCAGTCGGCTATGCTAATGTACAGTAGTTGATTCTAAATTAGGTTTTTTTAAATAGTATACTTAACCACTTGCCTACCAGGCCAATTCTGACATTTCTCTCCTACATATAAAATTATTTTGCTAGAAAATTACATAGATCTCCAAATATATATATATATATTTTTATTAGCAGATACCCTAGAGAATACAATGGTGGTTGTGGTAACTTTTTATCTCGCACAGTATTTGCGAAGCAATTTTTCAAACATGTTTTTTTGATTATCATTGTTAATTTTACATTTATTTTTCTATTTCTCTTTTTACATTTTTTTTTTTTAGTTCAATAATTTTTATTGAACATTTTTCGTTTAGAGCAAAGAGTGTAAAACATACAATGGGGAAAATATATGAAATATAGGTAAACAGTACATTCTACATTGGTCATTTGTATACATACATCTTCATAGTACATCATACATGAATCTAGAAATACTAATAAGATATCATTGCATACTTAGAGTGATAACATTACATTTATCCAGTATTCTGAGTATATTAACAGCAGATGTTGCATTTAGACTATGCAATCGTGGGGTCTAACCTTCCGGAGATTCCCCCTGAGATGGCCCCTATGGGAACACACTGCGTCTCCAGGTGGGAGCAGCCAGGCTCCGTCACACAATAATGCAGGATGATATATTGCAATATTTATTTTAAATCAGCTCATCTTACTGGCTAATAAGCTCTTAACTTAAAGGTTCACATTGGAAATGGGCTGCTAAAAGAATATAACTATTTAAACAACAATAGCAACATGGGAATAGGATGTGACTTTGGAACAAGAGAAGGGCATAATATCATTACGGATTAGGGTGGAGGACTATGGTTTAGAGAATTGGGATATTTATCTGACTCTGGGTTATACCAGTCTAACCAGGGGTTCCAGCCTGGGTGTAGGGACTGGTAAATACCTTGGGAGGTAGCAAACATTACTTTGTAAGAAATATGTAGATTAGTAGTTCTTAGCAGAGTTTTTTTTATCAGAAAATAGGTGCAGGAACTCAACCACGACCCCATTCAAATTTCACAAGCAGTAGAAAGGTCTTAAAGGGGCATTAAATACCAGGATTGCATTACATACAGAGTGTAGAGTTCAGGGGGTTTACACACAGAATGCAGAGCTGTCACTTGTAAACACAGAAACCAGACTTCTGTGTTTACAAGTGATTGTGGTGAGCAGGCACCAAAGGGTCTGAGCAAAAGGTGGTGGAACTGAGTTCCCCCTGAAAAGAAGCCCTGGTTCTTAGTATTTCTACAAGGGTTGGAGCTTCCATTTATTTCCAGAGTTTAGTTATTTCTGCACCCAGGCATCTGTGATCCTAGGATCGGCCCTGCCTACAACTGTCCCATAAGCTTCTATCCTAGTAAAGCAGTGAATCTAGATTATATCCCAATAAAATTGGACTAGTGTTGGAGAAGCCAAAATATATTTCACTTACACCAAGACTTACCTATACATTTACATTTCTAAGATTCCTCTATCTTTCTTTGGTTGAGCATGGCACAGGCAACATTACAGAGACTTTAACATTAAAGGACTTTTTCTTCAACTTACAGCTTCTGTGTCGAAACCCTAGCACATAATGTACAGTATAAGTGCTTTTGGTTTGAGATCTTGGTGACAAATATTTGTTATACAAGTCTTATAACAAGTGTTATACAAGTCTTCCTTCTTACGATCACCTATATACACCTTTCCATATTATGCTCCCACTCTTGCTAGATGAGCTACTCTCCAGGCTGTTAAGTAAACAGTAATGCCGCGTACATGCGACCGTTTTTCGGGTTGTAAAAAATTACATTTTTAATGGTCAAGGAAAAACAATGGCCCAGATTCACAGAGCGATTACGTCTGCGTAACAGGAGATGCGTGGCGTAAGTCTAAATGTGCGCGTGCGTTTCGATGCATGGCATCCCCGAAACGAGATACGCAAGAAATCTACTTTTTTTTTGTCCAGCGTAATTTCGTTAGACAGGCGCATCCGTCCGCGCAAAACTGCGCTAGACAGACCATTGATTTGCTAGTCAAATATGCTAATGAGGGACTTACGGGGATCCACAAAAGAACGTTGGGGCAGCGCAGGCTACGCAGTGTGCGCAACAGCAAAATGTCCTGTCTAAAATTAGACCATATAAAAGCTGGTCTAAAAAGAGAAAAATCGTCTACATGTCAGATAAAGCAACACTGTTAGTGAGGAGCTCAACAGTCTAACGTGTTGCACAGCAATCTGTATGCCAACATGCCAGGGGCATCGTCGCGCATAGCTATATTACTGACTTTAGATGAGCAAAGAAGGAGGAGGGCACGGTGGATAGCAAGGGAGAGGCTATACCGCACACGCATAGACCTCTTTGGCATGAGTGATTCTGAGGTGTATCGCATCTTCAGATTCACCCCTCATGCCATCCTGGAATTAACCACAACCTTGCAGGAGGACATCACCAGCCCAACACAACGCTCACATGCAGTGCAGCCACTGGTCAAGGTCATGGCAACACTCCATTTCCTTGCCAGTGGCTCTTTTCAAAGAACAATTGGAGTGGTGGCTGGGATGTCACAATCCTCCATGAGCAGATATGTGCACCAGGTTGTCCCTGCAATCCTCAGACGCATGGCCAACCAAATCATCAAACCAACCACTGAGGACCTGCGGCTGAAGGCAATGACAGATTTCTACAGAATTGCCAGATTCCCACGCACCGTGGGGGCCATTGATTGCACACATGTTGCACTCCAGCCCCCCCAGGAGACAGAGCACATGTACCGCAATCGGAAGCATTGGCATTCCATCAACGTACAGGTGATAGTCGATGCCCAAGGCCTCATATGGCATGTCTGTGCCAAACACCCAGGGTCCAGCCATGACAGCTACATATACAATCAGAGCCCCATCCGAATGGAATTTGATCAGAACGTGTATGGGGACACCTGGCTGGTTGGTGAGTGACATGGGTGGCAGGCATGACTGTCCCCCCCCATGATGCACACATCATAAGGGGCACATGCATGACTAACATCCTCCTGTCTTACAGGTGACTTTGCATATCCACTGGGACCCCATCTCATGACTCCTATCCGGAACCCCCAAACCCCAGGAGAGGAAAGATACAATCAAGCCCACGCCCAAACACGTGCAGTGGTGGAGCGCACCTTTGGCCTCCTGAAGTCACGTTTCTGATGCCTGGATAAGTCTGGGGGTACCCTCTTGTATTCCCCAAACTTTGTGTGCCATATCATCGGTGCCTGTTGCCTGCTGCACAACTTCGCACTGAGAAAGGGCCTGCAGATTGACCTACGTGATGACCTGACCCCTGAACCAGACAATCCCCCCCTAACCGAGGATACCCCGTCTTCTGAGGGAAGAGCAGCCAGGAGACAGCCCACATTGGGCATCTTTGCACGTTAAACACACACATTAATCATGGCACAATGAGAATGCATGCATGCACACCACTGTGGTCCCTAGCACACACACCCCACATCCTCATCAAATTGGATTGGCACCAGTCCACCATGCAGGACTTGTGAGCAGCAACGCCACGCCAAGGCTCCAATTATGTCACTGTACATTCATACACCATTCACACGGACCTGGGGATCACTTCTCCCTGGTCCTGGGGAACCCTTCTCCACCAAAATTGAGGGTGACACCCCTTTTCTGGCAGGAATGTCACCCCCACATTCAAACAGCATTCACAACCTAAAAAAAAAATTACCAGCAAAATCAAAAAATTTCCAGCAAAAAAAAAAGGCCCAAAAAAAAGGGGAAAAACAAATTAGTGCCCTAGACGTAAGCCACGCCTGGGGCGCCCCCCGCCAGGGCCCCGGCTCCTCAGGGGAGACTCATGGGGAGGGGGGGTAAACCGGGGAAGGAGGAGCAGCCCCTGGTCTCTGCCCACCTGGCGGCCTGCCCTCCAAGGCCACGGCTATTCTGTCCAGGGCAGCACCTAGTGTTGCCGTGTTGGCCTGGATAGCCTGGGTATGGGCCCTCACATCCTGCCCAACGCCTGCTGATGTAGTCTGCAGGTCGTTAAGGCAGTTTCTGAAAGCCCGGGAGTGGCAGTCCAGGTTCCCAAGCGTATCCTTGATGGAGGACAGGCTCTCCTCCATCCGCACCAATGTCTGGCTGACCTGTCCCAGATGGCGGGTCTGGAGGAACTGGTCCCTTCTCAGAGTGGATTGGCCACCCCACTGGTCTTCTGGGCCGCCTTCCTGCCTCCAGCTGATGCTTGTGGCCGGGGAGAAGGGGAGGCCCTTGGGAGGGGAGCCATGTTGGGGGAGGAGGGGGGGCTCCCCCTTAGGGAGGGCTGGCTGCTGCCAGCCAGAGGGGAACAGTCCTCCAACAACAATAGTCCAGTGCCTGACATGGACTCCTCCTCCTCCTCAACCTCCTCCTCTTCAATCTCCTCCGCGGACTCCGGCCTTGTGGGGGGGGGGCCTCATTAGGCTGCTGTCCTGGGGATGGTGCGGTCAGGTCAGATGGCCCAGCACCCTCCTGCACATCTGTGGATGACACAAAACATTCACAGGTTGGAGGATCCACACACTTGCCACATATTCCCTTTCACCCCCTCCCCCACACATGCTACACACCTGATAGAAAAAAAACATACCTGGCATCACGCCTTCATGACTTGAGTCATAGCCGGGCAGGCCCTCCACTTCTTGCCTATGAAAGGTCTGGGCCACCGCACGCTCCTCCGCTGTCAGCCTAACAGGGAATGGTGGGACCCCTCCTGTGCCCCTGGCATGGGCAAGCATTCTGGCCAGCTTCTTTTTGACCAGACGCCGGAGGTCATTTATCTTTTTCTCAATCCCAGACCGGTTCCGTGTCTCCCCCTCCCCCGCTGAATTCACCTGGTCAGTGATCATGTCCAAAATCTCTCTCCTCCTGGCCGGGGTGGTGTTGGCACTGTCCGGGCCATGGAGGAAACGCCCATAATCGGAAATGGCCCGGGCAAGAATTTGTTTCTCCCTCAAAGAAAATTTTTATTTTCTCTTCCTCTCAGGCCGCGTACACACGGCAGAGAACCTCGACGGGCAGAACACATCGTTCCACCCGTCGAGGTTCTCTCCCGGCCGTCGAATTTGGCGACCCGCCCGTCGGGAATGGCAACCAGCCATTCTTCCAGGCGGGCCGTCGAGGAAATAGAGAGCGTGCTCTCTATTTCGGCTCGACGGGCTTCCCGACGGGAAGCTCGCTGAGACCGTACACACGGCCGAGGTCCTCGCTGGAATGTGCATTCCAGCGAGGTTCTCGCTGATTTTCAGCGAGAACCTCGGCCGTGTGTACGGCGCCTCAGTCATACTCTGACCAAAAATCACTCCCAGTCAACAAAAATCACTCACAAAAACAAGCACGACCAATCAAGCAAGAAAACAAACAAACAGAAAAATATCAAACAAAATATCTCACAAACACTTAGCAAAAATCACTTTCAAATATCTTCTAACAAACACTAGATCACACAGTACACAAATCTGACAAATACAAATCACAACGCAACTAACAACGGAACAAAAGCACCTTGCTGTATAGGGAGGGATACAAAGGGATGTACTTTTGCAATGGAAGTGCGTTTGTGTGTGTCTATTTATGCTGTCTGTGTAGTTCATGATTTTGCCATAGTCCATTTCCAATTTCACTGATTGCGCCGTTCCCGAGTTGTGAGCATGCGCACAGAGGTGCTGACATGGTCTGCTTCAAGCGCGCATGCACGAGCCGGCCGGCCCTTCATTTGCATGGGGTCACGGCTCATTTCAATGTAACACGCCCACGTACTTCCCAATTCGTATTACTCCGCCTTGCAGCTCAGAAATAACGTTGCGCAGGCTTTTCTGCGTAAAAGCGACGAGAATAGGGTGATTGCGCGGCTACATTGCGCAAGTCTAACGTAAAGGCGGTGCGATACGCCGGTCCAATAATGCGCAGATGTACCTGAATCTGGCCCAATGGTTTTTTCAACCCGATCGTTAAAACGACCTTGCCTACACACGATCTTGAAAAAAATGCTCTAGCAAAGCGCGGTGATGTACAACACATACGGCGCCACCCTGGGGCTGCTTTTGCTGATTTTGTGTTAGTAAAAGACGATTCACGCTTTTCAGTCTGTTACAGCGTGATGAATTTGCTTACTCCATTATGAATGCTAGTTTTACCAGAACGAGCGCTCCCGTCTCATAACTTGCTTCTGAGCATGCACGTTTTTTTCATGTCGTTAAAGCCCACACACGACCATTTTTTTACGACGTAAAAAACGACAACGTTAAAAACGTTGTGAAAAATTAGAGCATGTTCTAAATTTTTAATGCCCATTTTTTACATCGTGAAAAATGCTCTGGAGCCCACACACGATCATTTTTAATGACATAAAAAAAAAATGTAATCTTTTAAAACCTGAAAAATGGTCGTGTGTACGCGGCATAAGTCTTGGGTCACACAGAATGTGACTTAGAAATAACATGAGAAGTCACACCAGTGTGACTGGAGGCTAAGGTAGGCCATAGATTATGCAATTTTCTTTCCTTCAACCATGGTTTGAAGGAAAAGAAAATTGCACATTTCCATTATCAACACAGTCAGTGTTGATGGGGGAATCCCTCCTGTAGTGTTTTTGTGTTCTGCTGGAGGGGTGCATGGCCGAATTGTGATCAGTCTATGGCTTGCTGAACTTCCTGGGGTGACATTTTTGGTTTTGCCATCTTGACATCTTCACTCAACTTGAAAATGTATATAGATGTTAATACATAGGACTTTGTTATATTGTTTAGTTAAAAACATTGCAGCAATTGTTTAATGTTTCCTCCTAAAAATGTATTTAAAAACCAACATTCTATTCTGGGAACAAAAGCAGCACAGTGAGGGATAGCAATTTATACATTGGAAAAAAATTATAAAATGTGTCCAATCGAGTGGGTTCTATCAGCAGTGAACTCTCATTCACATCTATGTAATATACAGTAACAGTATAGTGAGCTTATCTTGACAGGTATACAAAGAGTAAATGCTGTAAAGATATGCCCACCTCCCCAGTGCTATGATTAATTACACCGATGTGAATGTCTGCCTGCCTTTGGCAAGTATCAAACGCTGCCAAGTGTAACAGGTGAAAAGTTCATGAGTTTTTTTTTTTTAGCAAATATCCAGAAAAATAATCTCTTAGATGTTATAGTATTATACCATGTTAAAAATAATTGCAAATGCACAACTTTTTGTTTTTTTACAGAAATATGTAAAAGAGAAATGTGCCCTTTTTATATGTGTACCTATTTATCATTTTCTAGTCAATCTCAGTTTGTTTTGTTATTTTTTTCAGTCCAGTTATTGCTGAAGATAGTCAAACCAGATGCTGTCAGTGATTAAAGAAACACAAATTATTTCTAGTAATAGGCTAAATGACAGGCAAATTAAATCACAAAGGATATACTAGTAGCAATTCCAGTCCTCCCATTAAAAATCACTGGGTATTAGGGGAGTGGTTGAGGCACTCATGTTAGCAGACACCATTAGCTGGAGCTCCAACTGAGTATCCTGAATAGCCGTCTGTTCTTCTGATACTAAGCTCAAAACTGCTCCTATTCTATGGCTTCTCCTCAAGATTTGTTATTGTAACCTCCGACACAAAAAAGAAGAGGACAAATGCCATGTGCAACTCGGGATGGTGCCAGAACACTTCCACAATGCCCTGGTCAAGAAAAATGCAAAAAAGCAGCAACTCTTCTTTCCTACACTCCATCCCAGGGCAAATCTGCTTTACAAACAACTCAACAGCCACCACCCTTTCTTGTACCTGTCCAGTGTACATGAGTTGCTGAGAGGCAAGGGTGCCTGGCCTATACCTCATGAGGGTGCCGCTGACACTGTGGAGACACCACTCCTATTTTATGAATCTGAAAATCGCAACAAAGGGAATTTGGGACTTTAAATGAAACAGTGGGCTACATGGGGACAAAAATAATGAAACAAGCCATAGACAAAATATTCATGTATTGAGAGAGTAGAATATATGGTAAAAAACAAGTAGCTTGTACAAAAGTACAGAACATACATTTGATACCTAATACAATAGTTGGTATAAAAATACAAAGTGACAGCCAATGGCAACATATATAACCACATAGAGGCTGAGCATAACCACACAATAAATTAAATATAAAATATAAATAGATCATAAAAGTACTGATTGATCAGAATGGGTCCCATAAACGCGTATAGCTACGACTTTGTAAGCCCGACGCGGCGTTTCGTGTATATGAAAAACACTCCTCAGGGGCTGATGTAGTGGGATATCTGGAATACAGATTTGATTAGTGATCAAGGTATTAGAATTAAATCCACCAAAAAAGATAATAAATCAATGCTGGTTACTTACATAGTATGCCAAAGTTGTAATGTAATTTAGACCAAACATATGCCCGTCCCGGGACAGAGGTGGCAGACCAGCAAGCAAACAACAGAGCACATAAAGCATCCTTCCCAGACAGCAGGCGACCATAGGTAGATGAATTAAAATGTATTCTCATAATACAGGTAGGTATCTGTAATGAGTGAATGTATAGGTCCATCAAACATATGATGAATCTGAGGCCTTAGAATAATTTCTATAGGAGGCACTGTCTATTAACCTCCCTGGCGGTGTTTCCGAGTCTGACTCGGGGTAAGATTTCTGTGCTACGATCGGTAACCCCGAGTCAGACTCGGGCTCGCCTCGCAGCATCCACAGAGACTGTATACTTACCTTCTCCATGGATCCAGCGATGCATCCGCGCTGTGTAAGTGAGCGGGTGCTCGCTCGATTCACACAGCGTCCCCGCGTGCCGCCGATCTCCGTTCCCTGTGACGTTACGTCGCACGGGGACGGAGAACGGCGCCAAATTCAAAAATGTAAACAAACACTATACATACAGTACACTGTAATCTTATAGATTACAGTACTGTATGTAAAAAATACACACCCCCCATGTCCCTAGTGGTCTGCCCTGTGCACTACATGTCCTTTTATACAGGGAGTAATAAAAATTAGTATTTTGACCACATCATCCTCTTTATGTGTTGTCTTACTCCAAGCTGTATAGGCCTAAAGCTACTACCAATTAAGCAAAGGTGATGTACTCTCTGTAGAGAAGGTTGTGGTCTAATGACATCAACACCCTATATCAGGTGTGCATAATTATTAGTCAACTTCCTTTCCTTTGGCAAAATGGTTCAAAAGAAGGACTTGACAGGCCAGAAAAGTCAAAAATAGTAGATATCTTGCAGAGGGATGCAGCACTCTTAAAATTGCAAAGCTTTGAAGCGTGATCATCGAACAATCAAGCGTTTCATTCAAAATAGCAACAGGGTCGCAAGAAGCGTGTGGAAAAAAAGGCGCAAAATAACTGCCCATGAACTAAAAAGTCAAGCGTGCAGCTGCAGATGCCATTGCCACCAGTTTGCATATTTCAGAGCTGCAACATTGGAGTGCCCAAAAGCACAAGGTGTGCATACTCAGAGACATGGCCAAGGTAAGAAAGGCTTGAAAGACGACCACCACTGAACAAGACACACAAGGAAATCAAGACTGGGCCAAGAAATATCTCAAGACTATTTTTCTAAGGTTTTATGGACTGAAAATGAAGTGAGTCTTGATGGGCCAGATGGATGGGCCCGTGGCTGGATGAAAGGGCAGAGAGCTCCAGTCCGACTCAACACCAGCAAGGTGGAGGTGGAGTACTGGTTTGGGCTGGTATCATCAAAGATGAGCTTGTGGGGCCTTTTCGGGTTGAATGGATCAAGCTCAACTCCCAGTCCTACTGCCATTTTGAAGACACCTTTTCAAGATTACATTGCATTTCAAGAAAAACATATTTTCATGCAGGACAATTCCATCACACGCGTAAGTACTACAGCGTGGCTGGCAAGAAAGGGTATAAAAGAAGAAAAACTTACATGGCCTCCTTGTTCATTTGAACCCCATTGAGAACCTGTGGTCCATAATCAAATTATTTACAAGGAGGGAAAACAGTACACCTCTCTGAACAGTGTCTGGGAGGCTGTGGTTGCTGCTGCACGCAATGTTGATGGTGAACAGATCAAAACACTGACAGAATCCATGGATGGCAGGCTTTTGATGTCCTTGCAAAGAAAGGTGGCTAATCGGTCACTGATTTGTTTTTGTTTTGTTTTTGAATGTCAAAATGTAATTTGTGAATGTTGAGATGTTATATTGGTTTCATGGTAAAAATTAATAATTGAAATGGGTATATATTTGTTTTTTGTTAAGTTGCCTAATAATTATGCACAGTAATAGTCACCTGCACACACAGATATCCCCCTAAAATAGCTAAAACTAAAAACAAACTAAAAACTACTTCCAAAAATATTCAGCTTTGATATTAATGAGTTTTTTGGGTTCTTGAGAACTGGTTGTTGTTCAATAATAAAATGAATCCTCAAAAATACAACTTGCCTAATAATTCTGATCCCTGTATAATAAAAACTGTTCTTTCTCCCTGCAAACTTAGATTGTCCAAGCAACCAAATGTGTCCCTTTAGTCAACAATTGTTTTAGAGCAGCTAAAAAACAGCGATAATAAATCAGAATTACTTGCAAATTTAGCGAAGCGATTTGTGGGGAAATTCGTCAAGAAAAAAAAAAATAATGACAGCAAAAATTCTGCACTGAGCAAATTTCATATTTTGATTTGATTACATTATTGAATAATTTTTACTATTTGTTATCATTTTTTAATTATTTATTATATTATAATTTTTAATAATAATAAAAAAAAAATCATACCCGGGATGCCTATTAGCTCTAGTTTGGAAGATTTAAGTGGTTATTCCTAAGAATTACAAGCCTACAGTATAAAACGCCAAATTCCCTTGCAAATAATGGTACCGCTTTCAGCACCTAAAATCTGAAAGAATCATACCGCCAGGGAGGTTAATAATACTTGTAAAACCTCATTGTTTCTTGTGTTGAATTAATCAATAGCTGGGTAAAAAATGAATAAAACCTGAATATGTCAGAATTATATCACAATCGACCAGGCAGCGCTGGACATATGCAACATTTAAACTTTAAACAAATAAATATACAAATATTGAATATTGTCCTTGGAATAGAAAAGTTCTTAAATGAAGAATGGCAGTCTTTAATGCAAATATTGGACTGAACAATCCTTATTCAAACAAAGTCCACTATAGCCCAAGATGATAGGTTTGGAAAGACACCGCTTCACGTCTGTGCTCATAGAAGAAAGAGGGGGGTGTGTGAGAAAAGAGAACCCCCTCTTGAGTAGCCTCTTACCGCAAAGAAAATTTATATCGGCGTGTCACAGGTGCAATCTCAGCCTCAATCACTGCTCAGCGTCTCTGAATGGCTCAGGGTTCATACATGAAAAAGATGGTAGGAAACAGACACATAGCGTGATCCTGCTTAAAAATCTTAAAAAGATTTTTAAGCAGGATCACGCTATGTGTCTGTTTCCTACCATCTTTTTCATCCCAAGGGATATCATCTGAGGGACCCTCAGATGATATCCCTTGGGATGAAACTAGTCAGGGCTGAACCAAGTGAAGCAGTCTGATTGTCAGTCGGCATTAGAGATCACTCCCCTCCTCGCAGCTTGACCAGCAACGAGCGTTTGGTGATGTGGTTAACCTGACCCGATTTGGGTAAATCAGTGAGATATGACATTTTAAAGTTTTATACATGTGAGTGTATTGGATGACATTTTTATTGGGCGATTAAAGATTTTTAAGCAGGATCACGCTATGTGTCTGTTTCCTACCATCTTTTTCATGTATGAACCCTGAGCCATTCAGAGACGCTGAGCAGTGATTGAGGCTGAGATTGCACCTGTGACACGCTGATATAAATTTTCTTTGCGGTAAGAGGCTACTCAAGAGGGGGTTCTCTTTTCTCACACACCCCCCTCTTTCTTCTATGAGCACAGACGTGAAGCGGTGTCTTTCCAAACCTATCATCTTGGGCTATAGTGGACTTTGTTTGAATAAGGATTGTTCAGTCCAATATTTGCATTAAAGACTGCCATTCTTCATTTAAGAACTTTTCTATTCCAAGGACAATATTCAATATTTGTATATTTATTTGTTTAAAGTTTAAATGTTGCATATGTCCAGCGCTGCCTGGTTGATTGTGATATAATTCTGACATATTCAGGTTTTATTCATTTTTTACCCAGCTATTGATGTGTTAAACTGGTCCGTGAACCAAGTTATAATGGTAGCAGCTGCAGTCATTTAGAGTGGCTTGTTTGGATTTTTGGCTCATTGAATCACCTATTAGTTTTTTTTTTCTTTCAAAAGCGCTTGTATTGTGTTTTTGCATGGGGGGTTTGCTTTAATACAACTGTTTGATTATATTGTGTTGAATTAATGTTGATTCAACCTAAAAAGTATGAAAGAGGGTGTATCCTTCCTGTGCCACAATGTTCAAAAGTTAGGGAGCATATAATAGGTCTTAAATAGTTCAGTCCTTCATGAAACCTTAAGCAAAAGCTGATGGCTGTCAGTACCCGATGCCTGTTTTGTTCAGCTGACTCATGACTTGAAAGTAAGACAGTCGCCGGATCACTTTCACAGAGCAGGTGGAGGGGCGTCCCCCCTCCCCCACCTGTGCTGTTCCCGGGCACTCCCACTCTGACCACGACTGCCAACTTCTGGCTGAAGAGCAGAGGAACTAGACTGTACATATATATAGTAACATTGGGGGTGTTTAACTCCCACCCATATCTCTGAAGGATCTCCAAGCCATAGAGCCCCATGTACAGATAGAAAAATATGAGAAAACTGCCAGCGCAGTTTTCTTAGTTTTACATTTTAAGCTCTGCAGCTCTGCATTCAGCCCATATGCAGACTCTGTGTCCTCTTCAACAGGGACAGAGCCACGCTCTGCCACAATACATATATATATATATATATATATATATATATATATACAGTATATATATTAATACACAGCATGGAGTGTATTAGAAACAGTACACCACCGAATGCACTGTAGACATAGGCTACACTGAATGCAGAGTATATATATATATATATATATATCAAAATACACTGCCACTAACTTAATAAACTGCCTGCTTAATCTAACTCAAGCGATCTCCTTATTCACGCCAACAACACTACACACGGCCACCATGTAAGCAGCCTTATATAGTGTGGGCGTGAACTTAGTCCCCCTGAGCCATGATTGGCCAAAGGCACCCTAAGTTGGACCAATTATGTCTCTCTCAGCAGTGTGCGCTGTGCTTGGCCAAAGCATGCAGGTCAAGTGGTGCTTTGGCCAATCATTATACAGCAATGCACTGCGATCTTGCAGTGCATTGATGGGGAGTTCTGCTCAAATTTCCCGCAAACGTCCCATATGTTCGGTAAGTTTTAGAACAAACAAACACCAGATGTTCGAGTTGAACTTATGTTCAACTCGAACCACGGGCTCATCCCTTCTGCATATCAATAAATGTCACCAAAGATTTAAATGAGACTTCAAAAGGATTTAGTCAACCAGGTGCCAACCCCTTTAGAATGTATAAATTGTTATAGGAAATACTTAGTCAGACAGAGCAATTCTTTTAAAACCAACATGTACTGTGATTATGCTGCTCTCCCTGCCTATAGCCAAACTTCAGGCTTGTATAATAAATAGGGATGAGTTTGATGTTCGGTTCAAACATAGGTTCGAATCGAACATCAGGTGTTCGCCCGTTCGCCAAAGAGCGAACATTATGGGGCGTTTGCAGAAAATTTGAGGGCCACTGAATCCTCCATAATGCACTGCACTGCATTGCTGTATGATGATTGACCAAAGCATGCACCTGATCTGCGTGCTTTGGTCAATCACTGTGCCCTCTTCTAAGAGAGCCATAATTGCTTTTGGCCAATTACGGCTCAGGGGCACTAAGTCCATGCCCCACACTATATAAGTTTGCTTACTATATATATATATATATATATATATATATATATATATATACACAGTCTCACATATATATATATACTCTGCATCCAGTGTAGCCTATATACTAGATGTAGCCCATACACTAGATGGCCTTTCGACCACTTGCTACAAACACTTTACATCACTATTCTCACCCCTCATGGTCAATGCCTTTAACTTCCTAAGGGTCACTATTCGTACAGAATCACTCACTGCCTCCATTTCCATGATTCCTAAACCCAACACAGATGACACATATTGGTCTAACTATAGACCAATATCCATCCTTAACATTGATATCAAGATCTTGACCAAAATCCTCTCCTCCAAACATAACCCCATTATTGGCTCCCTAATTCTTAAAGACCAAACTGGATTTATCCCCTTAAGACAAGCAGGTGACAATATACGCTGAGCTAAACTCATAGCTCATGTAGCTTTTTCTCACTGCATTTCTACATATTTCCTTTCGTTAGACATAGGGAAGGCATTTGACTCATTATCCTGGCCTTATATAACACTCTATCCTTAAACAATGGGATTCAGGCCACATTACTTGAGATGGATCGCTACCTTATATCAATACCCAAAAGCATATATTTCCTATTCAGGATTTAAATCCAAACTCTTCAATATTGAGCGAGGTACTAGTCAAGGATGCCTACTTTCCCCTCTCCTTTTTTCTCTGGCAATTAAACCATTGGCCCAACTCATTCGATCCGATCTGAATATCAGAGGACTAAAACTATCACCATAAATTATGTATGTTTTCAAAAAAGGTCCTAATATATCTTACCTCACCCATAGTTTCAGCACCAACTCTTCTAGATACCCCCTCTAAACTTGAATAAATACCAGGCCTGTCAATAAATCCTCACAAATCAAAAGTCCTAAATATTTCATTGCCGCCTATTATCCAAACCCAACTACTTAATTCCTTACCGTTTGCCTGGTCAACAACATTTATCTCCTAAATCTTATCTCTCTCTTATTTGGGAATTAACTTTACATCTAATCCTATGGAGCTCAATGCAACTAATTACCCACCGATGTTATCACAACTTAACAAACTCCTCACAAATTGGTCAGCCCTACCTTTGGCATTAATAGGTAGAATTTACAGTGATTAAAATGTCTATCCTCCCAAAAATCCTGTATCTTTTTAGAGTGCTTCCTATCACAATATTAATACATTTCTTATGCATCTTACAATGCAAAACCTTGCACATTATCTGGGGCAAAACTAAAACCTGATTACCTAAACCTACCTTATATTCTCCCAGAATTTGAGGAGGCCTCGGTGTACCAGACTTCACCAAATATTACTAATGTAGCCCAATTATCACAATTACCCAAATACCACACTGCGACTGAAACCCCAATATGGGTAGCATTGGAGTAGGTTGATTGTGACCCTCTTTACACAGCAAATCTTGTATGGCTCACTCCTACACAACGTGGGACAATTACAAACCCTGTTATCAAAAACAGCCTATCTATTTTGGACAGATTAAAAGCCTGATTTGGTCTACAATCTCAACACAATCCTCTTCTTTCCTTTCTCCATAACCCATCATTTTACCCAGCCTCATCCTCCCCAATCTCCTTCTTACCTTGGTCAAAAGCAGGATTGACATGTGCTCACCATTTCTACAAATCCACAACCGTCACACTATTTCTAACCCTACGTGAAACTTATGATTTTCCACCTTCAGAAACCTTCAGATACCTTCAAATTAAACATTTATTGATTAATAATGCACCCTCAGATTCGACGTCCCCAGGTTTCACTATATTTAAACAAGCCTGTAAACCTGACCCTTTATAGACGTGGACTCATTTCCAATTTATAAGCCCAGCTACTTTCACACATCTCTTCTTCTCTCCCAACCTATACCAACAAATGGGAAAGTGACCTTCAAATATAACCAAAAGACATAAATTGGACTAAAATCTGGCAAGCTACCAAATCAGCCTCACTGAATATAGTGGCTCTTAAAAACCAACTACACTTCCGGTTCCGGCGCCGTATGGAATAGCTGAAGCCCCTCTCAGCTCCCGCTTCACGTCCGAAAAAACGGCATAAAAAACCAGCCCAGCACACACCCGCGGTCGGCAGCACCCTCGGGCACCCCCCCTCACGCCGATGGACCGATTTGTAGAAAAAACGGGCGCGCGATCGCAAACGGCAATCGCGGCCCAGCCGCAAATTGAGGCCCCGGCTTCGGCCTTGTCGGATCTCCCGGCGGACGCCCTGGACATGGAGGTGAGCGGCTGCAATGCACCTCCGCCTACACATTCGATCTCAGAGGTCCCCCCTCATGCCTCCCCCTCCTCACATTGTGCCTCTCCCTCCCTACACCAGCCTGAGGGGAGCACAGAACGCATTGCTCAGGCTGTGGCTGCGCTGCTATCTCCTATGATAGCAGCTTCTGTGGAGAAGGCAGTCACTGCTGGTATGAAGCAGCTGAAGCAGCAGCTAAGTGAACACGCCACCAGACTCAATGAGGCTGAACATCGCCTCTCCAACGTGGAAGAGGAACTGTATCAGGCTCAGGCCACGGAGGAAGCCCAGGACAAAACCAATCAGTACATACTCCAGAAGCTGGATGAGTTAGAGAACAGATCCAGAAGGAGCAACCTGCGCTTTGTGGGAGTCCCTGAATCGCTACAGTCCTCTGCGATCGGCGATCTCTGCTCCAGACGCATACCTGAAGCCTTGGGCCTTCCTGGTCCCTGCACGGTTGAGCGAGCCCACCGGGTGGGAACCGTCTCCTCGGAACGTAAATCCCCCCGTCCCATCATCGCGAAGTACCTGAACTATTCGGATAAGGCCACCATCCTGCAAAACTTCAGACAATCCAGATCCCTCCAAATTGATGGGGCCAAGATCCTGATCTTTGCGGATTACTCCGTTGAAGTGTCCAAGAAGAGGAAAGCCTTCCAGCCTATATGCTCGGAGCTCCACCAGCGACAAATCAAATTCACTCTTGCGTTTCCTGCGATTCTGCGACTTAAAGCCCCCAACGGTGACCAGCTTGCCTTTCAGGACCCGTCTGAAGCAGAAGTTTTCCTGCGCTCTCTCCGTGGAAACTCTCATTCTGACTCTCCCGCCAAGGCTGCCTCCATTCATCGCCCTCTGGATCAGAGGAGCCCAAGGAAGGATTCTCCCAAACGTTTCAAGCACTCAGGCTCTGACCGTCGTTATGCCCCCTGCTGACCAAGTAAGAATTGGTCTCATTACGTCCAACAGGGACACATGTTATGTTGCTATATGCTATGATACCATGCCTGAGCCGGCTTACACCGGTTTATACTGTTTGACCCTTAGTTCTGTTTGACCCACCAATGGTAGTCCAAATTTTAAGTGTATTGTTGTGTCTCCTGTCACATTTTAACCCCTCCGTCCTACTCACATCTTTGCCTTTGGTCCTGCCACTCCAGAGCTCCCCCCCCCCACCTATGCCCGGGCCCTGTTGATTGTGATAGCACTAGATGCACGGGCACACCTGTACCATGACAATCGGACTGTTCATGGGAGCTGCTCTTCAGATAGATTCCATGCGGAAAAAAGTGAAGTTCTCTCCTTCTTTTGCATTTTCATTTTACTTTTTCCTCACATCCACCTTCCCTATCTCCTCCCCACCCCAATCGCACCAGTTAGTTGCTAACCTCCGCATGTCAGGTGCTTTGGCGACGCCGTCGCATTTCCACCCGGCTAATTCTCCCCTCTCTCCTCGGACAGTATTTCTTGCTGGTCTCACACCTACTTCATTTATAACACCGGCCCACACCCTCTTTACATACCTACCCCCATGAAAGTAGTCTCCTGGAATGTGAAAGGGCTTAGGTCCCCCGCTAAGAGACTCAAAATCCTCCGACACCTACATAGACTGAAAACTGACATTGCCCTCCTCCAGGAAACCCACCTCAATTCCTCTGATCTCCAACGCATGAAAAAACTCTGGGTGGGCACTGTCCTGGGTTCAGACGCATCCAGTCGCAGAGCAGGGGTTCTTATATTGATCCACGAAAACCTCCCCTGCGAGATTATTCAGGTTGAATCAGATGAACAGGGTCGTTTCCTTTCAGCACATGTTCGCCTTGCGAACAAGGAGCTAGTGATATCCAATATCTATGCCCCTAATAGCCCTGGTAGGCCCTTCTTCGGCGACCTCTCCACCTGGCTCTTGCGCCATCCACTCACCCCACACATAATAGGGGGGGATTTCAACACTATTCTCCATCCACTCGAAGACAGATCCACCCCTAAGCGATGCCTAAAATCACCAAAGACCACAGACCCGTCGATCCTTGCATCCACTATTGACTCCCTGCACCTCAAAGACATTTGGCGACTCTTACACCCGGCGGACAGAGACTTCACATTCTATTCCATCCCACACAATGTGTTCACCAGAATCGACTACATCTTCTGCACTGACAATCTCGTTTCGAACATCTCTGACGCCGTCATCCACGACATAGCCATTTCAGACCATGCCCCCGTCTCGGTCTCTATTGATGACCCTGACCTCCACCTAAACCCCAGACTATGGCGCTTCCCCTCCTACCTCCACGACAATGCTTCAGCACTTCTTGGAAAAGGCTTGGACAGAATATTCTACAGACAACTCACCCCACGTTGATCGTCCTAGTCTCTTCTGGGAAGCCGGAAAGGCCTTCCTCAGAGGCCGGATCATCTCCTATGCTGCCTCATTCAAGAAACAGACCTTAGCCAACTTTAAGGCCGCAAGCGTCAGGCTCCGTCTGGCACAACGCGCTCTATACAACTCAGATTCCCCCTCACACAGGACCGAATGGCACACGGCAAAAACTGCCTTTGATTCATTAGCTGACACCGTTGAACGAATTAAAAGGGCCCACTTGGATGCCACACTCCACAAATTTGGGAATAAAGCAGGCAAGCTGCTAGCGCGGCTCTCTAAAGGCCCGTTCCGTCCTACACACATAACTTCCCTTAGAGACACCTCAGGCACCATCCACACTGCTCCAAAGGACATAAATAAAGTCATGCTACAATACTACTCCTCATTGTACGCTCCGGACCCCATAGATAAGAAAGCTGCACAAGCTTTCCTTGATAGCATCTCCATCCCCACGATTACTCCTTCCCAGCTCGAGTCTCTCAACGCTCCTATTTCCCCACTCGAGATTTCCGACACCATCCGAAACCTAGCTCCCTCTAAGGCCCCAGGCCCCGATGGTTTCACAGGGATTTTCTTCAAAACTTTCCACACTTTTGCAGAACCTTCCCTCCTCAGAGTTTACAATGCTATATGGTCGGGCGGCCCTTACTTGCCAACAGGGAATCAAGCCATTATTAAACTACTCTCTAAGAAGGGCAAAGACCCCCAGGAACCGGGTTCGTACCGTCCCATATCTCTCTTGAATTTAGATGTCAAAATTTTATCCAAAATCATTGCCTCCAGACTAGCCACCATCATCCCCTCTCTAATCCACCCTGCCCAATCCGGTTTCGTAAAAGGGAGAACGGCCACTTTAAACATTCGTAAGGTGATGTTAGTCCTTGAACATGCCAAGCGCAACCCAAGAGGTGACCATGCCATCATCACCCTGGACGCAGAAAAAGCATTCGATAATGTCAGCTTCGAATGGCTCCAGCTAGTCCTATCCAAAATGCAGATCACGGGCTCATTCAACCATCTTGTGAATGCCATGTACGCCTCCCCCGCGGCCAGACTGGTAGCGGCTGGCCTCCTGTCTGAAGAATTCCGCCTCCACAAGGGCACGAGGCAAGGATGTCCCCTATCCCCACTCCTTTTTAACTTGGCTTTAGAACCCCTGTCCCGGTACCTAACGCAGAAGGCCCCACTGCACGGCATCTGTGTTGGAAATCAGGAACTACGCTCTTCCCTCTTTGCGGACGATGTCCTTATATTCACATCTGACCCCTCCTCTGACATGTCCACCATTAAAGCGGTCTTCGATGATTTTCGGCTCTGCTCGGGTCTCCGCATTAATTACGGGAAAAGTGAAATTCTTCCCATAGGCTCTGACTCCAATCCACCCTGGGTCCACCATTCACCCTTCACAGTGGCTAAATCGCACATAACTTACCTAGGCATCAAGTTAGGGAAACTACCCTCCTCTATATACCACCTTAACTTTCCCCCTCTAATCAAAAAGATATCTCAGGAGCTGGATGGCTGGATGGATCTGCCTCTTTCGCTCCTGGGGAGATGCCATCTAGTGAAAATGGTCAGCTTTGCTCGCTTACTTTACCCGCTTCAAACGGTCCCGTTGCTTCTACAGCACAAGGACGTACAATCATTAAACAAGGCCATCTCAAATTTCATCTGGCGGAATAAGCGACCACGCATAGCTTTTGCAAAACTGCATCTCCCTAGACGCGAAGGGGGCATAAATCTACCAAATGTTAGAATGTACAACCTAGCATGCTTACTCCGGATAGGCTTGGACTGGATTGCACAGTCATCCCGCTGCTCAAACTACGCCCTGGAAAGTCTCATGGTTCACCCCTATTCGTTGGTGGCCCTTCTTCACTGCAAATGGAAAGCTGTCCCTTTACCCTTCCAGCACAACCTCCTGTTGAAAGATACTGCTATAGCCTGGAGGGAAATAAGGAAAACCTTGAAACTTTCCCCTTTTATGTCCAAATACCTCACAATCCAAGGGAACCCTCTTTTCCCACCTGGGATGGATTACAAATCTTTTCATGTTTGGGAGCAGAAAGGCCTCACGAAATTCTCCACCCTCTGCAACTTGGACACGGGGCGTCCCCATAGTTTCTCGACGATCGCAAAATCCTACTCTCTTCCCCTATCTCATGCTTTCCATTTTAACCAGTGCGTCAGTTTCATTCGGGATTCTTGCAGGGAAGACCGCAAGAGATTTCAAGTTTCTTTCCCGGATTTACTCCTCCAAGCCGGCTCTTACGCTATCTCCGACATTTATAAACCCCTTCTTCAAAAATCCATCCCCTCGATCAAATCCTCTTCAGCAGCAAATTGGAGCAAAGACTTTCCATTCCCTGACATAGTGGACAAACTTCTACTGGGTTACAACAAGATTCATCAGCTCATCCCTAATGAAACGTGGAGGGAAACCCAACTAAAGATCATCCATCGCGCCTACATACCTTTCATCTCGGACAAGAACAGCTCGAGCGCTGCCGATTGTCCCCTCTGCCATCAACCACGACCATCACTCTCCCATCGTTTCTGGTTGTGCTCGTACATCTCCTTTTTCTGGGACCAAGTCATCTCCTATGTCTTCAAAATTACCCTATTGGTACTGCCAAAAGACCCCTTGCTCCTCATCTTTGGGTACTGGGACGATCAACTACTGCCATGGTCTCCTGACAACCGCCCACCCTATAAAGACTGGGTCCTGATATGTCTCTTAACTGCCAGAAGAGCCATCCTGAAAAACTGGATCTCGCCCTGCCGCCCATCTATATTGCAAATTGAGCAGGAGCTTCTTAGTTTGTTATACAAGGACAAAATTAACACAGATTTCAAACAAGAAGCCTCCAAAACGCGCTTCTACTCCCGATGGTACGCTTTTATGCGTTCGACACTGTCCACAAAAGACCTGGATGACTTTGCAAACGGCTCCTTCTCCTATTATCTCTAACTCCTTTAACCTCGCCGAGAATGCTCAGCGTATGCATTACTTTTTGGTGCGCCCCCCCCCCCCTCCCATTGCTCTCCCACCCCCCCCCCTTATTTTTATTTTATTTTGTCTTATATTTTATATTTTATATTTTATTTTACTATGTTTTGGTTGCTATGTATTTCACCTCGTAGCTCTGCTAGACCCTTTGACTGTGATCCGTCCAGCTATCCTGTTTCTGATTGCCGGGTCACTTGCCGTATTAACTCGATCTCTGTTTATGCACACTGTCCACCTTTGTCTGGCTACGTGCTTAGAATCATCATTATATTTTTTTTTTATATTTACATGCAGCTGTACCACACTGTTTATAAGAAAATGTACTATACTTGCTATCGAATCTTGTTCTGTATTATTCTCTTTTTCTCTCAATAAAATCTTTTGAAAAAAAAAAAAAAAAAAAAAAAAAAAAAAAACCAACTACAAGGTACTCACATGGTCCCTGCTAGAATCTATAAATTATTTTATTTTCTCATTGCATTGTATAAATACATATGGTATTACTATGACCTTTGTTAAATCTTGGAAAATATAATAAAAATATTTAAACAAGAAAGGCGTACTTGTAAGTAAAGATGCCCCTTTTACCATATCACAGCAGATGATAGACCCAGAAGGTAAATACCTATTTCTTAAAGATACTTTTGCAGGGAAACCTATAACACTGGCCCATGTTTACTTTCCAAACCAATCATATGTTTTCTTTGGTAGGATGATTGTGAAAGAGTTAACAGGCTCCATGTCGGGATGTATCAACCCCGGAAGAGACTTCAATGTCCCTCTTAACCCCCTACAAGACACCTCATCAGGGATGTCAAGTACCGTGTGAAAGTAACTCTCCTGCACTTAGGTGTAGCTCCAAGGAAGAAGATAATATCGTAATCCTTGTTGTCAATGCCTACGGTCTTGCAGCCCTCTCATGACCATGGGTATCCACAAGTACTTAAAGTCAATGAAAACAAGTGAAGGGCGCACCAACCTAGTACAATACCATTAAAACCATGTATTCAAGGATAAAAAAGTATACACAGAATACTCACAAACGTGTGTAGTAAAAATGCATGTCAAACACATTGTAAACCCCTCATCTTTGAGACTGATAGAAAGCTCCAAAGGTGCAAGGAGACCAGATGACTTCCGTGATGGCTAGGCTGACACATTTTTTTTCTTTATTGGAATTTGTACAGTACAATGGAATAAAGTAATGTAAGATCGATACATATACAGCCGTGTACATGGAAAAATACCATAAAAATAAAAGTACATACAAACAAAAATAAAAACAAAAACATACCAAACCAATAGCACAATGATTACCCATATAACAATGATACAGCACCAAGAGGACGTGGCATCACGAAGCCCAGTGCACATAGGAGCAGAAGCAACATTGGTAGCATTAGAAATGCAATAAAGAACTAAAATAGCTAAACAAACAGTAACCTTGGGATTAAACTGGCAGCTGAAGTGGCGATGGGTGAAGTTTACAGATAAAGGTATGAAAGAGTCACGAGCGTCAAGGGGCAATTAGTATAAAGTTTCATGGTTCAGGGTGGCAGGAATGCAGAAGGGTCAGAAAGATTGGACACTCTGAGGTTGCCTAGAGAGTTAGTAAGGTTCCTTTGGAGATACCAGTCAGTATAGCGGAATGGTTGCATGAGTGTTTGCAGTTTCTTTTGGTCGAACGAGTGTTCCATGAATTTACGCCATCTCGTAAAGAATCGTGGGGTGGAGCAACAGTTCAAGACAATGTTGTCCAACCTTTCCAGATAGAAAAGCGACAAGAGGGCTTTTTTCACCGCTGGTAATTTTGGCGGAGTTAAGCTGATCCAATGAGACATTATAGTGCTGCGGGCCACTAGGAGGCAGATAAGTGTCCAGTGGGAGATGGGAAGCAAGCTCTTAGTTGTGGGCGTGGGAGGGGGTGGTTCGCAGCTGAACAGACACATCAGGTAGTGTCTTGGGACTCGCGTTTTGGCAATCTTGTAGATAAAGGAAAGCACATAGTCCCAATACATAATAATAGGTTTTCACTCCCAGAGGCGGTGGAGCAGTGTTGGGCGGGAGGTGGAACACCAAGGGCACCTCTCTTGGGCTGGTTCTGCCTTGTTGAAACGGAAAGGGTAGTATGCTCTGTGAATAATTCTGAATTGCGTCTCACGCCATGTTTCTGATATGGTGAGTTTGTGCACTTGTCTGTAGCCCTCAAGGATTTTCTCCAAAAGGTCTCCATCTTCAAATATTTGAGACCATTTCTGAAATGGTTTAAGACGATATTTGGCAGTCTGATGTTCAATAAGGTGATAATATAGGGTGGAAATAGAGTAGTCATTGCTGCGTAATACAGTATCAATAAAGGACTTTTGTAGGGGATCCGTCCCAAGTCCGTAGCAGGAGCGTAAATAACTGACCAATTGGTGGTAAAAGAAGACATGTGTCGCAGGTAGAGAGAATTCCCTTGACAGGGTTTGAAAGGATTTAAACTTGCCAGGGGCATTGAGGTACATTGAGGCAACGTTGGTAAGTCCCTTAGCGTTCCATTGTTCAAAGGCTTTGTGTAAAGTGGACAGGAGAAACATTGGGTTGCCGAGTATTGGCAAGTGGCAGAAAATACTGGAGGGCAACCCCAGCAGCCTCCGGACCTCCCTCCAGGCTATAACCGTATCCCTGATGAGGACACTTGATCTTAGTTGTTGGTAATTTGTTGGTATTTGAATGAAGAATGGCAGGCAGAGTATATGGAAAGGTCGAGGCACCCTTGAGCACGGTATTGGAGTATTTAGATCTGCCAGACAACCAGTCAAGGCCCTGCCTGAGTAAGCATGCAAGACTGTAAAAACGTATATTGGGCAGGCCCGCCCCACCCTTAGACTTCGGGAGACATAGTTTTTGTAGCGCAATTCTTGCGAGACCAGAGAAAGGCAGATAATGCCTTATGGATTTTATTCACGTCAGAGTGTTTCAATAAAAGAGGTATGGTCTGCATAGGATAGAGTAGGCGTGCAAATGACACCATTTTAAAAAAGTGACATCTCCCAAAGAGCCAGAGGGGGAGGGCCGCCCAAGCATCCAGCTCCTTCACAGTTTTAGATATTAGCGGTGGGAAGTTAAGTGTTTATAAAGTGGAAGGTTCTCGGCCAATGTGTATGACCAAATAAGTAATGTGTTGCGACACTATGGCGAAGGGAGAGTGGCGTAGCCATTTGGCAGCCATCCTGGGATGGAGCGATAGGATTTCGCTCTTGTCAAAGTTAATTCGAAAGACTGAGCACAGTCGGAAAGTATGAAAATAACAATTTGTCGTCCGCAAACAGGGTGGAACGGAAAGATTGGGTACCTATTGTGATGCCACTGACCCCGTCAGGGGAATTGAGTAGTCGGGATAAAGGCTCGATAAAGGCTCGATAGTGATATTGAAAAGTAAAGGGGAAAGGGGGCACCCCTGTCTCATTCCCTTCGTCAGGGGGATCGTATCAGAGATAAAGTCGGGGGTGACCAGACGCACAGTTGGGGATTCATACATTCGCCGCAAAAAATGCACAATTGGGCCCGAAAAAACAAAATCCGCCATCACCCGGAACAGCCAGGACCAACTGATGTTGTCAAAGGCCTTTCTGGCATCAAGTGACAAAATGGCAATGTCTTGGTCCGGGTGCATTTTAGCATATTCTAACGCCATTAGGACTTGTTTAGGGTGGCCGAGCGCCCCTGGACAAATTCTGACTGTGCCGGGTGTAACATAGAGGGGAGTAGTTGGGCTAAGCGAGACGCAATGATTTTGGATAGTATTTTTACATCTACATTGATTAATGAGATTGGGCGGTACGATCCTGGAAGTGAGGGGTCCTTACCTTTTTTGGCGATTAGTCTAATATGTGCCTGGGTTCCCATGGGTAGATAGGGGCCCCCATCCCACAATTTTTCATATACGTGTCTCAGGGTTTTAGGCATAAAATCACAGGCTAGCTTATAAAATTTGGCTGTGTAGCCGTCCGGGCCTGGGGCTTTAGCAGACGTCAAAGACTTGATCGTCCGTTGGATATCCTCAATGGTTATGGGAGCGTTAAGAGCAGCTAAATGATCCTTCTGGAGTTTGGGCAGGCGGATCTTAGCCAGTCAGGCATCGGCTGCGAGTTGGTCAGTCAGATCTGCCGAGTATAAAGTTGTATAATAGTCTACTAGTAACTTTCAGTAGGTGAGGTAACCAGTGTGCCAGCTGGATTTTTCAGGGCAGAGATATGGGTGGGTCGCCTTGGTCCCGTGCAGAGCCTTGCCAGCAGTTTGCCCGCATTGTTGCCAAACCTATGAAAGTGTAAATTAGAATAGGAGTTTTTAGCCATTTCTTGTTGCTCAGCCCAGAGGTCGAATTCTCTTTTGGCTTTTCTCCAAGCGTGTATGTTGTCAGGTGTACGGTTAAGTGTAAGTAGTTTGTGAGCTGAGCGTAGAGCTTCACTCGCTCGCATGTAGTGTTGTTTGGCATTCCTCTTAAATTGCGTGGTGTAAGAAATTATTTTCCCTCTTAGGAAGGCTTTTCCAGCCTCCCAGAACAGGTTTGGGTCTGTGAGGTGCGGCGCGTTGTTAGAGGTATATTCCGTCCACGCTTCATAAAGCATGTGTCGGAAGTCCTCACTGTCTGCCAGATAGGAGGGGAAGCACCAAATGTGGGAGGGAGAAGAAGGTTGGGTGTTTATCAATTGTATTGCAATGGGGCTGTGGTCTGAGATTCTGGCGTCAATGATTTAGCAGTGGGAGAAGTGCAGGGGAGGCAAAAAAATAGTCGATGCGGGAAAAAGAATTGTGGGGTGGGGAGTAGAAGGTATATTCCCGGTCTGTCGGGTGTGCTAACCACCATACGTCAATTAAGTCCATGGAGTCTATGGCCTGTGTTAAGAGCGTTGGGGTCAAAGTCGGTGTGGCATTTCTGGTCGTCTTACGTGTCGCGTCAACTACTCGGTCAATAGTTGCGGACATAACAGAATTAAAGTCGCCAGAACTGGAAGTGTGACTGACACATTTTGATGGAGAACCCTCTTCCTTAGAGCCAAGTTTGGTCTTTTGGCTCTAAAAGAGGAGGGTCCACCCTCAAAACCCATAGGGTTTTTGATTCTAGCAACTTCTAGAATCAAAACCCAAATTCTTGGTGTTTTTTAAACAAAGAATCTACTATGAGTTTGCTGATAAAGGTGGCAATTTTTTTAGCTTTTTGTCACCTAACATAGTTGGGATTAGGAATAAACAAGGAATATTGGAACATGCCACTGAAAAGATTGCGGCTCAGTTCCCTTTTTTTTTTTTGGATCACTACAACCTACCTGTGCAACATAAATCAAAATGTCTAAATGGGGATAGGGCATTTTTAATTGAATGAACTTATCTAAGCGATTAGGGACCTTAAACATGGCAAAAGTCTGGGCTTGGATGGTTTCTTCTTTGCAGTACTACAAGACGTACATTGACCTCTTTAAGAATCTGCTCCTACAGGACCTCTCACAGAATCAGACACAGTTCCTGCTGCCTTTTTTACAAGCTCACATTACCGTGATACCCAAGCCTTAAAAAAAACATAATGCGCTAATTACAGGCCAATTTTGCTACTTAGCCTTGATCTAAGCCCTCGTTCAGATGCCCGAGTCCGCCAGCTCAGCGGGAGATCTCTCTGCTGATCTCCGCTGAGCTGGCAGATGACAGGTCCCTCTCTGCTCACTGAGCAGGGAGGGGCTTGTCGAGTGCCGCTGTCTCTTATAGAGAGATCTGATGAAAATGGACAGCATGTCCGTTTTCATCAGATCTCACCCGAACAGATTGGGTCAGATGTCAGCGGACATGTCACCGCTGACATCCGATGCTCCATAGGCTTGCAAGGAGTGGCCGATCTGGTCCGCCGACAAAACTGACAGGCGGACCTGAACGGTCCGACCGTGTGAAAGATGCCAAATGCTGCTGGCTAAAATCCTTGCAAATCACCTTTGACCTTTATTACCACACATTATAGGCCCTCAACAAGCAGGTTTTATGCCAGGCAGGGAGGCCAAAAACAATGTTACCAAAGCCCTGAATCTTATTTACTATACCCATTGGCAAAAAGTCGAGGCTCTTCTCTTGTCTACTGATGTATATAAAGGTCCCATGACTAACATAAAAATAAGCAATTCCCTATTAACACGATGTATATAAAAAAAACGGTATGAGACAAGACTGTCCTCTATAGCCTTTATAATTTTTTTGGCCAATGGAGGCATTACTCAGAACTTTCAACACAGACACTCCGAATACAAGGTCTGAAGGTAGGCAATAGGGTCTACAAAGCAGCAGGTTGTGCTGATAATATGCTGTTTTTACTGACCTGTCCACACACCACAATACCCAGTCTGGCCTTCATGTCCAACTCCACTGATGAATCATCCACTTGAAGGGACCACACTATAGATCTTCCATAAAATTGCTGAACCGTATGGGATCTCCAGTGCACCAGGCCCCTTAACGCTTCTAGCAGGGAAGCCACCCAGCAGGGATAACCCATGGTTCACCATTCCAGTAGGGAAAAAGGCCGTACTTACCACACAATTATTCATAACTGGGAAAGTTAAACAGAAAAAAAATATACTTATTATAAGATGATCACTATTATAGGATGATCACTTATTATAGGATTATAGACCCTCCCTTCTAGATTGTAAGCTCTTACAAGCAGGGCCCTCTGATCCCTCCTGTATTGATTTGTATTGTGAATGTCTTGTCTTCCCTGATGTAAAGCACTGCGCAAACTGTTGGCGCTATATAAATCCTGTATAATAATAATAATAATAATAATCACAGTCTGCGCCTCCCTTTTGCATTTACCTACAAATTCATAACTACCTTACATGCAACAGATCACTCATGATGCTAGAACAGATATGACTGAGGGTTGAAGACTGTAAATGGGAAACCTCCTTGTCCGTGTGGAGGAAGAGGAAAAGAGTGCATTATTGGCACCATAACAAAAACTTAGGGAAAGTAGAAAAAATAGCACTGGACTTCTAATGTTATCTTATTGGTATTGCTTTCTTAAAGTATTCATGTTTATGTAAATATATTTATTCCCAACCTGGTGGCTTCTACAACCCAGAAGAACTCCAAGGTCTCATTGGTTTGTAGTGTAATTATATATATATATATATATATATATATATATATATATATATATATAAGCATCACAACACTGCTTAAAGGTTCAAATTTGACTTAATTCCAATAAACATCAGGGGGACAATACAAAAAGTGTCCACCATTTTCAGGGGTCCAAAAACACCCCTTGCATAAGTATTGAAAAATTGCATGCACTATTGATAGCCAGTGTTTGGATCTTTGAAATTATTTGTTTATTTGTGGATTTTCACCCTCAGTTTTCTTGGCATAAAGTCATATGTGGACCTTCTAGCAGTGGTGTGGCATTTCAATTCACATTTTCATTACAAGAAAGTGAGTGCAACCTTTGGTTGATAACATGTCCCATTCAGGTACTGTTTTCACTGAGCTCTGTGGTGCAGTCATGTGTTTCCTTATGCATATGATACCCAAATGGCTGGTACTTTTACCACAGATGATAAGTTGCAGGCTGAGGCTGTAGAAGATGCATTCTGAAAGGCCCTCACTTTAGAGCGCTCTTTCTATTTGCGACCTTTTAATGTACTTGCGTACTAGTCAGTTTCTACCATACATATACCGGAAGTCTATGTTTTCAACATTATGTGATTAATTGGGAATATATGTGAGGTTGTTGTTTTGAAGTGTTTTTGGCATTTTATTAAACTTTTAAGACAATGGGGTCAATTCACAAAGGTTTATTTTCAGATTGCTGGTGTTATTTTAACGATTTTGCGCGTTATTGAAGCTAGTTCAATTCACTAAACAATTTAACGCTTTGAAAAATCATCAAATAACGTTTCACCACAAAGAACCAATATTTTAAGGTGTGGATCCTTATTAAAGAGTCAAATCGTTATTTTAAAGAGTCAAATCGTTATTTTAAAGACTCAAATCGTTATTTTAAAGAGTCAAATCGTTAAATATGTACAGAAGTGCAATTCACAAAGATTTTTTTGACAGGTATCGATCGTTAAGCAATCGTTAAATTAACACCTCCCTCAGGGTGGCTTTATGACATTTCCCAGGCGATATTTTGTTGTTAGAGGAAGCTTTTGGCGATTTTTGTAGTGTAGTGAAGTTTTTAGTAGTGTTGGGCAAGATAGAACCGTGCTCTATTTGAACTTAAAATTATCCAGAGGCGAAGAAAAACATGTTAGAATGTTGTTCAGATTTATAAACGTGTATTCCGTTCACATACTATTTTGGATGACTTTTCTGAAACCCAGGTGATAGCTAAATTCCGATTATCATCTCCCATGATTTATTCTCTGTATGAGAAAATACACATGGCTTTAGAAAAGCACACACTAGAAGTTTTGCACATCACATGCTCAATCTCCACGTGTATTGCTTGTCTCTCTCTCTCTCTCTCTCTCTCTGTATCTGCTCTTTTCCACATGCAGCTGTTCTCCTCCCCTTCTGCTCCCAGAATGCATCTCTCCAGCATTATTTAACGATCTTAAGACGTAAATTTCTGAACGGAGCATGCACAGTTCGATCGCCGCGGGGACAAGCCTAATTTAAATGCTTCACGAAAACGAAATTATGAAACAAAATATTTCAGTGTGCACATATCTAGAACTGATGTTGTTCTTCCACTTTGTGATGTCAGAAACTGAAAGTGACAATGATTTAGTCCAATCTCAGTTTGATCTGATGCTTTGGAGGCCAGATGAGAGATATAGGGTCTCAGAGACCCCAGATCTCTCCATAAAGTCTACCTGTCATGGCCCATGCTATCACAAGGGATTGTACATCCCCTGTGAAAGCAATAAAGTTGATAACAATAAAGGTGCTCGTGGCACCGTGGCACTGCTGGGGGACCCCAAAGCATTGCATTGGGGCATTGGGACACTTGCGCGGGCATGCTCCCAAGTCCTGCTGCTGCATTCATTGACACAGACAGCACCTGACTCCCACATCATTGGATTTGATTGACAGCAGTGGGAGCCAATGGCTCCTGCTGTTATCAATTTAACCAATAAGGGCCTGAGACAGTGGCTGGAGCTACTGTGCTCGTCCCCATTGCTGGAACGATCGGGCTCAAGTAAGAAAAAGAGGGCCTCTGGGGGGCTGCTACAGCACAGAAGGTTTTTCACCTTAATGCATAGAATGCATACGGAGTGAAAAACCCCAAGAGTTTGCCTTTATAAATGAGGCGGATCCCCATTCTGACAGGGGACATGACAGAGATCTACTGTTCCCAGTCATCGAGAACAGTGATCTCTGTCATGTCCTTGGCAGCCCACCACCCCCCCACAGTTAGAATACACCTAAGGAACACAGTTAGCCCCTTGATCACCCCTTCCATGCCAGTGTCATTTTTAAATTGATCAGTGAATTTTAATAGCAGATATAATATCACTGGTCCCCAAAAAGTGTAATTTGGGGTCAGATTTGTCTGTTGCAGTGTTGCAGTCCCGCTAAGAAATCACAGATCGCTGCCATTACTAGTAAAAACATTAAAAAATAAATTAAAATCCCTAAATCTATCCCATAGTTTGTACAAACCAATCTATATAAGCCTATTGCAATTTTTTTTTTTTTTACTAACAATTTGTAGAAAAATATATATTGTCCAAAACTGATGAATACATTGCCTTTTTTTTGTTTTTTGGATATACATTATAGCAAGAAGTAAAAATTATTATTATGTTTTTTATTATTGTTTACAGCTCAAAAAAAAAAACCTGCAGAAAGCTATATTTGTGGTAAAAAAAAGTGTAAATTTTATTTGGGTACAGTGTCATACGGCTGTGAAATTATCTGTTAAAATGATGCAATGCTGTATCGGAAAAAATGGCCAGGTCATTAGGGGGGAAAATCCTTCCGGTCCTTAAAGTGTAAATTCACATTTACAGTAAACTCTGTAAGGTGAACTTTCACAGGTCCTCCTCCTCGCCCTCCGGTCCTGCTGAACTGTACCAAAGCAATTACCGGTTCTAAGCCCTGGTATATCTGTTTCAGGAGCCGGGGCTGAGAAATCCTCTGAGGTGAATGTCCAAAACATCCCTCATCAGGGGGGACATCTAGTTGGTCAACGTCGACACATGGGCCAATCAGGGACCAATCAGCAGCCGTATAGCCTGTCCTGTCAGCTATGAAGTAGACACGAGACTGGAGAGAGGATTTCTAAGCCCTGATCGTCTATATGCTATTCCAACGTGCAAAAAAAACAATTTGACGCATACTCACTATTAGGGTTGTCCCGATAGCGATACTAGTATCGTTATCGGGACCGGTACTGAGCATTTTCGTGAGTACTTGTACTCGCGCAAATGCTCCCGATGCCTGGCCAAATATTTTTTTTCTTTCTGAGAGCGGGTGGAGAGCGGGTGGAGAGGGGGTGGAGAGGGGATGGAGAGGGGGTGGAGAGGGGTGGAGAGGGGGCGGAGAGTGTAGCAGAGCAGTCCTCAGATGGGGGAGAGGTTTCCTGACACAATTTCTCAGGGTGAACCCCAATTCATGCCGCCTGATCCAAATAAATATATATATATATATATATATATATAAGGTTAAATATCAGTCCAGACACAGAATCTACATCTCACCTTCCAACGTTCAGCCCAAGAGACATGGCTGCCGTCTGGGCAGTTGGTTTTATTTTCAGAACAAGATCACAAAATGCATTCTCATTGGCTCACATCATACAATTCACACCCACTCATTACACCCAGTCTCTTATTACATGATTCAAAGTTCCTTCAGTCATCAAAGGCGAGAATTTCCTTCCAAAGTCACAAGACACAAAGTTTATTTAGGAATGCACTGGGGGATGGGTTGGCTTCCTCTTGAAAAAGTCCATCTGTATGTCCACACAAGCCTCAGAGTGAAGGGGAGGAAGGGTTGAACACATTTGAAAGTCTTTCCTGTACAAAGTTTCCATACAAACTTCACGTAAAGAGCGAGAGGGGAGTCGCACCTGCTTTCACTTAGTCACATCCTGAAGGGTTGGTTAACTCTATAATGTCTCTTAAGGAAAATAATTTTCTAATACAATCACATACATATGTATTACACCTTATATCGATCAAGAAAAAAAGCAGTGGTTCTAATCATAACATAAGATTAATTAATCAAATAGGGATTTTTAAAATAATCTATCACCATGGCTGCATTAGGGACATGGCTGCATCAGGGACATGGCTGCATTAGGGACATGGCTGCATGTAGGGACATGGCTGCATTAGGGACAAGGCTGAATTTAGGGACATGGCTGCATCTAGGGACATGGCTGCATCAGGGACATGGCTGAATTTAGGGACATGGCTGCATTAGGGACATGGCTGCATCAGGGACATGACTGCATCAGGGACATGACTGCATCAGGGACATGGCTGCATTTAGGGACATGGCTGAATTTAGGGACATGGCTGAATTAGGGACATGGCTGAATTAGGGACATGGCTGCATTAGGGACATGGCTGAATTTAGGGACATGGCTGAATTTAGGGACAAGGCTAAACTTGGGGAGACAAGGTTGCATTTGGGGACACGTGGCTGCATTTAAAAAAAAGTATTGGTAATCAGTATCGGCGAGTACATGAAAAAAAGTATACTTGTACTTAGTCCTAAAAAAGTGGTATCGGGACAACCCTACTCGGTATCATTGAACATAATTTTTCTCGGCTCATTGTAGTGTTGTACGTCACCGCGTTCTTGACGGTCAGAATTCTGACCGTGTGTATGTAATACAAGTTTGAGCCAAAATTCAGTCGGAAAAAAATCCATGGTTTTCTTGTTGGAATTTTCAATCGTGTGTACATGGCATAAGAGTTATCATGAGAAAAATGTGTCTCCACTAAATCACCAATCCTTGTTTCCACAACAGCCCAACATTTTCAAAATCCAATTGTCACAGAGACAGAAAGTGAGGTGAAAGCTTCTAAATAGGGGCACAGAAAGCAAAACAAATGTTACAAGGATGTTAATCCTTCCCTATGCTTTCCAAAAAAATGTAAAACCATTTGTTTTGGCTGGAGTTATGCCGCATACACACGACCATTTTTTTAACCCGATTCTTGTCCAGCCTGCCTTGCCTACACACGTTCATGAAAAAAAAAGCTTGAGAAAAGGGGCAGTGACATACAACACGTACGGCGGCACTATAAAGGGGAAGTGCCATTCGGATGGCGCCACCCTTGGGGCTGCTTTTGATTATTTTGTGTTAGTAAAAGTTTGGTGAGAGACGATTTGCACTTTTCTGTCTTTGTGCTTTTCAGTCTGTTACAGCGTGACAAATGTGCTATCTCCATTATGAACGCTAGTTTTACCAGAACAAGCACTCCCGTCTCATAACTTGCTTCTGAGCATGCACGTTTTTTTCACGTCGTTAAAGCCCACACGTGACCGTTTTTCAAGACGTGAAAAACGACAACGTGAAAAACGACACGAAAAAATTGAGTATGTTCTAAATTTGTAATGGCCATTTTTCACGTCATGAAAAATGCTCTGGAGCCCACACATGATCGCTTTTAATGACATTAAAATAAATGTAATTTTTCATGTCATGAAAAACGGTCATGTGTAGGCGGCATTATGTCGTCTACACACGACCATTTTTAATGGTCTAGAAAAAAATTAAAAATTTAAACCAATTCTTGTTAAGCCTGCCTTGCCTACACACGATCATGAAAAAAAAATGCTCAAGCAAAGCGTGGTGACGTACAACGTGTATGACGGCACTATAAAGGGGAAGTTCCATTCGGATGGCGCCACCCATGGGGCTGCTTTTGCTGATTTTGTGTTAGTAAAATTTTGGTGAGACAATTCGCGCTTTTCAGTCTTTATGCTTTTCAGTCTGTTACAGCGTGATGAGTGTGCTATCACCATAATTTTTGCCAGAACGTGCGCTCCCGTCTCATAACTTGCTTCTGAGCATTTTTTACGACGTTAAAAAGGACAACTAGAAAAACGATGCGAAAAAATAGAGCATGTTTTGAGCATTTTTCACATCATGAAAAATGCTCTGAAGCCCACACAAAATCGTTTTTAATGACATTAAAAAATATATATATTTTTCACATCATGAAAAACGGTCATGTGTACGCAGCATTACACTGTTCCAACCTACATATTCAGTAAGTTCAACTTAAGAAAAACCCTACAGAATCTTGTTTTGACATTATCAACCTACAGTTTTATGGTATTTTAATGATATTATAATAAAAAATAAAAAAAATTACGCAAATGTCTGAGTTGGTCAGATATCTTTCAAGGGTCAGTCTTTTCATAATTAAGCTGGTTAAGGTGTTGTAAACCTAATGCATCCTATGCATTAGGGTGAAAAAAACACCATGCAGTGTCCGGCCCCCAGTCCCTCGTTTTACTTACCTGAGCCCCGAATTTCCATGGGCGCAACCCCACATTGCTCTCGCCACAGCTTCTCAGCTCTTCATTGGATAGATTGGTAGCAGCGCAGCCATTGGAACCTACTTCTGTCAATCAAATCCACTAACGCGGACACGGGGGGGGGGGGTGGTCGAGTCTTACACTCCATGGTATCTATGGGTGTCTATAGATGCCGAGTTTATGACACAGGAGCGCGTCTGCAAGGTAACCCCCGCAGGAGATAGCTTCACAGAGGGATTTATCTAATGGAGGGAGGGGCCGCAAGAGCCATTGTGGGACCCCAAAAGAGGATGATCGTGGGCCACTCTGTGCAAAACGAGCTGCACAGTGGAGGTAAGTATGATATGTTTGTTATTTAAAAACAGGGCTCAAGTCCTGCGGGAATGCGTGGGAACAGAGTTCCTGCACTTTTTTCACAGCAGGAACTCAGTTCCCTTTACAGGACTAGAGCAACTGAGCCGCCCGAGCCGATCCTTCACTAAGCGGCGATGCCAAGCTCGAGTCACTGTCAGGGGCAGGCGAACCTTAGTAATCCTTTGTTACAGGCTGCTTCCTGTATATGGATTCATCAGGTAGTGTGCGGGTATTCCGTCACTTCATCGATGCCGCAATGTCTCCTGGAAGATTTTGTCAATGTTCCCAGGAGACATTGCGGAGGTCTGCCACAAGTTATCCCGGAATTTAGAAAGAACTTACTAAGGTACAGTGGATCGGAAAAAAAAACGGGTGGGAGTTCCCACACTTTTTCCCCAGGACTTGACCCCTGTTTAAAAAATAATAAAAAAATAAACTGCAACCACTTTGAGATTGTGGGTGGTGTGTCTCAGTCTTCTAGACATGGAAGATGTTGAAGAAAATACTTTCTATACAAAAAACAAAAACATTTGACAAGATAGTAGCAACTATTATAACCACCTAGAAAGAATAGTATAGACACGTACTGTATCCACTTGCCAGCCATATAACTTAGATATACAGCAGCAAAATGGCAAGGCTGTGTTGGATCACATACCTAGTATGCACATTCATGGATTCCATTTCCGCCGGGACCCACCGATCCTTTGGTACAGAGGGAGAACGGGAGTCTGCCTATTTAAACAAGGCAGATCTCTGTTCTGTCAGTACATAAGGCATTGATCCTGTGTTCCTGCAAAGCAGGGACAGGGATCCATGCCTTCCCCTAATACAAGATCCTCCCCCATAGTAATAAAACACCAGCTAGGCACACAGGTAACCATTTCATCACCCCTGATAGTAACCCCTTCTAAGCCAGTGTCATTAGTACAGTGACAGTGCATATTTTTTAGCACTGTATTAGTGTCACTGGTCCTCAAAAAAGTGTAAAATATGTCAATTAGTGTCCGATTTGTCCACTGCAATATCGCAGTCCTGCTATAAGTTGCTGATCACCACCATTACTAGTAAAAAATTCAAGATAAATAAAAATATCCCATAGTTTGTGGACGCTATAGCTTTTGTGCAAACTAATATTATTTTTACCACAAATATGTAGCAGAATACATATTGGCATAAATAGATGAAGAAATTAGATTTTTTTTTTTTAAATATTGGATGTGTTATATAGCAAAAAGCAAAAAATATTGTTTTATTTTTCTTTTCAAAACTGTCAGGCCGCGTACACACGAGGAGACATGTCTGATGAAAACTGGTCTGCGGACCAGTTTCAGCAGATATGTTCGATCGTGTGTACGTGGCCTCAGTCTTTTTTTGTTTATAGTGCAAAAAAATAAACACCACAAAGGTGATAAATTATCACCAAAAGAAAGCTTTACTTTATACATACATTTTAATTGGGTATAGCGTCACACGACCACGCAGTTGTCAGTTAAAGTAACACAGTGCCATATCGCAAAAAATGGCCTGGGGTACATCTTCCGGGAGGGCAAGTGGTTAAACACAATTTCTGAAAAAATATATTGCCTTGTGTTGGATAAATACTTATCATGTCCTTTTACTCAGATGTTCCTTTCTTCCCGAATGAACATCAACAAAGAAAGAAATGACTAAATATGCAGTAAAATATGAACTGAAAAGCATAAGGGAATTATTTTATAAAGTCCAGAAAAATCACGATGAAGTTTTAAATCTTTGAAAACAGTGAAGCACTGAAGCATGATTTAATTTATGACTTCTAAAGAAAAAATAATTAATGTTTTAGGATGTTTTATCCAGGCAATTAAACCTTTTTAAGAATAAATTCTTGGAGCATGTTATGCGACAAGGACCACAATTTATAATGTCACCTCATATGTCAAACACTCCATACACTTAATATTCTGTGCTATTTGTTGAATTTCGTTTTTTTTTTATTTAAAAATTATAAACAGGAGGCTAAACATCCACATCTTGTTGAAATTGAAATGTCAAACAAAAAAAAAAGCATTTGTTTTACCAAAAGTAATACCAAAGCTAAGAATATTTTTATTCTCTATCTATATTAATTCTATTTTATAAAATAATTGCTGTATGTGTCTGATGTCTGTTGTTGAAATATAGCCTCTGTGGGTAGAAAGTGAGTAGGGGATATATATACGGGGCGTACCATCATCCAGATGTCTGTTGTTAATAACTTGATTAACTACACTTGTTAAAGTGTTTTGAAAGAAAACCGACTCTGTCTCTGACTGGAATTATTTTCTGCATCACTGACCAGGATCAAACATGCAGAAAGCATAGCTATAGTAAAGTTGCAAGGCCTGATCTGCATGCTTGTCCTGTAAAAAATACTGAATGTTAGAAATGTCATTCTCCATATTTAGCTATGAATAAGCACTGTATTTTGGTGTGAAACGCGTCAGCTCTTTTCTGTTTTTTGCTGTGACATGTTGATGTTGTGATCTGTTTTATTATAAAGGAACATTTTTTGGAGTGCAGCCGTCCTGGTTTTTCTCCATACAATTTTGCTCCATATTTAGCTGGTATGATATCCTAAATAGAGGTCGACCGATATGGGTTTTTCTCTGGCCGATGCCGATATTTAGAAATTGCGGCGTGCCGATGGGCGATATATGATGCAAATACTGCAGCTGCTGATTTTTAATATATGGACACTTACCTGTCCTGGGAGCCCGCGATGTTGGCACCCAAAGCCGATCTCTCCCTCGGCTCTTGGGTGCTGCCCCCGCCATCTTCGGTAGGGGAATCAGGAAGCAGGCACAAAAACAGGTAATCAAAACTTTTGGACCAAAAAAACGGGCTAACTTTACTGTTTAAATTGTATGGTGTATGTGTAGCGCTCAAATTAATACAATAAATAACAAAATAATTGTATTCAGAATAACATAAATGATAGATGCTATTTAAATGCAAACAATTATGAAAAAAATGTCCAGTGAAGTCTCATGGAGATGAAATTAATATTCAGAATGTAAACCAAATAGTTATAAGTCCATATATGACCATAAATAGCCAAAACATCCACCGCGCGTCACAAAAATTTCTGAAACTGAAACGTTGAAGTGATGCAAAAATAAACGTGACTTCTTATGTGCAGTAAAAAGAAACTCCATCACCAATAAGGATGCAGGCTTACCGGAACATATGGACTCAAATAAATATATATCTCATATGAGTCAAACAAGCTTAGGAACCGATGTAAACTGCAAAGGCGTCTTTGGAGGCAATGAGTCGACCAATTGATTTTCAACAGAGATGGATTCAACCAAGTATAAAGTAGACAATAGCCACAAAAAAATGGACTGGAGATGAAAACAATAACCCGGACTGGATTTTTAAAAAAAAACTGGACTGGAGTTGAAAAAAAAACCCGGACTGGATTTAAAAAAAAACTGGACTGGAGTTGAAAAAAAACCCGGACTGGATTTTTAAAAAAAACTGGACTGGAATTGAAAAAAAACCCGGACTGGATTTGAAAAATAAACTGGACTGGAGTTGAAAAAAACCCGGACTGGATTCTTAAAAAAACTGGACTGGAGTTGAAAAAAAAAAACCCGGACTGGATTTTTAAAAAAACTGGACTGGAGTTGAAAAAAAACCCGGACTGGATTTTTAAAAAAACTGGACTGGAGTTGAAAAAAAACCCGGACTGGATTTAAAAAATAAACTGGACTGGAGTTGAAAAAAAACCCGGACTGGATTTTTTAAAAAACTGGACTGGAGTTGAAAAAAAACCCGGACTGAATTTAAAAAATAAACTGGACTGGAGTTGAAAAAAACCCCGGACTGGATTTAAAAAAAAACTGGACTGGAGTTGAAAAAAAACCCGGACTGGATTCTTAAAAAAACTGGACTGGAGTTGTTAAAAAACCTGGACTGGATTTTTAAAAAAACTGGACTGGAGTTGAAAAAAAACCCGGACTGGATTTAAAAAAAAAACTGGACTGGAGTTGAAAAAAAACCCGGACTGGATTTTTTAAAAAACTGGACTGGAGTTGAAAAAAAAACCCGGACTGGATTCTTAAAAAAAAACTGGACTGGAGTTGAAAAAAAACCCGGACTGGATTTTTTTAAAAATCTGGACTGGAGTTGAAAAAAAACCCGGACTGGATTTTTAAAAAAACTGGACTGGAGTTGAAAAAAAACCCGGACTGGATTTTTTCAAAAAAATGGACTGGAGTTGAAAACAAAAACCAGGACTGGATTTAAAAAAAAACTGGACTGGATTTAAAAAAAAACTGGACTGGAGTTGAAAAAAAACCCGGACTGGATTTAAAAAAAAAACTGGACTGGAGTTGAAAAAAAACCCGGACTGGATTCTTAAAAAAACTGGACTGGAGTTGAAAAAAAACCCGGACTGGATTTTTAAAAAAACTGGACTGGAGTTGAAAAAAAACCCGGACTGGATTTAAAAAATAAACTGGACTGGAGTTGAAAAAAACCCGGACTGGATTCTTAAAAAAACTGGACTGGAGTTGGAAAAAAAAAACCCGGACTGGATTTAAAAAAAAACTGGACTGGAGTTGAAAAAAAACCCGGACTGAATTTAAAAAATAAACTGGACTGGAGTTGAAAAAAAACCCGGACTGGATTTTAAAAAAAAACTGGACTGGAATTGAAAAAAAAACCCGGACTGGATTTAAAAAAAAAACTGGACTGGAGTTGAAAAAAACCCGGACTGGATTCTTAAAAAAACTGGACTGGAGTTGAAAACAAAAACCAGGACTGGATTTAAAAAAAAATGGACTGGAGTTGAAAAAAAACCCGGACTGGATTTTAAAAAAAACTGGACTGGAGTTGAAAAAAAACCCGGACTGGATTTTTAAAAAAAACTGGACTGGAGTTGAAAAAAAAACCCGGACTGGATTTAAAAAAAACCCGGACTGGATTTTTTTTTAAAAACTGGACTGGAGTTAAAAAAAAAACCCGGACTGGATTTTTAAAAAAAACTGGACTGGAGCGTGGCAAACAGAGGTGCATGGGACGGATCATTACTGATCTGCCCCGTGTGAAAGAGCCCTTATAGTGCCTTCATATGTGTTGTACGTCACCGCGCTTTGCTAGAGCATTTTATTTTCACGAACGTTTGTAGGCAAGGCCATTTTAATGATCGGGTTGAAAAAAACATCGTTTTTTCTAGACCCTTAAAAACTTCATTTTTTAGAACCCAAAAACAGCCGTGTGTACGCGGCATTAAGGTTTGACCTCATATTAGATGGTTTTGGTAAATCTGAAGAGAAAAACCTGCAGGAAAACTGATAGTGTGTATGGGGCTTTAGTGTTTGTTAGAAATTAAAAGGTTAAATACCGCTTCTGACACCGCAGCTGTCCGGTCACGTGTTTCATTATGCTGTCCAGCCTTGATCTACGGAGAGAAGCGGGAGGGGCCAAGATTCCTCTGTGACATCAGCCAGCCAGAAGAGGGGAATCTCGGCCCTTACTGCTTCTCTCCATATATCGAAGTTGGATAGCACAGGGGATCATGTGACCGCACAGCTGCTTTTCATTTCAAACACTTAGGCCGCGTACACACGATCGGTCCAAACTGATGAAAATGGACTTAAGTCCAGTTTCATTGGTCCAAACCGACCGTGTATATGGCCCATCGGTCCGTCGTCCGTCGGACCAAAGTTTTAAAACTTGCTTTAAATCGGACCGATAGATGCCTGACCATCGGTACAAACCGGTGGTTAGTACACAAAAGCTTCGGTCCAAAAACCAGTGCATGCTCAGAATCAAGTCGACGCATGCTTGGAAGCATTGAACTTCATTCTTTTCAGCACATCAGACCATCAGACCATCAGTCTGTGAACCAATGAAAACGGTCCGTTGGACCATTCTCACCGGGTTGGACCGATCGTGCGTACGCGGCCTTACAGTTTTGCTAATGGCTGAATATCTGCACTACATACATTGAAATGTGCTGAATTATGCAGTGGAATAGTGGAAACAATGTGTAGCGCTAGTGATGATTAAAATTTCAATGAATAAATTATATATAAATAAATGAATAAACAAAATTAATTGTGCAACACCACATGTGAAGTGACAATATGAACACTAATTAAAGTCCATAAACATCCAGAGATTGGATATAAATGATAATAGAATCTGGACAATGTCAGAAAAGTAAAAGTGAATAGAACCATTCATAGAGAAAAAAAGTTCATAAATAGAGTTGAGCGGACACCTGGATGTTCGGGTTCGGACCCAAACCCGAACTTTAAAAAAAAAGTTTGGGTTCGGGAATCCGAACCCGAACTCCGAACCCCATTAAAGTGAATAGGACATGGACTTTTAGTAAGAAAAAAAAATGCCCGGAGGTCCCCGCAAATTCAATAACCAGACCCTTTAGGTCTGGTATGGATATTAAGGGGAACCTCGCCATCAATTTAAAAAAAAAAATGACGTGGGGTTCCCCCCCAAATATCCATAACCAGACCCTTCAGGTCTGGTGTGCATTTTAAGGGGAACTCCACCCCAAATTTAAAAAAAAAATGGAGTGGAGTTCCCCCTAAAATCCACACCAGACCCCTTATCCGAGCACGTTGACCTGGCCGGCCGCAAAAAAGAGGGGGGGGGGCAGAGTGCGCCCCCCCTCTCCTGAACCGCACCAGGCCACATGCCCTCAACATTGGGAGTGTGCTTTGGGGGGCCCCCCAAAGCACCTTGTCCCCATGTTGATGGGGACAAGGGTCTCTTCCCCACAACCCTTGCCCGGTGGTTGTGGGGGTATGCAGGCAGGGGGCTTATCAGAATTTGGAAGACCCCTTTAACAAAGGGGACCCCCAAATCCTGCACCCCCTGTGTGAAATGGTAATGGAGTACACTGTACCCCTACCATTTCACGAAGGAAATGTAAGTAATAGTTGTTTAAAAAAAACACACACAACAAAATATTTTAATAATTAAACCAAATAAAAATCCAGCGGTGTACATAGACGATCGATGCTGCTCCCTGCTCCAACGTTGTCTTTTATCCAGCGCCGGGTGATGTCTCCAGCGACGGGTGTTCTCTCCAGCGACGGTCGGCTGGTCCAGCGATGAGAAGATCCATCCATTCAGAGCACAGCTCCGCGAATGACGCGTCGGAGCTTGACGTTTCTTTTATAGGGGAGGCGGGCCACGCATCACGTGACCCCGTTCCCTCTGACGCACACTGTGCTACGTCACTGGGATAGCTCTATTCCTTAGTAAGGATTGGGCTGTCCCAGTGGTGTAGCACAGTGTGCGTCAGAGGGGGACATCACTCGGCGCTGGATAAAAGACAATGTTGGAGCAGGGAGCAGCATCGATCATCTATGTACACCGCTGGATTTTTATTTGGTTTAATTATTAAAATATTTTGTTCTACGGTGTGTGTGTTTTTTTTTTAAACAACTATTACTTACACTTCCTTTGTGAAATGGTAGGGGTACAGTGTACCCCATTACCATTTCACATGGGGGGCAGGATTTGGGGGTCCCCTTTGTTAAAGGGGTCATCCAGATTCTGATAAGCCCCTTGCCTGCATACCACCGGGCAAGGGTTGTGGGGATGAGACCCTTGTCCCCATCAACATGGGGACAAGGTGCTTTGGGGGTACCCCAAAGCACCCTCCCAATGTTGAGGGCATGTGGCCTGGTGCGGCTCAGGAGAGGGGGGGGCGCACTCTGTCCCCCCCTCTTTTCTGCGGCCGGCCAAGTCAACGTGCTCGGATAAGGGGTCTGGTGTGGATTTTAGGGGGAACCCCACGTCATTTTTTTTTTAAATTGACGGGAGGGGTTCCCCTTAATATCCATACCAGACCTAAAGGGTATGGTTATTGAATTTGCGGGGACCTTCGCACATTTTTTTTTCCCGAACTCCGAACCCGGACCCAAACTTTTACCAATTATTCGGGTTCGGGAAAAACCCAAAGTCCTTACCGAGCCCGAACTTTACAGTTCGGGTTCGCTCAACCCTATTCATAAATAAAAATCCAGTGACTGAATGATTTAAGCAAAATCCAACGGTGATTTGAAAATAGGAAATCCACCACCACTTTTGACAGGGGGCTTACCGAAAAGATTGGACCCAGAAGGGCATATACCCGCTAGGCCAATCAAGCTTGTAGATACGATACACTATATGGGTATACCAAAGATGTCACAAGGTCAGGAATCTTTGAGGAGACCTCAGGCACGAAAATCCAGGGAATCACACCAGGTGATGGTTTACAGTAAATCCCAGAAATGGCACATCAGATATCCCAATGAAAAATAAGAAATTGGAGTGCACATAGCGTAATTCTGTATGAATAACATAACATTTATTAAAAGAAAAAAACTCACATATTGCAGTGGTAAAACAAGCTCATAAAATCAGGGCAGCAATGATGACAGCAGTCCTTCCTGACGTGTTTCGTTACAATAGAACATCATCTGGGGCTTCATTTCTGGGGTTTACTTAACAACATACAGAACATTTGAAAAATAAAAAAAATAACATCACAGGCAAACATAAAATAGCTTTTTAAAAGCTTTTGACTTTAGTAGTGATATTGTTATATTAGGAAAACATTTGTTTAATTAAATATTTATAAATGCTCATTGTTACATACTGTATGTAAAGCCCACAAATACATTGTTCTCCCATGGTAGCATATAAGCTTTTAGGTAAACCCAGGCTATTCAGTTTTTGGATTTGTATACCACAGATCAATAACTTAACACCAGCATCTTGGAAGTGTGGATCAATAATAATTGAAACTGTCTAATGTAGTTAGAAGGCTTTATACCACAAAGGACTGAAGTATCTCATTAATATAAAATACCAAGAACCTTGATATTCACAAACATTAACATTTTATTCTCATATTTTGTTTTAAGTGCTCTAGATACTGAACATTGAAATATTTGTATGTCTTTTGTTTGGTGAACAAGGAATTTTCATCTTTACCAGAAGCAAAAGCAGCTTTCTATCAGAGGTAGCGTATGTCCATGGCAAACAGCACAGTTGTTATAACAATGAAAATACTACCAGAAGCTGTGCATAAGGGTAAAAAGTGAAATACTCTCACTAAAACTGTAACAATTGAAAGAGTTTTAGAATGTGTGCATTATCTTTTTTTATGTTTATCAGTATTAGTTTTTTATTACAGTATTAACACTAGGTTCACTCCTATGTTTTTTTGCAGGCCGCCATTGCAAGGGCATGCCTGTGTTTCCAAATAAAAAAGTGCATGTACCTTTTAAAAAACGGGACTGCAAGCAAATTGCATGTTTTTTTTTGACAATGCGATTTCCCTGTGGATCCCGCAAATGCAGTGAGATTTCTTTACAAAATTTTTACAGCGCATTTTTGTAAAGCAGTGTATTTTCACTGCGGGTAAATTCAGATGTGGAAAGCACTACGATTCCCACACTCACAGCCATCCGCAGAAGTGTGAACCAAGGGAAAAAAATCTTCTACTAAAAACTGATAATTAGGTTGTGTTTGGACATCAATGGATTAGGTGACTTAGTACACTTATTGCTTCATAGTGGGTTCTTTCTGTTGCATTTTTCCTCTCCTCCCTTCCACACTGGCATTATAAAGGTGCCACTTTCACAGTTTTGTTTCCTTTTTATTCACATTTTTTTTCTTATTTTTAAAACAGGAAGTGTGTGATAATGTGAATTTGTTCTGTCATGACTGGAGTCAAGGCACAGATTTCGATAGACCGGCGCATTCATGCGCAAAACTGCGCTAGACACACCATTGATTTGCTATTCAAATATGCAAATGAGAGAGTTACAGGGATCCACAAAAGTAGGTTGGTGCAGCGCAGACTACACGCTGTGCGCAACAGCTGCACGTCCTGTCTAAAATTAGTCCATATAAAAGGTGGAATAAAATTAGACAATCCATCTACATGTCAGCTAAAGCAACACTGTTAGTGAGGAGCTGAGCAGTCACATTTGCTGGACAACAAACTGTATGCCAACATGCCAGGGGCATCCTTGCTCATAGCTATACTACTGACTTTAGAGGAGCAAAGAAGGAGGAGGGCACGGAGGAGGGCACGGGAGAGAATATACCGCACACGCATAGACATCTTTGGCATGAGTGATTCTGAGGTGTATCGCATCTTCAGATTCACCCCTCATGCCATCCTGGAATTAACCACAACCCTGCAGGAGGACATCACCAGCCCAACACACCGCTCACATGCAGTGCAGCCACTGGTCAAGGTCCTGGCAACACTCCATTTCCTTGCCAGTGGCTATTTTCAAAGAACAAGTGGAGTGGTGGCTGGGATGTCACAATCCTCCATGAGCAGATGTGTGCACCAGGTTATCCCTGCAATCCTCAGACGCATGGCCAACCAAATCATAAAACCAACCACTGAGGACCTGCGCCTGAAGGCAATGACAGATTTCTACAGAATTCTACAGATTTCTACGCACCGTGGGGGCCATTGATTGCACACATGTGGCACTCCAGCCCCCCCATGAGACAGAGCACATATACCGCAATCGGAAGCATTGGCATTCCATCAACATACAGGTGATAGTCGATGCCCAGGGCCTCATATGGCACGTCCGTGCCAAACACCCCGGATCCAGCCATGACAGCTACATATACAATCATAGCCCCATCCCGATGGAATTCGAACAGAACGTGTATGGGGACAGCTGGCTGGTTGGTAAGTGACATGGGTGACAGGCATGACTGTCCCCCCCCCCATGATGCACACATCACAAAGGGCACATGCATGACTAACATCCTCCTGTCTTTTCCCTTACAGGTGACTCTGCATATGTACTGGGACCCCATCTCATGACTCCTATCCAGAATCCCCAAACCCCAGGAGAGGAAAGATACAATAAAGCCTACGCCCAAACACGTGCAGTGGTGGAGCGCACCTTTGGCCTCCTGAAGTCACGTTTCCGATGCCTAGATAAGTCCCTGTTGTATTCCCCAAACTTTGTGTGCCAGATCATCGGTGCATGTTGCATGCTGCACAACTTCGCAGTAAGAAAGGGCCTGCAGATTGACATACGTGATGACCTGACCCCCGAACCAGACAATCCCCCCCTAACCGAGGCTACCCCATCTTCTGAGGGAAGAGCAGCCAGGAGACAGCTCACATTAGGCATCTTTGCACGTTAAACACACACATTAATCATGGCACAATGAGAATGCATGCATGCACACCACTGTGGTCCCTAGCACAGACACATCACATCCTCATCAAATTGGATTAGCACAAGCCCACCATGCAGGACTTGTGAGCAGCAACGCCAAGCCACGGCATTCATACACCATTCACACGGACCTGGGGATCACTTCTCACTGGTCCTGGGGACCCTTCTCCACCACAAATGAGGGTGACATCCCTTTTCCGGCAGGAATGTCACCCCCACATTCCAAAATCATTCACAACCCAAAAAAAAAAATTGTCCAGCAAAAAAAAAAAAAATCTCAGCAAAAAAAAAAGTCCAGCACCAAAATAAAATAAAAGGGGGAAACCAAATTAATGCCGCTGGCGTGACCCATGCCTGGGGCGCCCACGGCCACGGCCCTGGCTCCTCAGGGGAGACTCATGGGGGGGTAATCCGGGGAAGGAGGAGCAACCCCTGGTCTCTGCCCACCTGGTGGCCTGCCCTCCAAGGCCACGGCTATTCTGTTCAGGCCAGCATTTAGTGTTGCCGTATTGGCCTGGATAGCCTGGGTGAGGGCCCTCACATCCTGCCCAACGTCTGCTGTAGTAGTCTGCGGTTCGTTTAGGCAGTTTGTAAGAGCCCGGCAGTGGCAGTCCAGGTCCCCAAGCGTATCCTTTATGGAGGACAGGCTCTCCTCCATCTGCCCCAAAGTCTGGCTGACCTGTCCCAGATGGTGGGTCTGAAGGGCCTGGTCCCTTCTGAGATTGGCGGGCAGAACCTCGGCCACCCCCTGGTCTTCTGGGACGACTTCCTGCCTCCAGATGATACTTGTGGCTGGGGAGAAGGGGAGGCCCTTGGGAGGGGAGCCCTGTTGGGGGAGGAGTGGGAGGAGCTACCCCTTATGGAGGGCTGGCTGCTGCCAGCCAGAGGGGAAGACTCCTCCAAAAACAACAAGCCACTGCCTGACATGACATTCTCCTCCAACTCAAACTCCTCCTCCTCAAACTCCTCCGAGGACTCCGGCCTTGTCGGGGGGTCCTCATCAGGCTGGTGTCCCTGGGATAGTGCAGTCAGGCCAGATGGCCCAGCACCCTCCTGCACATCTGTGGATGACACAAAACATTCACAGGTTGGAGGATCCACACACTTGCCACAAATTCCCTTCTCCACCCCCCCACACATGCTACACACCAGATAGGAAAAAAAAAACCTTACCTGTCATCACGGCCTCCTCAATGGAATCATAGCCAGGCAGGCCCTCCACTTGTTGCCTATTAAAGGTCTGGGCCACCACACGCTCCTCCACTGTCAGCCTAACAGGGCATGGTGGGCCCCCTCCAGTGCCCCTGGCATGTGCTGCCATCTGCCCCAGCTTCTTTCGGACCAGACGCCGGAGATCATTGATCTTCTTGACGATCCCCTCGCGTGTCTGGGTCCCCCCCAATGAATTTACTTGGTCGGTAATGTTCTGCAAGATCTCCTTCTTCCTGGCCGGGGGGGTGTTGGCACTCTCCGGGCCGTACAGGAAACGCCCATATTGGATAAGGGCCCGGGCAATAATTTGTTTCTCCCCCAAAGTAAAATTGCTCTTGAGCTTCCTTTCAGTCATATTCATACAACTCTCTCCCAAACAATCACCAAAAATCACACACAAAAACAAGCAGGAAAAATCTAGCAACAAAACAAACAAACAAAATTTATCAACCAAAAAGTCGCACAACCAGTCACCAAAAGACACTATCAAATATATTCTACAAAACACTAGCTCAAACAGTCAACAAATATCACAAAGACAAGTCACAAAGCAACAAACGCGAACACACAACAGAACAAAAGCACCTTGCTGTATAGGAAGGGATACAAAGGGATGTAGCTTTGCAAAGGAAGGGTGTTTGTGTCTGTCTATTTAAGCTCTCTGCGTAGTTCACTAAGTTGCCCAAGTCCACTTCCAATTTCACTGATTGCGCCGTTCCCGAGTTGTGAGCATGTGCAGAGAGGTGCTGACCATGGTCTGCTTCATGTGCACATGGGCGATCTGGCCGGCCCTTCATTTACATGGGGTCACGGCCCATTTCAATGTACCACGCCCACGTCCTTCCCAATTTGAATTACTCCGCCTTACGCCTCGGGAATTACGTTTCACCAGTGCAAATTTCTGCGCAAATACTACGAGCATACGGTGATTGCGCCTCTACATTGCGCCGGTCTAACGTAAACGAGGTGCGCTACTCCGGGCAAAATATGCGCCAATGTACCTGAATCTGGCCCAGAGTTGGGAACTCGGCGCAGAGATACGACGGCGCACATTTGTACTTACGACGGCGTATCTATAGATACGTTGGCGTAACTCCTATGTGAATCCGGCTGATAGTTGTTTTTTTGTGGTAATTTTTTCTGCCACTAGATGCCCTTAGTCTTCCTCTAGGTTGAATAAGTCACAACACCATTAATTTCTCAAATTTTAAGCCTATGACTGGACCTCTGCTTGTTCCTTCTATCAGTGCACACCTTGTCAGCCCAACTGAAGGACTCCTTATTCTGCTTCTCCCTCCCTCGTTCTGAGCTCTGCTGTACAAATATAACACAAGATTGATAGCAAATCAAATTCAAGTGCTTATACTGTTGCATGTGTAAAATACATTTGGCTATATATTAAAGGGGTTGTAAATAAAAAAAAAATTAAAATAACAAACATGTTATACTTACCTCCACTGTGCAGCTCGTTTTGCACAGAGTGGCCCTGATCCACGTCTTCTGGGGTCCCTCGGCGGCTGTCTCTGGTCCTCCCCGCAAGATTTCCACACAGTCAGACGAGCTCTCTTGCATAGTGTGGAGTCCTTGCGGGTGCACTCCTGTGATACAGCCAGTGGCCATAGCCGCTCGCTGTATCATTCGGCCCTGCCCCTCGGCGCGCCGTATCATTGGATGTGATTGACAGCAGTGCCAGCCAATGGCTGTGCTGCTTTCAATCCATCTGCTCTAGCCAATCAACGGCCAGGCTGAGCGGCAAAGAGGATATCGGGCCGAGCGCGGAACTTTCGAGGGGTCAGGTTAGTATAACGGGCGCCTGGGGGGGGGGGCGTTATAGTCGGACGTTTTTCACCTTATTGCATAGAATGCATTAAGGTGAAAAAACGTTTACCTTTACAACCCCTTTAATGACTACAATGCCATATTATAGTTGTGCCTTTTGTATCTAGATTTTAGCATTCATTTTTTTAGGGCCTATGGTATTTTTAATCTTTTAAAGTTTTAAATCTGGTAACTAAAATAATTTCATTTAAATATACTCTGTGTCTTAATTTTCTTTTCTTTTCTTTTCTATTTTGCTATCAGAATTTCTTATTAATTTGTTTATAGAATTTACATTTATTTTATTATGTTATAATCATTTAAGGACTATTATTTTTATTAAACTAAAAAGCATTATGCTTTTCTACTTCAGCCCTTAAAGGGTCACTAAAGGATTTTTTTTTTTAGCTAAATAGCTTCCTTTACCTTACTGCAGTACTGGTTTCATGTCCTCATTGTCCGTTTTTTGCTTTGATGTGCTGTAATCCTGCTCTGATCTCCACACTTCCTGCTTGTCTGTTTCCTTATAACCACAGTACTGGGAGCTTTCTCAGGGTGGTCTGAGCTGTCATTACTGTGTGTCTAAAACTTCCCAGAACCAATCAGATTTATTTTAAAAACAAAACACTGCCCTGGATTTGTTTGCTTTTGTTATGTGCCTCTCTCTTCTTCACAGAAACATGAAGCCAGTTTAAAAGTGAAACTAACCTGCAGGCACATTATATGATTGATTTTTATCTTTTTTATCTATTTTTAATCATTTTTAAAAGGAATCAGTTAACTTGTATGTCTCTATACCCTGTAAACTGTCATTTCAGCAAAAAATAAAAAAATTCCTTTAATGACCCTTGAGGCCGCGTACACACGGCAGAGAACCTCGACGGGCAGAACACATCGTTCCGCCCGTCGAGGTCCTCTGCCGGCCGTCGAAATCGGCGACCCGCCCGTCGGGAATGGCAACCAGCCATTCATCCAGGCGGGCCGTCGAGCAAATAGAGAGCGTGCTCTCTTTTCGCTCGACGGGATTCCCGACGGGCGGGGCGAGCGCTCTGTGTACACACGGCCGAGGTCCTCGCTGGAATGCAGCTTCCAGCGAGGTTCTCGCTGGTTTCCAGCGAGAACCTCGGTCGTGTGTACGCCGCCTTAAGTCCCTTTGAACTTTCTATTGATTTAAGTGGTATACAGTATTATGTTAGGGATTGAGAACGTTTTAGTAGTTTATATTAAACTTTTCCCAAAAAATTGTGTTTTAAAGGATACCTTTAACAATGCATCTTGTTTCAAAAGATAATTAGTTATGGTATTTCAAATGTAGTCCTCTTGCAAAGCCTTTCTGATTTTAGCTCTACATCTCAGCTATTTGAGCAGTATTGATTTTGATCAGCTTTACTTGACATGCTTGTCAAACAGAAAGTATTATGCAATGGGAGGAAAGAAGTGAAGGAGGAGCAGGACATGCTTTTCCATGTGCTCCTATGTTACTTAATTTCAGTATTGGGTGAGCTATAATAAGTTGCTCAAATGAAATGTGTTGAAGTTGGTCATTTTAGATCAATAAAGAATGTTGATTAACTATACTGTATGTCATGTATCTTTAAATTTCCATTTAGAGAAATTAAATTTCCAAGATCTGTTAAACATTAATGCTGACCAAATATTACAGAAAAGTGTGAATTAGCATACAACTCACCTATAGTAAACAATGAGTTGACAACATTAAATTAACCTATTACGGAGGCTTCCAAATAAAATCAGTTTGAGAAATTCATGAATTGCAGAGTGCAATACTAGACTGGCATGGTTTTACCACTTCCTGACCGACCCATGTACATATATAGAGCGGTAGCTCTCCTGTGAAAACCTTTTGCTTTTCCGGGTCTGCTGCACACACGTGCATGTCCAACGGGACCCGTCGATCATTCCCGAAAGTGGCAGAATGGCAGTTTATGTAAACAAGGCAGAACGCTTTTTTGTGACAAGGAAAGAGAGACATCTTGGGGCTGATTTACCAAGCCTTTGCTCCAAGATTCATGGAGCAAAGGCTGGAGCAACAGCCGTTTGGAATTTACTAAAGGAATGCGCTGGCAATGCAGCACAATTCCTTATTTACTATAATGCAGAGTGCGCCCAGGAGGTGCGTCTCTATGGACCTGGCGCACGGCATTTAGAAATGTAAATAAAATGTGTTTGGGAGGGAGTTTATTAGGGGTGATGTGGGGAAGTGTAGTGACATGTGTTTGTTTAACTTTTACGGGCCGAATTGAAAGTGAAAGTGACTTTTGTGAAAACGAGCCGCTATGCCGGCAAGTATATTAAAACCTGTGGGAAGTTTATTTGAGTACTGCGCATGCGTGAGCGGCAAATTTGGGCACTTAAGCATGCCGCTCCACTACGCTGGCAAAATATTGGTAAATACCAATCAGCGTAGCTGCCTTTGCTTGGCTTAAAGCGGCGCACGTGAATGTCCAAATCGTTTTCAGCTTACGCTGACCATGAAGGGGAACTCCGCACCAAATTAACCACTAGCTGATGGCCGTATGACTTTGTACGGCCGCAGCGCAGTCCTGAATCCCTAACAGGCCGTGTTTTTACGGCCGCCCCTTTCCCCGTTCCCCGCGCGCGCTCCCAAGCATGCAGCGGGGAACTCCTGTGCTGGCCATGTCCCCCAGACACAACCAAACACAGATCGCGGTAAATAGCCAATCACAGCGGCTATTTACAGCGTGATCTGTACGGCCAATGAGAGATGATCTTATATGTAAACATATGAGATCATCTCTCATTGCTGACTCTCCCACCTCGCACAGACAGCGCATGTGAGGAGGGAGAGAAATCTGTAAGGTAACCAGTGCTGAAAAAATAAATAAAATGTCACCAACCTGTGCCCCCACAGTACTAGAGTGCCCCCACAGTACCACAGTGCACCCCACAGTACCACAGTGCCTCCCACAGTAACACAGTGCCCCCCAGTACTACAGTGCCCCCCACAGTACCACAGTGTCCACCACAGTACCCACAGTGCCCCACAGTACCACAGTGCCCACCACAGTGCCCCCACAGTACCACAGTGCCCCCCCAGTACCACAGTGCCCCCCAGTACTACAGTGCCCCCCACAGTACCACAGTGGCCCCCATAGTGCCCACCACAGTACCACAGTGCCCCCCACTGTACCACCGTGTGCCAACCAGTACCACCGTGTGCCAACCAGTACCACCGTGTGCCCACCAGTGCCCACCAGTACCACTGTGCCCACCAGTACCACCGTGCCCACCTGTGCATACCAGTACCACTGTGCCCACCTGTGCCACCGTGCCCACCTGTGCCACCGTGCCCACCTGCCACTTCAGTGCACATTTGCAATCAGTACCTACCTGTGCCACCTCATCAGTGCCCACATGTGCCACCTCATCAGTGCCCACCTGTGCCATCTCATCAGTGCCCACCTGTGCCATCTGTGGGCATTTTTACTTTCCTGGCTTGTTAGGGTCTTAAGAAATGAGAGAGGCCTTCAGTACATCAGGTGTGATCATATGTGATAATAAGCTTGTAGACTCTAAAACTTTCACACAGACCAAATCATTTCCAAAAACTTTGGGTTATTTTTATCAAAGACATATAGCAGTATAAATTGTGGCCAAAATTTATGAAGAAAAATTAATAATTTGCAAAATGTTATCACAGAAACGAAGAAAAAAATCATTTTTTCCCCAAATTTAGGTCTTTTTTCATTAATAGCGCAAAAAATAAAAAACCCAGAGGTGATCAAATACCACTAAAAGAAAGCTCTATTTGTGGGAAAAAAAGGACACAAAAATCATTTGGGTACAGTGTTGCATGACTGAGTAATTGTCATTCAAAGTGTAAGAGCGCTGAAAGCTGAAAATTTATCTGGTCAGGAGGGTGTTTAACTACTTTGCAACCGCCCTATAGAGAAAGTACGTCTACAGGGCGGTTGCTCAACTCTAAGTGGCCGTTAATTAACGGCTTCCTAGAGAATCGTTCCTGCGCGCGCTCCTGGCGCGAGCACACGGGGACTTCCGTGCGTGCCGGGTCCACGGGACCCGTAGCAACACGGATCTTGGTAAACGGCCAATGACAGCGGCCGTTTACCACGTGATCGCTCCGTCCAATGACGGAGCGATCACAAATGTAAACAAGCAGGGTCATTTACAGTTCATCATTCTCCTCTCGTCACACCGATCCAGCGTGAGAGGAGAGTGATTTGTGACCTAAAAAGTGCCACATCTGTGCCCCAAAGTGCCACATCTGTACCTCAAAGTGCCACATCTGTGCCCCAAAATGCCACATCTGTGCCCCAAAGTGCCATCTGTGCCACCTGTACCACCTCTGTGCCAGCTGTACCACCTCAGTGCCATCTCAGTGCCACTACAGTCCACACCGGTGCCACTACAGTCCACACCTGTGCTCATCAGTGCCACACCTGTGGTCATCAGTGCCACACCTGTGCCCATCAGTGCCACACCTGTGCCCATCAGTGCCACCTGCGCCCATCAGTGCCACCTGCGCCACATCAGTGCCCACGAGTGCCGCCTGTGCCCACGAGTGCCGCCTGTGCCCACCAGTGCCGCCTGTGCCCACCAGTGCCGCCTGTGTGCTAATCAGTGCCGCCTGTGTGCTAATCAGTGCTACCAGAGCCACACCAGTGCCACTACAGCCTGTGCACACCAGTGCCACCTGTGCCCATCAGTGCCACATCAGTGCTGTCTGTGCCTGCCAGTGCCACCTGTGCCCCATCAGTGCCACCTGTGCCCATCAGTGCCGCCTGTTCCCACCAGTGCCACACCTGTACAAGCAGAGCCAGACTAGTACAAGCAGAACCACACCAGTGCCACTACAGTGCCCACCAGTGCCACCTGTGCCCATCAGTGCCACCTGTGCCCATCAGTGCCACCTGCCACCAGTATGGCAAAACGTTTTTTTTCTACCGAGGAGGCCTACCAACACCTATGCATGACTGATGAGAGCAGCGGGGCGCTCTCTGAGTCCGATTCAGACTATGAACCCGAAGAATTAATATCATCTATTGTGGCCCAGTGCAACCTCTACGCACAGCAGTACATTGAAAGCAACCCTGGTTCCAGCTATTCCCGCCCCTTTATGTGGAGAGAACTCACCGTAGAGGAATTCCAAATTTTCTTGGGCCTAACTCTGAATATGGGTCTCTCAAAAAAAAAACAATCATACTCCTATTGGTCTACCAAACCCATCCATCATCACGTATGCCCAGATCCCGATACTTCATGATTTTACGGTTCCTCCACTTTAATGACAACACCCTATGCCCTCCCCGTAATGACCCAGCTTTCGACAAACTATTTAAAATTCGGCCACTCCTAAATTATTTCTCTGAAAAATTCCCCCAATTATATATCCCTGAACATAATATCTCCATAGATGAGTCCCTGGTCAAATTCTCCGGCAGGCTGGGCATCAAACAGTTCATCCCCAGCAAAAGGGCCCGATATGGGGTGACAATGTATAAATTATGTGACCGAGTCACGGGGTACCTCTACTCCTTCCTGGTATACGAAGGGAAGGACTCCCAACTGCATCCCCCCGAATGCCCCGAATACATCGGAACAAGTGGAAAAGTGGTCTGGGATCTGATCTATCCACTACTTGGGAAAGGATACCACCTTTATGTAGACAATTTTTACACCAGACTGCCCCTGTTTCGCAATCTCTACCTGAGGGACACCCCAGCATGTGGCACAGTAAGAGCCAACAGAAAGGGCTTTCCTCAAAAACTGGTGAATGAAAAGCTCAAACGAGGGGAGTCGGCATCATTGAGAAACCAGGAGCTATTGGCTGTCAGGTGGAGGGACAAACAAAATGTCCACATGCTTACCACGATCCACGATGAAAGTTCCCCAAAAAAAAGGCCCAATCCAAAAACCAACATGCATATATGATTACAATTTGTTTATAGGGGGAGTGGACTTCAACGATCAGATGATTGAACCCTACCTTCCCACAAGAAAATCCCATCAATGGTATAAAAAAGTTTCCATTTATTTTTTCACTTTGGCTATGTATAACAGTTATGTTATTTACAAAAAATCAACAGAAAACCCCACATCCTATCTGCAATACCAAGAAGAAGTCATCACCGCCCTTTTGTACCCTGAAAACCCACCAGAAAATATTCGCTCTGATTCCGTGAGCAGACTCCACGAGCGCCACTTTCCTGAGAAAACCCCCTCCCCTGAAAGAGTCTACAGACGCCAGAAAAAATGCCATGTGTGCTCCAGAAGAGGAGTCAGAAAAGACACTGTGTATTATTGTCCAGATTGTCCCTCCCAACCAGGCCTCTGTATAGGTGTATGTTTCCGCCATTACCATACCCTCCAAAATTATTAGGTAGTTCACATTTCTTGTAATTTTCCTCCACACCCCTTATGCCACTGCACTGTACTGTACATATCTCTGGAACTGACCCTGGCCTGTTATACGACTACGCTTTTGCCTAACGCTTAACTGTACCTACCTCTGCCTGCTCTGGAACTGACCCTGGAATGTTTGACCACGTTTTTTGCCTGCCCCTTGGATTGATCTTGCTATGCTAGTGGGAACACAGGGGTCTCACATATGTGAGGGGCTCCAGAATTGTTTTTGTGGATGAAAAAAACTATTTTTTTTAGTTTTCTCATTTCCGGATTAGGGTCTGGTTGCCCGGAGGCTTCAAAGAGATTTGGGTGGGAGAAGCCTCTACCCCTGTCCCCATTCTTTCCTGGCCTGCTACTTGGACCATGTACCTGCTTACTACCAGGACAAATATTTTGGCACTGCTGGTAATGTTTCTACTTGCACTGGCCCTGGACTATATATGGACAGTATCCCTGCCTGCACTGACTATGGACAATATTCCTGCCTGCTGCCTGGACAATTCCATTCACTGTCGCTGACCACGTCCCTGCCTGCTGCCTGGATTAGGGCTCTCCTCCTGTGGAAAATTGCACTACTAAAACCCCAGGTAATCTTTTTTATTTTTTTACCCATTACTCAGCAGAATGTATTTTAGGATGTAATTCTTGGTACGTACATGCTATGTGCTAGAAATATGAAGGGCCTTCAAAAATTGTAAGGAAATTGTATGTGTAATTTATGTCCCTAGAACACCTGATGGTGCTTCTTGGATGTTGGGCCTCTATGTGGCCAGACTGTTAAAAAAGCTCACACATGTGGTATCGCCATACTCAGAAGGAACAGCAGAATATTTTTTGGGGTGTATTGTTTGCCATGTACATGCTATGTGTTGAATGCGTTTTCATGCGTTTTAATTTTTTTCCCACATATTCCAAAAACATCTGGAAAAAAATTAACCGTTCAAAAGGCTCATTATGCCTCATAGATTATACGTTGGGGTGTTAGCTTTCCAAAATAGGGTCACTTTGTGGGCGTTTCCATTGTCCTGGTACTCTCTATGTGGCCAGGTTATGTAAAAGTCTCACACATGTGGTATCCCCATACTCGGGAGGAGCAGCAGAATATATTTTGGGGTGTAATTTTTGCCATGTACATGCTATGTGTTGGAAATTTCCTATAAATGGACAACTTTGTGTAAAAAAAATGCGTTTTTCATTTTTTTCCACATTTTCCAAAAACATCTGGAAAAAAATGAACCGTTAAAAAGACTTATTATGCCTCATAGATTATACTTTGGGGTGTTAGCTTTCCAAAATGAGGTCACTTTGTGGGCGTTTCCATTGTCCTGGTGCTCCAGGGCCTTCAAAAGTGTAATAGGTGGTTGGGAGATTAGTTGTGTAATTTATAATCCTAGAACGCCTGAAGTTGCTACTTCAGTGTTGGGCCTCTATATGTGGCGACATTATGTAAAAGTCTCACATATGTGGTATCGCCATACTCAGGAGGAGCAGCAGAATTTATTTTGGGGTGTCATTTGTGGAATATGCATGCCATGTGAGAGAAATAACCTGTTATAATGACAATTTGGTGTGAAAAAAAAAAAAAAAAACGTAATTTTGCAAAGAATTGTGGGAAAAAATGACAACTTCAAAAAACTAACTATGCCTCTTACTAACTACCTTGGAATGTCTACTTTCCAAAAAGGGGTGATTTGGGGGGTATTTGTACTTTGAGCCGCGTGTTGAAAGTGCCGCGAATCCTGCAATATATTTAGGTAAGTACAAAATGATGAAAATCCTTTTTCTGTTCATATTTTCAGTCACATGTTCATCATTGAAAATGTGACTGAAAATATGAACAGAAAAAAGGATTTTCGTCATTTTGTACTTTCCTAAATATATCGCGGGATTCGCGGCACTTTCAACACGCAGCTCATCCATATTAACTATTGTTAAGCCCCATACACTTGGTCAGGAAGGGAATGAATTTGAAGTAGAAAGTGACAACATTTGTGAGGTGTCTTCACCCTATGGCCGCGTACACACGAGGAGACATGTCCACTGAAACTGGTCCGCAGACCAGTTTCAGCGGACATGTTCGATCGTGTGTACGGCCTAGCGGACAGGTTTCCAGCGGACAAAAGTTTCTAAACATGCTTAGAAACTTGTCCGCTGGAAACCTGTCCCTCGGACATGTCCAATGGTTAGTATGCCCAACCATCGGACCGAAATCTCGCGCATGCATCGAATTGATTCGACGCATGCATGGAAGCATTGAACTTCCTTTTGCCAGCACATCTGTGCCTTCTACGTCACCGCGTTCTGGTCCGCGGGGATTTTGGTCTGATGGTGTGTTGTGTACATCAGACCAAAAGATCCCTTCAGACAAGTCCGATGTCTCATCGGACATGTCTCCTCGTGTGTACAGGGCCTAACAGGGGTGCAGACATCCCCCAAAAATGAGCAGACTTTTAATCCCTCTGCAATCTAGCCCCAAGTAAAAAGAAGAAAGGATTTCATTTAGTTGCAAAGACACATTCCTCAGATCAACTGTGATGCATATCAATCGTCCATTTAGCCATTGTTTAATTGAAAACACCAGTTGCCTTCCACTAGAAACATTTGTTACTGCCGTGTATTGGATATGCGCATATGTGGTTCTCGGAAAGCGGTGGCCAGCACACAGGACATCACGCCCCTACAGAAAGTTGCTTGTACTGCTGCTAAAGGTCTCTGAGGAAGGGATGATACTTATTTGCAAATTAAGAAAATTGTTTATTTAACATTGGGTGGTGTTTGTGGGGGTCCCTAACACACATTCATACATATTAGCAATGCTGTATCCTGACCTATTGGCATGGTTATATTTTCTTAGTCCTCTCTATAAAATTATCAGAAATTTGTGCTTAAAGTAGAATATAATCAACACTGTTTTTTTCATTTTGGATAGAGTGAGGGAGGGAGGGTTATAGCAACTGTCAGTTTATTTTGTACAATCCTTGTCCAATTGCGGAGATTTACATTCACTTCCTGCCTAATAGCCAAACAGGCAGTGAGAGAAAAAACTATTCAAATTAAGGGAATCCAATGCCCCCCCTCCCCCCAGAACTAGTGTGTGTGTGTCCCTGAAAATTTCTGGGCGGGTCATAAAAAAACAGGCTGTGGCCTTGACAGAAGTGGGTAATTTTTCTATTAGGAGGTACAGAAGTTTAGTCAGGCCTAGGGCAGCACAAAACCTAAATATACTACTGCATATTAGGGCTTATTTAGACGGGATCCGATTTACAGCATGTTTTTAGATTGTGGGAATAAATCCACGCAGGCACAGGGAGAACATGCAAACTCCAGGCAGATGGTGTCATGGGCGGAATTAGAACCAGCGACCATTTTTGCTGCTAGGTAAAAGTGCTAGGAGGAAAAAAAAGTGCAAAACTAAAAAAAAATCTGTAAAAACAAAAAAAAACGCCCCTGTCCCTAGTAGCTCGCACGCCCATGTAAGTCCCACCCACATATGTAAACGCCGTTCAAACCCCACATGTGAGGTATTGACGCATGCATTAGAGTGAGAGCAATACTTTTAGCACTCGACCTCCTTTGTATCTCTAAACTGGTAACCTGTAAAAATAATTCAAGTGTCGCCTGTGGTGATTTTTAAATCCCGAAGTTTGGCGCCATTCCATGAGTGTGTGCAATATTAAAGCATGACAGGTTCGGTATCTATTTACTCGGTGTAACATCATCTTTCACATTATCCCTAAAACTTTACTACTTTGTTAATTTTAATTCATGAAACCGTTTTTTTTGGGCAAAAAAAAAGGTGTTTGAAAAATGATTGCGCAAATACCGTTGGAAATAACAAAAAATGAATGACCACCACTTTATTCCCGAGGGTGTCTGCTAAAAAAAAATATATATATATATATAATGTTTGGGGGTCCTGAGTAATTTTCCAGGAACAAAATATAATTTTTACATGAAGGAGAGAAGTGCCAGAATAGGCGCGGTATGGAAGTGGTTAAAATGAAACAATAAAAGTGAAATTCCTTTTCATGTCATAGTGGGGGGGTATAGCATGCCTGTGAAGTAGCGCATGTTTCCCATGCTTAGAACTGTCCCTGTACAAGATGTCATTTCTGAAGGAAAAAAAAGTAATTTAAAAGTACTCATGGCTATAAAGAACACAGTCATTGCTCATAAAAAAAAACGTGGGGGTCCCCCCAAATTTAATTACCAGGCCCTTCAGGTCTGGTATGGATATTAAGGAGAATGAGGGGGGGACGAGAGAGCGCCCCCTCTCATGAACCGTACCAGGCCACATGCCGTCAACATGGGGAGGGTGCTTTGGGTTCCCCCCAAAGCACCTTGTCCCTATGTTCATGGGGACAAGGGCCTCATCCCCACAACCCTAGCCCGTGGTTGTGGGGGGCGGGGAGCTTATTGGAATCTGGAAGACCCCTTTAACAAAGGGGACCCCCAGATCCTGGCCCCCTGTGTGAAATGGTAATGGGGTACATTGTACCTCTACCATTTCACCAAAAAAAAGTGTAAAAATGTAAAAAAAGACAATAGGCGGTTTTTGACAATTCCTTTATTAATGTCTTCTTTCCGCGCTTTTTCTTCTTCTTCCATCTTCTTCTTTTCTGCTTTCATTCGGGTTTCTTCCTCCATCTTCTTCTTCCTCTGCTTCTTTCTTGGGTCTTCTCATCCGCATCTTGCACCAGCTTCTTCCTCCATCTTCTTCTTCCTTCAGTCTTCTCGTCCGCATCTTGCACGGCTTCTTCTTCCCTGGACAGTCCGCTTCCAATTGAAGTTCCTGCTGTGTGATGCTCCTGTGACCCCGTTCCCCTCTGACGCCACGGGGAAAGTTATAAGAAAGTCCCCATGTGGTACATGTGCGTCAGAGGGGGGCTGGGTCACAGGAGCGTCACACAGCGGGAACTTCAATTGCAAGTGGATCGTCCGCATCTTGCACGGCTTCTTCTTCCCCGGACGATTCAATTCCAATTGAAGTTCCCACTGTGTGATGCTCCTCTCCTGCCCCCTCTGATGCTACGGAGAAAGCCATAAAAAATAAGAAAGTCCCGTGTGGTATATGTGCGTCAGAGGGGGGCGGGGTCACAGGAGCGCCACACAGTGGGAACTTCAAGTGGAAGCGGATCGTCTGGGGAAGAAGAAGCCGTACAAGATGCGGACGAGAAGACCGAAGGAAGAAGAAGATGGAGGAAGAAGCCGGTGCAAGTTGCAGACAAGAAGACCCAAGAAAGAAGCAGAGGAAAAAGAATATGGAGAATATGGAGGAAGAAACCCAAATGAAAGCAGAAAAGAAGAAGATCGAAGAAGAAGAGCGGAAAGAAGACATTATTAAAGGAATTGTCAAAAACCCGCTATGGTCTTTTTAAAAAATGTTGACACTTTTTTGGGGTGAAATGGTAGAGGTACAATGTAACCCATTACCATTTCACACAGGGGGTTGGGATCTGGGGGTCCCCTTTGTTAAAGGGGTATTCCAGATTCCAATAAGCCCGCAGACCCCCACAACCACCGGCCAGGGTTGTGGGGATGAGGTCCTTGATGGGGACAAGGTGCTTTGGGGGGACCCCAAAGCATCCTCCCCATGTTGAGGGCATGTGGCCTGGTACAGTTCAGGAGGGGGGGCACTCTGTCGTCCCCCCTCTTTTCTGCGGCCAGCCAGGTTACGTGTTTGGATGAGGGGTCTGGTGTGGATTTTTGGGGGAACTCCATGGCATTTTTTTTTAAATTGCGGTGGGATTCCCCTTAATATCCATACCAGACCTTAAGGGCCTGGTAATGGAATTTGGGGGAACCCACACTTTTGTTTTTTATGAATGAATTTGCTCTGAATTGCCGGGAGAATACGATGAGCCCATGAACATTATTTTTTATTTTTTTTTTTTTATTTTTCTTTTTCTACTTCATATTAAAATAAATTTCTACACTATGCTTACTTTACACCCCCCCCAGGTACGAAATTAAAAGGAATATTTCACTTTTATTGTTTCACTTTAAGCATTATTAAATTCACTGCTCCCGAAAAAAAGTCAGTTTTAAAAAATAAAAATAAAACATTGATACATGTCCCCTAGCATATTAACCTTTAAAATTAACACATTTTGATTTCTCCCATAGACTAAAGTTCGGCAGCGGCTTTACAGTACATATTAATTGCATTGCGCCCGCTGCTACGCCGGTTCATGCGCCTAATTGAGGATTCATCCGGCGTGCCAATTAAGCCATGAACCATAGCAGCGCATTGTTTTTAGTAAATCAGCTCCCTTGTGTCTCTGCTAAGCAGGAACATGGCTCTGTCTTCCCACAGTTAAAGCATTCCCCACACAGTTAGAAAGCACTTCCTTTGGACACATTTAACCCAGTGATTGCCCCTGATGTTAACCCCCTTCCCTGCCAGTGTAATTAGTACAGGGACAGTGTCTATTTGTGGGAAAAAGTGAAATCAATTTTATTTGTGTACAACATTGCACAACCACACAATTATTAGTTAAAACCGTATCGCAAAAAAACGGCATGGTCACGAAAGGAGGGTAAACCTTCCGAAAGAGAAGCTGTGCAGTTCTGTGTGGGGTTCAATGCAAAGATTTCGACACCTATGCCTCTTACATAAATATATTACAAACAATCATATATTCTCAAAAAAAAAATGTAGAGGGGAGACAAAAAATAAATGCACATGAAATTTCTTGCATAATGCGGCGTACACACGATAATATCTAGGCATGAAAAAAACTACGTTTTAAAAAAATTACATTACATTATTTTTTGGGGTTCTGAAAAAACGAAAACAAATTTTACCCGTACATGCTGCATTTTTTAACGACGTTTTAAACAATGTCGTTTTTCGGGGTTGTAAAAAATTATTGTGTGTGGGCTAAAACGATGATAAAAACCTGCGCATGCTCAGAAGCAAGTTATGAGACGGGAGCGCTCGTTCTGGTAAAAAAAATTGTGATGGAGTAAGCACATTCATCACGCTGTAACAGACAGAAAAGCGCAAATCGTCTTTTGCTAACAGGAAATCAGCTAAAGCAGTCCCAAGGGTGGCATCATACGCATGGAACTTCCCCTTTATAGTGCCGCCGTACGTGTTGTACGTCACCGCGCTTTGGTAGAGCATTTTTTTTAAACGATAGTGTGTGGGTAACTTTGTTTTAATGATGAAGTTGGAAAAAACAACGTTTTTTCTACATGCCGAAAAACATCGTTTTTTTTTCATGCCGAAAAAGGATCGTGTGTATGCGAGATAACTCTGCACCATGTACAGTGCATTGAAAAAGTATTCATACCTCTTGAAAACTTCCACATTTTGTGATGTTACAACCAACCAAACAACGTAAATGTATTGTATTGGGATTTTATGTAATAGACCAACACAAAGTGGCACATAATTGTGAAGTGGAAGGAAAATGATAAATTGTTTTCATTTATTTTTACAAATATGTGAAAAGTGTGGCATGCATTTGTATATAGCTCCCCTGAGCCAATACTTTGTAGAACCACCTTTCGCTACAATTACAGCTGCAAATCTTTTTGGGGATGTCTCTACCAGCTTTGCACACCTAGAGAGTAACATTTTTGCTCATTCTTCTTTGCAAAATAGCTCAAGCACTGTCAGATTGGATGGAGAGCATCTGTAAACAGCACATTTTCCACAGATTTTCAATTGGATTAAGGTCTGGACTTTGACAGGGCCATTCTGACACATGAATATGCTTTGATCTAAAGTACCATTTCATTGTAACTCTGTCAGCACAGCACCATGTTTTACAGTGGGGATGGTGTGTTCAGGGTGATGTGCAGTGTTATTTTTCTACCACACATAGCATTTTGCTTTTAGGTCAAAAAGTTCAATTTTGGTCTCATCTGACCAGAGCACCTTCTTCCACATGTTTGCTGTGTCCCCACATGGCTTCTCACAAACTGCAAACGGGACTTTCGAATGGCTTTGTTTTTAACAATGGCTTTTTTTCTTGCCACTCTTCCATAAAGGCCAGATTTGTGGAGCGCACAACTGATAGTTGTCCCGTGGACAGATTCTGCCACTTGAGCTGTGAATATCTGCAGCTCCTTCAGTTACCGTGGGCTTCTTGGCTGCTTCTCTCATTAATGCTCTCATTGCCCCGCCTGTCAGTTTAGGTGGATGGCCATGTCTTGGTAGGTTTGCAGTTGTGCCAAACCCTTTCCATTTTCGGATGATAGATTGAACAGTGGTCTGTGAGATGTTCAAAGCTTGGGATATTTTTTTATAACCTTACCCAGTTTTAAACTTCTCCACAACTTTATTCCTGACCTGTCTGGTGTGTTCCTTGGCTTTCATGATGCTGTTTGTCCACTATGGTTCTCTAACAAACCTCTGATGGCTTTACAAAACAGCTGTATTTATACTGGGATTGAATTACACACAGAGAAATCTATTTACTAATTACTGTAGGTTACTTCTGAAGGCAATTGGTTTCACTAACATTAAAAAAAAAACATTTATAATTTTCCTACCACTTCACAATTATGTGCCACTTTATGTTGGCCTATCACATAAAATCCCAATAAAAAACATTTACGTTTTTGGCTGTAACATGACAAAATGTGGAACATTGCAAGGGGTATGAACACCTTTTCAAGGCACTGTACATCCTATTTAAAGCATGGTGATGATAAAATGGACACATAATTGGTCTAGCCAGTCTTACACAGTTTTGTAAAGCTTCAGGCTTATATAGAATCCAAAATTATTAAAACTGACAAAATATCAACTGACATTTTATAAATGTATAAAAATTGAATTTCTATTATACACATCCCTTTAGTTGTAACCATGACATGACTATTGCAGAACACTGCAGCATTACGTCAGTCACCCAGATGAAATGTGTTTATCGTACTTCCTTTCAACACCAAGAAATTATATCACTTTACATATAACTGAGAACATGTTTTTTCTATTTTGCTTATATATTCTAGAATATTTCAGAATGTCAAATTTTTTTTTTCCTTTAATGTATTACCAAAATTATATTAAGTATATGCAAATATGTATTCTATTATTAAAGATAAATAAAGAGGCAAATATAACTAACACAGGCTCTCATGTAACATTTGAAGGTGAAGCATACAAAAACTTGCAAGGAAATAGAATTGAAATGAAATGATAACACATCCCAGCTGAATCAAAATCAAATTTATAGCAAGGAGAACTTTTTTTTAATCCAATCTACATTAGATGTTGCCAGAATGATTAATTGTATACTTGATTGCTTCATGTGAGGTAAGAGCTCCTGTAGCTTTATCCAAATGTATTGTAAAGCAAAATTATGTTCTTTAAATTTCACATCATTCTGATTAATATATTCTGATGCTGCAGTCCAGAAATAGAAGTTTTTGCATAAAGCAAAAAATACATATAAAATGTATTTATAATCTTAGAACAACATCATTGTAGATTGTCTACTCCAAAATCACAGCAATTGTTATCACTCCAAAACTGGCATTAACCAAATTCTACCAATATAAGACTACAAATATTGTCAAGAACACATTTATTATTGTGTGAAAGTTACAAGTCCAGTCTATCAGAAGAGAGGGAAACAAAAAAAAGTACTATGAGTAGGGTACTATGAGCCCCATACTGATTCACATAGGGGGTGGTATCTGGATAACATATAATATGGATAACTGTATGTGCTTCCTCACTAAAGTAGGTCTTCTTCCATGGAGCTGCATACAGTATGTGCAGTTGTGGTTGTACTGAGAGACCAAGCTCTTGCCGTCTAATGATCAGGAAGCGGGAGGTCTGCTTCCCATCACCTGACCACTCTGATAGCTTCCAATTGCATACCACAGTAATCAGTCACTGTACAGCCTGCCCTTGTTTTTTTCTCCTCTTGAATAAGAAAAAATATATATCGAATCTTTTTTCTCCTTGCTAGAAGAGAAAAATGTAAACAAAGAAAATTGGGTATAATAAATAAAAAAATAAAAAATAAAAAAATAAAGATAACATAGCTAGATCAAGTTTATTTTGGTCAGTGTTAGGGTTAGTGTTATGGTCAATGTTAGGGTCAAATGTCATAGACAGAGGTAAATATTAGGGTCAGAGGTCAGGGTCAGTATATTTGAGGCAGGATTAAAAAAAACTTTTTTTTTTAAATTTTGTTTCAATATCAGTGTGTTTTTGGTAGGATAAAAAAAATGCACTTTTGTTCCTGGGCTCTACTACAGTTACAAACAGCAAATAATATACACATATAGGGCATCACTGCAATTGTCAGGAGCAGGAACATTTATTTAAGGTATTCTTTGGTGGTAGGTATTGGTAATTCAAATGAATGCAGTATATAGCTATATTTTAAAACATTGGTTTACGTACATCTGCGCATTATTGGACCGGCGTAGCGCACCACCTTTACATTAGACTGGCGCAATGTAGCGGCGCAATCACCCTATTCTCGTCGGTTTTGCGCAGAAATTTGTGCCTGCGCATTGTTATTTCAGAGGCGCAAGGCGGAGTAATTCAAATTGGGAAGGACGTGGGCGTGTTACATTGAAATGAGCTGTGACCCCATGCAAATGAAGGGCCGGCCGGCTCGCGCATGCGCGCTTGAAGCAGACCATGGTCAGCACCTCTGTGCGCATGCTTACAACTCGGGAACGGCGCAATCAGTGAAATTGGAAGTGGACTAGGGAAAACTAGTGAACTACGCAGACAGCATAAATAGACAGACAGAAACGCACTTCCTTTGCAAAAGTACATCCCTTTGTATCCCTCCCTATACAGCAAGGTGCTTTTGTTCTGTTGTTAGTTGCGTTGTGATTTGTCTTTGTTATATTTGTGGACTGTGTGATCTAGTGTTTTGTAGAAGATATTTGAAAGTGTTTTTTGGTGACTGCTTGTGAGACTTTTTGGTTGATAAATTTTGGTTTGTTTGTTTTGTTGCTTGATTTTTCCTGCTTGTTTTTGTGAGTGATTTTTGCTGATTGTTTGGGAAAGAGTTTTTGTATGAGTATGACTGAGAGGAAGAGAAAGTTAAATTTTACTTTGGGGGAGCAACAAATTCTTGCCCGGGCCATTTCCCAATATGGGCGTTTCCTCCACGGCCCGGAGAGTGCTAACACCACCCCGGCCAGGAGGCGTGATATCTTGCAGAACATTACTGACGAGGTGAATGCATCGGGGGGGGGGGGAGACCCAGACACGGTCGGGGATTGAAAAGAAGATCAATGACCTCCGGTGTCTGGTCAGAAAGAAGCTGGCCAAAATGGTAGCCCATGCCAGGGCCACAGGAGGGGGCCCACCATGCCCTGTTAGGCTGACAGCGGAGGGCGTGCGGTGGCCCAGACCTTTCATAGACAACAGGTGGAGGGCCTGCCCGGCTATGACTCAAGTCATGAAGGCGTGATGCCAGGTAAGGTTTTCTTGCCCTATCAGGTGTGTAGCATGTGTGGGGAGGGGGTGAAAGGGAATATGTGGCAAGTGTGTGGATCCTCCAACCTGTGAATGTATTGTGTCATCCACAGATGAGCAGGAGGGTGCTGGGCCATCTGGGCTGACCGCACCATCCCAGGGACAACAGCCTGATGAGGACCCCCCCCGACAAGGCCGGAGTCCTTGGAGGAGGTTGAAGAGGAGGAGATTGAGGAGGAGGAGGATGTCATGTCAGCCAGTGGATTGCTGTTTTTGGAGGAGTCTTCCTCTCTGGCTGGCAGCAGCCAGCCCTCCATAAGGGCTAGCCCCTCCCACTCCTCCCCCAACAGGGCTCCTCTCCCAAGGGCCTCCCCTTCTCCCCGGCCACAAGCCTCAGCTGGAGGCAGGAAGTCATCCCAGAAGACCAGGGGGTGGCCGAGCTTCTGCCCGCCAATCTGAGAAGGGACCAGGCTCTTCAGACCCGCCATCTGGGACAGGTCAGCCAGACTTTGGGGCGGATGGAGGAGAGCCTGTCCTCCATAAAGGATACGCTTGGGGACCTGGACTGCCACTCCCTGGCTTTTAAAAACTGCCTAAACGTACTGCAGACTACAACAGCAGACGTTGGGCAGGATGTGAGGGCCCTCACCCAGGCTATCCAGGCCAACACGGCAACACTAGGTGCTGGCCTGAACAGAATTGCCGTGGCCTTGGAGGGCAGGCCGCCAGGTGGGCAGAGACCAGGGGCTGCTCCTCCTTCCCTGGATTACCCCCCCCCCTCCCCATGAGTCTCCCCTGAGGAGCTGGGGCCGTGGTCGTGGGCACCCCAGGCGAGGCTTACGCCAACGGCATTAATTTGTTTTCACTCTGTCATTGCCTTCAGCCGAAGGTCCTCAGTGGTGGGTTTGATGATTTGGTTGGCCATGCGTCTGAGGATTGCAGGGATAACCTGGTGCACACATCTGCTCATGGAGGATTGTGACATCCCAGCCACCACTCCACTTGTTCTTTGAAAAGAGCCACTGGCAAGGAAATGGAGTGTTGCCATTACCTTGTCCAGTGGCTGCACTGCATGTGAGCGGTGTGTTGGGCTGGTGATGTCCTCCTGCAGGGTTATGGTTAATTCCAGCATGGCATGAGGGGTGAATCTGAAGATGCGATACACCTCAGAATCACTCATGCCAAAGAGATCTATGCGGGTGCGGTATATCCTCTCTCGTGCCCTCCTCCGTGCCCTCCTCCTTCTTTGCTCCTCTAAAGTCAGTAGTATAACTATGAGCGAGGATGTCCCTGGCATGTTGTCATACAGATTGTTGTGCAACACGTGTGACTGCTCAGCTCCTCACTAACGGTGTTGCTTTCTCTGACATGTAGACGAATTGTCTAATTTTAGACCACCTTTTATATGGTCTAATTGTAGACAGGCCATGCAGCTGTTGCGCACAGCGCGTAGCCTGCTCTGCACCAACGTTCTTTTGTGGATCCCTGTAACTCCCTCATTAGCATATTTGAATAGCAAATCAATGGTGTGTCTAGCGCAGTTTTGCGAGGACGGATGCGCCTGTCTATCGAAATTACACTGGACAAAAAAAAGTGGATTTCTTGCGTATCTCGTTTCGGGGATGCGGAGTATCGAAACGCATGTGCAAATTTAGACTTACGCCGCGCATCTCCTGTTACGCCGGCCTAATCGCTCTGTGAACATGGCCCATTGTTTTTTTTGTTCCAGTTTTTCTTTGAAAAAAAAAATCGGAGATATTAAATACCATTTACCACCAAATTAAAGTTCATTGGGGCAGATTCACAGAGAATTAGATTATCGTAGCGTTTCCGAAATACACTACGCCGCCGTATTTTACCTGGCTCTACGTGGAATCCAGGTAGATTTTGTCCAGTAAACGACGGCGGCGTAGTGTATTTCTCCCGACGCAATCCATCTACGCGAGTAGGGGGCGTGAAGCATTTAAAATAGGCGCGTTCCCACGGCGATCGAACTGCGCATGCTCCGTTCCCAAATTTCCCGCCGTGCATTGCGCGAAATCACGTCGTTATGTCGTAGTAGCGTCATTTACGTATATTCCTATTCCCGAACGAGTTACGTTAAAAAAAAAAAATAATTTAATTTGACGCGGGAACGACGGCCATACTTAACATGGGTTACGCAAAAAGCTGCTCTAACATTACGTAGCCAAAAAATGACGTAGGCGATTGCGAAGGACACTCGTACCTTCGTGGATCGCCGTAAACACTCATTTGCATACCCCGACGGTGAAAACGACGTGGACTCCACCCAGCGGCCGCAAAAATATCGCAACGTAGATCCGAAGGCTTGCGAAGACGTTAGCCTCTCGGATCAAAGCCCAAAGCCGCCGTATCATGGTTTGAGGATTCAAACTAGTGATACGGCGCGCAAAATTTGAAATTACTCCTGTCTAACACCAGTTAGACAGGCGTAATCGCTCTCTGAATCTGGGCCATTGTGTTCTGCAAAAAATGGAGTATAATTCACCTGGATATAGTAAGTAGTTGATATCTGATGATGATATTTGCAATTTTACTAACACATGTCAGTTGCAAACCTGTGATAAGGCATTAAGATTTGTTTAACCTTCCTCATGAAGGGGTTAAAGTAGGCTTCCAGAGTCTGATAAGCTCCCCTACCTTTGGTCCCCCACAACCACCAGGCAAGAGTTGTATGGAAGAGGCCCTTGTTTTTATCAACATTCAGATATGGTTGATTTAAATTTAAATTCAAATTGATTTACATGTTTTTATATAGTTTATATTGTATATATTGTATATATGTGTTTACATAAGCACTGGCAATTTTTAGATAACTGTTTAGGAATTTTAAAGGCAAATTGCTCCTATTAATTCTTAACCACTTAAGGACTCCCTAAGCTGATTTCTTAAGCCCAGCCTAGGGGTCGCGATCGCGACCCGGCCCGAAGCTTTGTGACCGCGCCTGCCGACCCGATCGCTGCCTGTGTCCCGTGATCGGTCACCGGAGCTGAAGAATGGGGAGAGGTGTGTAAACACACCTTCCCTGTTCTTCGTTGTGGCAGTGTCATTGATCGTCTGCTCCCCGATATAGGGAAAGAAGATCAACGATGTCACACGTCCAGCCCCGCCCCCCTAGTTAGAAACACATATGAGGTAACACTTAACCTCTACAGTGCACACTAGTGGTTAACTTATAAACTGCAATTGTCATTTTCACAGTAAACAATGCATTTTTATAGTACTTTTTGCTGTGAAAATGACAATGGTCCCAAAAATGTGTCCAAATTATCCGATGTGTCCGTCATAATGTCGCAGTCATGAAAAAAATCGCTGATCGCCGCCATGAGTAGTAAAAAAAAAAATATTAACTAAAATGCAATAAAACTATCCCCTATTTTGTTAACGCTATAATTTTTTTGTGCAAACCAATCGATAAAAGCTTATTGCAATTTTTTTTTACCAAAAATAGGTAGACAAATACTTACCGGCCTAAACTGAGGAAAAAAAATATGTTTTTTTAAATATTTTTGGGGATATTTATTATAGCAAAAAGTAAAAAATATTGCATTTTTTTTTAAATTGTTGCTCTATTTTTGTTTATAGCGCAAAAAATAAAAAACAAAAAGGTCATCAAATACCACCAAAAGAAAGCTCTATTTGTGGGAAAAAAAGACGCCAATTTTGTTTGGGAGCCACGTCGCACGACCGCGCAATTGTCAGTTAAAATGACACAGTGCCGAATCGCAAAAGGGGGCAAGGTCCTTAACCTGCATAATGGTCCGGGTCTTAAGTGGTTAAATACCCCCTGAAAATCCATACCAGATTTTGTCCATTGTTGACATGGGAAGGGCTGCAACAAAAATTACATTAACAAAAAAAAATAAACAGCGTAAATTGCCAGAAAATTACGTTCATTGCCAACTTTAAAAAAACACACACATAGGGGATTATTTACGAAAGGAAATCCATTTGCACTACAAGTGCAAAATACACTTGAAATTGCACTGAAAGTGCACTTGTAAGTGCAGTCACTGTAGATCCGAGGGGGGCATGCAAGGAAAATAACAGCATTTTAGCTTGCATATTGGATGATAAAATCAGTAGAGCTTCCCCTCATTTCAGATCTACTCCTCAGATTTACAGCCACTGCACTTCCAAGTGCACTTTCATTGCAATTTCTAGACATGTGCACACTGAAATATTTTGTTTTGTAATTTAGTTTTCGTCCGAAAAATACATTTATTTTGTTTCTCCCGAAATTCGTTTTTATTTATCTTGTTTTTCGTTAAAAAAATGCATTCGTCCGAAAATCCAAATTAAGGTTGAATCTGTCATTGAAGGTTTATGGTGTCTGTTGAATGTTCTAAGAAAAAAAAAAAAGAAGATTAGACAGAATCTTTTAAAAAAAAAAAAAAATCGACTGCATGTCTCTCTATGTCGAATCTTCATGTCTCTCTATGTCGAATCTTCATGTCCCTCTATGTTGAATCTGTCATTGAAGGCTTATGGTGTCTGTCGAATGTTCTAAGAAAAAAAAAAAAAAAACATTCGACAGAATCTTAAAAAAAAAAAAAAAAAAAAATTGACTCTTCATGTCTCTCAATGTCGAATCTTCATGTCTCTATGTCGAATCTTTTCTCTCTATGTCAAATATGTTCTCTCTATGTAGAATAATATTGGATTAATAGAGTTAAGGTTAGGCACATTCGACCGCAACAAAAACGAAAATAAAGCATTTTTTTATGTCGGATCTTTCGGTTTTCGTTTTCTGTGCTTGTACCAGAAATTCGGATGAAAATGCATTCGGACGAAAACGAATGTCTAGCAATTTCCACGCTAACTACCATTGCAATTGGAGAAACAAATACAACATACATTATACAGTGGCTGGACAGTATGTAAGCAGCATGGTTAGGCCACAATATATTCCTCTATATGTAATACAGGCATTTATAAGGCACTGACAATTTACTCAGCACTTACTGCACAGTCACATTAGTCCCTGTCCTTAGGGAGCTCTTAATCCAAAGTCTCTATCCCACATGCATACATACTTGTTTAGACAGCTAACAATTCACCTACTGGCATAAATTTAGAGAAACAAGTCAAGTTTTATCTTGCATAGGCAGTGCCCAAATACATTAAAATAAAATTCGGACCTTGACCCTAGTTTTAAATTAAAAATGATAAATTAAATATAATTGTTTGTATTAAAAAACAAGCAATTCTACCTCGTTATTAAAGCCTAGGGGCCAATAAATCCTTTTGAAAAATCTATTTAGTTTCCTTTTTGGACATATTATAAATAATGGGCCAGATTCACAGAGCCATTACGCCTGTCTAACTGGTGTTAGACTGGAGAAATTTCAAATTACGCACGTTTTTTAGCTAGTCGAAAACCTCAAACCATGAAAAGACGGCTGCGGGCTTCAATTCGACTGGATTACGTGTTCGTACGCCTTCGGATCTACGCTGCAATAAAATTGCGGCCACTGGGTGGACTTCCCGTCGTTTTCCGCGTCGGGGTATGCTAATGAGCTTTTGCCTGCGATCCCCGAAATTACGATCTTCATTCGCAATCTCTTACGGCACCTTTAGTCATCTTTTTTTTGCGTAACACTATACCAGCTTTTTGCTGGTCTAATATTAGACAGCCCATGTTAAGTATGGCCGTCGTTCCCACGTCGAATTTTTACGTTTTCCGACATCTTTTATTATTTTTTACGTAAGTCGTCCAGGAATAGGAATGTTTGTAAACGACGCTACTCAAACAACGAATGACGTAACGACGTGATTTCGCGCAATGCACGGCGGGAAATTTCTGAACGGAGCATGCGCAGTTCGATCGCCGCGGGGACGAGCTTAATTTAAATGCATCACGCCCCCTAATCGCGTATTTCGATTACGTGGCGAGAAATAGACTACGCCGCCGTAGCGTACGGGCAAAAATCTACCAGAATTTGGTGTAGAGCCTGGTAAAATACGGCAGCGTAGAGTATTTCGATTACGCAGCGCAATATTAAGTGTATCTGAATCTGGCCCAATATTATCATCTCTATAGCTCAGGTTAAAAAAAAAAATGTTGTTATGTTAAAAGAATGACTGTTATGAAATATTTTTAATGTTTAGAGAGAATGCAATTTTTGTGATTAACTATGTTAGCAAAACAGTCACCAGTTCACAGAAGGAAATATATTTACTGTACTGTATCTTTCCTCTGGTTTCAGGTTTCAAGGTACTAGCTCTTCTTGACCCAATGTTGAGTCTCACTGCAGTGACTTAAGAATTTGCCATTGCTGAGAGGAATCTCTGATCTGAACTGTAGATGTTAAATGCGGTAATAAGGAGGTGAAATTTATTGCTGTCATAACTAGGTATATTGAACTGTGATGTTTTGATGATCACCATATAGCCTTGCACATTGTCTAGTGATTTTTTTTTTTATCACCATAGCCTGAGCACCCTAATATGGAACTATGGTTAACACTTATGCTGCCATTATTGACACTTTTGTTCTCTCCTATAATGTGTTTTGCTTCATATTTCCTTTTTAATTTTTTACATTCCATACCTTTATAATTAAATAAACAGTTTAATAACGTATTAAACTAATTAAGTTAAATACTTTAATAATAGTGTTTTATTCAGTTCATAAGCATGGTTCATTTATTTTGAGTTTGATTATCTATCAGTAAATATAAATTGTAATCAATGTTGGAATAGTAGAGTTATTGTATCTTTATATCAAGTTATAAGCATTTAATTGAAGGTGTTGGGCCAGATTCAGGTACATCTGCGCATTATTGGACCGGCGTAGCGCACCGCCTTTACGTTAGACTGGCGCAATGTAGCGGCGCAATCACCCTATTCTCGTTGGTTTTACGCAGAAATTAGCGCCTGCGCAACGTTATTGCGCAGGCGCTAGGCGGAGTAATACAAATTGGGAAGGACGTGGGCGTGTTACATTGAAATGAGCCGTGACCCCATGCAAATGAAGGGCCGGCCGGCTCGCGCATGCGCGCTTGAAGCATACCATGTCAGCACCTCTGTGCGCATGCTCCCAACTCGGGAAGAGCGCAATCAGTGAAATTGGAAGTGGACTAGGGCAAAATCATGAACTACGCAGACAGACAGAAACGCACTTCCTTTGCAAAAGTACATCCCTTTGTATCCCTTCCTATACAGCAAGGTGCTTTTGTTTTGTTGTTAGTTGCGTTGTGGTTTGTCTTTGTGATATTTGTGGACTGTGTGATCTAGTGTTTGTTAGAAGATATTTGTAAGTGATGTTTGGTGACTGCTTGTGAGAGTTTTTGGTTGATAGTTTTTTGTTCGTTTGTTTTCCTGCTTGATTTTTCCTGCTTGTTTTTGTGAGTGATTTTTCCTGCTTGTTTTTGTGAGTGATTTTTCCTGCTTGTTTTTGTGAGTGATTTTTTCTGACTGTTTGGGAGTGAGATTTTTGTCTGAGTATGACTGAGAGAAAGAGGAAGTTAAATTTTACTTTTGGGGAGAAACAAATTCTTGCCCGGGCCATTTCCCAATATGGGCGTTACCTCCACGGCCCGGAGAGTGCCAACACCACCCCGGCCAGGAGGAGAGAGATTTTGGACATGATTACTGACAAGGTGAATGCATCAGGGGGGGGGGACCCGGGCACGGTCGGGGATTGAAAAGAAGATCAATGACCTCCGGCGTCTGGTCAAAAAGAAGCTGGCCAAAATGCTAGCCCATGCCAGGGCCACAGGAGGGGGCCCACCATGCCCTGTTAGGCTGACAGCGGAGGAGCGTGCGGTGGCCCAGACCTTTCATAGGCAAGAAGTGGAGGGCCTGCCTGGCTATGACTCAAGTCAGGAGCCCGTGATGCCAGGTAAGGTTTTTGTTGCCCTATCAGGTGTGTAGCATGGGTGGGGGAGGGGGTGAAAGCGAATATGTGGCAAGTGTGTGGATCCTCCAACCTGTGAATTTTTTGTGTCATCCACAGATGTGCAGGAGGGTGCTGGGCCATCTGGGCTGACCGCACCATCCCCAGGACAGCAGCCTGATGAGGACCCCCCGACAAGGCCGGAGTCCTCGGAGAAGGATGAGGAGGAGGAGTTTGAGGAGGAGGAGGAGTCCATGTCAGGCAGTGGACTTTTGTTTTTGGCAGCAGCCAGCCCTCCATAAGGGGTAGCCCCTCCCACTCTTCCCCCAACAGGGCACCACTCCCAAGGGGCTCCCCTTCTCCCCGGCCACAAGCATCAGCTGGAGGCAGGAAGGCGACCCAGAAGACCAGGGGGGTGGCTGATGTCCTGCCCACCAATCTGAGAAGGGACCAGTTCATTCAGACCCGCCATCTGGGAGAGGTCAGCCAGACTTTGGTGCGGGTGGAAGAGAGCCTGTCCTCCATAAAGGATACGCTTGGGGACCTGAACTGCCACTCCCTGGCTCTTACAAACTGCCTAAACGACCTGCAGACTACAACAGCAGGCGTTGGGCAGGATGTTAGGGCCCTCACCCAGGCTATCCAGGCCAACACGGCAACACTAGGTGCTGGCCTGAACAGAATTGCCGTGGCCTTGGAGGGCAGGCCGCCAGGTGGGCAGAGACCAGGGGCTGCTCCTCCTTCCCTGGATTACCCCCTCCCCAATGAGTCTCCCCTGAGGAGCCGTGGCCGGGGGCGCCCCAGGCGTGGCTTACGTCAACGGCATTAGTTTGTTTTTCTGCTTTTTTTTTGGCCTGTTTTATTTTTATTTTTGGCCTCTTTTTTTTTTTTTTGCTGGAACATTTTTGTTTTTATTTATTTTTGGGTTGTGAATGCTGTTTGAATGTGGGGGTGACATTCCTGCCGGAAAAGGGGTGTCACCCTCATCTTTGGTGGAGAAGGGTTCCCCAGGACCAGGTAGAGGTGATCCCCAGGTCCGTGTAAATGGTGTATGAATGTACAGTGACATAATTGGAGCCTTGGCGTGGCGTTGCTGCTCACAAGTCCTGCATGGTGGACTTGTGCCAATCCAATTTGATGAGGATGTGGGGTGTGTGTGCTAGGGACCACAGTGGTGTGCATGCATGCATTCTCATTGTGCCTTGATTAATGTGTGTGTTTAACGTGCAAAGATGCATAATGTGAGCTGGCATGAGATGGGGTCATGAGATGGGGTCCCAGTGCATATGCAGAGTCACCTTGAATGGAAAAGACAGGAGGATGTTAGTAGTGCATGTGCCCCTTGTGATGTGTGCATCATGGGGGGGACAGTCATGCCTGCCACCCATGTCACTCACCAACCAGCCAGCTGTCCCCATACATGTTCTGTTCGAAATCTGTGGGGATGGGGCTCTGTAGCTGTCAGGGGTAGTGTCATGTGTTGGGCTGGTGATGTCCTCCTGCAGGGTTGTGGTTAATTCCATGATGGCATGAGGGGTGAATCTGAAGATGCGAGACACCTCAGAATCACTCATGCCATAGATGTCTATGCGTGTGTGATATATCCTCTCCCGTGAAGAGTGAAGAGTGAGGGGCTTGTATCAGATAAGAATATTGTATTAGATTAGATTAAATTGTAAAGTTTATATAAGCAAAAAAAAGTAAAAAAAAAAAAAAAAAATCCCGTGCCCTCCTCAGTGCCCTCCTCAGTGCCCTCCTCCTTCTTTGCTCATCTAAAGTCAGTAGTATAGCTATGAGCATGGATGCCACTGGCATGTTGGCATACAGTTTGTTGGGCAACATGTGTGACTGCTCAGCTCCTCACTAACAGTGTTGCTTTATCTGACATGTAGACGAATTGTCTAATTTTATACCAGCTTTTATATGGTCTAATTTTAGACAGGACATTTAGCTGTTGCGCACAGGGCGTAGCCTGCGCTGCACCAACGTTATTTTGTGGATCCCCGTAACACCCTCATTAGCATATTTGAATAGCAAATCAATGGTGTGTCTAGCGCAGTTTTGCGCGGACGGATGCGCCTGTCTAACTAAATTACGCCGGACAAAAAAAAAAGATTTCTTGCGTATCTCGTTTTGGGAATGCCGTGCATCGAAACACACGCGCACAATTAGACTTACGCCGCGCATCTCCTGTAACGCCGGCGTAATCGCTCTGTGAATCTGGCCCTTTGTTTCTACATACATCCCTGAAATGTTTATTGTATGTATTTTTTTTACCTAATTGTCTCGATCTTGATATATTTAATGTAAAACACAAGGCTGCCTGACAGAAGTAGATAAACGTAGGTGCAGTGTTAAGCTTGTTGATGCCTTAGTTTATCTTTCTATTAGGCCCCGTACACACGAGCAAATATATCTGTTCAAATCGGACGGACAGACTGATTTGAACAGATCTGTCTGCTGGGATGTATTGGTTTGATCGAGTACACACGATCAAACCAAAATCCCCGCCGGCAGACAGCACGCTGACGCGGCGGTGACGTGGCGGTGACGTTGACGGCGCCACGTCACCGCACCAGGAAGTAAAACACGATGTGCGAGCAGATATGTCTGCTGGTTAGCGTACTAACCAGTAGACATATCGGTCCGACGGGTTCCCAGCCGACAGATTTCAAAGCATGCTTTGAAATCTGTCGGCTGGCCAAATCCATCTGTTTGCCCATACACACGATCGAATCTGTCTGCTGAAACTGTCTGGCAGACCGTTTCCAGCAGACAGATTTGATCGTGTGTACGCAGCCTGAGGCCTCGTACACACCATCGGACATATCCGATGAAAACGGTCCGCGGACCATTTCCATCGGATATGTCCGATCGGGAGTTTGATCCGATGGCGTGTACACACCATCGGATCAAATTCCCCGCCGCCGGACGGCGCGGTGACGCGGCGGTGACGTTGACGCCGCCACGTCACCGCCACGTCACCGCACCAGGAAGTTAAACACTTCCGCCATGCGCCGAATCCATTCGGCGGCGGCGCGGCGGCGGTGCGGGACGACATGTCTGCTGGTAAGTTTACTAACCAGTAGACATGTCGGGCAGACAGATTCCCACCGGATAGATTTCAAAGCTTGCTTTGAAATCTGTCGGGTGGACAAATCTGTCCGCTAGCCCATACACACGAGCGGAGATGTCTGCTGAAACGGTCCATCGGACCGTTTTCAGCGGACATATCCCCTCGTGTGTACGAGGCCTAAGAGGAAATATTCTCATAATTCCTTTTCAATCTAAAGAGTATGTAAGTGAAAACAATGAAGAGATTCAAATCTTCTGCAGTCATACAGCCATGGTCTTGCCAGATCAGTAAATCTAGCAAATCTATGTTCCTGTTAAGGTATATAAATTCTGCGAACAGTTTTCCCACTTATATGAGACCATGGCCACTTTCTCCCCTAACCAAGCTAACCTTCTGCTTCGTGACTTGGCTATGCTGACTTTGCCTGAAAGCAATCATGAGTCTATGGAGCACCCTGTCATGATCAAAGAGGTCTTGTGGCGATTAAAACATTAAAAGTGGTTGTAAACTCTGTTACACCACTTGTACCTATAGGTAAGCCTATATCATTAGCCACAGTTACAACCTTTTGTACCACCTGTCCCACCCTATTAGATTGTAAGCTCTTCTGAGCAGGGCCCTCTTAATCCTCTTGTATTTTATTGTATTGTAACTGTATTGTCTCCCTTTTATATTGTAAAGCACTGCATACACTGTTGGCGCTATATAAATCCTGTATAATAATAATAATAATAATAATAATAATAAGTAAATTAAGGAAGAAAGGAGTCGCGCTAAATAAAAAATACTGTGATAAAATGATGCATGATTGATAAACAGCTTCAATAGGAACAATTGAATAAGTAAAACCTAAAAAGCTTAACCCATAAACGGATCATATATAGCTCTATATGCTATAATAATAAACGCAGGGAGAAAATATATTAACAGTCAATGGTAGGTGAATTTGATAGTAGAAAAAATCCAATCCTAATAATACGATGGTAATCAAGGACAGCCTCAGTGTGACCACGTCCCAATAGCGACGAAACGTTGGGAGGCGACGTCCTGACGTCACCGCAACACGTGATCCAACCCGGAAGATACGAGCTACACGTTCTGAAAGCCGGCCGGCTGTACTTTTTATATGCTTCTTGATCGTATGGATGCTGTAAATGCACATCTATGTTTCTTTTATTAAAATCCTATGGTTTTACACTATGCGAATCCCTCTTCTTTCTTCATATACCCTTGATTGTGGCTTGGCGAGAGGAATTCCTTTTTGATGTGACCAGCTTGAAATCGGTGTCTATTTAGAAAGAATCCTTCCTTGTATGCTGAAAGAATCCTTTTATTTATGCTGTGTTTGGTCTCAGGGAGACCTATCCCTCTGGTAAGGGTCAGTGTTTTCTGTGGTGGAGGTGTCCTTGTTCCCACTGTGTTTTGGATTGTCTGTCAATCTCTCACTGAGGCTGTCCTTGATTACCACCGTATTATTAGGATTGGATTTTTTCTACTATCAAATTCACCTACCATTGACTGTTAATGTATTTTCTCCCTGCGCTTATTATTATAGCTAACATATAGAGCTAAATATGATCCGTTTATGGGTTAAGCTTTTTAGGTTTTACTTATTCAATTGTTCCTATTGAAGCTGTTTATCAATCATGCATCATTTTATCACAGTATTTTTTATTTAACGCGACTCCTTTCTTTCTTAATTTCTGTTTATGTTGTATAACATTTTTGAGTTGCTGCTTATCATTATCTATTTATTTTTTTGGGTAAGCGCAATATATTTTTTCTTTAAATAATATAATAAGACTTACCTGTAGGTTCTGTAAATATCCCCTAAACTTGCACAGTTTAGGAGATATTCACTATACTGTATATACTTTTGCCAATGTCATTGGCTCATGCGCACCAGTGGGCCGTTTCTTTAGAGCCTGTGCTGTGACTGGCGGTTCCTGCAAGCTTGTGTGGGAATGACGTCATCACGTCTTTGGCTAATCACAGCCCCGGAGCCCACAAACCCGGAATTAACTACAGTGAAAGATGACAGCTGTGTACTTGGTGTGCTGGTGCTGATTCAGGGCATTGTTCTAAGGTAAGTATTTCATAATGAGCTAGTATGTATTCTTTAAGTCCCACAAATGCCCTTGCCCTGATGGCTTCTCAGCAGCGTACTTCAAAAAATTTGCAGACACCCTAGCCCCTTTATGATCAAATGCATTTAACGCTCTGTTAAAGCCAGATTCAGATACACTTAATATTGCGCTGCGTAATCAAAATACTCTACGCTGCCGTATTTTACCAGGCTCTACACCAAATTCTGGTAGATTTTTGCCCGTACGCTACGGCGGCGTAGTCTATTTCTCGCCACATAATCGAAATACGCGATTAGGGGGCATGATGCATTTAAATTAAGCGCGTCCCCGCGGCGATCGAACTGCGCATGCTCCGTTCAGAAATTTCCTGCCGTGCATTGCGCGAAATCACGTTGTTACGTCATTCGTTGTTTGAGTAGCGTCGTTTACGAACATTCCTATTCCCGGACAACTTACGTAAAAAATAATAAAAGACGTCGGAAAACGTAGAAATTCGACGCGGGAACGACGGCCATACTTAACATGGGCTGTCTAATATTAGACCAGCAAAAAGCTGGTATAGTGTTACGCAAAAAAAAGATGACTAAAGGTGCCGTAAGAGATTGCGAATGAAGATCGTAATTTCGGGGATCGCCGGCAAAAGCTCATTAGCATAACCCGACGCGGAAAACGACGGGAAGTCCACCCAGTGGCCGCAATTTTATTGCAGCGTAGATCCGAAGGCGTACGAACACGTAATCCAGTCGAATTGAAGCCCGCAGCCGTCTATTCATGGTTTGAGGTTTTCGACTAGCTAAAAAACGCGCGTAATTTGAATTTCTCCAGTCTAACACCAGTTAGACAGGCGTAATGGCTCTGTGAATTTGGCCCTATAATTTCCATGACATCCAATTATAGACCAATACCCTTGCTCAACCTAGACATCAAATTAGTTGCTAAAATCTTAGCTCTTAGACTTATTGGAGGTTTAATCCACAAAGACCAAGTAGGTTTTAATCTAAGGGCGCCAGGCCAGTGATAACATCAGGTGGGTGATTCTGTTACATCATCTAGCTATGACTTGTAAAATTACTTCTACACCTTTTTTCTCTGGATATTAAGAAGGCATTTGACACGGTCTCTTGGTCATACCTGCATTTTGTCCTCCAGAGATGGTGCTTCGACCCTAATTTTTTGAGGTAGATCATCCTTGTATTACCTTCCCCAGACGTATGTCATATATTCTGGGTTTTGCTCGGAACGCGTCCCCATTTAATGAGGAATCAGACAGGTCTATCTGCTTTCCCTACTGATCTTTGTGCTCACATTAGAAGCTCTTGTGTTCTTGATCCGATCAGTTAGAAATCACCTCCACCCATCACAAGGTGGGTGGAGGTGACTAGTGACGCGATCAAAGGACGGTTATCCGTGTGAGTAGATCGCTATACTGAGCGGCTTGTAAGGATATGTTCAAAGGCTGTATCTGAAGAGGGGATTCATGAGTGCATCTGTTTTTTTGCTGTTGTCCATGCTTTATCTGTGATCCACAGTATTGCACCATATCTCTTTCCAATTTTCCTTTTGAGTTATATCGCCCTGAAGCAGCAAGGTGTTCTCATATGCTGGGCCATTTGGAAGCAATTAAGCACCAGTTCACACTTATCAATCTGAAGTTTCAAGGTGTCTGCCTGTGTTTTGTTTGAAAGCTCAACAACACGTCAGCCTGAGATAGCAATTGGGTGTGGAACAGTTTTGTATCATAAGTACTACTGCTCAGAACTGGACATTTGCTTCACTTGAGGTTGTTTTTTGCACATATAGATCATCTCACAATTTTTTTTTTATTGCTTTTTTTTTTTTATTGATACCCTCCCGAGTGTGTATTTTGGTATCAATTCTGCACATATTGTACACATATTATTAGAAAAAGTTGATTTCAGCGCATCAGTATTTTTCCTTTTTTGCTATTCATTACTTCCCCACATATAATCCTCCAAAATTCATTCAAAATTTTAGATAACTTTAAAATAATAAAAAGCATCGAATGGTTCCCTGTAAAATCAGTAAACAAGCATAATTAAAGCTGCCCCTTTAAAAGTAAACAAGTCACCAAAATCTGAGGAAAAAATATATTAAAGGATAAAGCGCTAGGGATGTTCAGTGAATAATAAAAATACAGATACAAATATTCAAAATATAGCAAGCTTAAAAGTCCATATATGATGAATCTCATCACAAAAATTTGATGCTCAAAATAGATTTCTAGTTCTTCACCACAAGTGCTCAATAGATGGGTAGCCACACACCAGAAAATGATGACCCCTTTTTACAGGAAGGTCAAACAGCACTTCTGGAATATCAATCGATTTCACTGACAGTACAGTTTTACTCCACTGGCCCCTCAAGATGAAACTAGGATGGGAAAAATGACTCCACAAGAGACATAGAGGAAGGGCTCATAGTGCAGAAATTTTAATAAGTAAAACAGTTTGACAACAACAAATGGCGATTACACTTACATGTTACAGGGCCGATCTGGGCACCAGGTGTATTCAGCATCTGCAAGCTGGCTAGTCCTTTAAGGATGGCATGTAGTCCATGTCTCTCCTAAGGGCAAAACCTAAATGGGGAAAACTTCCGGTTCCGGCGCTGCATGTGAGGGAAGCTAGCTCCGGAGGCTCTGCTCTGACCACCCAGAAATCGGCATACAAAGCCCCGGCATCGCCCCGGATTGAACCGCTATCCGCATCCCCTTACAGCCTCTGCCCCAGCGCATGGAACGGTACCTTACCCAGCCGCGTACACCCCGGGGCACCGGCACTACGGACGCTCCGACGTATCTCGCGGCCCCGTCCAACATGGCCGCCGCAGCATGAGGCTCCTCTCCTGTACAGACCACACAGCAGCAGGAGATGCACGGCTTTCTAGTGAGTGATGACTCGCCAACCGAGGACTTGGATACTATGACCGCAAAAGGCGTGGATCAGGACAGCTCCTATGAAAGGATTGCTAAAGCCATTGCGGTGCTCCTCTCCCCCTCCATTACTGCTGCTGTTGAGAAGGCGGTCGCGGAGGGGATGCAGCAGATACGCAAGGAACTAGGGGAGCATTCCTTGAGACTCTCGGTGGAGGATGACCAATACAACATGAGTGGCACCCTAGAACGATTTATCCAGGACCAACAACATCTGCACAAACGCATGGAGGACCTTGAGAATCATTCCAGAAGGAACAACCTGAGGGTTATAGGCCTCCCGGAATCCTTTAAACCAAACTCCCTGATTGACTTTTGCTCTAACACGCTACCCGAGACCCTGGGCCTAGGCCGCGGCTGCACAGTAGAATGAGCGCACCGTATGGGCGCTCTGTCGGAAGACCGCGCCCGTCCCAGAACGGTGATTGCAAGATTTCTGAACTACGCAGATCGCACGGACATACTGCAAAGCTTTCGCAAGTCGCGCTCTTTGGAGATCGCAGGCCAAAAAATTCTACTGTTTGCAGATTACTTAGCGGAGGTCTCTCGCAAACGAAAAGACTTCCAACCGGTATGTGCTTCTCGCTGGCGTATCCGGCCATCTTGCGATTGCAAACTCCGGATGGAGAACAACTCACAATCCAGTCCCTGGACAAGGCCCGTGCCTATCTTCAATCCCTTGCGGGTGACCAAGGGACGGCGCCCACCTATGCTGACAAGGCGAAGCAGGGTTCAAGAGACCAAAGAAGCCTGAGGAAGGAGCCACCCAAACGACTAAAATCTACACCCGAGCCCGGCCGCCAAGGATCCGGGTGAAGCAAGGCACTTCCGCATCACGGCTACCTGAGGGGTGACACCTTGGCTGGCTTAGTTTTTGCACCCCCCTGAATCTGTGGCTACCGAGGGCTGAGGAATGGCCTTTCTAATTGTATTCTATAATTTTACAATTCTACAGCCAGCTCTATAGCAACCTAGACCCACTCCCCCACACATCAGAGCGGGACTTATTGCTGGGTTGCTTTTTCTTTTTAAGCTCCAATTGTTGCCTGCGGAACCGGCTCTTAGTCGCTGGTATATCTATATGTGTGTGGCTGCAAGGTTGCCATGCGATGCATTGCTGATTAATCTGTATTTTCTTTTCTTTTATTTACCGCTGCATTTTAGGTACCTGTACCTTCCTCTCTATGGAGAGGTAACATGTTTTCTCACCGCTGGGTTGACCTTATATAATGACGCCTGCCATGTTGGGAGCTGTTTAGTTCTCCTAAGTTCCTTTATCCGCTGCTGTTACAGCCACTCCATCTTTGGGGCGATGCTGAATCGTTTATATTCTTTTATTGGCGGTCAGGCGGCTCATCTGGACGTGGGAAAACATGCGGAAAAAAGAGAAGTCATGGTATAATGTTTTTTCTTTATCGTACATCACGGGACACAGAGAAGCATAGTAATTACTATGTGGGTTATAGAGCCTACCTTCTGGTGTAGACACTGGTGTAATCAATTAGACAGGAAGTTCCCTCCCTATATAACCCCTCCCATACTGGGAGTACCTCAGTTTTTTCATCAGTCTCTAAGGTGTTGGTAACGAGTGAACATGTGCTCTTAGGAGCTCCACTGGAGGGATCCATGCTGGATGTAAAAAGCCTATATAAATCCGGATCCGTTCAAGGTGCTTCATAGCCAAAGTGGACGGTACCCGGGCCCCGGTTCAGAAGAACAGGGTTTTGCCTGTAATGCTCCTCTTACTATGTGGGACGTCCCAAAGCAATGCTTACTGAGGGGAGGGAGACACAACAACGCAGGCCGCCATCAGACGTGAGGAATCAAACTGCAGCCTGCAGCACACTGCATTCGCTCCGTTCCACTCAAAGGGGCTTCAATACGCCATCCTGTCGGCTTGGAACAAAAAGGCCAAGGCCAAGACCTCCCTATGTCCCTCTCCTGGACAATCCGGCAGAGCCTTGCTGGTGGCTGGTTCCCCAGAACTTACTAAGAGGAAAGTTTTTTTTGTTCCCATCTCTTGGCGGGTTGTGACCACAGATGCCAGTCTTCTGGGCTGGGGTGCAGTCCTGGAGGGCCTGTCTCTCCAAGGAAAATGGTCAATCACAAGAGGTCTCTACCTATCAACCTACTAGACATTCGGGCAGTTCATCTAGCCCTGTCAACGTGGACGGACAGGTTGAAGGGGCTCCCAGTCAGGATTAAGTCCGACAATACCACGGCTGTAGCATACATAAATCGCCAGGGGGGCACAAGGAGTCGTGCAGCCCAAAAAGAGGTGGATCGAGTTCTGATCTGGGCGGAAAAGTATGTCCCCTGCATATCTACGGTTTTCATCCCGGGCATAGACAATTGGCAGGCAGACTACCTAAGCCGCCAACAATTGCTCCCAGGGGAGTGGACTCTTCACCCCGACATCTTCCAGGGCATTTTTCAGAGGTGGGGAACACCTGATGTGGATCCTTTTGCATCGAGGTTCAATGCAAGGGTGGACAGCTTTCTGTCCCGGACAAGGGATCCACTCGCTTGCGGCACAGATGCGCTGGTGTTTCCATGGGACAAATTCTCCCTAATGTATGCGTTTCCTCCACTGCAATTAGTTCCCCTCCTTCTTCGCAGGATAAGGTCGGAAAAGAAACCAGTGATTCTGGTCGCTCTGGCGTGGCCCAGAAGGGCCTGGTACACAGAAATTGTAAGGATGTCCGTGGGGCATCCATGGACCCTTCTGATTCGTCCAGACCTACTGTCTCAGGGACCGATATTCCATCCTTAAAAAGAGAGAGGTGGTGGGGGTAGTGGCGCTGTCACTATTAGTTGTTTGCTGGCCAATAAACGAACCCAACTGGGTAATTGTAGGCTATGATGGGACAACTATTACCCAAAGGATACACATGTGTTCAAAACACCGCGCAGGCAAGAGGATTTTAAGGTGATATTGGATGTGTGTGTATACTGATGGAAATGCTTAGGTAAACCACCAGGGGTGTGATAATAAGATATGCGAGTAAAACAGGTTGAGCTCACCGTGCTACTGGCTAGTACAGAGTATACAGTACATACACAAGATATCTATACACAACATCCTAAGTATAATAATATATAATATAAGTTGGAATAAAAGTCCATAGATTAAAAACGTGTGACATAGGTGGTACAGGTGCTCCTATGTAAATGGATGGTAGACAGTATAGCCAGTGACTTTCGCAGTGGGTCCGGTGTGCCCCCTTGTGAATCCCCAGTCACCGGAAGCACTCACCCCTACTGGGGTAAAATGCATATAAGTCGGCGCGTTACTCCAAACTGCCGTGGATTCTTTCCTTGAGTTGCTCCAATCCTTGGTAAGTCACCTGGACTCCTGCAGTGTGTCCTTAATGTATGTACTTGATAGCATAAGGTTCAGTGGATGTTCTGATTTCCTCCAAATCAAAACAAAAAGGCTTCCATAGCGTGATATGTTTAAAAAACAATATTTATTGGCACTGTACACCAATAATTAAGTACAGATGCAGTAAAGCAAAAAATTGATATACAATAAAAAATATATACAGTAAAAAAATATATGGATAAAAATGAAACCAGTCTGGTACAGAAAAACTACCGCAGCTAGTGAGTAACAATGTCACTGACAGAGATGTACAGACTGTAGTTGCAGCCCATGCCCAGATGGATAGTGGGCTCTGGAGATCACTACACTAAAAAATGTCCAAATGCTGATCACACCAACATGGGAGTCCCATGTTGGTGTGATCAGCATTTGGACATTTTTTAGTGTAGTGATCTCCAGAGCCCACTATCCATCTGGGCATAGGCTGCAACTACAGTCTGTACATCTCTGTCAGTGACATTGTTACTCACTAGCTGCGGTAGTTTTTCTGTACCAGACTGGTTTCATTTTTATCCATATTTTTTTACTGTATATATTTTTTATTGTATATCAATTTTTTGCTTTACTGCATCTGTACTTAATTATTGGTGTACAGTGCCAATAAATATTGTTTTTTAAACATATCACGCTATGGAAGCCTTTTTGTTTTGATTTGGAGGAAATCAGAACATCCACTGAACCTTATGCTATCAAGTACATACATTAAGGACACACTGCAGGAGTCCAGGTGACTTACCAAGGATTGGAGCAACTCAAGGAAAGAATCCACGGCAGTTTGGAGTAACGCACCGACTTATATGCATTTTACCCCAGTAGGGGTGAGTGCTTCTGGTGAGTGGGGATCCACAAGGGGGCACACCGGACCCACTGCGAAAGTCACTGGCTATACTGTCTACCATCCATTTACATAGGAGCACCTGTACCACCTATGTCACACGTTTTTAATCTATGGACTTTTATTCCAACTTATATTATATATTATTATACTTAGGATGTTGTGTATAGATATCTTGTGTATGTACTGTATACTCTGTACTAGCCAGTAGCACGGTGAGCTCAACCTGTTTTACTCGCATATCTTATTATCACACCCCTGGTGGTTTACCTAAGCATTTCCATCAGTATACACACACATCCAATATCACCTTAAAATCCTCTTGCCTGCGCGGTGTTTTGAACACATGTGTATCCTTTGGGTAATAGTTGTCCCATCATAGCCTACAATTACCCAGTTGGGTTCGTTTATTGGCCAGCAAACAACTAATAGTGACAGCGCCACTACCCCCACCACCTCTCTCTTTTTGTTTTCCTATATACCGCCGTGGGGAGTTATATTTAGGGGGGGCTGCAGTCACACATCCTTACTAAAGTCCTATTACCCTGCATCAGATTATCCTAAGCGCAGCTTTTCCTCTTTACACACGATATTCCATCCTTCCTTACCATCTCTAAATGTAAAAGGAGGGGTCTCTCTAATTCAGTAATATCTACTTTAATTAATGCCAGAAAGCCAGCATCCAGGCTTATTTATTACAGAGTTTGGAAATCTTATGTGGCCTGGTGCGAAACCAGGGGGTGGCATCCCCGGAGGTTTCCCAGTAGCAGAATTCTAGATTTTCTGCAGATGGGGGCAGACTTGAAGTTGGCCCTAAGCACCATTAAGGGCCAGATCTCGGTCTTATCGATTTTGTTTCAAAAGCCACTGGCTACACATTCTCTGGTCAAACCCTTTTTACAAGGTGTATCCTCCAGTCAAGACCCCCTTGTGTCGTTCGGATCTGAATCTGGTATTGTCTGTCTTGCAGAAGCAACCCTTTGAGCCTTTGGCTCACATTCCATTGGTCCTTCGGCCCAGGAGGTAGTTTTCTTGATAGCCATAACCTCTGCTAGGAGGGTATCGGAGTTGGCGGCCTTATCGTGTAAGGAACCATACCTTACTCTCCATAAGGACAGAGTGGTCATATGGCCTCACCCGGTTTTCCTTCCTAAGGTTGTCTCTAGCTTTCATTTAAATCAAGATCTAGTTCTCCCTTCTTTTTTTCTCAGAACCTAGTTCTGCAAGGGAGAAGCCATTGCATACCCTAGACGTACTTAGAACAGTTAAGTTCTACCTTAGGGGCTGCTGTTCAGATCCGGAAAACGGATATGTCGTTTATCCTACCAGAATGTCCCAGATGGGGGCAGGCAGCGTCGAAATCCCCTATCTCCAAATGTATTTGACAGGTCATTACTCAAGCCGATGGCTTGAGGGGAGAGGTTCCCCCGTTTAAGGTTAAAGCACATTCCACTAGAGCGGTGGGTACTTCCTGGGCAGTGCATCACCAAGCCACCTTGGCTCAGGTCTGCATGGCCGCGACGTGGTCGTCTGTCCATATTTTCACAAAATTTTACCAATTGGACATAAGGAAGGTGAGGAAAGCGCCTTTGGGCGCAGTGTGCTGCAGGCTGCAGTTTGATTCCTCACGTCTGATGGCGGCCTGCGTTGTTGTGTCTCCCTCCCCTCAGTAAGCATTGCTTTGGGACGTCCCACATAGTAATTACTATGCTTCTCTGTGTCCCGTGATGTACGATAAAGAAAATAGGATTTTTTATAACAGCTTACCTGTAAAATCCTTTTCTTGGAGTACATCACGGGACACAGAGCTCCCACCCCTCTTGTTTGGGGATATTGGGACACTTATTGCTTTGCTACAAAAACTGAGGTACTCCCAGTATGGGAGGGGTTATATAGGGAGGAAACTTCCTGTCTAATTGATTACACCAGTGTCCACACCTGAAGGTAGGCTCAATAACCCACATAGTAATTACTATGCTTTTCTGTGTCCCGTGATCCAAGAAAAGGATTTTACAGGTAAGCTGTTATAAAAAATCCTATTTTTTGTTTCCCCTATTTCCCCTGTTATTAACCTTCCTTCTTTGTTCCCTTTTACCCCCTTTTTGTGACCCTTTTTCTAACGAGAGGATGGTTCCTTTAAGGTTCCCTTCGACCTCATAGACACACAGCCTGCTTACCGAGTCCACATGCTCATCTTTCGTCAGGTAAATTGCATTTATTTTACCGTCATTCGAGTAATCCCCCCCATGTCGTTCATGTCACAGACTTGCATAGTGTCCTGGAATGTTAAGGGTTTATGCTCGCCCACGAAAAGAATGAAAATCTTTAGACACCTGAAAAGGCTCAAAGCCGACATAGCCATGCTCCAGGAGACACACCTGGAGGAAAAAGAATTCTTCTGTCTGCAGAAGATCTGGGTGGGTCAGGCTCTAGGGTCAGCTTCCTCAGGCCGCAAAGCAGGTGTAATTATTCTACTACACAAGAACCTAGTATATGATGTACTGTCTATTGACAGGGATGATGAAGGCAGGCGTATTTCCCTACACCTTAAACTCTCCTCGGGTGAACTACGGATTTCCAACATCTACGCTCCTAACTCCCCTGACCAAACCTACTTTTTTAAGCTAGCGCTCTTATTGGCTACCGAGGAACTCACCCCCCACCTTGTGGGGGGCGACTTCAACTCCACTCTATGCGATCTAGAGGATAGGCCCAAACCCCACTCACAGGCCACCAACGCTCGCTCAGACCGTCCAACTTTTCTTTCGCATATGGTTCAGACCCTTGACTTGATAGACATATGGCGGGTACAACACCCCATGGAGAAAGAATATACTTTCTTTTCTCCAGTACATGGATCTTTCGCCAGACTAGACTACTTTCTAGGCACTCACTCTTTACTACCGAAAATAACATCCACGCACATACACGATCTGGTGATCTCAGATCACTCTCCCATCTCGATCTCCCTGAGCAATCTCCAGAACTGCTCAGGAGTCAGGCAATGGAGGTTCCCAGCTTAGCTTAATCAAAATGAAAGCCTCAAAACGATGTTATCCGAGGCTTGGGAGAACTATCTCCACAACAATGCCCAATACTCAAATGACCCAAACTTACTATGGGAAGCGGGCAAATCTTATCTGAGGGGAAGGATTATATCATTCACCTCAGCATACAAAAAAAGCGCCCAAAAGCAGTTTCTAGAGGCTAGCAAGCGTGTGAGACTGGCAAAATCACTCCTTACCGCAAATCACACCGATGAACATCTCACTGCCTGGAGGGAAGCCAAGGATCATTTTGACACCTGGGCCGAAAGAGTAGAACAAATGAAGCTATCTGCCACGCAACTGCATTATCACAAATTTGGTAACAAAGGTGGGAAACTCCTTGCGAGAATCACTAGAGGTACATTTACGCCTAACCACATCAGTAAGTTACGTAATCCAGACGGAACGCTGTCTTCGTCACCTAAGGATGTGAATAGAACACTAGAAAATTTCTATGCAAATCTGTACGGCCAGGACTTAACTGATGCTGGGTTAGCATGTAATTGGTTAGATGATGTCGCCTTAGTACAGATTGATCAAAGCCAACTGTCATGCTTAAACGCCCCAATCACACTGGAAGTAATCAGAGATACCATCAGAGGTCTTTCCAATTGCAAAGCGCCGGGCCCGGATGGTTTCACGTCTGAGTTCTTTAAAATGCTGAAACCTGAAATTACCCCCACATTGCTATCGGTCTATAACTACATCTGGGGCGGGGGGCCATACCTACCGACAGGACACCTTGCAAACATTAAGCTCATCGCTAAGAAAGACAAAGACCCTCTAGACCCAGGCTCTTTCCGCCCTATCTCCCTGCTAAATGTTGATTCTAAAATACTCTCCAAAATAGTGGCCTCGAGATTGGGCGAGATAATGCCATCGCTTATACACTGCGCCCAATCGGGTTTTACCAAAGGGAGGTCTGCGGCTGCCAATATCCGTAAAGTCCTGGCAGCCCTTGAATATGCAAAGTCGAATCCCTCGCGAGATGTGGTGATAGTCACCCTGGACGCCGAAAAGGCATTCGATAATGTGAGTTTCCAATGGCTGCCACTAGTCATGCAAAGATTTGGTTTGGTAGGCCCTTTCAACAACTTTATTCACAATATGTACTCCGCTCCGTCTGCTATGGTTTACGGCAGCAGGAATCCAATCCCCCCCCCTTTAGGCTATACAGGGGCATGAGGCAGGGCTGCCCCCTCTCCCCCTTGCTTTTCAATCTTGCCATAGAGCCACTCTCACGCCTACGCCTACTGCATGGGGTATCGTTTGGACGTGAGGACATGAGGGTGGCTCTATTCGCTGATGACATACTCATATTCTCCACCTCCCCCCACACAGACATCCCTGCCATACAGACCATTTTTGACTCATTTCGCTGTGCTCTGGCCTGAAAATTAATTTTTTCAAGAGCGAGATTCTCCCTCTAGGACCATACACCTCACGATCACACCTCCCCCCTCCTGTTTACGGATCGCAGGACGCCATATCACCTATCTAGGCCTGAAAATTGGTAATTGGTAAGGAACCATCCTCTCTGTACTATTTAAACTATTTAAACTGATTGCTAAGATGATAAATGAAATGGAAATATGGGCAGGCTTGCCCCTCTCGTTCTTTGGGAGATGCGCACTCTTCAAAATGATTAGCTTTGCCCGCCTACTTTATCCACTACAGACCCTACCCCTTCTCCTGAAACACAAGGATGTTTAATCTCTGAACAAAGCCCTTGCCAGATTTATATGGAAAAAGAATAGGCCTAGAATTGCTCTTTCAAAGCTGTATCTCCCGGGGAGCGAGGGGGGGGGGCAGGTCTCCCAAATATAAGAGTGTACAATCTGGCCTGCCTCCTGAGAGTTGGAGTGGACTGCATACTAAGGTCCTCCCGCTATTCTAACTTTGACCTGGAATCGGCTATGATCGGCCCCTTAGATCTGGCAGCTCTTCTTCATAGCTCGCTCCAAAAATTATCTAATTCCGTCAAGCAAAATTTGCTTTTTCGAGAAACTATTGTGGCGTGGAGAGAAGTGAGGAAAAAATTGGGTCTATCCCCCCACGTCTCTAGACACCTTCCAATATGTGGTAACCCCATGTTTACGCCTAGCCTCCAATATGAACCCTTCTCGAAATGGAAGGACAAGGGCCTAGTCAAAGTATGCTCTCTATTCCAGATCTCGGCTGGCAGCTCCAAATCTTTTGCCCAACTTGTGAGGGAATATGCGCTACCCCCTACCCACTACTATCAGATCCTACAATATGTGGACTTTATTAACAAAATTTGCCCCAAGAAAATCATTAGATTTCAGTCTTCCTTTATAGACAGACTTATTACAGAAAATAAATACTCTATATCAGACATCTACCGCCCACTGTCCATGGAGTTTGTCAAACCCCTACACTGCACCTCCATATCTTCTTGGACCAGGGACCTACCTGATCAGATCTAAGTTGAGGATGTTATAAGAGGCTATAGGAGTGGTCCGAAAAAGGTCTATCACCCCCTGTGAAACTTGGAGAGAAACGCAATTCAAGTTAATGCATAGAGCCTACTACCCGTTCTCCACCTCAAGATCCCCTGACATTGGTCCCGCATGTCTATGGTGCTTAACCCACAGGCCTACTCTGCTGCACCGCCTCTGGAACTTTATTCCCATTGATGCTTTCTGGACCTTGATTCTTCAATACGTAAGAGATGTGACAAATCACCCCTTGAGGAAGGATCACTGCCTTCTATTGTTTGGCTGCCCACCTCAATGCCTAGCATCCGATGAAGACTTCATCATACTTCCCCAAGGAATTAAACACTGGATCCTCCTTATGCTTCTAGTGGCTCGCAGGACCATTTTCAACCACTGGATATCAGCTACCCCCCCTCACTGGCAGAAACAATAAGACACATGAAGTCCTTGCTATATAGAGAGAACCTGGACTTGCACTCCTTTCCAACGCAATCAAGGGACAAGTTTGAGAAGAAATGGACTACCTTTATTAGATATAGTCTGTCAGAGACTGAGCAACAAAATCTGCTGTCCTCACCCTTTGCTTTCTTGAGTTAAAAAATCGGCCCTGACTGGTATCCCCCATTGATAGTAGTGCCCCCCCCTTCATGTCCCCGAGTGGTAAACCCTGTTCGACCCTGATGTGACACCCCCACAAAGCGAATAGTGCTTTTGTTGAATTCTATGATGCATGTACTGAAGCTAGGACTCCCCACTGTGTTGTCCTTTCCATCCTGCCACCCCTGATCGAACATTTCGTATCTCTCATTTCTAAACATCCTCCCCCCCCCTTCTCTTCCCCTTACTCCTCCTCTCCTTCATCTCCACCCACTTTTTCTCTCCCTCCTCTTGCCTTTCCCCCCATTTGCTTAATCCGCTACATATATTTTTTTGTAAACTGGTCTCCAACCCCCAACTGTTACCCTTGCAACTGGCCATCATACTTCACTGGGGACTCCATTTTCATTATTCTTGTACGCTCCAGTTGCCCGAGGGCCGTTTAGTGATCCTCATTGTCACCAGCTTTTACATTTGGCTACGCTTAACTTCTTATTTTTTCCTTATAAGTCTATTAACTGTTATCTCATCTGTATTTGTTTGTAAACCCAACAAAATGTTTTTGAAAAAAAAAAAAACTAAATGGGATGCAGGATCAGGACCTGGAATGGTGGATCCTCTGCTCTGATATTTGTTTTGTCGTATTGGCATCTTCAGGAAGTGACGTCATGCCAATCCTAGCTTGCTTAAAAGTGAATGGGAAGGGTGCTACTGGTGGGACTCCTCCAAAATGGAGGAGAAGACAAATATATGATGCAAAAATCACCCTCTAGGGGATCCCGACATTGTTCCCACCATACAACTTAAACCAACCATGAATCACATTATGTTAACTCAAAAAGACACATTTTTGAAACATCGCAAGATAAAGAAAGAAAATCCAGGACGAGATCAGTTTGACTTTGCTTTTGTATCTGGCTTCAATCTTCAATATAATAAAGTTGAGAGAATTATCAAAATACACTGCTTCATGGGGGACTAATGCTCTACAATGCAACATCTGAGATTCAGCTATGGGTAGGCCTTCGATCAGTTACATGGCTATATTGCAAGGGTAACTATAGGTGTGGGGCAACGGAATGTACCTATCGCAGCCACATCCATCCATGGTGGTACCACATTTAGTTCCACTGCTATCCACAAAGTGTACAACATTGGGTCCTTCTTCAACTGCAACGCTAGCCATATAGTTTGTTTAATCACATGTGCTACCCGTGAAATGCAGTATGTAGGAAGAACCATGAGACATCTTAGGGATCGGTTTCAGGAACATGTTTATAGTGTGGAAAATAATTTGTCCACCAATGTGCCCAAACATTTCAACAGATGATACAATAGGGACAAAAGAACTATGCGGGTCCAGGTTATCAAAAAAGTAAGGGTGTCAAGGCGGGGAATGATATGTTCTGGTCCCTATGTCAGAGGGAGGTATTCTGGATTTTCCACCTCCAGACTCGCATTCCACTCAGGCTTTACTTTTAAGTGGGATGTCAGTCATTATTATGACACAAAAAACACAAAAAATCTCCTGCGCTCTGGTCTTTCGCCAAACCGGGTACAGCAGTATAGTCTAACGGTAAAGTCTGAAGTCTTCCAGCCCTCCACAGAACAAAGGGTGTTCATAAAGCTAAAACAAAAAAGAAAAGAAAGGAGGGTGCACCGACCTTGTGCCTTACCACTTAAAATATTTATTTAAAACAGAATAAAAAGCAATGCTCTTACTCACAAAGGGATATTAAGTAAGCGCTTTTTCAAACAGCTGGACTGGACCTCATGGTACCTGCCAGTAGAACCTCAGCTATCTAAATGGCTGACGCTTTTCTGGGGCGTACCCCCTTTTTTAAAGCCTGGATAGTCTGTGATACATCTTTTCTCATTTCTTTTCTTTTTAGGCATTATTATGAATCAGTCCCACTGTGCCTCCCTTCATACACGAGGACGGGTGCCAAATATGCCAAATATGCCCCGTCTACACATGCTGGCTATATATTTTGACCACTTACTGTACTGGTCTTTCCACTGTGTTGAGGATCACTGTGCAATCTACATTGGTAGATTGCACAGTCCCTACGCATATGCTATATATCTCTATATGTACAGTATCTCACAAAAGTGAGTATTTTTGTAAATATTTTATTCTATCTTTTCATGAAATTACACTTTAATACAATGTAAAGTAGTGAGTGTACAGCTTGTATAACAGTGTCAATTTGCCGTCCCCTCAAAATAACTCAACACACAGCCATTAATGTCTAAACCGCTGGCAACAAAACTGAGTACATTCCTAAGTGAAAATGTCCAAATTTGGAGGAATTAGCCATTTCCCCTCCCCAGTGTGTCATGTGACTCATTGGCAGGTGAACAGGCAGATGTGTATAGGACTTTAGGAGGGAGTGCTGTGAAACCTGTGGCAAACCAGAAAATAAATAAATACAGAAATACATGTAACTATTATTGCAGAGACTAATGCCTTGTACACACGTCGGTTCATCCGATGAAAACGGTCTGAATTTCATCAGTCTTGCCTACACACCATCAGTTAAAAAACTGATCGTGTCAGAACGCAGTTAATGCTAAAAATGCTGATCTAAAATGTCCTACATAATGTGCATAAAGACAATGTGCAAAAAGCAAATAAATAGATATACAAAAAGCAATGTGCAGAAAACAAATAAATAAGCAAACATATAAAAAGGTGAAGTGTCCAATCAATATAAACTTCAGAAATTATAAGGTAGAAACAGGGGCGGACTGACAACTCATGGGGCCCCCGGGCAATAGAAGATTATGGGGCCCCTGGGCTTACAGATGGCCACCACGCCAGGAGGCAGTGCAGAGGCGGGGCAGCTAAAATCTTAGGATTTTCACATCAAAAGCATGTCTATTTCAGACATATCAGGGACAGATGTAAAAAAAACACATATTTTTACATACTGTCCCTGGTTTTACTGAGCCTGGCAACCCTGATGGGGCCCCCTAGTGGCATGGGGCCCTCGGGCAGTGCCCGAGTTACTCAATGGTCAGTCCGCCCCTGGGTAGAAAATGTAGAAGTAATAGTCCTTCCATTTAACTGTAAACAGTTTAGATGAAAAAAAACTCAGATGATTAGAAAAACAAAGGAAGATGAAATAAAGGGGTTTGCTCTACACCCACAGAATAAATGGCCACTCACCTCAAGCTTTGACCACACAGGTTCAACAGCACTCATATGAATAATGAACAGCATTCCTTTGCCAGCTCATGGGCCACTCCTTCCCGACATAATCCAGATCTCTTAGGGCCCTTTCACACGTCCGCCTCCGCTCGTCCGTTTTTACAAGTCCGTAAACGGACTTGTAATGGTTCCCTATGGGATTGCGTCCGTTAACGGATGATGCATCCGCTAACGTCCGCAAAGATCCGCGTCGGTCTGGATCCGGTTTTTCGGACGAAAGAAAATCCTATTTTTCTTCCGTCCGGCGGAACGGATCGGATGAAGACGGACGAACGGTCCGTTTTCATCCGATTCCCCATAGGGGAGAGCGGAGGAGAGACAGGGCGGTCCCTGCACAGTGTGCGGGGACCGCCCTGTCCGCCGACAGTTGAGCGGAGACCCCCCGCTGAGCTGACGGACACACACGGAGCGGACCGAAAAATGGTCCGCTTCGTGTGAAAGGACCCTTACTCACAAAGCCTCCTACAGGTTTCCCAGTTTATAGCATTCGCCTCCCACAGCCAAAAATGCTCTCTTCAAGGTCTCCAGCTATAGTAACCAAATCTATCTGGCCAAATGCACCCACTCAGGTTGAAGAGCACCACTGGTGGCCATTTCTTCTGTGGGTGCGGAGCAACCCCCTTTATTTCATCTTGCTGTGTTTTGCTAACCGTCTGAGTTTTTTAATCATATGAGGGTTTTTTTTATCTAAACTGTTTACAGTTAATTGGAAGGACTATTTCTTCTTCCTTTTCTTGTCAAATGTGTTTATTAAAGTTTAACAAATCACAAAGATAAGTTCAAAAGCAGTGCTGGAAAGTAACATGACAAGATATAATATGACTATTGCTCCACAATATAACCTAAAAAATACTATTTTGCATAGTCTGTTTTAGGATTAGTGCTGTAAATAACATTGGGGATTGGTCAATAGAAGCTGGAAACTAAAATGGATAATAAAGATGTAATACCTGAAGGGTTCCACATGTACTGGCACTTTAAGGCTGGCTCCACCCAGCAGTGATGACAAGGGTCAAGGGGCATAGCAGCCATCTTAGAGTGTGCACATGTAGGAAGCAGATAAGATGTACTGTCCTGAGATGCATGTTGCAGTGTACAGCCTGTACTGAAATAAACATCCATTGCTCCAGACCAGAGTCTTGTGTCTCTCTCAACACACAGGACATGACAGTGGCAACGAGAATGGAATTTACAGAGTGTCTATCAGTCACAGATCCCAGCAGGAAAATGTCATTAATCGGGACATTAAGTGAGTTTGATGGAGAACAGACATCCTGGAGTTCCTGGGTTGAGAGACTGGAACAGTATTTCAGTGCAAATGACATCCCAGACAACAGGCAAGTTGCAGTTTTTTTGACAGTGGTCGGGGCCAAAACTTATGACACTCTGAGAGATCTGCTTTCCCCTGTAAAACCAGCAGCTAAGACATTGGCAGAGCTGCTGACACTGCTAGAGGATCACTTCCAGCCCAAACCACTAGAAATAGCAGAAAGATTTTGCTTCTATCAGAGGCAGCAGCAGACAGGTGAAGAGATTAAAGCTTATGTGCTCGCCCTTCGCAGACTAGCCTCTACCTGTTCTTTTGGGGACTACCTACCTACTGCACTGAGAGATAGGTTTGTCATGGGACTGAATTGTGAGTCGACCCAAAAGAGACTGTTAACAGAGAAAGACCTTACCCTTACAAAGGCAATTGAGATAGCTTCAGTGAAATGGCTGTGAAAGATACAGAGGAATTGAACCCCCAGAGCAGAAGGGAAGAGGTGAAGCAGGAAGTTTTCAGCACAGCAGTTAAGCCAACTGGAAATACAGACCCCTAACAAGCCGGGAGTCATCATGCTACCGTTGTGGGAATACAGACCATGACCACAAAGTCTGCCGGTTTAAGGATCAGACCTGTCATAATTGCGATAGGACCGGCCATCTGAAACAAGTTTGCCGTAGCAAGAAGGTGCGAGATAAACAACCTCTGAACCCCAAGACAAAGACATATATGGTGGGAAGATATACATCATCAGCACTTTAAGGCTGGCTCCACCCAGCAGTGATGACAAGGGTCAAGGGGCATAGCAGCCATCTTAGAGTGTGCACATGTAGAAAGCAGATAAGATGTACTGTCCTGAGATGCATGTTGCAGTGTACAGCCTGTACTGAAATAAACATCCATTGCTCCAGACCAGAGTCTTGTGTCTCTCACAACACACAGGACATGACAAAAGATATAACAAAGCCTCAGATAAGTAGTATGTTACAACTTATCAAAATGTTCATCAGAAAACAGTGATAAGGGATTATCACTGTTATAAAGCTTTTAGGAACTTATGTCTATGATTTTATGAAACCAGATAGAGTATACACAAGTATTGCTATTTTGGAACCTGAGGAATAAAAAAAAGGAAAAAAAAGGAATAGAGAAAGGGGCGTGGCCAACCACCGGACCGAGATGGCTGCTTGATTCCCCTTCTCTGACACTGACGAGCAGCATTTAAGACATACAGGACTCATAAGCGCCTGAAAAGGCATAGGAAAGGGTCATCTTACCTCCTCTACACCCCGGGAGACGATGGAGCCAGGTCAGTCAGCACATCCACTCATCCCTGAGATGTTCCGCGCGGCGCAGGCGGTAGGCCTCAAAGCCGCGGCCTCGCCTAAGCCTCTCGTCCCGCCCGGCGGCTCCAGCACCATCGCGGACGCCGCGAATAGCGCGATCGGCGCTGTAAACAAATCCGGGCTCCACACAAATGACCCCAGCACCCCCTCTCATGCCCTACCCATCCAGGCACCTCTGCCACCCCATCAGACACCACCGCTAATGATGGCACAGCCGTTCAGCCTGGCAGACTTGCAAGCCAACCTGCAGGCTGTGGCCCTGGACATAAAATCATCCCTGTCTGCTGCCATTAGTGAGCTCCGTGCTGATATACAGGGCATAGCAGCTAGGACGGGGGTGATGGAACAAACTGCTGCACGCCATGCGGATGCTATTAAACAAATGCAGAAGAACGCTGACATGCACCTCACCCATATTATTGAAATACACCGCCATTTAGAAGACCTGGACAACAGGGGGAGGAGACATAATATTAGAATAAGAGGGGTCCCTGAAATGCCTGACCAAATCCCTGTAGAACGTACTGCGGAATCTATATTCAATGATATACTGGAAAGATCTCCTGACACACCGATCAAATTCGAGAGAATTCACAGGGCCCTCAGGCCCAGAGGGAGAGAAAATGATCCCCCTAGGGACATAATTTGCTGCCTGGTAAACTTTCCACTGAAGGAAGCCATTTTAAGGAAAGCGAGAGAGAGAAATAGAGTCATTTTCAACGGTACTGAGATTAAACTCTATCAGGATCTCTCAAACATTACATTGCAACAACGCAGAGCATTGCGTCCGATCACGGAACAATTGAGATCAAGGGGAATTCCGTACAGGTGGAAATTCCCATTTTGTCTATCAGCCACACACCGGGGCCATACAGCATTGCTGATTGGTACAGTTCATTTATGCTGAATGAACCGTGGATATCAGTCTCCAACAATCTAACTCCCAGAGCTCAAAGACAGAGAGACAGACGTCGCAGATCACCATCTCCCCGCAACAACAGGGGAAACGAGGCCCAAGGAAATTCAGGAAACTCGCCACCCAGGCGTAGAGATCGCCTTGACTACCAAGACCACATGGACACCTAAATATGCTTCTACATCTTTCGATTCGGCTCCCCACATGCCCCTCTTTTTTTTTCGTATTGTTTTTACCTGGAGCTGCTCTTTCTAGATCTACAACTGATCCTCCTGGCTATCCCTGAAGCACTCCTAAAGGAAGATAAAGGTAGTACACAGGTCCAAAACCAGCTCAACATACCTACGTGATTCCCCTTTATTTTTGTTTTTGTGTTTGTTTGTTTTTTGTTTTGTTTTTGTTTTTTCTCGACACCCCTGCCCTTGCTCTTTTCAGTATGTCCTTTGCAGAGATACCAAACACCCCCATCGAGAGACAATGCATCCTCAAGGTGCTCTGAGCACCCGCTGATCTACTGGGCAGTCTTCCATGATAAAGGTTTGACTATCTCAACCGTTATAATCTCATCCTGTGTAAGTACCTTCTCCATTACCCCGCTTTTCAAAGTTCAGGAGGACAATTGTTAGATATAGGGCTATGCTGCCCACTCATCTTCTAGATCAGATCCCATGTAGGGGGTGGTTGGCCTGCATATTGGGAACACACGGCCACTAATTGGCTTTTTGTCTCGCAATAATCTCCCAAAGAAACCTCACGGTCCTAGCGGTCTACATAGAACATCTAGGGTGATGCATGAGGAAAACTCTAAAATCGTTATTGTTCTTTGTTATATCAGTTGATACAGCTATTTGGACCTGAGACCTTTTAATCAGGACCCATATAAACTTTGACTCCTGTTGGAAACTCTAGCTCAGGAGATAATTGAAAAAGATGTACATTATACCCTGTTTTGCTTTGTGCTTATGCTGCATAGTATGTATATGCCTAATCAATAGGGATCTTGTCGCATGGCTAGCGAAGACATGGCAGTGTTCAATCTCCATCCCCCTCCCACAAGTGAAATGCATTAGTCACCCACTGAATAAATTGTTCTCCCCCTTGATCTCGGCCATGCCCGGTGGTTATGCTGAAGGATCCTAGAGAATATCTAGCTCGACAAGTTAAATAGTTCGGGTTTATTGCCCATGTTTCACACCTCAGGACATTATACTGGTTTATGTATTTACATTCTGTTTGCTTTAAACATCATAGGAGGATGGTTTCCATGCAGAGTAGCAATGTACCAAATCCCTATAGGGGTCAGATATTAAAATTGCCTAAGCGAGCTCTCCTATCTCCTCTTTGGTCAATCCTGCAGGGCTTAAAGTACTAAGCTTTTTTCTAGGCATCCAAGCGCAGTACTGGTCTCATTACTTAGACACATACAGACTTAGAACTTGTAACGTAAGACCCAAGGCTTGTGCCTGGCTACTAACCACTCCCAAACTAACGAACGGCCTGTAACACTAAAGACGCTCCTGTAACATTAGGTTTTCTCATTTTTATTGTAACAACTGCTCCGAAGTGCCAGACTCACAAACGGATAGGAAGGAAGAGAGAGGGAGAAAGAGAAGGACGGGTTTACGTTCAGAGCTTGGTTCTTCTCTTTTTTCCATCTGGTTGTTTAACTTCCGATAATCAGAATATATACATACGTCGGTAACAACTAAAGCCACGTACCCAAACAGAGGGCAAATCCTTAACTGCCCTTTGAACCATCCGGAATTCGGTACATTTGGGTAGGCCAGCAGGTCTAAGCCTACTCCCGGAAATCCCCCTATACCCCACTCCGCTTTACCACCCTTAGTGTCTCTCTCCAACCCCCCCCCCTCTTTTTTTTTTTGCATAATCCAAAACAATGGCTTCCAACATCCAACATACCTCATCACTGTCTATTAAAATACTTTCTGTAAATGCCAAAGGTCTCAATATACCAGAAAAAAGGACCAAGTTCCTCAATGAGTTCCACAAACATAAAGCAAACATCGTTTGTATTCAAGAGACCCACTTCAAATTCGAAAAAGTCCCGAAATTCCAAGACAGGAGATATCCAATAGCCTTACACGCTTCCAATAAAGAAGGAAAAACAAAAGGTGTCTCCATACTAATTTCTAACCAGACCCCGTTCCAGGTACACGATACCATGTTAGACCCCAGCGGGAGATACATCTTTGTAAAAGGCAAACTGGAAAATCATCCAATCACAATTGCCAACATATATGCCCCAAATTCGGGCCAAGTAGCTTTCTTTCGCAAAATTAAAGAACTATTGATCACCTTTGCCACGGGCATTCTAGTCTTAGGGGGTGATTTCAACACCCCCTTAAACCCCATCATAGACACCTCGAATGGAGCATCAAGCCTTCCATACAGAGCATTGAAACAAATTAAGATCCAACTTAAGGACTTAACGCTGCATGACACCTGGAGAACTCTGTTTCCTCAAACCAAAGATTACACATATTTCTCTACCATTCACCAAAAATACTCTAGAATTGACTACTTTTTTATATCCCAACCTGACCTAACCCTTTTGAAAGCTGCAACAATCGAACCTATGACAATATCAGACCATCACCCTATAACAGCAACGTTGTCTTTCCCCGATAAAAAAACAGTGACCAAGACCTGGAGACTCAACTCCACAGTCCCTAAAGACCCTATAGATGTGCTAGAATTGAAAGAGAAACTGTTAGACTATTTCGCAAGAAACGAAAACGATGAAACCTCCCTGATGACTCAATGGGAAGCACATAAATGTGTTATCAGGGGTTAATTCTTTCAAATAATTTTTATTGAGCTTATGTCAAGTACAATAGTAAGCAAACTTTTGGGTGGAAACCCACATGCAATACAGGATCTTTAAACAAAACATGTGCACTTAAAAGGGACAAGTGCATATTGAAGAGAACCCGCAGTCCGAATACAGGAGAATATAGTTCAAACTGTAACGTTGCAATAAGATGTATTCGTATATACAGATAGTAAATAACAAGAGGGTTGGGGAAGGGAGGGGGAGGGAGGGATATATGCAAGGGGGAGAGAGGACGAGAGCAATGCGAGAGCTTCAAATTAGGGGTATGGTAAACTGAGAGCATGAAGAAACGTGCAGTACAATCAGCAAGAAAGAGAGAATCGGGGCTCCAAAGGTTTAGCAGTGTGGTGTACGTGTGTTTACCTTGAGCAAGGATGGTTTCGTAGGAATAGTGGGTTTGCACTAAGTTCACTATCTCAGCTAATGAGGGGGTATCTACAGATTTCCAGCGCCTAGCAATCAAGAGTCTAGTTGCCAATAGTATGTGTGAGGTTACTAGTTGCAGAGGGGGTGGTATGTCGTTAATGGTCAGATTGAGAACAGCCAGTTGCGGGGTCAATGGGACAGGAAGACCTAGAACCTCTGTAAGCAGCGTCTCTACTGCCGCCCATAAATTCTGAAGATGAGGGCATGTCCAGAAAATATGCAGGAGAGTACCTGTGGAGTTGCAATTCCTCCAGCAATTAGGGGTGGTGTGGGGGTGGAATCGAGCTATCCTAGAGGGCGTCAGGTACCATCTCATCGTCAGTTTTTGCGAGAGTTCCCATAGGGAGGTACAGGAGGTGCTCTTGTAAATGGACTTGATCGCTGCTTGCCATTGTTGGTCTGAGAATTGGGTATTTAAGTCAGATTCCCAGTCAATGAGAGGTTTTGATTTATAGAAATACGTCTTTTCTTGTAGGGTATTATATAGTAAAGAGATGCCTTTCACGGAAGAGTTATCCGTGAAGAAGAATCGCCATATGATTGCTGGCAAAGAGCCGCCTAGCGAGGGGTTGGCCCTAAGGCAGTGTTAAAGTCTGAAGTAAGTAAAATAGTCTGAGGCAGGTGCTTGATGAGTTTTTTGAATATGAGAGAACGATGAGCTAGCGATTAGAGGGCGTAACTCGTGAATGTGGGTAACAGTGTCAGAGATCCAGGCAGGGATGATCAGGTCAGGAGTGAGGAGTGTCAGTGTCTCTATAGGTATGGGTATAGGTTTGGTCGGGAGGGTTTTCCATGTGGAGGATTGCAGTGTCTTCCAGACTTTGACTGAGGCTCGTATGGTGGGGGGGTAGAGGCGAGGTGTGGGGAGCCAGTGGTTGTACTATACAACTAGTGTGATAGATTGGATCTTGGAACCATGGCGGCTTCTATAGCACACCATAATGGATTTGGGGATGTCACCATCCACTCCCGGGTCTGTGAGAGGATGGTGGCCCTATAGTAGTCCGTTATGTCCACATATCCCATGCCTCCAGCATGTTTATGTTTGACAGTTTTAGCTTGACTACACCTAGGTGGTTTACCCTGCCAAACGTAGTTTCTCAAGATAGATTGTAAGGCTTTGAGATGTACAGCAACTTGGGTAATATCATCATTTTGAAAGCCGCAAGTCTGCCTGTCCAGGAAAATTCATGTTTGGAAATCTTTGTTGTTTCTCGGATAAGCATTTGTTTGGCCTCAGTGTAGTTACGCGTGAATAGACTTTTTGTGGATTTAGTTAGGGTAATACCCAAATACGTTATTCCGGAGTCCGCCCACGGGTACGGAAAGATGTTTCTAAGTAGGTTACTGGTTATGGCGTCTAAGCCCAAGTCTAAAATGTAGGATTTCTGTTCATTTACTTTGTAGTAAGATACTGCACCAAATCTTTGCAGTAATAGCTGCACCGAGGCCAGGGATGAGGAAGGGTCTGTCAGCATGATTATTACATCGTCCGCAAAGAGGCTAATTTTATGTTCTAATGAGGCGATTTTAAATCCGGCTATCTTGTGGTGGGATCTAACGTGTTTGGCTAAGGGCTCCATGACAAGGTCGAAGATTAGCGGGGACAGGGGGCATCCTTGGCGAGTGCCATTGGAGATTAAAAAGGGTTTCGACAGGATTTCTGAGGTGTGGACCTGGGCAGAGGGAGAGGAGTACAAAACCATGATGGCAGACAGAATGGGACCTTGGAATCCAAACTTTTCAAGGGTGGCGTGCATATATCCCCAGTGAACTCGATCGAACGCCTTCTCTGCATCCAGGGACAGGAGCAGAGAAGGCGTTCGGGTCGACTCGGCAGTATGAATGATGTTGATAAGTCTGCGGGTTGCGTCAAAGGTTTGCCTACCCCTAATAAAGCCAGATTGGTCTTTATGTATGAGCCGGGGCATTAAATCTATTAAACGATTGGCGATGAGTTTAGCATGTATTTTAGCATCAAGGTTTAGAAGAGATATGGGCCGAAAATTCTGGGTGTGTGTGGGTTCTTTACCTGGTTTCGGTAGGGTAACAATCAGGGCAGAAAGCATTTCAGGTGGAAGAGAGGAGGATGAGGCAGCATCGTTACAAACATTAGCCAGGAATGGTGATAGGATTGTGCCAAATTTTTTATAGTACTCGCCAGTTAGGCCATCAGGGCCTGGAGATTTATTGGAGGGCAATGTCAAGATTGTGCGTAAGATTTCCAGGTGTGTGAATGGGGCATTAAGAGTCTCCAGATGGTCCTCAGACAGCGACGGGAGATTGATTTCTCGGAGGAATGCTGATATGTCTTGAGGGGTTGGTTGGAGAACAGATTGATCGTCTTTCAAGTTATACAATGTATTATAGTAACACCTAAAGGCGTCAGCCATGGCCGAGGGGTCAGTTAGTTTTTGGTTTGTGATGGGGTGGTAAAGGTGAGGTATCTTAGTTTTGGCAATATAGCCTTTAATTCTATTGGCCATGGCTTTGCCCGCTTTATTGCCTGTAGAATAATGTTGGGCTTTGAGACGAGTGTGGGCTCTCTCGAAAGAGTCCAACAAATGGGCTCTTAGCTCTTGTCTGAGACAGTCCAGTTTTTGTTTGGATGTTGGGCTGGGGTCGGACTGGTTTTGGGATTCCAGGACTTTTATGTAGGAAGTAAGGGAGTCTAGGCGCTGCGTTTTCATCCTCCTCTCTTTAGCACTTAATTGTATAAAAATTTCTCGAATGAACGCCTTATGGGCATTCCACAATACAGAATTATCAGTCACAGAACCTGCATTAATTGAGAAAAATTCAGTTAGACGGTCTTTGACAAATTCAGAGTGGGCAGGAGAGTGGATGATTGAAGCGTTGGCTCTCCAGATCTTCGTCCTTGAAGGGGAGGGGGAGTCACTAAGAGACATAGTGACAGGAGCGTGGTCGGACCACGTAATAGTGGATATATCGGCTGCAGAAACTTTGGGGAGGGACCATTTGTCCACAAGAAAATAGTCTATCCTCGTGTAGGAGTTGTGTCGAGGGGAGAAATAGGAGTAATCTCTCTCTGTGGAGTGGAGGCATCTCCAGGCGTCGTAGAGATCATGTGTCCTTATAAAGGAGCTCATAGGTGAGGCAGTCCTGCTCGATCGAGAGGAAGCATCCAGGGAGTTGTCGGGGACTATGTTGAAATCCCCACACAGAATGAGGTGGCCTTGTTTGAAGCGGTTGATCTTTTTCATGAGCTTGGACAGGAATCTAATCTGTCTAGTGTTAGGGGCATAGACCGTCACAATAGTGTATCGAATGTTATTCATGGAGCAGTCCAAGGCTAGGTACCTGCCCTCGGCATCTGCCAAGCTGTTGTGGAGAGTAAACGAAACAGTGTTTTTAATGGCAGTGAGGACTCCATTCTTTTTAACAGGTCCAGAGGCTTTAAAGATGTTAGGGAAGGATTTGTTAGTGCAAGGCGGTTCTGCAGAGGATTTAAAGTGTGTTTCTTGCACACAGAGGACATCACAGAGGGATGTTTGGGCCGTCTTCCACATCGATGACCTTTTCACAGGATGATTTAGACCCTTGACGTTCAAGGATAGGAACTTTGGCATCTTGGGTAAGTTAGCGTGCTATGTGTATAGAGAAAGGTACTCACAGTGTTCCAGATGTCCACCGAGCCGTGGAGGTTAGTTTGTATCAGGAGGTAGGTGGTGGATCCAGAAGTAGGTTCTCTCGGGGGTTCCGGAGGTCTCCAGAAGATGGACAAGGGGGAGGAAAGAGAGATAAATGAGGAAAGAAAAATTAAAGTCAGTAACAGCTTGTATAAAACAGCAATTCGGATGGGTGTGAAGGTACACCGCAATCAGTAGTATATTAGGAGACTACTGAGTGTTTTGAGGGGTAAAAGTACGTGGGCTGATCACGTCGAGCAGGCACTAACCGGAGAACATGGTAACAAAATGCTGGTGGAAAGTACACTAACCGCATAATCACATGTTGACACTGGGGTGAGGTCCTGGAGTGCAGGCTTGGGGATCATCAGGAGATGACACTTGCATCGGGGTGACATCGTTGGGAATTATGTTCCATTTCTTGAGGAGACGGATACCATCTTCCACCGTATGGATGCTATGTTTCACACCGTTCCTGGTGATCAGAAGTTTAGTCGGGAAACTCCATTGGTAGGGGATTTTATGGTTGTTCAGTGGCTTTGTGACAGTTTGGAGTTGTCTCCTCTGCTGGCGGGTGTATTGGGAGATATCGGCAAAAAGTTGTAATTTTGCGTACGGTGCAGGCAGTTGGCCCATTCTCCTGGATGCAGACATGAGCATATCTTTGGCATGGTAGAAGTGCATTCTCATGAGGGTATCGCGAGGTATTTCTGGCGGTAGGTGCGTAGGCTTTGGCAGGCGGTGTATACGATCGACAATGGTTTCCACTGCCGGGAGATCGGGAAGGAGTGAGGCGATCATTTTCCGGGCGTATGTATTTAGATCAGCTGGTGCGATCGTTTCTGGAATGCCACGGATTTTCACGTTGTTTCGTCTGGATCGGTCCTCGAGGTCCGCCATTTTGGCCCGTAACCATTGTTGCTCATCCCTGGTGTGTTCATGTGCATCTACTAGGTCATTAACCGTGACTGTCATGGCGCCCATTTGTTGCTCAATAAGCCCTACTCTTTGGCCTGTATGCACCATCTCATCCTTAAGCGCTGTGAGCATGGAGGAAATGTCATTGTGCAGGGAGCTGTGTAAAGACATCAGCATGTCTTTTAATACAGTGTCCATCACTGGTTGGTTAGTGGTGGGGAAGGCCGCAATAGGGGATGACATTGGGAGTAGTGCTGGGAGGTTATCTAAGGTAGGCCTTACCTCAGTGGCCTGATCGCCAGGGTCCAGCCGCATCCGTGTTTTTGCCGGGCTATTTGAGGCGGACATTGCTCCAGGAGGTAGAGCGGAGGGTGAGTGAGGGTGGATGGACGAGTCCCCGTACTCAGGGATGTCAGAGAGGTGTCTCTCAGAGAATGCACTCCTGCCGCGCGGCGAGCGGTCGCGGGCGCCATCTTGGCCTCGAGTGCTGTGAGGCAGGGAGAAAAAGTCAGTGAGCTTCCGCGGTTGCCGCTCCTCTTTTCGTTTGCGGGTGGACCCGGTCGGGTTCCCCAGTGTCTGGGGAGCAAAACGCTGCATGTTGGAGTCGTGGATTAGCGCTGTACGGGTAGTTGATCTCCGGTCTGTGCAGGAGCTGAGGATTCAGGCGTCCATTCAACTCGGTGGTTGGCCACGCCCCCCTTATCAGGGGTTAATTCATCAACAAGCTAGCTAGAATAAAAAAAAGATTGCCATTAGAAAATTAAATCCCTGGTAGACCGGATCCACAAATTAGAGACAACGCACAAAAAAAAACATTGCGACATCAACTTTTGATGAACTAACCAAAACCAGAGCACATCTGATGGAAGAACTAAATCTGAAAACGAAAAGACAATACATATTGAGACACAAGATTTACTATGAACAGGGAAACGGAGCGGAAAACTATTGGCCAAAGCAGTACAGAATAAAAAAAAAGCATCAACCGTGCATCAAATTAGGGACAATCAAGGGAAAATTCATTCCACTAACGAGGAGATAGCCAAACAATTTGAAGCATATTATCATTCGTTATACAACCTACCATCAAACCCAAAATGTCCCCAGAACTCTAATAAAAGATCTAAGCTAATTCAGGACTTCTTAAAACAATATAGCCAAACTATCTAATGACAAAGCACAAGAACTAGAAGCCCCTATTTCAGGGCCGGAATTCGACAAGGCAATTAAAGAAATGAAAGTAGGAAAGGCGCCTGGTCCAGATGGCCTACCCCTGCAGTATTATAAAACGTTCATCGACATCCTGAAACCGAGATTCCTGAAAACCTTTCAAACTCTAAACTCTGACCATCAACCTCCCAAACAATTACTAGAAGCCCACATTACAGTCATACCCAAAGAAGGTAAAGATACAACACAAGTTACGAACTATAGACCCATCTCACTAATTAACGTAGATGTCAAGATCTACGCCAAAATTTTAGCCAATAGATTGCTACCCTTACTTAATACCTTCATAAATCCTGACCAAGTGGGATTTATTCCTGGTAGGGAGGGACAGGATAATACAATCAAAGCACTAAATCTCAGTCATTGGTTAACTTCCAATAAGAAACAAGGCTTTTTTCTGTCCCTCGACGCCGAGAAGGCGTTCGATAGAGTGGCTTGGGATTTTATGGAGGCAGTTCTAGAACACATAGGCATCCGACCCCAAATGAGGACTTACATCAAAGCACTGTACATGAACCCAACCGCGAGAGTATGAGTAAACGGCCACCTATCGAACGCCTTCACACTACGTAATGGTACGAGACAGGGCTGCCCCCTATCCCCATTGCTCTTTGTCCTCACCTTGGAGCCCCTTCTAAATAGAATCAGAGCCAATCAAAACATAAAAGGAATCGAGATCCAAAAAAAACCCTACAAAATAGCCGCCTTTGCGGACGATATGCTACTTTTTCTGTCGGAATCCCACATCTCCATACCCAACCTTTTAAAAGACCTAGAAAACTTTAATTCACTCTCTAATTTAAAGATTAACCACTCAAAATCAAATGCTCTCAACATCACACTAACGGCAAATGCTGTAGATCTATGTAAAAGGAATTTTCCGTTCACGTGGGCCACACAAAGCATAACCTATCTAGGAATTGAAATTCCCTCCAATCTGAAAGAACTCTTTAAACTAAACTTCACACCAATACTAAAAGAAACTCACGAAGATCTAAAGAGATGGAATTCTCTAAACATATCTTGGTTTGGGAGAGCTTCCCTAATTAAAATGACAATTTTGCCTAGGTATTTATATGTTATGCAAACAATACCCATTTCCCTGCCCGCTTCCTTCTTTGCATCCTTCTGAAAGGCCTGCTCCTCATTTGTCTGGAGGGGGAAACACCCTAGGATCAAACTATCTAGATTATGCCTACCAAAAAACAAAGGGGGTATAGCACTACCTGATCTAAAAAAATATCACCAAGCAACACTCATGACCCGGATTGTGGATTGGAACATACATGTAACAGTCAAAGATTGGGTATCACTAGAACACAGACAATGCACACAAGAACTCAGCACTCTACCTTGGATTCACCCTAAATACCATTCAAGGGGTGCTCATTCACACCCCATAATAGGCCCCACCTTAAAAGTCTTCCGCAGCACCTTTAAACCCACTAACACAACACCTTGGCTCAGCCCTTTATCGACACTAAGAAATAACCCGGATTTTCCTCCAGGTCTTGAGAAAGATTTTCTAACTCACCATTGGCCACATGAGAAAATTCTAGTCAAACACTTTTTTAAAAATGGAAAAATGTTGTCTAGGGAAGACTTGAACATTGACATAAAACCTTTCCAAATCCCATACTGGAAATACATTCAAATAAGACATTATTTGACCAACACCAAGAATGCACCTTCATGGACAAGACCACTTACTAAACTAGAAGATCTGTGCACGAAAGTAACCCCGCACAGACATATCATATCAGTCCTGTACAATTCATTGTTTGAGGATAAAACAGACTTCTCCAGCTTCTCCTGCCAGAAGTGGGAGAGGGATATAGATACCTCTCTAACTGATGAGAACTGGGAAAGAATCTACACATATGCACATAAAGGGTCTCTAAATGTGGCCACACAGGAATGCAGTTTCAAAATAATTACTAGATGGTATAGAACTCCCTCTATTATCCACAAATTTTCTCCCCAAAGCACTGACAGATGCTGGCGATGTAAACAAGAGGAGGGAACGATGCTCCATATATGGTGGTCCTGCCCCCTAATTAACAACTTCTGGAAGGTAGTTCACGAAACCATTACAGCAATTACATCTGAAAGTCTCGAATTCAACCCAGCACAATACCTTCTCCACTTTAACTACCTGCCGAGAAAACGCTACTTAAAATCATTACCAATGATCATGATCAATGCAGCACGACAGTGCGTCCCTTCCCATTGGTGCACGAATGTTACCCCTTCTAAAACGGAATGGTATAGGAGAATTAACAACATTGAAAAAATAGAAGAACTCATTAGCATATCCCAAGAGAAAATAATGTCATTCGCAGCAATCTGGCGCAACTGGATGATTTTCAAAGAGTCTCTGGAGTATACAACTCATATGCAGTAAGAAATAAAGATACACCCAACAAGGTCTGCTACCTATACTGGAAAAATAAAATACAAAGTCAAAATTAATAACTGAATAATTTCACGGATTTTAATACATTTTTTTTCACTTTCCCCCCTCCTTTGCCTTACTTAGCTCCTCTCCATCCCCTCCCATCACCCCTCCTTACACTTCTCAACCGCTAAGGTAAAACTAGCTCCAACATCATACTTACAGGTTGAGGAGTGCCTTTTATTATTTAAAAAAAAAAATTAATAATAAAGAGCAATAATGAGACACAAGATCTTTGATAAGATAAACTGTTAACCGTTGAATTATATTGATCTTAGTCTGTACACATGTATATATCTTTCTCAAGGTTTTCTATATGTTTAACGAATGTTCCATACCAAATGTATGTAATATATGACATCAGTTGAAAAGTTAACAATGTAATCATATGTTGTTTTCTCATTTCTTTTGTGCTATATCATTGTGTTATTTTGTCAATGTCTTTATAAGCACCAAATAAAACTTTATGAAACAAAAAAAAAAAAAAAAGAGAAAGGTATAATGAGGAGAAAGGTAGAAGGAAGAGAAAAGAGAAAACGAAAAGGAGATGCGATAAGAGGAATCCCTAGGGTTGAGGGTGTTACTAATCATATAGCTATATAAGAGAGAGTGTGTAAATGAATAAAATTATCAAGGCATCAACAGGGCTTCATCAAAAATGGATGGTAAATAGTGAGTCACCCAAGGGAGCCATATACAGGTACGCTTAAAGTAAGTTAATTTGTCTTGAGTTATAGCCTCTATTTTGGCTTGATTGATTCTATGCTTGGTGTCATTTAATACCACAATTTTAGATTTCCAGGCTTTAGCAATTGTTTGTTTCACAGCTGTAGTAATCGGTTGTAAAAGTTGGCTGTGGGAAAGTATTGTCTGTAGGGATGAGCTTTATGTTCGAGATAAACATGAGTTAGACTCAAACATTGGCTGTTTGCCCGTTCGCCGAACAGCGAACAATTTGGGGTGTTCGCGGCAAATTCGAAAAGCGGCGGAACACCCTTTAAAAATCGATGGGAGAAATAAAAAGTGCTAATTTTAAAGTTTAATATGCAATATGCCAGGTTGCGTGCTCGGATAAGAGTCTGGTATGGATTTTTGGGGAAAACCCACCGCCATTTTTTTTAAATGGCGCAGGGTTCCCCTTAATATCCACACCAGACCTGAAGGGCCTGATATGGAATTTGGGGGGACCCCACACTTTTTTTAAAATTTTGGTTTGGGGTTCCACTTAATATATATTCCCCATAATAGATTAGAAATAGATATTGGATCACAATCTATTGACTCCAGGGTTACCCAGAGTGAGGTTTCAGAGGTTGCACGGTATTTAGTTATATGTGCCAGATGGGCCACATAATAATAGGTAGATAGATTAGGAAATCCGAGACTGCATTACATTTTGTAAAGTAGAGAGTATGATTAGGTAAACAGGGTTTTGTAGAGCCCCAAACAAACTTTGTTATTTTACGCTGCCATATTCTTAAAAAGTACACCGGAACAGAGATGGGCAGAACCTGGAAAATAAAGGATTTTAGGCAATATAGTCATTTTAATAACGTTCATTTTACCTATCCAGGATATGGGGAGAGAAGACCGTTATGTTAATAAAAAAGTAATTTGACGTAAAACAGGAGGGAAATTGGATGAGAAGGGTTCAGCAAGAATGGGTGTAAGAGTGACCCCTACATAGGAAAGGTGAGTAGTGGACCACAAGAAAAGAGATGCCTGTGCTTGTTGTACTTCTGAGGGAGATAGGGAAATATTTAGTCCCAAAGATTTTTGAAGATTGATGATTAAGCCTGAAATGTGGGGAAAATTATCAAGTTTCCGGATTAGGTCGGGAGCGGAAATATGTGGAGAGGACAAAAAACATTCAAATGTCATCAGCAAATTGGCAAATTTTATGTTGACGTCCAGCTAATACAAGGCCTTTAATTGAAGGGTCAGGGCAAATTGATTGAGCAAGGGGTTTGATGAGGAGAGAAAATAAAAGTGGAGAAAGTGGGCAACCTTGACGAGTTCCTCTATAGATATTGAATAAATTAGATTTGTATACTGCATATTTTACAAAGGCTTTGGGATTGTTATATAATGATGAGGTCCAACTGAGGAAATGTGGACCAAATCCCCAGCGTTGTAGGACATAATGAAGGAAGGGCCACAAAACCATTTATAAATGATTTTTGAAATCTAAGGATAAGAGGCAAAGAGTAATTTGTCGTTTTTTGGCAGCATGTATCAGTAATGTTGCCCTACGTATGCTTCACCTGATACTTGGGCAGTCAGGGTGATCGGTGCAGCAGGGGAGTTACAAGCACTGATCTGCCCCCTTTTCAGCTGCTTTAGTTAAGGTTATACAGCGGTGATCGGTGCTTGTAACTTCCCCCAAAGCCACACCGATCACCGCTGACTGTCCCCGTGCTGTCCCCCTCTGTCCTCAGTGCTGTCCCCCTCTGTGCTGTCCCTCTCCGTGCTGTCCCCCTCCGTCCTCAGTGCTGCCCCCCTCCGTCCTCAGTGCTGTCCCCCTCTGTGCTGTCCCCCTCCGTCCTCAATGCTGTCCCCCCTCCATCCTCAGTGCTGTCCCGCTCTGTGCTGCTCTCCCCCTCCATGCTCCGTGCTGCTCTCCCCCCTCCTTGCTGCTCTCTCTTCTCCATGCTGCTCTCCCCCCCTCGATCTGTCAGGATGGAGAGCAGAGGTAGGAGCCGCTAAATACGGCTCCTACCTTTTCCGAATGAACAGAGTCAGTGATCACTGACAATCCACTCCCCCTCCCAAAAAAAAGAAGAAAACACTGTTAAAAAAAATGTAAACATTTTTATTTTTAAATAAATAAAACTGCCACTGTTACATCACATTAAAATAATATATCGGTAATTGATATCGGCGAGTACTTGAAAAAAGTATCGGTACTTGTACACGGTCTCAAATAAGTGGTATCGGGACAACCCTAGTCACAATGAGTAGCACAGTGTAAATGTCCATGAAAAAAAATCTGTGACCAAGTGCAAAACGGCATTGGGTCTGTACTTCGTTCCTCCAAGAGGGATTTGCAGGTATGAGTGAGTCCAGCTAGAGTGGATTAAGCCATAGACTGTTAATGTGTGTGTTCTCTAATAAAATCTGTTTAAGTAGGGAGGAAATATACTGTACGCTTGTTTGTCCTGTTTGAGTTTAGTCTATAATAATAATAATAATAATAATAGTACCTACCAAATATGCTTTTTTTGTGCACTTGCCAGAGCATAAGGGGAGAAACGTCATCATTATTGTTTTAGCAAAACATAATTCTGTAAGGTGTTGAGTAATGCCTGGTGCATGGATATGTAAATCATTAAGCAGGGATTACACTGCCAAGACTTGGAGCCACTGCAAGTGCCCTTGGAAGTGTAGTCACTTTAGATCTGAGGTGCAGATCAAAATGAGGGAAAGCTCTGCTGATTTTATCATCCAATTATGTGCAAGCTAAAATGCTGTTTTTATTTTCCTTGCATGTCCCCCTCAAATCTACAATGACTGCACTTCCAAGTGCACTTGTAGTGTAAAGCCAATTTCCCTTTAGTAAATAAACCCCAGAGTGCAGCAGTGTGTTTCAATGTTTTGTTGTGTGTTGTGCTACGTTTGTTATGTAATACACAAAAATATACCTGTGTGGGGTGAATGGAACACATAGAAAACAGTTGTTTCCTCTGTGTCCCAGTGTAGATAATTGCTGAGCAATACAGCTCAAGGCACCTGGTGTGTACAACCCCTTAGGCTGGGTTCACACCATTGCACATTGGATGCAGGTTTTCCCCGCATCCAATTTGCTTGACAGGAGATTGTGACCGTCTCTTCATGGAGTCAGTTCACATATCTCTGTTGTGCCTGAGGAGCGGCTTGCATAACAATGCTGTGTGTCTTCGGCTCCATTTTCAGGGCCAAATTCAGGCAAACAATGTCCCTAATCAGAGGCGTTGCTAGGGGGGTGCGGGGGGTGTGGCCCGCACCCGGGTGACACCCGCTAGAGGGGTGACACCATCCCGTTTTTTTTTTTTTTTTAGTTGTGGGGGGGGGGGGGGGGGTGCGGAGGGTGTGGGGGTGCAGATGTGCGGAGGGTGTGGGGGGGTGCGGGGGTGCAGACGCGCGGTCCGTGCAGGCACTGCTAACACCGCACGCTGATCAGCCTGGAACTTGGAAGGCGCCGGCGCCTCCTCCTCTGTGTTCACATTCAGTGAGGAGGAGGCGCCAGAGGGACAAACACTGCTGTGTGTGTATCATAATCAGCGGCCGCGCTGTTCTGAGGTCTGATCGTGACATGTGCGGGGGGGTGACACTCGGTTAGAGGGCTGCCTATGCTGATGGGGGGTAAGTGTACTAACTAAGGGGGGATTCTGGTCTCCACTAAGGGGGGGGGGGTGTATACTCCGGGGGGATTCTATACTGATGGGGGTGTGCACTAAGGGGGGTGTATACTGCAGGGTCTCTGTACTAAGGGGGAATTCTGTACTGGTGGGGGTCTGCACTAAGGGGGTTGTGTATAATCTGGGGGTCTCTGTACTTAGGGTGATTTTGTACTGATGGGGGTCTGCACTAAGGGGGGATGTATACTGTGGGGGTCTCTGTACTTATGGGGGTCTTCACTAAGGGGGTGTGTATACTGTGGGGGGATTCTGTACTGATGGGGGTCTGCGCTAAGGGTGGTGTGTATACTGCAGGGTCTCTGTACTAAGGGCGGATTCTGTACTGATGGGGGTCTTCACTAAGGGGGGTGTGTATTCTGCGGGGGTCTCTGTACTTAGGGGGGATTCTGTACTGATGGGGTCTGCACTATGGGGGGATGTATACTGCGGGGGTCTCTGTACTGATGGGGGTCTTCACTAAGGGGGTGTGTATACTGCGGGGGTCTCTGTACTAAGGGGGGATTGTGTATTGGTGGGGGTCTGCACTAAGCGGGGGTCTGTGTGTGTATACTGTGGGGGTCTGTACTGATAGGGGGTCTGCACAAAGGGGTCTATACTGATGGAGGGGTCTGCACTAAGGGGGGTGTCTATACTGCGGGTGTCTGCACTAAGGGGGATTCTATACCGCAGAGCAACAGACGGACCGGACCAGCAGGCAGTGCGGCGTCATCCTGAAGGCGACGGCGACCTGTTGAGGGACACGTGAGCTGCCCGGTGCACAGATTTGGAAGTTGGAACCGAGCGAGGAGGCCCACACCAGACACATCGAACTCCTATCGAGATCGGGAGCTGGCTGAAGTGGGAGCGGTATGTAATATAACAAGGACAAAGTGCACGTGATATGCGTATTATTTTGTATTGTAGTGTGCATTGTATAATACAGCAGCACAATGCTGAACACCAGCAGCTATAGAGGAACAACAAATCCCAGCAATAATACATTATACAGGCTGGTTAATATATTATTGCTGGGATTTGTTGTTCCTCTATAGCTGCTGGTGTTCAGCATTGTGCTGTATATTGTATTATTGCTGGGATTTGTAGTTCCTCTATAACTGGTCAGTGGTAATCTGCATTGTGCAGTATAATCATTATACAGCGCAATGGAGAATACCAGCAGCCATAGAGGACTACAAATCCCAGCAATAGTACATTTATGGAACTGTTGATAAAATGCACTTTACAAAACCACAAATAGTTTGTTTGCAATTCACCTGCACTTTGCACCCTCTCTGTGCCCACCTGCATTCTTCACCCTGCAGCCACCTGCACTTTGTACCCTGCACCCACCACCCACCTGCACCCTGCACCCAGCACTCTGTATCCACCTGCACTTTGTACCCACCTGCACCCTGCACTCCGTACCCACCTGCACTTTGTACCCACCTGCACCCAGCACTCTGAACCCAACTGCACTCTGCACCTTGCCCTCTGTACCCACCCTGCACCCAGCACTCTGTACCCTGCACCCAACTGAACGCTGCACTCTGTATGTAGCACCCTCATGGTATTTTATGACCCTTTAGGACCCTCCCACACCCAGTTGCTGTGGCACGCTCAACCCCCACCCCTCTACTTTGGGGGAAAATATGGTGCAAGTTTGAGTTCCTGCACGTTTTCCCTAAGAAGAATGCCCTGGGTGACACTACCAATTAGCACTGTGGCAGGCTGGGGGGGCGATAGAATGACAACGTGAGAGGTGCGTAATGCCCTACTGCCTGTTCTGCCGGGGGGGGGGGGGAAACCATGTTTCACCGCACCGGGTGACACCAACCCTAGTGACGCCACTGTCCCTAATTCGTCCCTGAAACGGAGAACATGGACGCACTGGACCACTGCTGTGAGTCACATCCATCGGAGATGTGAACCCAAGCCTTACTGTACATCTATGAACTTTGTTTTGTTAAATGGAATTATAACACCAAGGACATACTCTGTTCATTTTATAGCATCTTGTTTCAATTCTTAATCTTATTGTTTTATTTCCAGCTACCAAAACTTGTCCACATAGATAATATGTGTTTTGTGCTTACAAGCAAATATAATAATATTATGGGATTATTATTTTGTTACATAGTGTTTTTGGATCCCTGCTGCTATCAATATAACTCATGCTGTTTTAAAACAACTTTACATGCTGGAAGTTTTCATTTTCATTTTCTTCTACAGACTTAAGACATAACAAAATCAAATTTAATTCAGAGATTGTTGGAATTACTTTTTTATTTGAAACAATAGTGATTAGTACAATAAATTACTATGTTTATGCTTGCAGATATTAGCTGCAGAGATAGTAAACCTGTAATATTACTACAAGCTAAATAAAGGCAGGATATTGTTTTTAAAATAAGGTCCTGTTCAGATCACTAAATATGATCAATAAACATGTTTTCCTCAGTAGCTCAGTATTATAGTTAAAATGTAACCTAGGACCAGCAAAACCAGCGAAAACATTTTGTGACTGTGCCCTATCTCTCTCTAGATGACAATATGCTGTATGAAAAAAAAAAACACCTGGTGATCCATCTGTGAAGATCCTTGGTCAGGCACTTACTGTTTTTTAGGTGAGAACCCTGTTTCCTAATTGTGTTCCTGTATTTTCATCCTGTCACAAGGATTGCTGTCGGGGGGCCAACAAGTGGTAATTTCAATACACATAATGCAGGCAGAGCCGATCCTAGGGTCAGAGACACCTGGGTACAGAAATATTTCTATCGCCCCCTTTTGGGCATGGTCATCTTATTAACTCCTCCCCTTGACAAATGTTTCTATGAATGAATGAATGAAAAACGTATATAGCGTGGCACATGCGAACTGAATCGCCTCTGGGCGCTAGTTGTTCCTATCTCCTTTGGTATCAAAAGAGATGAGTCTTGATCTTTCTCCTGAATGCTAGGTGGTTCTCCTCCAACCGAATGCTGGTTGGTAAAGCGTTCCATAGTCTGGGACCTTGGACCACAAATCTTCTTTCTCCTTTGGACCTGTAGTTGGCTTTCGGCAATGACTCAAACACAAAGATGCTCCCCTAAGGAGTTTTCCTTACCCTGGGATCCTCTCACAATCTCTTAACAACAAAAAAAATACAGGAAGTGAAGCAGAGTATTTATATAGGAGTATAGGATTATAGGACCTAGATGGGGTCTCTCTAATGGACACAGAGAGATTCTCTGTTAGAGAGTCTGTTGGAAAGAGCCCCCACCATGCCCCATTAGAGAATACAATGGGGTCTAATAGATTGCGTCTATCTAGTGCCTACCTTCCACCCAGTTTGCAGCTACACACATCCCTGTAATAGATGCCGGAGTGCATTGATTGAGAACTTTTCTGCAGACTTTGATTGTATAGAAGGAACGAGAGGCAGGACCTGGTGGTGTCCAGGCAGTGATTAGATAGTAACATGCACAAGAGGTGGAAATGCAGGAAAACCAAAGGTTTGGACAGCAGCACTCCAAAAAAATGTCCTTTTATTGTAAAAACAAATCACAAAAATACATGCCACAGCAAAAAAAGAAATGAAAGCTGATGCGTTTCACACTTTAACTCAGTGCTTAATCATAGCAATAAAAGGACATTTTTTTGAAGTGCGGCTGTCCACACCTTCTTTCGTATTCCTGCATTATCATTTGCATTGCCAGCACCCGTGGTTTAGGATCCAGTGAGGAGGTTCATCTACTACACCTGAGCGGTTACTCCTTTCTTCACGAGAGGTGGGACCTGACTGTGGGAAACGGCTGTGATTGATTAGCAGCCATGAGCAGGGGCGTACCTAGAGTATTTGGCACCTATAGGGCAGATCCTATATCTGGCACCCCCCAACTTTAAAATGTAAAAGCGCCCACATTTTTTTTTTATGTTTTCTTTTTTTTTTTTTTTTTCAAATAGTTTTTATTGAAAGGGTTTTACACAAAAATACAACATAGCCAGGACTGGCAGTGAATACCACAGCGGTAGTTACAGATATCATACAAGAAATAATTATTGCAAACGTGATATAGTCATATATCAAACAGCCAACAGATTACAGCACAGCTGTGGGTTCATTCCAGAGCCTCAACCCATTACCGGGAGAAGGCAACCGCCATACTGACTACGAGGGAGTAGTAGAAAGAGAGAAGGAGAAGGGGTCAGATGTAAAAGAAAGAAAATGAAGAGTATAGTGAAAGAGAGAAAGAAAGAAAGAAAGAAGTAGGGAGGGGGGAAGGGTAGGAAGAGTAGGAAGATCCATGGTCCCATTCGTCAGTTGCAAAAAGACTCCCGGACATTACATATTACATGTAGCAATCAATGGGTAATTTTAGGTCCCACCAGCATACCACAATTTCCAAATAGACCAGTTGGCGTCCAATTTCGCTCTGACTCCACGTCTGCTTGCAAGGAGGGATTCATGTACGTAATTGGACTGAACCATTTTCCAGACCTCTGAGACATTTGGTGCTTTATCCTCCTTCCAGTGTTGGGCTATTAATGTCCGAGCTGCAAGGAGGATATGCGTAACCACCGTCCTAAAGTTGGGTGGGAAGAGATCTATACCCAAGTGTAATATCGCCAACCCAGGATTTGGTCGTGTAAGTATGCCCGTAAGTCTAGAAATATTTGAAAAGATTGAGGCCCAGAAACTTGTAAGGTGCTTGCAAGACCACAACATGTGCAACAGGTTCCCTACCATACCACAATTCCTCCAGCAGAGCGAGGAATAGTCCCCGCTGAATTTAGAAATTCTATAAGGGGTGAGATACCATCTCAAAGTTATCTTTTGGGATAGTTCCCAATGGTTCACACATGCCGAGGCCTTGAACAAGGCCCGGAATGCGCGCTTCCACTGGACTTCTGTATACGTTTCACCTAAGTCACTCTCCCATTTCAGAAATGGGGGGGATTTTGTAAATTGAAGCTTGTCTTGAAATAAGTTGTAGAAGAGAGCAATTCCCTTACAGGGGGCAGGAGTGGAGTTGTAGAAGTGCCAGACTTCCTTAGGGAGAAATACCTGATGTGTCTTCAAGGATCTTAAAAAATGAGCTATTCGGAGATAAGTAAAATGGTCAGTCAGGGACAGATCAAACTTATCACGTAGGGACTCAAAGGGAAGAAGAGCATTATCGTGAAATAGATCATTAACAAATTGGATCCCTCCATTTCGCCAATTAGTGAGAGAAATGTCAGGGATGACCCGAGTAAGAATATTAATAGGGATGGGGACCTCTGTGAGGGAGGAGGTAGGGCTGCTTCTGCAACGTAGGTCCCTCCAGGCCTGAACAGAGGCCCGCAGAGACAGGGGGAGACCCTGTAACCCAAATGGTTTCCAGGCATCAATGAGAAGAAAGTCCTTCAGATCATGAACTGGGCATAGGTCTTGCTCAATGTCCTTCCATACAGCACCAGAATTCGCGTCTATCCATGCCCGAAGCTGTGATAGGGTCGAGGCACGGAAATAGTCGCGTATATCGACCAATCCCATGCCCCCAGCCATCCTATGTTTAACTAGAAAGAGTTTTGAACATCTTGGTCTTGTTTTCTGCCAAATGAATTTAGAGAGTAATGTACTGAGTGCTTTAAGATAAAGGGATGGAATAGGGACTGGGAGGGTCCTGAAAACATACAATATCTGTGGTAAGAGTAGCATTTTAAAGGCGGCTAAGCGGCCAGACCAGGTGAGTTCAACCTTAGTTAATCTAACAACTTCACCCGAAATCTTGTTGATCAAAGGAGTGTAATTGGCTTCTACTAGTTGCGCGGGGTCTGCTGTTATTTTTAATCCTAGGTATGTGATAGAGGACCCACTCCAGGAGTAAGGAAATGTCTCCTGCAGTTGGGTCCGAAGAGCCATGGGTATTCCTAGGTCAAGGATAAAGGATTTTGTACAATTCACCTTGTAATAGGAAATGAGGCTAAATTCAGATAATGTGGAATGGGCGTGACCTAGGGAGGTGGAGGGCGAGGTCAGAAAGAGAATTATATCATCTGCGAAAAGGTTCACAGAGTGAGTCTTTTTAGATGTTTGGATTCCCTCGATACCTGGATGGGACCTTATCCTCTCCGCCAATGGCTCAATAAGCAAATTAAAAATGGAGGGTGAAAGAGGGCAACCTTGACGAGTGCCATTTGTAATTGAAAATGTGCTCGACAGTAGACCAGAGGTGTATACCTGGGCACACGGGGAGGAATACAGAGCTAAAATGGCCGAAAGGATCGGTCCCACAAACCCAAATTTCAGCAAGGTCTGCCTCATATATCCCCAATGAATCCTGTCAAACGCCTTCTCTGCATCCAATGACAGGAGCAAAGAAGGCGTCTGAAATGTCCTGGCATGTTGCACCACTCCCAACACCCTTCTAGTGGCATCAGATGCCTGTCTTCCAGTGGTAAAGCCCGATTGGTCAGGTCCTACAAGGGATGGGAGGATAGGTAGTAGTCTGTGGGCTATAAGCTTCGCATAAAGTTTGACGTCAGTATTAAGTAGCGATATTGGCCGGAAGTTGGCCGGTGTGACAGGATCCTTGCCCGGTTTAGGAATAGTGACCACATATGCTTTTAACATTTCGGAGGGAAACGAGGCAGAGTACATAGCATTCAAGAATACTTCCTTGAGGGTAGGGACTAAACTTTTTTGGAAGACTTGATAGTAATCATTAGGGAGGCCATCCGGTCCAGGGGATTTACCTAATGGAAGCTGCTTAATGATTCGTTCGATCTCAGACTCAGTGATGGGGGCGTTTAAAGCGTCCAATTGAGATTGGGAAAGAGAAGGGAGATTCACCTTATGTAAAAAATCCTGAATAGCACTATCTACAGGCTGTGGGGTGTTAGGGTCCAGATGGAGATTATATAGACTGGAGTAGTACTGTGCAAATGAGTCAGCGATCTCCTTAGGATTCACAATTTTATGTTTGTCCACCTTTTTATGTTTTCAAGAATACTGTATTTATTGCACAAATTTCTCGGTCCACTATCACAGCGCCCCTTGCACCCCCCCCCCCCCAACCCATCTCTCTAACCATAGTGACCCCTTTTACTCTTTACCTTCTCTGCACAGTCCTACCTTCAGCATATAAAGATAGTTAATACTATTAACAATGTGTTTTAGTATGAGACTGCACACATACTACAGGAGATGGTTAGAGACTCAGGACATGATACAAGAGATAGTCAGAAACTGCAGACACACTACAGGAGATGGTCAGAGACTGCAGACATGCTACAGGAGATTGTCAGAGACTGCGGACATGATACAAGAGATGGTCAGAGACTGTGGGCATGATACAGGAGATGGTCAGAGACTGCGGGCATGAAACAAAAGATGGTCAGAGACTGCGGGCATGATACAGGAGATGGTTAGAGACTGCAGACATGATACAAGCGATGATCAGAGACTGCGGGCATAATACAGGAGATGGTCAGAGACTGCGGGCATGAAACAAGGGATGGTCAGATACTTAGGACATGATACAAGAGATGGTCACAGACTGTGAAGAGATGGTAAGATATTGCTGTTGCAGGCTGCCTCTCACAAAACATCACTCTACAGGTAGACTTACGCTAGATTACTAGATTTCGATTCACAGGGAAGAGAACATCTGTAGAATAGTTCTGATTTAGAAGTGTTTTGTGTAAATATACATGTGTTATTTTCCTGACCCCAACCCAGACCATGTCCCAGATGTTGGTTACATGGTGGGCACAGCACTCCGCATTACATAGTGGGCACAGCAAATGACACCGTGGGCATAACACAATGCATGGTGGGCATGGTGGGCACATGACACGGTGGGCATGGCAAAGTATATTACATTATGGGCAGGGCACATTAAACAGAGGGCAGACCACTCTGCATTACACAGTGGGCACTGGACAGCACATCACATGACATGGTGCGCACACCACTCTGCTTTACATGGTGGGTATAGCACATTACACAGAGGGCACACCACTCCACATTGCATGGTCGTCACAGCACATTACAGACCACTCCACAATACATACATGGGCACTGTACAGCCCAGCACATGGTGGGCACAGAACATAAAGAATCCTTTATTTATAATAATGTTTTATTTAAGAAAAATTGAAAATTTGATTCAGCTTTCTAGATGACGTGTTTGCAATATGGGGGGGTGATTTAAACACATCATTAGTTCATGCATATATTAACTACCTCATACCCAAGTTTAATATGAATGTAAGTCAAGAAAAAAAAAAAATTTGGACACATGTATTAGGCCGCGTACACACGATCGAATATATCTGCTGAAACTGGTCCACAGACCGGTTTCAGCGGACAGATTCGATCGTGTGTACGGGCTAGCAGACAGGTTTCCAGCAGACAAAAGTTTTAAAGCATGCTTTAAAACTTGTCTGCTGGAAACCGGTCTGTCCGACATGTCCGCTGGTTAGTACGCCTAACCAGCGGACAAAAATCCCCCGCATGCATCGAATGGATTTGACACATGCGTGGAAGTATTTTACTTCCTGGTTTGGTTACGTGGCGACGTCAACGTCACCGCCACGTCACCGCGCTGTCTGTCCGCGGGGATTTTGGTTTGATCGTGTGTACACAGATCAAACCAAAATATCCCAGCAGACATGTCCGATGAGAACGGTCCGTCGGAACGTTTTCATCGGATAATTCTCCTCGTGCATACAGGGCCTAAGGATAGAAAATTTAGGTTCTCTAGTGATCTACAGTATCTCACAAAAGTGAGTACACCCCTCATATTTTTGTAAATATTTTATTATATCTTTTCATGTGACAACACTGAAGAAATGACACTTTGCTACAATATAAAGTTGTGAGTGTACAGCTTGTATAACAGTGTACATTTGCAGTCCCTTCAATACACAGCCATTAACCACTTCAGCCCCAGAAGGATTTTCCGATTTTCCCCCTTAATGACCAGGCCATTTTTTGTGATACAGCACTGCGTCACTTTAACTGACAATTGTGTGGCCATGCTACGCTGTACCCAAACAAAATTTATGTCCTTTTTCCCCCACAAATAGAGCTTTCTTTTGGTGGTATGTGATCACCTCTGTGCTTTCACTTTCATTTTAACAAACAATAACGAACGCACAGAATCTGAAATCCAAAAGATCCGACATAAAAAAATACTTTATTTTTGTTTTGTTACGACAACAGTTCGAAAAAGATAGAGGACTTTTTTTTACCAAAAATATGTAGAATTCATATCGGCCTAAACTGGGATTTTTTTTTTATTGGGATACTTGTTATAGCAAAAAGCAAATAGCAAAAAGTTAAAAATATTGGGCCAGATCCACATACAATTGCCCCGGTCTGGCTCTAAGTCGAATCCAGGAAGATTTCGGCCCGTAAGGTACGGCGGCGTAGTGTATTTCTCGCGGCGGAATTGAATTACGCAGGTAGGGGGCGTGAATCATTTAAATGAAGCGCGTCCCCGCGGCGATCGAACTGCGCATGCTCCGTTCAGAAATTTCCTGCCGTGCATTGCGCGAAATTACGTCGAAACGTCGTTTTTTTTGTAGTGTAAATTAGGTACATTCCTATTCACGGACGACTTACGCAAAAAAAATAACAAATTGAAATTTCCACGCGGGAATGACGGCTATATTTAACATGGCAAGTCTAACTATAGACCGGATAATAGCAGCTTTAACTATAAGAGAATGCGCCGGCCGTTCGTAACTTCGTGGATCGCCGTAAAAAGCTCATTTGCATACACGACACAGAAAATGACGCAAACTCCACCCAGCGGGCGCAGAAATATTGCAGCTTAGATTCGAAAGCCATACGAAGACGTAAGCCTGTCGGAACGAAGCCCGAACTCGTCGTATCATGGTTTGAGGATTCAAACGAATGATACGACACGGGTAATTTGAAAGTACGCCGGTGTATCAGGAGATACACCGGCGTACTAGCTCTGTGGATCTGGCCCATTGTGTTTTCTTTTCAAAATTGGCAGTATTTTTTTTGTTTATTTTGCAAAAAAAAAACGCAGAGATGATCAAATACCACCAAAAGAAAGTTCTATTTGTGGGATAAAAAGGACGTAAATTTTGTTTGGGAGCCATGTTGCACGACCGCGCAATTGTCTTTCAAAGTGTGACAGCGCTGAAAGCTGAAATTGGCCTGGGCAGGAAGGGGGTGAAAATGCCCAGTATTGAAGTGGTTAAATTTGGTGTTATCTCTCTCACTCTCTCATACTGGTCACTGGAAGTTCAACATAGCACCATATGGCAAAGAACTGTGAGGATCTGATAAAAGTAAAAGTAAAAAGATTGGCAAGACCCTGAAACTGAGCTGGAGCATGGTGGCCAAGACCATACAGTGGTTTAACAGGACAGGTTCCACTCAGAACAGGCCGCGCCATGGTCGACCAAAGAAGTTGAGTGCACGTGCTCAGCGACATATCCAAAGGTTGTCTTTGGGAAATAGATGCATTTTTGCTGCCAGCATTGCTGCAGAGATTGAAGGGGTGGGGGGTCAGCCTGTCAGTGCTCAGACCATATGCTGCACACTGCATCAAATTGGTCTGTATGGATGTCGTCCCAGAAGGAAACCTCTTCTAAAGATAATGCACAAGAAAGCCCACAGTTTGCTGAAGAAAAAACACTAAGACTAAGGGCATGGATTAATGGAACCATGTCCTGTGGTCTCATGAGACCAAGATAAAATGATTTGGTTCAGATTATGTAAAGCGTGTGTGGCGGCAACCAGGTGAGAAGTACAAAGACAAGTGTGTCTTGCCTACAGTCAAGCATGGTGGTGGGAGTGTCATGGTCTGGGGCTGCATGAGTGCTGTCGGCACTGGGGAGCTACAGTTCATTGAGGGAACCATGAGTGGCAACATGTACTGTGACATACTGAAGCAGAGCATGATCCCCTCCCTTCGGAGACTGGGCTGCAGGGCAGTATTCTAACATAACAAGCCCAAACACACCTCTAAAATGACCACTGCCTTGCTAAAGAAGCTGAGGGTGAAGGTGATGGACTGGCCAAGCATGTCTCCAGACCCAAACCCTATTGAGCATCTTGAGTCAGGAAGGCTGGCAACTCGGATGTTCTCAAATAAAAGTACTTTATTTTTTACATGGGTACACAGGTACAGGCTATATGCTGAAGCGTTTCAGCTATGGAACCTTCATTTTCCTGACTCAATATGTATGTATGTCTATGTGGTCTCTAAAATTGCCAGACACAAATATTCGATAAGGGATAAACTTCTAAAATTGCCATTGGCTAGACACTTTGTGGAAATGGGACATACAGCATTACAAGTTGGATATATGGTAATTTATGCAGTTCCCCAAAATAGACGAGGTGGAGATTTGGAATTAAATTTACAAAGTGGATAAATTGTCTTGATACATTACAACCTAGGGGGGGCCTGAACTCTGACTTTAATTTTCACGTATTTTTATACATTTTTGTATTGTTGGTTAACAAATATTGGGAGGATGTGTCTGAAGGATCATGTTTTTGGAATAAACTACTTTGTAAATAATAAATAAGGTTTATCTATGTATGTACATTGGTGTCTTTTAATATCTGTTGACATACAGTATACCTTGATTAGAAATTTACATATAGTATTTTAAACTTTAAATAGGTAACATATTTTTGTTACTGCTGATTTATTGTATATACTGTATGTCTATTTTTTTGTAATAGGTCAACAGAACACCAGAACACTATCTGTGGGATATTGGAGGGTGATCACACCTCGCTTAGTTGTCTCTCTAGGATTTAGGATGGAAGAATTAAAATGTCTTTCATTTGTTTAATTGCCTAATTGATACCTAATTTATTCCTGGTGTGACATGTATTAATTCTATATTCTGTTCCTACCTGAAGAAGGGTGCAAGCTTTATAGCCTGAAACCATTGTGTGGAACGATATGTAATCTGTCTATATGTGAATATTGTTCAATAAATGTTTAAGTGCAGCAACCCCTGAATTTGTAATCTATCTATCTATCTATCTATCTATCTATCTATCTATCTATCTATCTATCTATCTATCTATCTATCTATCTATCTATCTATCTATCTATCTATCTATCTATCTATCTATCTATCTATCTATCTAATCTATCGTAGAACAACTGTTAAGAGGAGACTGTGTGAATCGGCCTTTATGGTAGAACAACTGTTAAGAGGAGACTTGTTTGGGCTAAAGAACACAAGGAATGGACTTTAGACCAGTGGAAATCTGTGCTTTGGTCTGATGAGTCCAAATTTGAGATCTTTGGTTCCAACCACCGTGTCTTTGTGCGACACAGAAAAGGTGAACGGATGGACTCTACATGCCTGGTTCCCACCGTGAAGCATGAAGAAGGAGGTGTGATGGTGTGGGGGTGCTTTGCTGGTGACACTGTTGGGGATTTATTCAAAATTGAAGGCATACTGAACCAGCATGGCTATCACAGCATCTTGCAGTGGCATGCTATTCCATCCGGTTTGCGTTTAGTTGGACCATCATTTATTTTTTAACAGGACAATGACCCCAAACACACCTCCAGGCTGTGTAAGGGCTATTTGACCAAGAAGGAGAGTGATGGGGTGCTGCGCCAGATGGCCTGGCCTCCACAGCCACCGGACCTGAACCCAATCTAGATGGTTTGGGGTGAGTTGGACCGCAGAGTGAAGGCAAAAGGGCCAACAAGTGCTAAGCATCTCTGGGAACTCCTTCAAGACTTTTGGAAGACCATTTCAGGTGACTACCTCTTGGAGCACAACAAGAGAATGCCAAGAGTGTGCAAAGCAGTAATCAAAGCAAAAGGTGGCTACTTTGAAGAACCTAGAATATGACATGTTTTCAGTTGTTTCACACTTTTTTGTTATGTATATAATTCCACATGTGTTAATTCATAGTTTTGATGCCTTTAGTGTGAATCTACATTTTTCATAGTCATGAAAATAAAGAAAACTCTTTGAATGAGAAGGTGTGTCCAAACTTTTGGTCTGTACTATATATATATATATATATATATATATATATATATGAAAAAAAAAAAAAAAAAATATATATATATATATATATATATATATATATACACAGTATATATAAATATCTATACACACAAATCCTTATATATTATTACATCTGACTTGCAGATAAACTCTCATTCTGTGCCATTGCTTGGTCAATTCATATATAAAAAAGAAAAATGTTCTATAGAGTTTAGTCCATGTACAATTAGAAAAAGCTTGTTATATTATTATTATTATTATTATTATTATTATTATTATTATCATTCATACTACACAAGACACATAAACATGACTTTGCTTTTTCTAGCTAAATAAAAAAATGTGCTTGATTTGTAAGAATGTTTTAGCAGTGCACAAAATGTCTGTTAAACATAATTAGCATGAATTGTGGAACTATTTAAATTCATGGCATTGATACAAAATATTAGAAGCTGATCCAACCAATATCTGTAGGGAGAGCAAAAATGATGATCAGCTATAAGTTTTGCTAATGCATTTGGCTAAACTAACAAACATGAATCTGAATGTGAATGAAGGCTATCTTAAAGAAGCCATCTGTTTTGGCTCTATATAATTAATTACACTTGTTGTTTTACATTTTTCCTAATTGTGTTCAGTAATCCAATTTATGCACATATTTCTGTGGGCTTTATGTATGAAATAAAAGCCACAACTGGGAAAGTAAATGTAGAAAACATATACTACCAGTTTTCTGTTTACCATCTATCTATTTATCCGTCTATCCAAATAGTTAGCCTATCTATTAAAAAATAACAATATAGATAAAATAATACATGACTGTATAACTAAATCCAGAATGTATAATGATTTGCACACATGTGCATTTATGAATGCAGTTGTGTCTTATTTACCGATGTAGCACTATGCAAATGTGTTCCAACAATTTACAGTTTCATGCTTGAAATGTGTTATTTTCTGTGAGAAATTTGCATTATGTTGACCGTTAAATGTTTGAACATTTATAGTTTATATAAAATGGGTAAGGCCGCGTACACACGATCGAACATATCTGCTGAAACTGGTCCGCAGACCAGTTTCAGCAGACAGATTCGATCGTGTGTACGGCCTAGCAGACAGGTTTCCAGCGGACAAAAGTTTTAAAGCATGCTTTAAAACTTGTCCGCTGGAAACCTGTCCGTCGGACAGTACGACTAACGAGCGGACCGAAATCCCCCACATGCGTCGAATGGATTTGACGCATGCGTGGAAGCATTTTATTTCCTGGTTTGGTGACGTGGCGCCGTCAACGTCAACGTCACCGCCACGTCATCGCGTTCTCTGTCCGAGGGGATTTTTGTCCGATGGTGTGTACACACCACCGGACCAAAATCCTGCAGGAGACACGTCCGATGAAAACGGTCCGCGGACCGTTTTCATCAGACATGTCTCCTCGTGTGTACGGGCCTAACAGTTATGCCCTGTACACACGATCGGTTCGTCTGATGAAAACGATCGTCTGTGGGGAAATCCATTGGTCAAAAATCCATGCATGCTCAGAATCAAGTCGACGCATGCTCAGAAGCATTGAACTTCATTTTTCTCAGCACGTCATTGTGTTTTACGTCACTGCGTTGGATACAATGGTGTGTAGGCAAGACTGATGAAAGTCAGCTTCATCGGATATCTGATGAAAAAATTCATCGGTTTATTTTCATCAGACGAACCGATCGTGTGTACAGGGCATAAGAGTTTTTAACCTCCTTGGTATTCTTTTCTTCTATTTACTGTACTTAGAAGTAATGGTGGGCAAATATGCTTGGTTTTCATTCATGGCTGATTGCAAAATTAACAAACTGCAAGCTTTAATGGGAACTCCACTGAAATCCATGGAAGGTGCATCTTGAAAATCAAATCTGGCTATTTTAAAGGCTAATAGGCAAGGGATTGGTAATCAAAAGGCATAGGTAGCTGGGCACTACTAGGATAGATATATACTCAGGGCTTTTTTTCAGGGGGAACTTGGGGGAACTCAGTTCCACCACCTCTGGCTCAGACCCTTTGGTGTCTGCTCACCACAATCACTTGTAAACACAGAAGTCTGGTTTCTGTGTTTACAAGTGGCAGCTCTGCATTCTGTGTGTAAACCCCCTGAACTCTGCACTCTGTACAGTATGTAATGTAATCCTGGTATTTAATGCCCCTTTAAGACCCTTCTACTGTTTTTGAAATCTGAACGGGTCGTGGTTGAGTTCCTGCACCTATTTTCTGAGAAAAAAAGCTCTGTATATAATAATTCAAAAATACAATTAAAAAAATACCCTTTTAAGATAATTTTTAAGTTGTTTTAACAAATATAGAAATCACAATTCCTGTGAATAACATGATGCTTGGGGGATGCCCTAAACCTGTTGTAAAGTTGTGCAACTGTAGGATGTAATAAAAACAAAAGTCCCAAAACAAGAAAGTGTCAGATATGCTAGCCTTCTATTATAACAGCAGCAACCCACAACCCACGAATGACTCTGTACAGTTGTTCCTAGCTCTAGTACAACTCCCCAAGCTCTCCAATAACCAGTTGGAAAAGTTAAATTCCCCTTTTTCTGTTAGTGAAGTTTGCAAAATGTGTAAACTCCCTACACCCTGGCAAGTGCCCAGGCCCAGATGGGTTTACCAATGATTACTACAAGGAGTTTAAAGCTTAATTGTCTCCCCACATGGTGAATGTATTTCAAACCACAGCATTTAAAGAGTCTTTCCCTGTGGAGATGCTGAAAGCATATGTGGTTACTCTCCCTAAGTCTGGTAAGGACTAGGGGTGCAACGGATCGGCACCCCGGTCACCCCGTTTGGATCGGCACACCAAGGGATCCGCTGAGCGCTCCGGAGCCTCGGCCGTAGGAAAGTCCCCGATTTCGGCCTAGCTCCGGAGCGACAGCCATCTTGCTCCACCCCGTGTGATTGCCAGTGCACAGCATTACACTTCTCCCCAACTACAGACCCGGGACCACCATATGCAGGTATGTGGACACAGTGTCTTTGAGATCTGCACCTGCTGGTGGCTAAAAGACTCTTTGTACTGAGCGGAGGAGGGGGGACACCCGAGGAGGGGGGGACACCCGAGTCACCCGAGGAGAGGGGGACACCAGAGGAGTTAGACCGCGGTGACGCCAGAGTGGAGTGGAGGGGGGCACCTGTGACACCCAAGTGGAGTGGAGGGGGGCATCTGTGACGCCGGAGTGGAGGGGGCACCACAAGATTAGTATTTTTTCTTTTTTGATGATCCGAGGATCGATCCGATCTGTGACTCCTGATCCGAGGATCGATCCGATCCGTGAGTTTTTTGATCCGTTGCACCCCTAGTAAGGACCCAACAACCATAGCCAAAAGCCAAATTATTAGCAAAGAGACTCTTGGATATTCTTCCTTCTTTGGTCAAACCTGACCAGATGGGTTCCACAAAGGGTAGACAACCAGCCAATGCTACAAGGTGAATTATCATCAATTCTACATTACGCTGAGCAGACTTGCATGCCTTCTTTGCTGCCATCGAATGATGCAGAGAAGGCGTTTGATGGAGTTCATTGGTGATATATGTGACCAGTGTGGAAAAAAAATGATTTTAGTTGTGTGATGCTGTCATCTACAGTATATTAGCTCTTTATTATGGGACATCAACCCAGGTATACACATCTGGCCTATTGTCAAAAAAATTCACCATTTCAAAATGGTATATGATCAATGATGAAGAAAAAAATGACACGACACCTGGAGAACTCTGTTTCCTCAAACCAAAGATTACACATATTTCTCTACCATTCACCAAAAATACTCCAGAATTGACTACCTCTTTATATCCCAACCTGACCTTGCCCTTTTATAAGCTGCAACAATCGAACCCATGACAATATCAGACCATCACCCTATAACAGCAACGTTAACTTTCCCCGATAAAAAAACAGTAACCAAGACCTGGAGACTCAACCCCACAGTCCTCACAGACCCTATAGATGTTCTAGAATTAAAAGAGAAACTGTTAGATTATTTCACAAGAAACGAAAACGATGAAACCTCCCTGATGACTCAATGGGAAGCACATAAATGTGTTATCAGGGCTAAATTCATCAACAAGCTAGCTAGAATAAAAAAAGAACGCCAATCGAAAATTAAATCCCTGGTAGACCGGATTCACAAATTAGAGACAACGCACAAAAAAAACATTGCAACATCAACTTTTGATGAACTAACCAAAACCAGAGCACTTTTGACGGAAGAATTAAATCTGAAAACAAAAAGACAATACATTTTGAGACACAAGATATACTATGAACAAGGAAACAAGAGCGGAAAACTATTGGCCAGAGCAGTACAGAACAAAAAAATAGCCTCAACCGTACATCAAATTAGAGACAACCAAGGGAAAATTCATTCCACTAATGAGGAGATAGCCAAACAATTTGAAGCATATTATCATTCGCTATACAACCTTCCATCGAATCCAAAATGTCCCCAGAACTCAGATAAAAGATCTAAGCTTATTCAGGACTTCTTAAAAAAATATAGCCCACCCAAACTATCTAATGATAAAGCACAAGAACTAGAAGCCCCTATTTCAGGGACGGAACTTTACAAGGCAATCAAAGAAATGAAACTAGGAAAGGCGCCTGGTCCAGATGGCTTACCCTTGCAATATTATAAGACGTTCATCGACATCCTTAAACCGAGATTCCTTAAAACCTTTCAAACTCTAAATTCTGACCATCAACCTCCCAAACAACTACTAGAAGCCCACATCACAGTACTACCCAAAGAAGGCAAAGATACAACACAAGTCACGAACTACAGACCCATGTCACTAATTAACGTGGATGTCAAGATCTACGCCAAAATGTTAGCCAATAGAATGTTACCCTTACTTAATAACTTCATAAATCCAGACCAAGTAGGATTTATCCCTGGTAGGGAGGGACGGGATAATACAATCAAAGCATTAAATCTCAGTCATTGGTTAATTTCCAATAAGAAACAAGGCTTTTTCCTGTCCCTCGACGCCGAGAAGGCGTTCGATAGAGTGGCTTGGGATTTTATGGAGGCAGTTTTAGAACACATAGGCATTCTACCCCGAATGAGAACTTATATCAAAGCACTATACATAAACCCAACCGCGAGAGTAAGAGTAAATGGCCACCTATCGAACGCCTTCATACTACGTAATGGTACTAGACAGGGATGCCCCCTATCCCCACTGCTCTTTGTCCTCACCTTGGAGCCCCTTCTAAATAGAATCAGAGCCAATCAAAACATAAAAGGAATCGAGATCCAAAAAAAGACTTACAAAATAGCCGCCTTTGCGGATGATATGCTACTTTTTCTGTCGGAATCCCATATATCCATTCCCAACCTTTTAAAAGACCTAGAAAATTTTAACTCACTCTCTAACTTAAAGATTAATCACTCAAAATCAAATGCCCTCAACATTACACTACCGGCAAAGGCCGTAGATCTATGTAAAAGAAATTTCCCGTTCACGTGGGCCACACAAAGCATAACCTATCTAGGAATTGAAATTCCTTCCAACCTGAAAGACCTCTTTAAACTAAACTTTGCACCAATGCTAAAAGAAACTCACGAAGATCTAAAGAGATGGAATTCTCTAAACATATCCTGGTTTGGTAGAGCTTCTCTAATCAAAATGACAATTTTGCCTAGATACTTATATGTTATGCAAACAATACCCATTTCCTTGCCCGCTTCCTTCTTTGCATCCTTCCGAAAGGCCTGCTCCGCATTCATCTGGAGGGGGAATCCCCCTAGGATCAAACTCTCTAGACTATGCCTACCAAAGAACAAGGGGGGAATAGCACTACCTGATCTAAAAAAATATCACCAAGCAATACTCCTGACACGGATTGTGGACTGGAACATACATCTAACAGTCAAAGATTGGGTTTCACTGGAACACAGACAATGCACCCAAGATCTTTGCACTCTACCTTGGATTCACCCCAAATACCATTCAAGGGGGGCCCTTTCACATCCCCTTATAGGTCCCACCTTAAAAGTCTTCCGCAACACCTTTAAACCCACTAACGCAACACCCTGGCTCAGCCCTTTAACAACACTACGAAATAACCCAGATTTTCCTCCAGGTCTGGAGAAAAACTTTCTAACTCACCATTGGCCACACGAGAAAATGTTGTCTAGGGAAGACTTGAACAATGACATTAAACCTTTTCAAATCCCACACTGGCAATACATTAAAATAAAACACTACTTGACCAACACCAAGACTGCTCATGAATGGACAAAACCACTTTCTAAACTAGAAAATCTTTGCACAAAAGTAACCCCACAAAGACATACCATATCAGTCCTATACAATTCATTGTTTGAGGATAAAACAGACTTCTCCAGCTCCTCATGCCAAAAGTGGGAGAGAGATATAGAAACATCTCTAACGGAGGAGAACTGGGAAAAAATTTACACATATGCACATAAAGGGTCTCAAAATGTGGCCACACAAGAGTGCAGTTTCAAAATAATTACTAGATGGTATAGAACTCCCTCTACTATCCACAAATTTTCTCCCCAAAGCACTGACAGATGCTGGCGATGTAAACAAGAGGAGGGAACGATGCTCCATATATGGTGGTCCTGCCCCCTAATTAACAAATTCTGGAAGGTAGTTCACGAAACCATTACAGCAATTACATCTGAAACACTTGAATTCAACCCAGCACAATACCTTCTTCACTTCAACTCCCTTCCGAGAAAGCGCTACTTAAAATCATTACCAATGATCATGGTCAATGCAGCAAGACAATGCGTCCCTTCCCATTGGTGCACGAATATTACACCTTCTAAAACAGAATGGTTTAGGAGAATTAACAATGTCGAAAAGATAGAAGAACTCATTAGCATATCCCAAGAGAAAATAATGTCATTCGCAGCAACCTGGCGTGATTGGATGAGTTTCAAAGAGTCTCTGGAGTATACGACGCATATGCAGTAGGAAATAGAGATACACCCAATGAGGTTTTCTACCTATACTAGAAAAATAGAATAAAAAGTAAAAATTAAAAGCTGAATTATCCCCCCCCCCTTTTTTGTTTTCCCCTCTCTCTCTCTCCCCTCCTCCTTTTCCTTCCCTAGCCCCTATCCCTCCACTACCCCTTACGCTCCTGTCATTGAACCTTACTCCATTAGGGTCTCAATAGTCTCATATACCCATGCACAATTTTACATATAACCTTGCATTCCAAAATGTGTAAAGAAACAGTAAAACATTTACTACCACTTTGCATCCATTCAAAGCGCTCTAGCTTCTTATATATCATTCAATCTTTCCACCACAGTTGTTCAGAACTCACTGTAACTTTCTCTGTCTCCAGGCTCTGATGTTTATTCATCATGAATGCAATCTTATCTTACCAATCCTCCTTTTACAGAGCAAAATGTATTTCTGGAGAGTCTTTCTATTCCTTGCTGTGTCCCGGGGTGTCTGACTGGCCAAGCACCTCCTGGGTTTCCTCCATGTGCTCTCTGAGAGCTCTCCTCTGCACAGCTGTCTTCAGTTCCTGGTGCACAGAACAATTTACTTGTCACAGGGTAATCTCCAGAGTTCCCCTGCACCCATAGGAAAGAAGAAAAGAAGCACCCTGCTTCTTGTGCATTATGTTAAAGTAGACAATAAATGTATTTTAGAATCGCACTCACATTTAAAAAAAAAAAGAAGATGATATAGGAACATCACAGGATTTACTGCATATACGCTCAAAATGCTCCTCCTAGTGGACAGTTTAATTTTTCTTGTTAGGTCATGTGATTGCTGTTCCTATTTTCACCACAGACAGCCCAGAGTGGGTGGAGCTAAGCCACAACACATCACATGTCCAATGTAGTTGCTTTAGCTATTACAATCCTTTCCCTTCCATATCATTCAGAGCAGAGTGAAGTGTCAGTTAATCATCATACCTTTCTAGTAGGTGGAGCACATTGTCAGGGCTGGCAGCCCTTCCTTCTCTGAGCTGGCCACTCAGCTGTCAGTTAATTGTCAGCTCCTATCGCTCCACAGTGACTCACCTGTTGATGATTTCCTGCTTGTCAGTCCTGCTTATTTAAGCCGTCCAGCCCAGATAATCTCTGCCTTTGCCTGGTCAACATCACAACATTCCTGTTAAAGACTTGCTTGGCTGACGTTCCTTCTGGCTCCAGATCCTGTTTGCTCTTCTACTACATTGATTCCCGGCTTCCTGACTTGTCTAACTATCTGTTACGGTTACCGAACGTTGTCTATGTTTTGACTACGTTTGTTCTGTTTACCTTTTTTTATTATTATTAAACAAGTGTGATTTAACTGTACTTCTGTCGCAGTCTGGTTTATGGTTTCCGACAGACATCCTACACTGACAGTGCACTCCACTCTGCATAGCCTCCAAGGAAGGGCATGTAATAACTAAAGTGACATCACATGACATCTGAAATTCTATGGTTTAGCTCTGCCCCAAACCAGAACATGTTGTGGTGATAAGAACAGGCATCATGTGTCCTAGTAAGTAAGCCATGTATAGTAAACCCAACTTTCTTACTTAGCTAAAAAAAGAAGCATGCACACTGTGTTAGCAACACTGTAGAGAGGATCTATGAGCATGCAGATCATTGCCACCAGGAAGGAGGAAGCCCTAAGTACTGCATAATAGCTAGGTCATTTGAGGAAAGATTCATAGAAAGTATAGGGTAGAGGTCAGAATCACTTAAACATTTTATTTGGTCTATGAAGGGGCTCATTTGCTGTATATACTATTTCTAGCGCATATTTTATCTACTTATGTGATTTACTGAATTTCAAAATACTTTTTTTGGTACATTGATTTTAATACCCCCTAATTTGTGTTTGTCATGGACAATAAGTGCTAGCAGGCAGTATTTATGGATAAAATCAACTGCCCACAAGGTGGAGGATTGTGAGGATATATAATACTAGTTTTTTCAAATGCAATTCTGGAATAAATTTGTTGTTTGAATGTAACAAACCCTACAAGGGTAGGACATATGTTTCCTTCTTTCCTATGTGTGCAGGAGAACTCTGGAAATTACCCTGTAATCAGTGAATTGTGCTGCGGAAACCCATAAGGTACATCGGAACACAGCACGGAGCAGACAGAATCAGCACAATACCAGGAATGCATTTTTTACTTAGATTTCACTCAAACATTGGAACAATCTAACTACATTGTACAGTAAGTACTTTAAACCTGGAGACACTGGGGGTTAGAAACTAATAAGCTTCCAGGTGTTCTTGTCAAAGCTTGAGGCTGGGTTCACACTGATACAACACGACAGTCATTCGACTTTCATCCAACTTTGCTCTGTGACATCAGTCCTACATCGGTCCTACATTGGCCCTACACCCATCCAACTTGAATGAACAGGATATTACTTTCATCTGACTTTGTGATAGTCTGACTTGTCCTTTGACCAATCAAAACAATCCCTATGTGACATAGATTCCTTTAACTGCTGCTGTAATCACTAGTGTTGCCCACGAATATTCGCATTGCGAATATTCGCTACGAATATTGCATATTTGAGTATTCGCGAATAACTCAAATATTGCGGCGAATATTCGCTATGGCGAATATTCATATTTTTTCAAATTTATTTTTAAAACAGATCACATCCTAGTGATCTCCATTGACGTCTAAAAGCATTGCTGGTATGATTAGAGAGAGACCCTGGACCGAGTAGCTGATGCGATTCTTTTGTTTTACCGAAAATTCGCAATGCGAATTTTCGGCAACATAAAAGAATCGCATCAGCTACTCGGCCCTTCTTTTGCATCAGAGCCAATCAGAATAACTTGAATATTCGGCAAAAGGAATATTGCGCGATATTCCTTTTGCCGAATATTCGAGTTATTCTGATTGACTCTGATGCAAAAGAAGGGCGGAGAAGATAATCGCGCAATATTCCTTTTGCCGAATATTCGAGTTATTCCGATTGGCTCTGATGCGCCCTTCTTTTGCATCAGAGCCAATCAGAATAACTCGAATATTGGGCAAACGGAATATTGCGCGATTATCTTCTCCGCCCTTCTTTTGCATCAGAGCCAATCAGAATAACTCGAATATTCGGCAAAAGGAATATTGCGCGATATTCCTTTTGCCGGATATTCAAGTTATTCTGATTGGCTCTGATGCAAAAGAAGGGCGGAGAAGATAATCGCGCAATATTCCTTTTGCCGAATATTCGAGTTATTCTGATTGGCTCTGATGCGCCCTTCTTTTGCATCAGAGCCAATCAGAATAACTTGAATATTCGGCAAACGGAATATTGCGCGATTATCTTCTCCGCCCTTCTTTTGCATCAGAGCCAATCAGAATAACTCGAATATTCGGCAAAAGGAATATTGCGCGATATTCCTTTTGCCAAATATTCGAGTTATTCTGATTGGCTCTGATGCAAAAGAAGGGCAGAGAAGATAATCGCGCAATAGGAATATTGTGCGATTATCTTCTCCGCCCTTCTTTTGCCCCCTTATTCTCTTTTCTTTTAAGTAGAGTTAGTGTAGAGTTAGTGTTTAGTGCATATTAGTTTAGTAATACAGGAAATGATCTCCGTTTATGAGAATTTCGAAATCATTTTTGCATTAGCGAAATTTTGCAAAAATGTTTTGGGATAAAATATCACGAATATTCGATATTAGCGAATATTCGCGAATATTCTTCTATATATTCGCGCAATATCGCGAAATCGAATATGGCGTATTCCGCTCAACACTAGTAATCACCATGTCAGATGTCAAATGTCAGATGGTTAGGACAAGGATCCTACTTTGACCCGAAAACAGTGATAGTCAATGGGCTAATGTAGGATCAAAGTCGGACCAAAGTAGTGCAGGGAGCATTTATAGTCTGGTTTCACACTGGTACAACAAATGCTCTGACATTGGGAGCTCATGTCGCATGACGTGTGAAAATCCTTTGGTAAGAAGACTACAATACCATTATTTGGGTGTTTCACTGGTGGAAGAAGATCCCTCTTTTCACAAATTCAACTTTTGTGCACTATTGTGAATTTCACTATAAGGACTTTTTGCCTCCTTGGCTCATCGTTTTCACTTATCAATATGGAACTTTTTTCACTATTTATTTTCTTATTATTTTGCATCACTGGCTTTGATTACATTTATACTTGTGTTCACATATCAGGTTTATCACGGTTCATATACTTAACGCTGTACCTTGCTATATACACAGGGTAACAGGATCGGGTTCACAGGTACACAGGGTAACAGGATCAGGTTCACAGGTACACAAGGTAACAGGATCAGGTTCACAGGTACACAGGGTAACAGGATCAAGTTATCATGTACTGTACACAGGGTAACAGGATCAGGTTCTTAGGTACACAGGGTAACAGGATCAGGTTCTTTGGTTAGCAGGTACAGATCAGGGCGCAAGGAAGATACCAAGGCAAGTGTGTGAATGCTCCCCGGGTATTAATACACACACCTGCAATTAGCCTCAGGTGACACCTGATCGCAGGAGGTGGTGTCTGCTCCACACTGCGGGGAGACACTCACTGGTGGACATTGGTACTGTGGCCCAAGGATCTAACAGTGCCATCAGCAGGTGAAACCATTCATGACAGCTCCAGACTGTTAGGAGACACCCACTGGTGGACACCAGTACTGCGAACCACAGGACCAACAGCGCAATCAACAGGTGAAAACTTTCCTGACAGTTACTGCCTGATTTCATTGATTAAATATGGTTTTGGCCATATTTAGTCGATGATATTACCCAATATGTCTTGTGGCTCATTTACAATTTGAAACAAGGCAGCAGACAGCTAGATACTTGGTTGCTAGGATTCTGGCAGCTGCCTGATTCCTAGCAACCAAGGATGCTGGAAGGCTTCTTGCTTCTTAGTATCCAATGACTCCTGTGGCCTGCACAAGAGAACATCATTTTAGTCCACCACTAAATGAAAGACTTCATACTGCAGGAGATTTGGGTGAGCAGACTTGTCCAAATCTGGTTCTCCTGTTCCATGAACCTTGAATAGCAAGAGTTTGGGGGAAGCCGTGCACTGCCCAAGACTTGAATCTCATCACTACTTGGAAGGAGAAGAAAGGTCAGATACAGCGGGTGGAAGTTGCATAAAAGATTTTTGTTTATGTCTGGCATATATGTGGCAAATTGTGAACTAAACAAAACGTAAAGGGGGAATTTATAAAGGTTGTCATAGACACTCTGTAGAGTCAGGGCCAGACTGGGAATAAAAACCAGCCTTGGAAATAACTTCATACCAGCCCCAGTGGCGTAGCGTGGGTTATCAGGACCCAAGGCAAGGCAAGTAATTTGCACCCCTAACCCATGGACATGTAAGGCTGCGTACACACGATCAAATCTGTCTGCTGGAAACGGTCGGCCAGACCGTTTCAACAGACAGATTCGATCGAGTGTACGGGCTAACAAACAGATTTGGCCAGCCGACAGATTTCAAAGCATGCTTTGAAATCTGTCGGCTGGGAACCCGTCGGACCGATATGTCTGCTGGTTAGTACGCTAACCAGCAGACATAACTGCTCGCACATGCGTCGAATGGATTTGACGCATGCGCGCAAGTGTTTTACTTCCTGGTGCAGTGACGTGGCGGCGTCAACGTCACAGCTACGTCACCGACATATCAGCGCGATGTCTGCCGGCGGGGATTTTGGTTTGATCGTGTGTACACGATCAAACCAATACATCCCAGCAGACAGATCTGTTCAAATCGGTCTGTCCGATTTGATCAGATGTATTTGCTCGTGTGTACGGGGCCTAACACTCCCTGAAAATAGCAGAGGTGTCATTAGCCAGTAATTTTAAACTGTGCTTACCATACAGTAGGACGTGCGCCCCCCTAATAAGATTGGTCAAATGCGCTTTGTTTACAATACACAAAACAGGAGATCCTGATCACTGCAACATCCTCCCCTGTGTTAGGGTAAATGGCACCATAGAAATGGATGAATGGATACAGCCCACCCTCAAATCACCAGGCATGAAGTTAAAAAGTAGCCAACATAGCAAAATACTGTTTAGGCTAATTTATTTTAAATAGTATATGAAAAAGGGGGAGTTTTTTTTTGGACTTTAAATGAGGTAATGGGTTAATTACCTAAATCTGGAATACGTTTAAATATTTTATTGCTTTCACATAATGCACCGTACATGACTATATTGCACTATTGAAGAAAATAGATAAACATATGTAATTCACAGATTGGTTAGGGGAAAGCTTCATATAGGCAGTAACCCAAATGTATACAAATAAAAAGGTACAACAAACTGTACTGCAGTAATTAAAACATGGCATAAGCAGCTCATATGAAGAAAAGGTACTTTGTGTAGTACTTCTGTAAATATACATTGATGCATGAGGTAGATAGCTCTACGCCTTTCGTGACTATTGGTTGCTCGTCAGGAGCAGGCATGCATTGCATTTACTATCTGTAATGACATAAGCACATAACTGGTTATACCAGGGCATTCAACATTTTGGGGGCCAAGAACATATCAAGGTCCCAGATGGTACTCATAAGGTGGCCAAATGCGGCTGGCACTGGGGTGAAGCTCCTGATGGTCCCCGTGGGTTGGGGCAGCCCCTGGCGGGGGCTGTGGATGGAAACTGAGGGACACAGGGCCCCCAAACAGGACGCACCAAGGTGGCACAAGCACGAGGCAGGATGTGATGTATGTACTGGGATCAGTGAATGTTGATGGCTGTAAGGGGAGAGATGGGAAAAAGAAAAGGTTTATGTATAGGAAAGATCTGAGGGTGTGGAAAAGAGAAGGAGAAAAAGGAGAAAAGGAAAAAAAAGAGAGGACATGGAGCTAGGACTAGTAGAGAGAGAATATTAAAGTGGGGTGAAAGTACAAGGTATAAAGAGGTAATGGGTTAATTACCTCCATCCCTCGTATTTGTATATAGAGAAAGGAACAGGCGGGACTTTAAATGAAGCATGTGCAGGAAAAGGCTTGCAATAAGTTGGGGGAAATAAATAATGATAATAAATCTGGAATACGTTTAAATATTTTATTACTTTCACATAATGCACCGTACATGACTATATTGCACTATTTTAGAAAATAGATAAACATATGTAATTCACAGATTGGTTGGGGGAAAGGTGACTGAAAAGGAGAAAAAGGAGAAAAGGAAAAAAAAGAGAGGACATGGAGCTAGGACTAGTAGAGAGAGAATATTAAAGTGGGGTGAAAGTACAAGGTATGTATTTTAAAATAGAAGAAGTGAACACTTACATGAAAGCTTTAAAATAGGCGTGTAGGTATAACTGATCATTAATCCAGGAAGAAAAATGTCCGACATTGATCGCACATGTATGGTAGTGTGCGTAAAGCTTTCATGTGAGTGTTCACTTCCTGAGTTCATCCCCCAAAATAAAAATATGAAAATTGAAAAAATCTCATGAAAATAATGCAATACCCCAAAGGGGAAAGGGTGAAGAACAAAGAGGTGTGCAGTCTTGGGGATAGAGAGGAAATCACAGGGATAGTTACCTGGTGACATTGCACAGAGACATTCTCTGTGCAATGTGTAAACAAGACTCCAAGTGGGAGTATAAGTAACACCCGAAACTCCCTGGTCTCCTCCCATACATAATCATGGATAAAAAGCCAACACCCATTGTTGCCTGGAAAAGTGTAGTGGATAAAAATATGAAAGGAACCATATACCACAAAAGAGAAAAGAGAATAAAAAGGTAAAAAAAAAAACACATGAAGATCATGCAGTTTTCCAAAGAGGAAAAGGGCGAGGAAAAACAAAAATGTGTGTAATAATGACGATAAAGAGGAAATCGCAAGGATAGTTACCCAGTGACATGTCACAGAGATTTGCTCTGACACATGTGCATGTGTGAGGAAAAAGCCAGAGTGTAAACAAGACTCCCAAGGGGGTAAAAGTAACGCCCTACACTCCTCGGGCTCCTCCAAGCATCATGACATCTAAGTATAGAAGATCAAGGAGAGATGGCTTCAGGGCCGATCAAGGCTGGGGTGCAGTGGGTGAGCAGCACCAAAGTGTTTGCAGCTGACTCAGAGGGAGAGGCGCCATCAGGGGGGACAGCCCAGGCTGCTTTGGCTTCTGTACGAGGCAACTTTCTAGGTCTGAAGACTGGAGAAGAGGTGTCACCTGTCCGGCTTTTGAATGATGTGTTCGGGTTTACATCTGCCCCAGACCAGGACACATCATTCACACAGACTGCACTGAGAGTGACATGTCTCCCCTCTCCCTGACAGCAGCCTGGTACAGCAGAGAAGAGCAGAGTGTCAGTGTATCATAGCTCCTCCCCTCCTTCTCCATTCTGTACACCAGGAGGAGGAGGAGGAGAAGGAGGGGGAGGAGGGGGAACAGGCATGGTGCTGATATCAGGTCTGTAGAAAGTTTTTTTTTATGCTCTGTAGATGGAGGAGGGAGGGGAAGAGATCAGCTGAAAAGGAGAGCAAGGTAGAAAATATTTGGAGTGATCGAGGGGTTAGGAGGGGGAAGGCAATGCTAGAAGTTTGGATTAGATTTGAAATCTAACAACTCCCCCTAGAACTATCTTTCTTCCTTGCAAAAGCACCCTCCCACACACACACATATCCTACCCCACCTAGTCTTCTCCCTTGCACTGGCCCTCTTCTCTTACAAAGCACCCCCCCCAGCACATATTTGACCCCCCAAGCGCCCCCAGCACACATGGGCACAGGCTGCATATGATGTGCACAGAGGCTGTATGATTGGCACAGAGGCTTCATATGATGGGCACAGTGGCTGTATGATGGGCACAGTGGCTGTATGATAGGCACAGAGGCTTCATATGATGGGCACAGGCTGCTTATGATGGGCACAGAGGCTGTATGATAGGCACAGAGGCTTCATATGATGGGCACAGTGGCTGTATGATAGGTACAGAGGCTTCATATAATGGGAACAGGCTGCTTATGATGTGCACATAGACTGTATGATAGGCACAGAGGCTGCATATGATGGGCACAGTGGCTGCATATAATGGGCACAGAGGCTTCATATGATGGGCACAGGCTTCTTATGATGGGCACAGAGGCTGTATGATAGGCACAGAGGCTGCATATGATGGGCACAGTGGCTGTATGATGGGCACAGAGGCTGCATATGATGGGGCGCAGACGCTGTATGATTGGCACAGAGGCTTCATATGATGGGCACAGGCTGCTTATGATGGGCACAGAGGCTGTATGATGGTCACAGAGGCTTCATATGATGGGCACAGTGGCTGTATGATGGGCACAGAGGCTGCGTATGATGGGCACAGAGGCTGTATGATGGGCACAGGTTGCATATGATGGGCACAGTGGCTGCATTTTATGGGCTCAGTGGCTGCATTTTATGGGGCACAATGAGGCTGCAATTTTTTTTTTTTTTGGGGGGGGTGAAATTCCATACCAATGTGTGCCACTCTAGGCTCTGTCCTCCTTATTTCTATTTCATGTGTCCCTGCGTTCTGCTCGCTCAGCCAGAGACAGAACATGGAGCACAGGGACACAGGAAATAGAAATTAGGAGGACAAAGCCACACACTGACGTCTGGGCAAATGGGGTCATGTGCGGCGTTAGAGTTTCTCCTGCAGTCCCGTCTCCAATTCATTGTAAGCTGCTGCTGTCTTCTCCTCCAGACCAAATCTGTTTCCCCATTGTGGCAGCCAGTCTGGCAGTGTGATAGAGGCCGCAGACTAGATGGGGGAAAAAAAAAGAGGTGGTCAGCATAGGAATACTGTAGGTAGGTCAGTGTAGTGGTCAGTGTACGAATCAGGTAAGTAAGTGTTGTGGTCAGTAGAGAAATCAGGTATGTCAGTGTAGGAATACTGTAGGTAGGTCAGTGAAGTGGTCAGTGTAGGAATCAGATAGGTCACTGCAAGGGTCAGTGTAGGAGTCAGGTAGGTCAGAGTAGTGGACAGGTAGGTCAGTGACTCAGTGTAGTGGTCAGTATAGGAATCAGGTAGGTTAGTGTAGGAGTCAGATAGGTCAGTGTAATGGTCAGTATAGGAATCAGGTTAGTTTAGTGGTCAGTATAGGAATCAGGTAGATCAGTGTAGTGGACAGGTAGGTCAGTGACTCTGTGTAGTGGTCAGTGGAGGAATCAGGTAGGCTTGTGTAGTGGTCAGTGTAGGAATCAGGCTGGTCAGTACTGTTGTAGCAAGGGACTCTGAGAGTGCTAAAATCCACAGGTTTGAGAGCGCAAGTTACGTGCCTTGGCCCGGGCATTGACAACCCACGCTACGCCACTGGTCATTGCATCAGAAAGAAAAGGCTTTCCACACAGCAGAAGACCAGAGGAGCAAGATACAGCCCTGAGTAGAGAAAGTCTTTACAGTGTGTATGGGTATGTGGCTCAGCTGTTTCTTCTAGAGCAGTGATATCCAAACTGTGGCCCTTTGCTTGTTTTTTTTCCGGCCCTTGAGCATTTTTTCTCCCACTATTAACCACTTGCTTACTGGGCACATGCGACTAGTCACATTCATCAACACATTACATTAAAACTGTGCTTAACCACTTGCTTACTGGGCACATATACCCCCTTCGTGCCCAGGCGAAATTTCAGCTTCCGGCACTGCTTTGCTTTAACTGACATTTGCGCGGTCTTACGACATGGCTCCCAAACAAAATTGATGTCCTTTTTTCCCCACAAATAGAGCTTTATTTTGGTGGTATTTGTTCGCCTGTGCGGCTTTTATTTTTTGCGCTATAAGCAAAATAAGAGCGACAATTTAAAAAAATATATTTTTTTTTTTACTTGTTGCTATAATAAATATCCCAATTTTTTATTTTTTTTAAAACTATTTTTTTTTCTCACTTAAGGCCGATACATATTCTTCTACGTATTTTTGTAAAAAATAACTAAAAATATCGCAATAAGCGACTGCTTTGCGCAAAAGTTATAGCGCCTACAAAATAGGGGAACAGAATTATGATTTTTACAATTTTTTTTTACTAGTAATGGTGGCGATTTGCGATTTTTATTGGGACTGCGACATTACGGCAGACACATCGGACACTTTTGACACATTTTTGGGACCATTCACATTTATACAGCGACCAGTGCTATAAATATGCACTAATTACTGTATAAATGTGACTGGCATTGAAGGGGTTAACACTAGGCGTTGAGGAAGGGGTTAAATGTATTCCCTGGGTGTGTTCTAACTGTGTGGGGGAGGGGGACTGACTGGGGGAGGTGACCGATGATGTGTCCCTATGTACAAGGGAAACAGCATCTGTCTCCTCTCCCTGACAGGACGTGGAGCTCTGTGTTTACACACAGAGCTCCACGTCCCTGCTCTGTCACCGCCGATCGTGTGTACCTGAGGGACACCACGGCCGCTGGGTACACACATCGAATCCTCAGCGATGCAACGGCACTGTTTTTCCCCACTGCGCGCCACCCAGTGGGCGCGCAGGGAATTACAATAACATGACGTCCAAAGACGTGATCCCGGCACTTCAGGTCCGCGCTGTTGACGTCTTTTGTCTATAGCGCGGATCTGAAGTGGTTAACAATAGTGGGGCATAGTTCCTGTTACTAACACAGACAATGGGGCACTAGTCCGTTTACTGATACCCACAGATGGGGCACTATTTCTCCCATTGATACAAAAGGTAGGAAACTATTTCTCCCAATTATGGGACACTATTCCTCCCCATGATACCAATGATGAGACACTATTCCTCCCAATGACACCAATGATGGGACACTATTCCCCCTATTGACACCAATGATGGGACAGTGTTCCTCCCACTGTTAACAATAATGGGGCACTATTCTTCCCACTGACACCAATGATGGGGCACTGTTCCTCCCATTGATGCCAAAGATGGGGCACTATTACTGTACACCACCACAGTGACACTGTCAGACTGATGTTCTTCTGGATAACCATACAAGTGATGGGCTATGTGCATCAGAGAAAGTCATTTGGCTCTTATTTAGGCAAGTTGTCAGGCAGTCTGAATTTGTACTGTGTCCAATGGCCCTCTACTGGCTCAGAACGCCTTTCCAGCCGCAGAGACTTACTTCTGTGGTGAGAACTGCATAATTGTGAGGTAGGAATAACCTGCCCAGGGTTAACACTGGAGATTTCAGCCACCACAACAGGGGTGAGACAAAGTTCCCTGTCCAGGAAAAAAATAAGCCATCTTATCTGGACAAGATCTTTAGTTGAAGGGCTCTGAATTGGAACTGGGCAAAGAACTGCCTTGAGAAATGAGACCAGCCAGATTCCAGGCCCCAGCAGCCAGGACCCAGTCCCAACAACTAGGAATCAAGACCAGCAGCCAGTAGGGATGAGTCGAACATACCTGCGTTCGGTTTGCACCAGAACCGTCGAACAGACCGACCGTTCGCGCGAACATTTAGAACCCCATTGAAGTCTATGGGACTTGAACGTTCAAATTCAAAAACGCTCATTTTAAAGACCAATATTCAAGTTATTGTTGGAAAACGTCTTTGAGAACCCGGGTCTTGCCCCAGGGAACATGTATCAATGGAAAAAAGTTTAAAAAATGGTCGTGTTTTCAGGAGCAGGACTCCTGAAAAAATTACCGTTTTTAAAACTTTTTTTTCCATTGATACATGTTCCCTCGGGCAAGACCCGGGTTCTCAAAGACGTTTTCACAGGCAAAGTATAGATACCCAGCAGGTACAATATTTAGGTTCAATAAAGGTTTATTGAGTTTTTCAGATAGTATAAACAGAAACATACCATGGCGTGGCCGAGGACCCAACAAAGGGCGGCTCGGGCACAATCACATAACAGTTAAAACAAAAACAATCCTTGTCAAGGGAGATAGCAAGAGGAAACAAAACAATAAGGGGGACATTGCGGCAAGGTGAGGACACAGGGGACTGCACTTCACACAGGGCACAATCGTGGCCTTCTATGGTCTCCCCTAGCCTGGGCGCCCCAATGGGAGCCTTCTGCATTCAGGGCCTAGGGGAGTTTGGAGAATCATGTGATTCGGTGAAGGCAGCTATCCAGGGTACCTATATAAAATATCACAATATGCAATCAGGTGTAGATTACCAAAAATGAAGTGTACAAGCAAGAGGTCCCGTGAAGCCATCGGATCGTACATTATTAGGACCATGATGAGGCCGAAGATGCGGCCGGGCAATCAAATGAGAAGAAGGAAGAAGAGAGAGAAGGGGGTCAAGGGCAGAGAGAAGAAGGTAAGAATGGGGGGGGGGGGTGGGGAAGGGAAGAGGGGGAGCAAGGAAGTGGTGGAGGGTTGGAGGTGGGGTACAGGGTGCGGTGCACCCTCTCACTAACGGGGGCGTGTCATACGGACTCTGCCAAGTACCGCCAGAGAAGAGGGAGACAATAAATCATCCAAAAAGGAGCCCCTGAGGTTGCAGTGAAAGCTAGTTCTGGGCCCTCAAATGGGCATCGCCGGAGCGACCCTGTCTTTAAGTTTATCCGAAGTGGAGTAATGCCTCCAAACACTCCAGGTAAAGGAAAATTTAGCATACCTGTCCAGAGACTTGGCCTGCATTTCCTCCATAAGCATAATGCTATTCATTTTGCTTATCCACTCGGTAATCAAGGGGGGGGAGGACGACTTCCAATGTCTAGAAACCAACTGCCGTCCAGCACTCAAACAGAATTTTAGGAGGGAGTTCTTCTGAAACTTAGTGGCACCGGGGAGGATGGAGAGAAGGGCTACAAATGGGGAGGGGGTGAGCGGTTCGCCATAAAGATCCGAATAAATTAAGAAGATTTGGGACCAGAACGGGCGTATCAGGTCGCATTCCCATCAAATGTGACTATATGTACCCTTAGCTGCGTCACACCTCCAGCAGGAGTCCAAGGCCAAGGGGAACATGACACTGAGGGTGGTCGGGACGCGGTACCACCGCGATAAAACTTTGTAATTCTTTTCCTGCGCATAGCTCGATATGGAGGATTTATGTGTAAAAAAGAAGGCCTTACGCCACTCTGCCTCACTGATATCCCTCCCTAGCTCCTCTGACCAAGCCAGCGTGTATTTAGGGGGGGTGCTATGTGTATGACCCAGAACCATTTTGTAGATCAAGGAGAGCGTGTGCCTTTGGGGGGAGCAGAGTTGTTCGAACCCAGTCAGTGGTCTGTGGACCTGTCTAGACCCATGTAATGTCTTGCAGTGAGCCGTCAGGTGGCGGTGCGTGAGTCAAGTCACTTTCGAGGAAACCGAGTTCGGTGTCAACACAAGAGAACCCGTAGGGGCGTGAACAAAGTTTTGAGCCGTGGGCCAGTCCTGTCTAAGGAAACCGGCCAAGGAGTGCAGCCCCACTCCCTCCGGTAGATCTGGGTTGTCAAAGAGAGGGGTCAGGGGTCTTGGGTCCGTAGAGAGGGCATACGCCTCTCTTCTACGGTACCATATCGCCAGGGCATCTCTAGTGAGGGGGGATAATCCCACAAAGGTTCTGTGGGACAAAGCATGGCCCCAAAGTAGGGCCCTTAGGTCCACCGAGGACATGTCCTGCTCCACACATAATGCCACTTTGCTCAGCGGGTGGGGAAACCATTCCAGGATCCGGGAGAGTAACGCTGACGCGTGATAATGTTCGAAATCGGGAAGACCCGCTCCCCCACTCAAAGCGGGACAGCAAAGGCGCTTGTGTTTCAGCCTAGGTCGGCTACGTCTCCACACAAATTGAATGGCCATGACCGTGCGAAAAAAGGATGAGGGGAGGGAAATCGGGAGTGCCTGGAAGAGATATAAAAGCTTGGGCAGTATATCCATTTTAAGCGTGTTCATGCGACCGAACCACGACACCGGAAGATCCATACGGGCCTCCGTGAGGTGCCTGAGCTTGGCCAGGAGCGGGCTATAATTCAGGGTGAAAATGTCCGACAGACTATGAGGGACAGCAGTCCCAAGATAGGAGATGGATTTCTCCTTCCATTGGAAAGAGAACTGAAATTTGAGGGTGGCCAGGGTAGGGAGCGGAAAGGTTATGTTGAGCGCTTCGGTTTTGGATAGGTTCAGTTTGTAGTTACTCAGCCCACCAAACCTCTCAATCTCAGCTAAAATGGAGGGAATACTAGTGTGAGGTTGAGTAGCAGGTACAATATTTAAAGGAATTTTTCATTTTTTTTTTAAGTTAAGCATCATTAACTACTTGCCGACCGCCCGCCGTCATATTAGTGCGGGACGGTGGCACTGTTCCGCGAGAGCACGTAGCTCTACGTCCTCTCTTTAGCGGCCGCCAGGGAGCGCGCGCGCCGCCGGCGGCTGGCGCGCGATTCCCCCGCTCGACGCCCGCTCGCCCCGGCGGGTACGATCGCCGCCGGGCACACGTGATCGCTCGTTACAGAGCGGGGAACGGGAGCTTTGTGTGTAAACACAAAGCTCTCGTTCCTGTCAGCGGGGGAAATGCTGATTTTCTGCTCATACAATGTATGAACAGAAGATCAGTGATTTCCCCTAGTGCGTCCACTTAACCCCTTCCCTGCCCCCTAGTGTTAACCCCTTCACTGCCAATGGCATTTTTATAGTAATAGAATGCATTTTTATAGCATTGATCGCTATAAAAATTCCAATGGTCCCAAAAATGTGTCAAAAGTGTCCGATGTGTCCGCCATAATATCGCAGTACCGAAAAAAAAACGCTGATCACCGCCGTTACTAGTAAAAAAAAAATATTAATAAAAATGCCATAAAACTACCCCCTTTTTTGTAAAACGCTATAAATTTTGTGCAAACCAATCAATAAACGCTAATTGCGATTTTTTTTTACGAAAAATATGTAGAAGAATACGTATCGGCCTAAACTGAGAAAAAATATGTTTTTTTATATCTTTTTTGGGGATATTTATTATAGCAAAATGTAAAAAATATAGAATTTTTTTCAAAATAGTCGCTCTATTTTTGTTTATAGCGCAAAAAATAAAAACCGCAGAGATGATCAAATACTACCAAAAGAAAGCTCTATTTGTGGGAAAAAAAGGACGCTTATTTTGTTTGGGAGCCATGTCGCACGACCAAGCAATTGTCAGTTAAAGCGACGCAGTGCCGAATCACAAAAAGTGCTCTGGTCTTTGGACAGCAATATGGTCCGGGGCTAAAGTGGTTAAAATCACTGCTCCAGGAGCAGTGATTTTATTGATGCTTAAAATAAATAAAAATAAAAATTCCTTTAAATATTGTACCTGCTGGGTGTCTATACCTGTGATAACGTCTTTAAATAGCACAATCACCTGCCTGCCAGTAAATTAGGAAGAACTGATCTATCTAAGCCAGAGGTGCCCAACCTTTTGGAGAGCGAGGGCCACTTAAGCAACTTGGTAACCAGTCGCGGGCCACAATGAGCAGAGTGGGCGGATGAAGGGTCACGGCAACTCTATAGGCCCTCTGATTCACCCAGATGGAAGGGGACGAAGTCCCTTCTTTTTTTCGGATTGGAGGTAGGTGGGCGTAAATGGACATCTGCCGCTCTGTGGAGGTGAATGGAGGGTCCCATTTGGTTGGGCTGATTGTGTGAAAAGGGCCTAAGACTGCTTTCACATTGATGTGCTGCAGTTTACCCACACCGCGGGTGCAGCGTAGCACTCCTGTGTCTATCCTGCGGGTTAGCTGAACTTTGCCATAGACTCAGCCTGTGGCAAAAGCCGGTGCTGTACAGGAAGCATCAGCTTATGGGGCTCTACTCCACAGCCACTTTCTTCCTTCATTCACAACACTGATGCTGTGAATCTGGGTGAATCGGAGAGCCTATAGAGTTCCCGTGACCCTTCATCCACCCACTCCGCTCATTGTAGCCCACGACTGGTTACCAAGTTGCTTAAGTGGCCCTCGCTCTGCAAAAGGTTGGGCACCTCTGCCCTACACACTAGCTTATGGTTTGCAGATATTGCTCATACTGTTCCCCCCTTGTTTATTATGTTCAGGCTGTTCCTCCCTATAGAGCAATGTTGTCTTGTGATTTATTATAAGTGCCAATTTTCCACAACGTTATTTGCATAACCCTTCTGTACTTCTCATTTTTTTCAATAAACTTTGATGATAAAAAAAAAAAGTCATCATTTTAAAGCCCAATATACAAGTAATATACAATTATTGTCAGAAAACGGGTTTGGGGACCCGGGTATTGCCCCAGGGAACATGTATCAATGGAAAAAAAGTTTTAAAAATGGGCGTTTTTTCTGTAGTAGTGATTATAATGATGCTTAAAGTGAAAAAAAAACAAGAAAAATTCCTTAAAATGTCGTACCTGCTGGGTGTCTATAGTAGTGGCACATGTTTAGAACTGTCCCTGCATTACTATAAGAAAAAAAGTAATTTAAGACTGCTTGCGCCTTTAATATAATGTTTGGTCCCTGCAATATGGATAAAAATCACTAAAGAAAATAGCATGGGTTTCCCCGCCACCACTCCCCCCAGGTCATTACAAGCCCGTTTGGCCCTATATACTTTGCACAGCAGTATACAGACAGTGCAAACAAGACAGAATCTGTTTGTAATTTTCAACTGGTACTTCGTTAAAGTGTAGCTTCAGCCATAAAATCTTTTTTTAAGCTTTTCTGAAAACATAGAGAAGGGTTATTATCACCCATGTTACACTTGTTTTGGGTGCTAGGTGTTGGTGTTGCCACAACACTGTAAGCCCTCGCAGTTAGTCTTGGTGGGCGCTGGAACGCCCTGCTGTGAAATATTAGATCAAGAATTGTAATTCCCCCCCTGCAAAAAAATTGGGCCTTAGGCACTGGTGCTGGTGCCACAACACTGCAACCCCTCACAGATACTGTAATTGGAGCGCAGCAAAGAGCCACATGCAAAGTATTGCATCAACAATTGTTATTACACGCCCCTGTTAAACAGGGGCAGAAAAATTGGGCCTTAGGCACTGGTGGCGATGCCCAGAACCAACAATGTTCATACTAGCAATCAGCAAGATCAGCAGCGTGTGCTCCAACATGTGAATAAGAGGGACAGACTCACTGATGCATGCACTGTCACTGCTCACCATCCTCGTGGCCTCCTCAAATGGTGACAGGACAGTTCATGCATCTCTGATCAAGGCCCACTGGCGTGGGGAAAAAAAACAAGCTCCCCTGACCCAGTTCTGCTGCCATATTGGCACAGGTACTCATTGATGGCCCTCTGCTGTGCGTGCAGCCGCTGCAGCATGGCAAATGTAGAGTTGCATCTGGTGGGCATGTCACAGATTAGGCGATTCTTGGCCAGGTTGTATTCCCTTTGGAGGTCTGTCAGCCAAGCACTGGCATTATATGACCTTCGGAAATGCACACAGACTTTCCTGGTCTGCTTCAGGACATCCTGCAAGCCCGGGTACCTGCCCAAGAACCGCTGCACCACCAAATTCAGGACATTAGCAAAACAGGGCACATGGGTGAGTTTTCCCTGTCACAGGGCAGAGAGGAGGTTGGTGCCATTGTCGCTAACCACCATTCCAGGCTTAAGCTGGTGTGGCATCAACCACCTCTGAGCCTGCCCCTGCAGAGCTGACAGAACCTCGGCACCAGTGTGGCTCCTGTCTCCCAAGCACACCAGCTCTAGCACCTCATGGCATCTCTTTGCCTGCATTCCTGCATAGCCCCTCGCACGCCTACGGAGCACGGCTGGTTCCGAGAACACATCAGCACAGGAAGAGGCCACAGAAGAAGAAGAGGAGGGGGTGGAGGAGAGAGGTGTGTCACAACCAGGAGTAGTGTTTTGGAGGCGTAGTGGCGGAACAACCTCCAAAACTACTGTACCTTGCCCTGCGTTCTTCCCAGCTGCCAGCAGAGACACCCAATGCACCGTGAAAGAGAGGTAACGTCCTTGTCCATGCCTGCTGGACCATAAGTCAGAGGTAATATGCACCTTACCACTGACCGCCCTGTCCAGCGAGGCATGGACATTGCCTTCCACATGGCGGTAGAGAGCCGGAATCGCCTTCCGTGAGAAAAAGTGGCGTTTGGGAACTTGCCACTGAGGTACCGCACATTCCACAAACTCACGGAAGGGGGCAGAATCTACCAACTGAAAAGGCAGCAGTTAAAGTGCTAGCAATTTCGCTAAGCTAGCATTCAACCGCTGGGCATGTGGATGGCTGGGAGAGTACTTCTTACGGCGCTGCAGCAGCTGGGGCAGGAAAATTTGGCTGGTACAATCTGACATCGGTGTACCGATAGTAGATTGCCCGCATGTACTACTAGGTTGTGACACACCTAATTCTACACCTTCAGTCCTATCAGTGCAGGCTTCAGAGAGGACTGAGGGTATAGTGGGGTTGGAGATCCCAGCTGATGAGGGGCAAGGGGAGGTCTCGTTTGTTCTTGGGTGTGGGTCTTTCAGGTATGCTTGCCAACGAACTGCATGGCAGGTCAACATATGTCTAGTCAAGCATGTGGTGCCCAAGCGGGTAATGTTTTGGCCACGCGAGATACGCTTGAGATATATGTTGCAAATAGCAATGGTGCGATCTGATGCACATGTCTCAAAAAAAGCCCACACCAAAGAACATTTGCAGTAACGCTGTGACACAGCAGCGTCCTGCACAGGCGTAGCTCTGCGATGTAATGCAGTTGGTGTGCTGCCCTTAAGCTGTGCCCTGGAGGGCATCCTGCCTCTTTGGATATGTGCCTGTCCCTCCTCCTCCTCCTCTTCCTCCTCTTCGTCCTCCTCCTCCTCCTCTCTCCTATTAGGCACCCACATAGAGTCAGTGACCTCATCATCCCCTCCCTCCTCATCACTGACGAAAACCTGGCAGTATGCTGCAGCTGGGGGAACATGACTGCCAGATTGCTGTCCCTCTCGGGAACTTCCTCTCTCTGGGCTCACATTACTGCCTTCCTCTATCTGTGTTCCATCATCAGAGCCTTCAAAACGCTGCGCATCTTCAGGCTGGATGTACCCAACGCTGTGTTGAAACAGTTCGGGGGACTCAGGAGGACATGGTGGGACTAGGTAAGGAATAAGTGATGCCATTGAGCAGAGGGAAGAGGATGCCTTGGCAGGTAATTTGCCAGACAAAGTACCCTGAGCCTGGGTGAGAGAGGATGAGGAGGATGAGGATGGCCTGGTCATCCACTCTAACAATTTGTTTGCATGTTGAGGCTCAACAAGGCCAGTTCGCGAAAAGAAGGACAAGCGTGTGCAATGGTCATGTGCTGAAGAGGATGCACCATGTCCACCACCAGCACTGTTGCCTCTAGATGCAGAGCCTGCTTGCCCTTGTGAATCTCTTCCTATCTTTGTTGTCCTTCCAGACATTATAATGGCCTGCAGAGGACAAAATCAGTACACACACCTCGTAGCTTTAGGTGCAAACTGCAGAGGACACGTGGAGTACACACCAAGTAGCTTTATGTGCAAACTAATGAGCACACTTACAGTATACACCAAGTAGGTTTAGGTGCAAACTATACAGCACAAGTGCAGTAAACACCTGGTATGTTTAGGTGCAAACTATACAGCACAAGTGCAGTAAACACCTGGTACGTTTAGGTGCAAACTATACAGCACAAGTGCAGTAAACACCTGGTATGTTTGGGTGCAAATTATAAAGCACAAGTGCAGTATACACCAAGTAGGTTTAGGTGCAAACTATATAGCAGAAGTGCAGTAAACACCAGGTACGTTTAGGTGCAATCTATACAGCACAAGTGCAGTAAACACCTGGTATATTTAGGTGCAAACTATACAGCACAAGTGCAGTAAACAGCTGGTACGTTTAGGTGTAAACTGTACAGCACAAGTGCAGTCAACACCAAGTACGTTTAGGTACAAACTATACAGCACACGGGCAATACAACACGTTAGAAGACTGCAGCTAGCACAATCAACTGCCTGACAAATAGGAATAGCTGATCTAGCTAAACTATACAGTGTATAAATATATGTACAACTCCTGGGATGTATATATCCTCTACACACTGTGGGCCAGATTCAGAAAGATATGTGTACATTTTGGCGGGCGTAGCATATCTCATTTACACTATGCCGCCGTAACTTATAGAGTCATGTACCCTATTTAGAAAGAATTTGCGCCGTAAGTTACAGTGGCGTAGTGTAAATGGGCTGGCGTAAGCCCGCATAATTCAAAGTAGGTGGAAGGTGGGCGTGATCCATGTAAATGAATCGTGACCCCACGTAATTGATGCTCTTTATGAACGGCGCATGCGCCGTCCGTGGACGTATCCCAGTGCGCATGCTCGAAATCACGTCGCAAATACTCAATGCTTTCGACGTGAACATAACTTACTCACAGCTCTATTCGCGAACGACTTACGCAAACGACGTAAACTACGAAAAATTCGACGCTGTCCCGATGCCCATACTTAACATTGGCTACGCCTCCTATAGCAGGGGTAACTTTACGCCGAAAAAAGCCTTACGTAAACGACGCAAATAGATACGCCGGTGCAACTACGTTTCTGAATCAGCATATCTACCTAATTTGCATATTTGACACGTAAATCTACGAAAGCACCACCTAGCGGCAAACGTAAATATGCAACTAAGGCGGCGTACACACGACCGAGGTTCTCGCTGGAAAATTATGTTAAAGCTTTCACTCTGGTCAAGAGAACTCTTATTTAAACCATATATCATATATGTGAGATATTAAATCTTAAAATATAGGATTATTAGTAACACCTTCAAAAGTGTGTAGGGAACCAAAATTTTTTTTAAAAATGTGTGGGGAGCCCCTAATTCCATATCAGGCCCTTCAGGTTTGGTATGGATATTAAGGGGAACCCCCATGCCCCCCCCCCTCCTGAACCGTACCAAACCACATGCCCTTAACATGGGAAGGATGCTTTGGGGTCCATTTTCATGGACTGTTTTATTTTTTTTCCCGTTTTTCACCAATCTGGATATTTATCTCATGATGTAATGTGTGTTGTTGTATCCCGTGTTTTATCTTCAGATGTCTTTCACAAATGTGCAAATTAATCTTTAAAAATAGCACTTTTGATTTTTCATGTTTGTGTCCCATAGACTTTAAAGGTGTTCAAACACATTTTTTGCCTGTTCGCATGTTCTGGTGCGAACTGAACTGGGGGGTGTTTGGCTCATCCCTGCCAGTCAATTGTGTCTTCATCCCTATTAATGTAGAAAGCAAGGGGGTTGTGGGACTTTAAATGAGGTGCATGATAACATGTACCTTCATCCCTAAATCAGACGTAAGAAAGGGGTTTTTGGGACTTTGAGTGAAGAGTATTATGTTAAAAAGCAGGCAATTGGGGAAAAGCTCCTAATATACTTAGAAGTAGAATTAATAGGCATAGGTACATTCTATTGTAAAAGAACACATTCATGCGACTAGTCACATTCATCAGTACATTACATTAAAACTGTGCTTAACCACTTGCTTACTGGGCACATATACCCCCTTCCTGCCCAGGCGAAATTTCAGCTTCCGGCACTGCGTTGCTTTAACTGACAATTGCGCGGTCATGCGACGTGGCTTCCAAACAAAATTTACGTCCTTTTTTTCCCCCACAAATAGAGCTTTTGGTGGTATTTGATCACCTCTGTGTTTTTTATTTGTTTGTGCTATACAAAAAAAAAAATTCTCAGTTTAGGCTGATACGTATTCTTCTACCTATTTTTGGTAAAAAAATAAATCGCAATAAGCGTATAGTGACTGGTTTGTGCAAAAGTTATAGCGCCTACAAAATAGGGGTCATAATTATGATTTTTCTATTATTTTTCTTTTACTAGTGATGGCGCAATCTGCCATTTTTATTGGGACTGCGACATTATGGCAGACACATCGGACACTTTTGACACATTTTTGGGACCATTTACATTTATACATCGAACAGTGCTATAAATATGCACTGATTACTGTATACATGTGCCTGGCAGGGAAGGGGTTAACACTAGGGGGCAAGTAAGGGGTTAATGTGTGCCCTGCTAGGTTATTCTTACTGTGGGGGGAGGGGACTGACTGGGGGAGGTGACTGATCTGTGTCCCTATGTACAAGGGACACAGCATTGGTCTCCTCTCCCTGACAGGACGTGGATCTCTGTGTTTACACACAGAGATCCAGGGTCCTGCTCAGTTACTGGGCAATCACGGGCACATGCATTGTGTTCCCAGTAACATGGCGCGCGCCCCCTAGTGGCATATGACGTCCTGTCAGAACAATAGAACTATTGTATGGAAAGGCTCCTGCGCTACCAAGGGGGATGGGCTGGGAGGTGGGCTGGGAGTACTGCAGCAGACGCCTAACAATCTGTCCTAGGCAGAAAGAAATAACAAGTGAAAAGGGAGGGGGTGGTGTCTGCGCTGTAATGGTGAGGTGGGTAAAGTGGGAGGTGACACAAGTGTCTGGATGGGTGGATGTGATGAGGGAGAGTGAACTTAGAATAACATAATAACCAACATAATAAAATAAACAGTGTAAGTTATAATCATACACAATAGGGGTGATACCAATATACACAAAGCGGTGACAGATACACTAACCCGTGCAGTGTGAAACCAATAGAAAAGTCCATGCAATAGAGAATAAAAACATTTTCACAGTGCTAAGTCCAAAGTTTTACTGGACTTAGCACTGTGAAAAAAAATGTATTCTCAAAGTTTTATTGGACTTAGCACTGTGAAAATTTTTTTATTCTCTATTGCATGGACTTTTCTATTGGTTTCACACTGCACGGGTTAGTGTATCTGTCACCGCTTTGTGTATATTGGTATCACCCCTATTGTGTATGATTATAACTTACACTGTTTATTTTATTATGTTGGTTATTATGTTGTTCTAAGTTCACTTTCCCTCATCACATCCACCCATCCAGACACTTGTGTCACCTCCCACTTTACCCACCTCACCATTACAGCGCAGACACCCTCCCTTTTCAATAGAACTATTGTGCCGCTGTCAATTGACGGTGGCCAGTAGTGTAGTGATTAAAGAGTAATTCCACTTTCATGGGGAAAAAATAGAAACAAATAAAATAAAATAGCATATACAATGACAAGTCATATTGTATTTAAAAGTTATTAAATATGACCTTTCCTTTTCACTTTGCAGCTCTGTAATTATCTGTAAAATGCAATGCAATATGGCTGCCTGGAGGTGTTCTGTACAGGGAATATTATATAGGAGAGACAACAGGGAACTGATAGAGGTGCACTATGAGGTTCCTACATTAAAAAAATCGTATTTAACATGTAACATTTGTTCCCGCACCACCATATTGCCAATAAAAGGGAGTTACTGTAGCGGTACTGAAACACTAAAACATCTTTACCTGGATGAAAAACTGAATTTCTTAGCAGGTAGGCTGTGTTTCCTTGATGTAGTTTACAGTGTTTTGTATTGAGTCGTCACCCGCCCCCCTGTATATAGTTTTATTATTTTTTGACTCAGCTAGTCAAACCTTTTTTTCCAATTCCCGTATTAAGCCAAGCTGTGGAATTTCCCTATAAAACACACATTAAAATGTTAAACAGAGTAAAATACATAATTTCATACATAAAATCATCAATAACTATTCATTGTTTAAAATGGGGCATTAGTCTAAAGTTACTTTTTTAGCTATTACATGTTGCCATAAATCACACCTTTGTAAAGTATAAGATTGCACATTTTTTTTGTAACAACAGTTTTAATAAAACATTTAATTTACACAAGTATAACACTTTAAAACGTTTTAAATTGTGTTCCTGTTAATATATATATATATATATATATATATATATATATATATATATATATATATATATATATATATGAAAAAACTAACCTTTGGCTGAGATGGATTAAATCTATTTCTTCTAAATATGAACTTTAACATAATACTTTGCCAAAGTCAGCAAAGCTTACAATAACAACATCCATCCACTGGAGCAATATTATTCTCAAGGTAAAGTTCAATTCTACAATTAAACCATCTTTACTAAGAAACAACATGCAGTAAGAAAGGTCATATTTTTCACCAGAAAACAACTGCCATTCCATCCATTAAATACAAACAGTAGCATTTATAAAATATCTGTGTCTAAGAGCAAAAGTACATCAAGAACATACAAGATGAACACCTATGGATAACAAAATGGCAGAGTAATTTTTGTTACTCCAGTACTAATGCCGCGTACACACGATCACTTTTTGCGATGAAAAAAACAACGTTTTCAATCATGAAAAAAAACAATGTTTTTCAAACTTCATTTTCCAAAACGACATTGCGTACACACCATCGTTTTTCTACAAAGCTCTAGCAAAGCGTGGTGACGTACACCACGTTCGACGGCACTCTTTTCCATTGAAGCTCCGTCTCATAACTTGCTTCTGAGCATGCGCGGGTTTAAAAACATCATTTTCTACATCGTTTTGCCCACACATCATCACTTTTTATGACACAAAAAACAACGTTTTGAAAAACGACACAAAAAATTCAAGCATGTTGGAATTTTTTTTTGGTCGTTTTTTTGAAGACAAAAAACGTTTTGCCCACACACGATCAATTTAAATGACGTTTTAAAAAAAGTCAGTTTTTTTCATCGCAAAAAGTGATCGTGTGTACGCGGCATTATACGACTGTATTCAATATCATTAACTATACTGTATGCAAAGAATGATAAGAAAAATATTACAAACTGCACAATTTCTCATGTTTTATAATAAGATTCTGCACATAAAGTTTAAAATTAAACCAAAGAATTTGAAGAATTTTTTTTTTTTAATAACTCTGTACAATCTTATTCCTGGAGGGAGTAATATTTGGAATGCACAGCAGAGAAAATTAGAGCTGGAATAATTTATGTATCATCCGTATTGTGGGAGGTGGAAAATCAGCCTCACATACATCTTCTTGACTACAATGACACTGAAAATAAAAAGAGAACACCAATGCCGCATACACATGTTTTTCATGTCATGGAATAAAATATGTTTTTCTCTACGTGATTTCTCTCAAGCCTGCCTTGCATACACACGATCGTGATAAAAAATGCTCAAGCAAAGTGAGGTGACGTACAACACGTACAACGGCACTAAAAAAGGGGAAGTTCCATTCGAATGGCGCCACCCTTTTCATAACTTGCTTCTAAGCATGCGCTTTTCTTTCCCCGTCATTAAAGCCTGCACACGACCATTTTTCACAATGAGAAAAACGACAACGTGAACATTATTAGAAAAAATAGAGCAGGTTCTAAATTTGTAATGCCTATTTTTCTCATTGAGAAAAAATGCTCTGGAGCCTACACATGATCGTTTTTAACGTCCAATTAAAAAGATTGCATTTTCTCGTCATGAAAAACAGTCGTGTGTACACGGCATAAGAGAGCAGAGTTGCACAAGTTCCAATCCCACATAAAGACTACACAGTGCATAAATTGCAGGGGTCATGACTATGTGAAGTACAACATAGTATATACAGTATAATGATCAAGACTTTGTAATGCACAATATGGTGTGTGCAGTGCAATGGGCAGTCATTTACAGCATAACACAAATAAAACCCCCTACCTAGGTCTGGAGTAACTGGGTAAGTATAAAAAAAATCACCCTATTTATGTGAACAGCATAGATCCTATAGTTAAAGAAAAATTATAGAAGAGGTGTTTAAATGTGTCTTTATCATTCATCTAACATAGCCATAAAATAAATAATAATATCATTTAAGAATGCTGAATTGGACACCAACAATGCAAGTCTCTAAATATAAGTAACTGTACTAGTGCAGTCAGTGCTGTCACATTTAAAACCTTGTATATATGTCATACATATATAAAAATATTAAAGCCAAATATGTGAAAAACAATAATAGTATAGTACAAATAGTATGCCACCAAGCATATATAATTGCAACCTATAACACAAATCAATATTGTGTATCAACCCACAGAGACCGTCTTCAGTACAAAAATTGTCCAAATCAATCACTGTAACCATAGTGACTTCAGCTTGTGCAGTTCCTCGCAATTCACTGTGCAAAAAATATTTTCTTTGCATCTGTCACCACCAAACTTTTCTGTCTGCATAATCCTCAAACCCAGAAAACAAAAAAAATAAGGCTCAATAGTGTTCATAAATTCACAGAAAATAATCGCTGTAGTATTATTAAAACTTGGTTGGCAGTTCATCTAGTCCCTCATGGCAGAAACTTCCCCTATTCCAAGAAGGGAACCTTTCTAAAAGTGTGGACATGTAAAACCAAGCAATGCCTCCAAATACGGATCAGTCTGCAGATGGATGAGCCAAAAAATTTGATATGTTACTCATACAGTATGTCAGATGGATCTGTAAACAAACCAGGCTTGAATCTGTGTATCAGGATAGAATCATTAGAAGAACACATAAGAAAGTGTCTTTAACCATCCATCAACCACCATATTTTAAATGAGAGCCAGGATCCTGACATCCACATAATGTCAGTCATTGCTATTTCAGGAGGCTCATAATGCATAGAAAACATCTTTGGGAAACAAAAAAGAATCCAACCATGCACATGCTATTAAAGACAATTCACAATGCAGTCATTGAGGATGAGCCAAGAGTTTACTCCAAAGTTGAATTTCCTGCTTGAACTTTTGCACACAATTCAATCTTTTGCTCTGCGAAGACATCCCGTAATACGTTGCAAATAACTGTCATTAGCCCAAGTCTTGCCCCCTGACCGAGGCTTTATTATTATTATTTAATTCAATTGTGGTTTATCCAATTGTGGTTGCTGTACAAAGTTGCAGTGTACAGTACACATTATAAAGGTTGTTGTCCCAGTAGCAGTTTGTCAGTGTGTGGCAGTTTAGCTTGAGAGACAGCTGAAAGTCATGCAGGGAGAGAGAGTTGTGAGTGTAACGTGCTACTACAACTGTACAGCACTATATTCAGTACTTTATATTTCAACTGACACTTTGCAGTGAATTGGAGTTTGTATAGCTACAGAGATTGGACACAGTCTATATTCACTGTGCTTTAATAAGATCAAACAATAATTTTTAGGGCTTTTTTTTATGTGTCAGCAACAACTTTTGATACTGTTCTGTCTCTAAGGCCGGGTTCCAATGCAAATTGGATGCTAGTCTCCCGCATCTTGTGATCTAAGAAAACATTAAAAAAAAACATTGTACTTTAAGGCTATATACAAGTCTATACAATACAAATGAAAAAAACAAATAAAAAAGTCCAAAGAACATCCAATAAAGAAGTTGTATTACAAATTTCATCCCAATTCAATAAAGTGCTCTTGTCCTCCAAACTTCTTATAAGTGCTGCTGATGATTGAGCACATCAGCACGTATAAGGCCCTGTACACACGATCAGACATGCCTGATGAGACTTGTCTGACGGACCGTTTTCATCAGACAACTCTGAACTTGTCTGATGGTCTGCCATTTCCCGCATGTATGGGCATGCGCACGTGTGCGCGCCGGATGCATTCTAACAGTCCTCTTAGGCCGCGTACACATGATCAGTCCATCTGATGAGAATGGTCCGAAGTATTGCTTTTGCATACTAACGATTGGCTTTGACCCATCGGTCAGGCATCCATCGGTCAAGTTCTCTTTTTTTGACTGAAGGATAACTGACCAATGAGGCCCACACACGATCGGTTTGGACTGATAAAACGGTCCTTCAGTTTGTTTTCATCGGTTTTGACCGATCGTGTGTATGCGGCCTTACACATACTCTGTTCATCAACACTAAAGTCGGTCTTTGAATAGTGTTTCCAATGGATCCAAATGATTACAAAAGGTTGAGTCAAAAGTATCCCATCATCTGTTGCAGTTGAGAAGCAATAACAGTTTAACCCTGATGTGTATGATCCGGCTTGTCTGACTCCGCTACTCTGCTGACCTGCATCCGCTGCTCTGCAGACCTGCATCTGCTGACCTACATCCGCTACTCTGCAAACCTGCACCTGCTGACCTGCATCCCCTGCTCCCTTCACCAGCTGCTTAAGCTTCCTCTTAGCTTCACTACTCAAAACAGTGAGGACCAAACAGGCACTCTTACCTCACTGTGCTCTTACCACCCCTGTCTCCACTCCAGTGGTCTCCGAGCTGGGTTTTGGACTAGAGGTCTCCCTCCGCGTGTCAGAATCACATCTAGGGTACACATATTGTCTGACATAAGGGAAAAGAGAGCCAAAGCACATGGAAGATGCTTGGTGCCACCCAGTGGAGTCTGGAGAATTGACAACACTGTAGATGAAGCCTTGGGCATCCATATAGTCACCTAATCCAAAGAGGGTTCCTCAAAAAATATTATAATGAGTTGTTGTTTATTTTTCACAATATGTGTATCTCTGTATTTATAAATTTTTGTATTTATGTGTGTTGTTTTGTTCTATCCTTTAGTAGATAGTGCATGATACCACTATCCGTGGTGAAACATGTTGAGAATTTTGTCAGCCTGAAACTGTATTTTTTGATGGATTTTACTCATACTCAGTCATTTTTAACTTTTATAAATAAAACATCTCTTTTGATATATTTTGTTGTTGTAATTCAGCACCTTAAAAATCCCAATTCTCACTATTTTTCATTGTCATCTTTTTCTTGAGCTGTTTCTCCCCACTGCCACGGTCTTTTTCCGCTGCTATCTTCATCTTTGCTGCAGGTTACCTGCTATTTTTTTTTTTAAAAACTGCTTTTGTTCTGTTGATGTCTTCATCTGTTTTGTTGTCACCCGCTCTCTGCTGATTGTTATATAGCAATAGGACAAGGCCATCCAATGACATCACGCAGAGGGCCGGCCCCTGTTGACAAAAATGTTGGAACTGCAAATACCTCCCAGAAGTGACAGCTCAGTGGATCTCTTGTATGTACAGTGATAATAAACAAGTGCCCCCCCCTTTTTCCCAGTTTAGAATGCAGTGGTATCTGTGACTTAAGCAATGTTAATTACTCCAGTTATTCCCATGACATGTTCCTTCCCAAATAAATAAATGTGTAAGTAATTGTTTTTTTTAAATAAATTAATGTTAAGAGACAGCCCCCACGAAGGAATGCAATACTTTGTTTCAGCATATTTAACTTGCGCTAGTGGTATAGGCCGATACCAATTTTGGTTCAACAGAAGATCCATTACCATATGTTTATAATGATCAAGATCCATTACCAAAATGTTTTCCCCTTTATCAGAGGGTTTTATAACAATTTTATCATTTTGTTTTAAAGAAGTTAATGCTTTTCGATGTGCCAATTTTAGATTGAATTGTCCGCTGAACTTCTTCCATTTGGTGGCCTGTATTTCTTTTATTACCTGCAGTGTAAATATTGGGATTGCCCTAGAGGATGGGGAAAGATCTTGATTTAGTTTTGTAGAGGTTATATGGGGGGAAAATAATGTAAAACACAAAATGCATTAAAACTGCATGCAGAAATGCATACAAAATACTGGTTTAAAAATGCAAAATGCACAGAAAAACATGCCTGAAAAACACAAGAGCAGCCACATGTGAACCTAGACTTAGTGCTCTCACATTCTGATAACCTCTAAGGACTAGAGAGTTAACAATTGAAATGCACACACACAGGATAGGCAGGGAGACTGCTGGGAGTCTGTAAGTTGGCAGAGTGAGATTAAACTTCAGTTAAATTTACAGAAAGAGGTTTTTCTCTTGGCCTTTGTTGAATGTCAGTAATTCTGATCTTCTTTAGCCTCTTTCAATTACTGGTTTACACTTCCTGGTTGGGTGAGGCACTGGTAATGTAACTAGAGCCCCACGTATGCATCCTGAGAATAAGAAGACATCTGAGGCTTCTTATTTTGGTAAGTGCTTCCAATTGGTCAGCTTAATCACATGGTATCACCGACTAATGAGAACTTACCTTTGGCATTATGATGGATAATCACTCAGGGGCTGTGCATTGCAGTGTATTGTGTGATACCATATGATATATGGTATCTATGGCAGCACGACCGCTATGTGCAGTGGGGTCCAGGATAGTTGAACTTAAAATAAATAAAAAATAAAGACTATTTAAAAGTAGTTGCCTTATAAGACCTATACTAGTCTATTCGGCATATAACAAATCTTCACAAAGTTTAAAAACAAGTTATATCATTTATAAATTTGCTTTGCTCTGCTGTGAATTATTAATCCTCTAGATACGATCCACATAGTTTATTATACAATGAGTAGATACAGGGTTATCAGATGCCCTTGTTCTTCAAAGGAATGATCACAATAACTCTTGTAGCAAGAGTATTCAGCCCTAACAAATATATTTCTTCTGCTTAAAAAAAAAAATCTTTATAAACCAACCTTCACAGATTTGTTGATGACAAAGGGAGAATTCAGCCGTGTATGCTTTAGTTTTAGCTGCATATGTGACATAAAATAAATGGTTTAAAATAACAAAAATATGTGTGTGACTTAGAAAATGAAACATAAAATCAAAAAGAACCTACCCTGATGTATATTGTTTCACAAAAAATGAATTAATAAAATAAATAAATCAATAGTAAATATTGTGTCAACCCAGCATGCTGTTATAAACACTATGAACTAATACTAACTATAATGTGAACAGTGCCCAAAACCCATAATGTTAATCGTCCCATCAATGAATAAATAAATCATTACCAACTTTGTTAAACTTAAAGTGCTCAACTCAATATTAGTGTGCAAATTGCAAATTCCTTTTGTCCCCCCCCCCCCACCGCTACCACAATTGCCACCTTTCGGGGGGGATGGAGGATAAGATACATGTCTTTGTAGCTGCTGTTTTTTAATTTTTGCAGCAGTGGGCAAACCTTAACTTTAGGAATAAAGTGCTAAAATCAATGATAATGTGCAAAATATAAGTCCCTCTATCAAACCATGATCATGTGAAAGAATATCAAGTATCCAAAAATGAGTGTGCCACATGATCTATTACTTCTTGTGATTATAAACAGTGTGTCAGCTATAGACAGCTTGCAGACCCTGGAGCAAAGGTGCACTGCAGATTTTACTTGGGTCTATTATCCTATTATTCCTGTGGCTGTTATAGGCAGAATTTAGAGCCCATCCTGCTAAAGAGTACATTTAGACCTGCTTATTTAACCACTTAAGACCCGGACCAATACGCTGGCAAATGACCCAAGGGGTTTTTGCGATTCGGCACTGCGTCGCTTTAACAGACAATTGCGCGGTCGTGCGACGTGGCTCCCAAACAAAATTTGCGTCCTTTTTTTCCCACAAATAGAGCTTTCTTTTGGTGGTATTTGATCGCCTCTGCGATTTTTATTTTTTGCGCTATATACAAAAATAGAGCGACATTTTTGAAAAAAAATCAATATTTTTTACTTTTTGTTATAATAAAAAACCAATAAACTAAATTTTAGTCAAACATTTAGGCCAAAATTTATTTAGCCACATGTCTTTAGTAAAAAAAAAATCGCATTAAAAAAAAATTAGCTACCTAGCGGGAACAGCGACACTAATACAGCGATCAGAAAAATGATCGCTTAGTGATGCTGGCAATAGGGAGTGAAAGGGTTAACTAGGGCAGTGATCAAGGGGTTAAAACTTTATTGGGGGGGTGGGGGGGGGCTACCCTGACACTAACACTGACTGACTGTCACACTGTCTGTCATACTGACACTAAATACAGTAATCATACATGTATGATTACTGCATTCAGTGACACTGTGACAGGGGGGAGGGGGCGATCGCGGGGGTTAAATGTGTTTGTGTCTGTGTGTAAGTGTGCTGTTGGTGCAGACTTACTTGTAGTGTTGTGATCTCTCCTCAGCGGCGCTTGAAACAAACGCCGAGGGAGAGATCACGTCGCTTCCTCCTTCCTGTGTTTACACAGGAGGAGGAAGTGACAGGGCGGGCGGGCGCGCGCATTGGCTGGGAGCGATCCGGAGGGGGCGGGTGAAAACGGATAGCCGCCCCCACTTGTCGGATCGCTCCTGCAGCCGCGCGGACCGCCGCATGTATGGGGGGGGTCCGATCGGACCCCCGATCCCCCCCAAGGCACCAACGTATATATACGTTGATGTGCCTGTCGGTGCCATTCTGCCGACGTAAATGTACATGCGGCGGTCCTTAAGTGGTTAACAATAAGAGGTCAAAGGATTCCATTGAGTAAGCACTTTGAAGAGACATGGAAGAACATGTGGGTGACTTTTTCTTGTTCAATATTTATTTATTTATTAGAAGTAGATAATAACAAATGCTGCATGAGAGACAATGACAATTGTAGAAGTAGAAGTAGAAGAAGTGTAGGAGAGAATAAACTCCCATCTGACGCATGTGGCATGGGTAGTTATAGTACAAATATTTACAAAGGAGAGTGATGACTGTGGAAAGGACCCCAGAGGAGTACCCCAGGAGATTTCCAGGCCCTTGCAATAGTAGAAGCTGTAATGATGTATATTGCTAGTTTAAATTAGGCCTTTGAAAGTTCAGGTGGACAGTGGTTCATTAAGGCAAAAGCAGGGTTGGGGGTAGCTGGCCTGCTTAGTAGAGTGGACAATATTCAAAAGATTTTGGCCCACAATTGCAGCATAATCGGACAAGTCCCCCAGATATGCACATAGGTGCTCCATTCTCTGCAACCTCAAAAACATGTGAGAGGGTAGGTCAAAAGGTACTTAGCAACTCTTGCCAGGACCAGGTACCAGCGCAAAAGCACTTTGTCTCAATAGCGAGCATGTTTTGGGATAAGGAATTAGTCATAGACCAAATGTCATCCCAATCTTCCTGTTCTAGAGAGTAGTTCAGGTCAGTGGTCCAACGAATAGTATAGACAGGGAGGTGGGAAGATGTAGTCATGAGGTGGTTGTACAACTTAGAAATGATACCCGAAGCGTGGGAATCAGAGTTGCAGATGCCTTCATACTACGTCATATTAGCCAGTGATGTAGAGGCATGCACATAAGGAGCAAAAAAATTGATATTTGTGGATGATGGAAGATTTCCCTGTTAGGGATTTGGAATTTCTCCTGCAAGATCAACAAGGTTTTTAGGGAAGAGGAAACAACCAGAGTGATTAGTTAAACCGAGACGCTTCCAAATTGTGAAAGCATCTGTGTCTCTGTGAGCTGTGCTGTCATCGGATTATGTAAGGACTTACGCTCTAGGCATTGTAACCAAAGCAAATTATCAGCCAAAAAAGGGCAGAGGTCTAGGGCTTCGAGGCTCATCCACAGCGGGACCTACACTGTGGCAAGATATAGGGAAATCTGTTGGGCCACCTGGTAGTATTTGGAAAAAGACACCCAGTGCACCATGTAATCTGTGGCACATTAGTATGGAGGAAGATACTCTGGGTTTAATGGGAGCCCCATATGTATTTATGTGTGTGGCTTTGAATTATGCAAAAGAAATAGGAGGGAACAAATATAGGTAAGACCTGAAAGCGATAGAGTATCTTAGATAACAGACATCTTCACTGCAGTTATATGGCCTAGCCAAGAAATGTATAGGGGCTGCCAAGCAGCCATAAGGGCTGACAGGTGGGCCAGCATGGAGAGATAATTTGTTTGGTATAAAGAGGCTGGGTTGCCAGTGAGTTTGACGCCAAGGTAGTGGAGACATGATGTCGCCATCTAAATGAAAATGTTGACTTCAGATGGGAGACCTCAGTCGGTGATAGGGAAACATTGAGCGCTATGGACTTGATTGGTTGACTTCAAGACCTGATATAGCGGCAAAGTGATCTAAAGTAAGTATTAGGTTAAGTAATGTAAGTAATGTAAGTAATGTAATACAGGGTGAAGTGACATCAGGACATCATCAGCAAGTAGACATAATTTGTGGTGACAGGAGGCAACCTCAATGTCAGAAACTATGAATCAGATGGAGACAGAAGTACAGTTAAATCACACTTGTTCAATAATAATAATAAAAAGATAAACAGAGTAAGCATAGTCAAAACATAGCCAGTGTTCAGGAACTGGATCGAATAGTCAACCAAGCCAAATATCAGAGGGCCAGAGATATACATAGTAGAACAGCATACAGGATCAGGAGCCAGAAGGGATGTCAGCCGAGCAAAGTCTTTAACAGGAACGCAGGATGTTGACCAAGGTGAAGGCAGAGATCACCTGAACTGGAAGGCTTAAGTAGGCAGGACTGACGAGCAGGATCATCAGCAGGTAAGTCACTGTGGAGAGATAGGAGCTGGCAATTAGTCGACAGCTGAGCGGTCAGCTCAGAGAAGGAAGGGCTGACACACAATACCTTTAATATCTTAATAGCTAGGACGCATGCTTGGAAGCATTGAACTTCATTTTTTTCGGCTCATCGTAGTGCTGTACATCACCGCGCTTGGAGATGATGAAAGTCCGCTTCATCCAATATCTGACGAAAAATCCATCGGATTAGATTCCATCAGATATCCGAAGAACCCAGGGAACCCCAAAGACCCTAGCGTATCAACAAAGTAAAGTGGGCGGGGAGGACTGTTGCGGTACATAGTAGATAGATAAACTCAGAAAGAGCGATAATGTTAAAAAATATACATCAATTTATTAATACCATGACACAAAGACAAAAGATAAAAAACAACAGACATTGACAGTTTTAAAAACAATGCACATAGCGTGACAGCAAACAGATCACCAGAGGTGCAATCTCTGCAATAGGGGGGGGGGGGGGTTTGGGTGAAGGTTGGAGTCATGATACGGAAGATCTCGACTAGTTTCGCGATGGATATCGCTTCATCGGGAGACAATTTACAAATTAATATACAGACATCGAACATAAATGCATTAACATAGATACAATTTCCATTGAAGTGTTAAAAACCACCACTGGAAATAAACATTTCAAAATTTAACTATAAATTGGGGGTTGGGGGTCATGTCTCCTACCTAAGTACAAGATGGCGCATCAACCTAAAGCGCCCATAGCGACCACACAGTTGGTAACTCCCAGAGGCCAGGAGTAAGGTTGTAGAGGGAACCTATTAATATACAGTATATGATATATCAATAAATCGTACTAATAAAAAATGGAAGAAGGAGAAGGAGAGAGAGAAAAGTAAAAGCAGAAGCTAAAAGAGAAAGAAGGCGAGGGGAATGAAGAAATGGGGATTAGGAAAGATAAAGGGAAAGAAGAAAGAAGAAAAGGGGAGGGAAGGGAGAGGGAAAAGGAAGGAGCATAAATGGGGGAGACATGGGAAAGGGGAGAGGAAGAAAAAAGGAAAGGAGAAAAAGAGAGAAGGGGGGTTTTACTAGGGGGGTAGGAAAAAAAGGGGGAAGGAAAAAGGGAAGAAACAAGGAGAAGCAACCAAAGAAAAAAAAAAAAAAAAGAAGTGCAATGCAGGATTGGGGGTCATGCTTTCCAATATAGCCAATAATAACCATATCTCTGTAATTGTCTCTGTAGTTGTCTCTGTAGTTGTCTCCCTGTTTTTTCCATTGTTTGTACAGACCTGTCTCCGCCCTAATGATGCCTCCAGCCTCTTGAACCTGGTGGGCGTCATCTGCCCTTACAAATGGCGGAGCCCATAGTGGCCTCAGTCATTTGTTCCCAGTGCGCATTCACGGGCGTTTACCGACACGCTGACGTCATAGGGGCGGCCCCTACGATCTGCGCTGGTGATGCCAATTGTTTTGGATATTTAATAGAGATAGAGATCCCTGTTTTTTCCGCATTGGAGCCCGGGTCCCAGGACTTGCTGTACTATTCGGATCTTACAGTAAGTCACCCTCTATGCACCGCCTACATGTGGCTGCTCTAACTTCTGTAATCTAATCCATGCTGTTCAGGTGCTCACTTGTGACTAGTGTCTCCCTCTGGTAACATTACCTTTACTTACTTTATTTGTGGCTCCTTATATTTACTTTTGGACACCCTCTTGTTGCCTCACTAGCACTACCCACTGGGACCGTTAGTCCTGGGATCCTTATCACTTTTGGATATATTTTACCTGTAGGTTTTGCAGGTAAAACTTCTATTTACCTTGGTGCACTTTTTGTCATTATTTATCCTCTATCCCTTCTCCTCATAATTCAATCCCGCATTGCACTTCTTTTAGTTTTTTTCTTTGGTTGCTTCTCCTTGTTTCTTCCCTTTTTCCTTTCCTCCCCCCTTTTTTTCCTACCCCCTTATTAAACCCCCCTTCTCCCTTTTCTCCCTTCCTTTTTTCTTCCCCTCCCCCCTCCCGTCTCTCCCCCCTTTATGCCCCTTCCTTTCCCCTCCCCCTTCCCTCCCCTTTTCTTCTCTTTCCCTTTATCTTCCCTAATTCCCATTTCTTCATTCCCCTCGCCTTCTTTCTCTTTTAGCTTCTGCTTTTAATTTTCTCTCTCCCCCCCTCCCCCTCTCCTTCCCCTTCTGCCATCCTCACTTCTTCCTTCCCCCCTTCCTTTCCCTGCCTTATCCCCCCCCTTTTTCCTTTCCCCCCCGTTTTCCCTTCTCCTCTCTCTTCCTCTCCCCTTCCCTCCTTCCCTTCACTTCCCATTCCCCTTTTCTTTTTTGTTGCTCTACTTCGTTTTTCATTTACACCTTCTTATTTGATTGTGGTCACCAGTCACCTCGATCTCTACTTATTCACCTACCTTCACTTGGTCACTCGCATCTCCTAGAGCATCTTTTATCATAATTTTTCTATTTTTTATTATTACGATGTATTGATATATCATATATATTAATAGGTTCCCTCTACAGTCTTACTCCTGGCCTCTGGGAGTTACCAACTTTGTGGTCGCTAAGGGTGCTTTAGGTTGATAGGACACCGTGCCCTTAGGTAGGAGACATGACCCCCAACCCCCAATTTATATTTAAATTTTAAAATGTTTATTTCCAGTGGTGTTTTTTTACACTTCAATGGAAATTTTATCTATGTCAATGCATTTATATTCGATGTCTGTATATTAATTTGTAGATTGTCTCCAGATGAAGCGATATCCATCGCAAAACTAGCCGAGATCTCCCATATTGTGACTCCAACCTTCACCCAAAACCCCCCTCCTATTGCGGGGATTGCACCTCCGGTGATCTGTTTGCTGTCACATTATGTGCATGGGCCCAGATTCACAGAGCCATTACGCCGGCGTTACAGGAGATGCGCGGCGTAAGTCTAAATCTGCACATGCGTATCGATGCGCCGCATCCCCAAAACGATATACGCATGAAATCTACTTTTTTTGGACCGGCGTAATTTCGATAGACTGATTGCTATTTGCTATTCAAATATGCAAATGAGAGAGTTACAGGGATCCACAAAAGTAAGTTGGTGCAGCGCAGGCTACGCGCTGTGCGCAACAGCTGCACGTCCTGTCTAAAATTAGTCCATATAAAAGGTGGAATAAAATTAGACAATCCGTCTACATGTCAGCTAAAGCAACACTGTTAGTGAGGAGCTGAGCAGTCACACTTGCTGCACAACAAACTGTATGCCAACATGCCAGTGGCATCCATGCTCATAGCTATACTAATGACTTTAGATGAGCAAAGAAGGAGGAGGGCACGGAGGAGGGCACGGGAGAGGATTTTTTTTTTCCAAAAACGTTTTATTTGCTTTTATAAACATTTAAAAAAAAACATACATACATCAATACATAACATACATACAAATTACAAACACGGTCTCACTATCTTTTAATAGCCCTTTAAAACCTTGATGGATGTAATGATCTAATCTGATACAAGCCCCTCACTCTTCACTTGATATATCACACACGTATAGACATCTTTGGCATGAGTGATTCTGAGGTGTCTCGCATCTTCAGATTCACCCCTCATGCCATCCTGGAATTAACCACAACCCTGCAGGAGGACATCACCAGCCCAACACATGACACCACCCATGACACCCATGACAGCTACATATACAATCCTAGCCCCATCCCCACAGATTTCGAACAGAACATGTATGGGGACAGCTGGCTGGTTGGTGAGTGACATGGGTGGCAGGCATGACTGTCCCCCCCATGATGCTGAAATCACAAGGGGCACAGGCACTACTAACATCCTCCTGTCTTATCCCTTCAGGGTGACTCTGCATATGCACTGGGACCCCATCTCATGACTCCTATCTGGAACCCCCCATGGTACCCTGTTGTATTCCCCAAACTTTGTATGCCAGATCATCTGTGCATGTTGCATGCTGCACAACTTCGCAGTGAGAAAGGGCCTGCAGATTGACATACGTGATGACCTGACCCCTGAACCAGACAATCCCCCCCTAACCAAGGATACCCCGTCTTCTGAGGGAAGAGCAGCCAGGAGACAGCTCACAATAGGCATCTTTGCACGTTAAACACACACATTAATCATGGCACAATGAGAATGCATGCATGCACTCCAAAAACGTTTTATTTGCTTTTATAAACATTTAAAAAAAAATATACATACATCAATACTTAACATACATACAAATTACAAACACGGTCTCACTATCTTTAGCCCTTTAGCCCATCTCATTTTCAAACAGGATTTGGAAATTGAGATCGGGGAAAACAAGCCACTACCATGGATCGATCACCACGCCATTAAATTTAAAATCGCCAATCACCTCAGGCCAAATAAAATAAGAAAACCGGTGATAACTCACTGGACTAGGTCCCAGAAGAAGCTCCATTCGGAACTCTTCAAAACGACCCTAGAAAATAAAATAAACACAATACAACAACAACAAACAGCAGTAGCAACACTTGACGCCATCAACAAGGCGCTGCTTCAGTCCGCCGACTGGGTGGCACCAAAACGCAAAACTTGCTTTCGGAAAAACAACACCGGCTGGTTTAATGACCAGCTAACGCTGCTAAAGCAAGAGCGTCGAAGAGCAGAAGTTGCCTGGAAAAGGAGCTCCTCAGATAAAAAACACACTATCTATAAGACAATAACAAAGAAATATCATAAAGAAATCTTTATGGCGAAAAAAAAATCAAGGTACAGTAGGTGACTGGGATATTGTGTCAATCTCGCTCCCTTTCTCGGCGAGATTGACCACCTACGAGCCCCATCGCGGGAGCCAGCGCCGAGCTGGCTTGCCGCGATGGAGACAAAGCCGTCATAGAAGCGACGGGAATCCGACGCGGATTCCCGCCAATTCTACACGTGGGCGGAGTTTGTTATGAATCCTGAAGGAGAAATCCCCGCCGGATTTTTAAAGAAAAATCCGGCATGGGTTCCCCCCTCAGCAGCATAACGGGCCCTTAGGTCGGTTATGGGTTGTAAGGAGACCCCCTACGCCGAAAAAACAGCGTGGGGGTCCCCCCACAATCCATAACAGACCCGTATCCAAAGCACGCCGGCCGGCCGGTCAGGAAGGGAGTGGGGGCGAGCAAGCGCCCCCCCCCCCCTCCTGAGCTGTACCGGGCAGCATGCCCTCAACATGGGGGGTTCAGGTGCTCTGGGGCAGGGGGCGCACTGCGGCCCCCCACCCCAGAGCACCCTGTCCCCATGTTGATGAGGACAGGGCCCCTTCCCGACAACCCTGGCCGTTGGTTGTCGGGGTATGCGGGCGGGAGGCTTATCGGAATCTGGAAGCCCCCTTTAATAAGGGGGCCCCCAGATACTGGCCCCCCCACCCTAAGTGAATGAGTATGGGGTACATTGTACCCCTACCCATTCACCTGCAAATACAAAGTGTAAACACAAATAAAACACACAGGGTATTGAAATATTTTATTAGTTGGCCGCCGGGGGGGGGGGTGTGTATGATCGCTTTTATAAAAGCGCCCCCCTCCGGCGGGCTTCTGTGGGGGGTGGGTGCCGCCGTCTGGTTCTCTTCCGCCGCCGGGGGGCGCTTTGATAAAAGCGCCCACCACCCGGCGGGCTTCTTTCGACGTCTTCGGCGGCGGGGGGGTCTTCTCCCACTCTCCGGGGTCTTCTCCCGCTCTCCGGGGGTCTTCTCCCACTCTCCGGGGTCTTCTCCCGCTCTCCGGGGGTCTTCTCCGCTCTCCGGGGGTCTTCAGTGTTTTCAGCACGCCAGCATCGAGCTGAATTTGGCGACAGGCTGCCGATATCTCGCACTCGCTGGAATAGTAAAAGCACATTCCAGCGAGCGCGTCATAGAAGCGACGGGAATCCGACGCGGATTCCCGCCAATTCTACACGTGGGCGGAGTTTGTTATGAATCCTGAAGGAGAAATCCCCGCCGGATTTTTAAAGAAAAATCCGGCATGGGTTCCCCCCTCAGGAGCATAACGGGCCCTTAGGTCGGTTATGGGTTGTAAGGAGACCCCCTACGCCGAAAAAACGGCGTGGGGGTCCCCCCACAATCCATAACAGACCCGTATCCAAAGCACGCCGGCCGGCCGGTCAGGAAGGGAGTGGGGGCGAGCGAGCGCCCCCCCCCCCTCCTGAGCCGTACCGGGCAGCATGCCCTCACCATGGGGGGTTCAGGTGCTCTGGGGCAGGGGGCGCACTGCGGCCCCCCACCCCAGAGCACCCTGTCCCCATGTTGATGAGGACAGGGCCCCTTCCCGACAACCCTGGCCGTTGGTTGTCGGGGTATGCGGGCGGGAGGCTTATCGGAATCTGGAAGCCCCCTTTAATAAGGGGGCCCCCAGATACCGGCCCCCCCACCCTAAGTGAATGAGTATGGGGTACATTGTACCCCTACCCATTCACCTGCAAATACAAAGTGTAAACACAAATAAAACACACAGGGTATTGAAATATTTTATTAGTTGGCCGCCGGGGGGGGGGGTGTGTATGATCGCTTTTATAAAAGCGCCCCCCTCCGGCGGGCTTCTGTGGGGGGTGGGTGCCGCCGTCTGGTTCTCTTCCGCCGCCGGGGGGCGCTTTGATAAAAGCGCCCACCACCCGGCGGGCTTCTTTCGACGTCTTCGGCGGCGGGGGGGTCTTCTCCCACTCTCCGGGGTCTTCTCCCGCTCTCCGGGGTCTTCTCCCACTCTCCGGGGTCTTCTCCCGCTCTCCGGGGGTCTTCTCCGCTCTCCGGGGGTCTTCTTCTTCTTCAGGACTCGCCGCCGCTATCTTCGTGTGTTAGCTCAATTACTAGCGGCGGCGGCCCCCTCTTCTGCGACGTCGGCGTCTTCTTCTTCTTCTGCTGTCCAGATGTTGACGCGACGCATCCTTCCGCTGTTATGCCGGGCGCGCGGCTCGCAGCCAAATATATAGGCCTGTCTTGTGACGTCGCAGTCCCATCATGCTCCGGTAGGTATCACGTGGGTAGGTAGCACGTGGTACCTACCGGAGCATGATGGGACTGCGACGTCACAAGACAGGCCTATATATTTGGCTGCGAGCCGCGCGCCCGGCATAACAGCGGAAGGATGCGTCGCGTCAACATCTGGACAGCAGAAGAAGAAGACGCCGACGTCGCAGAAGAGGGGACCGCCGCCGCTAGTAATTGAGCTAACACACGAAGATAGCGGCGGCGAGTCCTGAAGAAGAAGAAGCTGCAACAGCATCTAGATACCCACAAGCTACTTGACCCATTGCAATCAGGCTTCCGTCCCGGACACGGGACAGAAACAGCATTACTGAAAGTATGGGACGATGTTCTCAAGGCCGCAGACGAAGGAGAATCTTGTCTTCTAGTTCTGTTGGACCTAAGTGCCGCTTTCGACACTGTAGACCACAATCTGTTACTGACTCGGCTTGCTGAAGTAGCCAGAGTCGCAGAAGGCGATCTATCTTGGTTCTCCTCTTTTCTGGAAAACCGATCGCAAACAGTGAAGTTAGGACCTTTCACGTCTGACAAACGCACAGTAACATGCGGAGTCCCTCAAGGATCGCCTCTGTCACCAGTGCTGTTTAACATATATCTTCGTCCTCTCTTTGAGATTATCAGCAGCCAAAAACTGCTCTACCACTCATATGCAGATGACACACAACTCTATTTCCGCATCTGCAACAGACAGGATCACCACCTCAATCTAGAGACATGTCTCTCTTTGATAGAGGACTGGATGACAAAGAGTTATCTTAAACTCAATGGAGCGAAAACAGAACTTCTCCTGTTTCACGCCAAGCGTATGAATCAACTTTCAACAGCATGGACCCCCCCGCCCATTCTGGGCAAGCTCATCACCCCTAGCGCCAAAGTCAAAAGCCTAGGGGTCATTTTTGACTCCTTTATGACAATGGACGCACAAATAGGGTCAGTAGTCAGCGGATCTCACCATCTGCTGCGCCTACTACGCAGACTCACTCCGTTCATCCCTAAAGAAGATTTAGCGGTCGTGGTGGGAGCAATTGTTAACTCCAGACTGGATTATGCAAATGCCCTTTACCTCGGCCTCCCCAAGTACCAAATCGCTCGTCTGCAAGTCGTTCAGAATACGGCCGCCAGACTGGTGACTGGGAAAAAACCCTGGGAATCCATCTCACCTTCACTGAGAGCACTTCATTGGCTGCCAGTCAAAGACAGAATCGCTTTTAAAGCTCTCTGTCTTACACATAGATGTGTCCATGGGAATGCCCCCCTTTATTTATGCGAAATAATAAAAGCGCATAATCCCAATCGCGTTTTGCGATCCACGAATCAGAACCTGCTCCAGGTTCCGAAAGCCAACTTCAAGTCCAAGGGAGAAAGGAGATTCGCGATCCAAGGTCCCAAACTATGGAACGCTTTACCAACCAGCATTCGGTTGGAGGAGAACCACCTAGCATTTAGGAAAAAGGTCAAGACTTTTCTCTTTTGATATCAAAGGAGACAGGAACAACAAGCGCCCAGAGGCGATTCAGTTCGCATGTGCCGCGCTATACAAGTTTTCATTCATTCATTCATTCATTCATTCTCGGCGGCAGGCACTGTACTATAAAACCGATCCTGAAAAAACCCTCCCTTGACCCTAAAGACCCTAACAATAGGAGACCCATAACGGGTCTAAATGTTTTCTCCAAGATAATGGAGAAAGAAGTTGTACAACAGTTACAACAGCATTTAGAAACCCCAAAATTACTAGATATGTTTCAATCAGGTTTCCGGCCCGGGCACGGAACGGAAACGGCTCTGGTAAAAATATGGGATGACGTCCTAGAGGCAGCAGATGAAGGAGAATCTTCTCTCCTGATCCTGTTGGACCTAAGTGCGGCCTTTGATACGGTAGACCATGGACTACTACTCACTAGGCTAGCTGAAGTGGCCAAAGTCACGGAAGCGGATCTACCTTGGTTCTCTTCCTTCTTGGAAAACAGATCACAAATAGTGAAATTGGGATCTTACACGTCAGAAATGCGTACGGTATCATGCGGAGTCCCTCAGGGATCTCCCTTGTCGCCAGTACTGTTCAATATTTATCTCCGTCCCCTCTTTGAGATCATCAGCAACCAGGAGCTACTTTACCATTCCTACGCAGATGACACACAATTGTATCTCCGCGTCAGCAACGGAAAGGATCATTCGCTGGGATTAGAGAGAGCCCTCACTCTCATAGATAACTGGATGACATCCAGTTATCTAAAACTCAACGGTTCAAAAACAGAGCTTCTCCTGTTTCACGCAAACAGGAAAAGTCTCTCCACCTCAACTTGCATCCCACCGCCCATCCTGGGAAAAATTATCGCCCCGAGCACCAAAGTCAAAAGTCTAGGAGTAATTTTTGACTACCACATGACAATGGATGCACAAATAGGGGCGGTAGTCAGCGGATCGCACCATCTGCTGCGTCATTTACGCCGACTCAACCCTTTTATTCCTAAAGAGCACATTGCAGTTGTAGTGGGAACAATTATTAATTCCAGACTCGACTATGCAAATGCCCTTTATCTAGGACTTCCCAAATACCAAATCACTCATCTGCAAGTCGTTCAAAATACGGCTGCTCGAATAGTGACTGGGAAAAAACCATGGGAGTCAATCTCCTTTTCGCTAAGATCTCTTCACTGGCTACCAGTGAAGGACAGAATCACTTTTAAGGCACTCTGCCTAACACACAAGTGTATTCAAAGAAACGCTCCCCAATATCTATGCGAAAAAATAATAGCCCACAACCCCAATCGCATTCTGCGATCGATCCACAAATCAGAACCTACTGTACATCCCAAAGACAAGATACAAATCCAAAGGAGATCGGAGATTTGCTGTCCAAGGACCGCGACTGTGGAATGCACTACCAACCACCATCCGACTGGAATAAAATAAAATTGATTAGCGCATAAATCATTCAACACTGAGATTCTATATAATAAATAGTGATTGGTGCAAAAGTGCAAATGCATAAAATAAATGTCTCAGCGCATAAATAATTCAACTAATAAAGTCCATATAGTGAATCACAATCTATGCAGAAAAAGGGCAAATGCATAAATAAAGTGAACTGTCCCATCCGTGGTGGTGTAGCAGGTTCTGTGATATGGGTGACTTTTCTTCAGGAAATGTGCTCACATTGCGCTTACCTTAATAAGGCAAAAATATAGCCTTTCAATGTGTGTTGCTCTGGCTCTCCAGCAGGTGTCACTCCGTCCTTTCAATAGGTTGGTATGATGATGTTATGAAGATCTTATATTCCAAGGTTGGATGGGAGGGGGGGAGTTCCAGTGTCACTCAAATAAAGAGGAATTGTGCCATGGTGAAGTACGTATAAACGTTTAATAAAAATATTAAGAGAGACTTACATCAAAGTAAAAAACAAACAAGTACGATCGTGTTCCGCGTCTAACTTCCGGTTTCGGGTTCAGGTCTTACATGTTGCGCTGCGTCACGCAGCTTCATCAGAGATACCTGATTGCTTGTTACCCTTGTCATTTATACGCTCAAACCGGAAGTGTGTCGGCGCGGCGGCCATTTTATCGGAGTGTATGTCTCCGTCACGGCAGCGGCCATTTTGTTGGTTTGAGATCTTCTATTGTATTTACACAGTCCGATTTTTCGTGACTCAAGTATACTGCTGCCGGGTCTTGAATGTGTAGAGGGGTTGATAAAGTACAGAAGGATAGGCAATATAGGATATATACCTAGTTGCTGCATTGTTGATGCCTCCTTCTATTGTAAATGGTATTAACCCTTTCTGTGACCTATACTGGGCAGTGTATGGCAAATATGGACAATAATATGTGTACATTAAACAATGTACAATAATGTATGAGGATATGCAATACATTTAAAACCATCTAATAAAAAATAAAAAATAGATATGTAGATAAAACCTAAATAATTGCCAAAAATTTCTTAAAAAACAGTTAAGATCAAATTCTACATTCATTCCATCAGGGACCATTGTTTGTAGGTTAAAAATCCATTGTGATTCCTTTTGACTAATGGTTCTGACTAAATGTGCTCCTCTCCATGGTTTTTTATATTTTTCTATTGCCCAGAAACTCATTTGTGTGGGATCACTATTATGGTACTGGGCAAAATGTTTACTGACGTTGTGTTTTGGGAACTTTTTTTTGATGTTTCGTATATGTTCTCCAATTCTTACCATGAGTGGTCTTTTAGTGCGTCCTACATATTGTAGGTTGCATGTACATTGCAGTACGTAGACTACGCCTTCTGTGTGACAGCTGATAAAGTCTTTGATCTCATAGATTTGTCCTGTTTTGGTCGAGGTGAAATCTGTTCTCTTCTTCTGTGGTTTCTTTGAGTGTCTGCATGCAAAACAATATTTGCATGGGTGGAATCCTTTACTGGAAAAATAGCTATGTCCACTTTTTGGGGGTTCTATCACATTTTTGACTACCAAGTCTCGTAGGTTATATGTTGTTATATTTATGAGTATTTATCACAATTCAGATTGAGCAGCATTATCATTTAATTTCACCTTATTTATTTGGTGGCGCAAGAGCCTACACATTCACCATCCGACTGGAGTCCGACCACTTGGCCTTCAGGAGAATGATTAAAACTCATCTCTTCTGAAGGCAGAGCCTTCCTTTACCCAAGGAATGGAAATAGCGCCCAGAGGCGATTCAGTTCGCAAGTGTTGCGCTCTATAAGTTTTTTACTCACTCACTCACTCACTCACTCACTCACTCACTCACTCACTCACTCACACACACCACTGTGGTCCCTAGCACAGACACATCACATCCTCATCAAATTGGATTAGCACAAGCCCACCATGCAGGACTTGTGAGCAGCAACGCCACGCCACGGCTAGTGTTGCTCACGAATATTCGCATTGCGAATATTCGTTACGAATATTGCATATTCGAGTATTCGCGAATAACTCGAATATCGCGGTGAATATTCGCTATTGCGAATATTCGTATTTTTTCAAATTTATTTTTAAAACAGATCACATCCTAGTGATCTCCATCGACTTCTAAAAGCATTGCTGGTATGATTAGAGACCCTGGGCCGAGTAGCTGAGGCGATCCTTTTATGTTGCCAAATATTCGCAATGCGAATATTCGTATTACGAATATTCGCGAATACTTTCTCTGCCCTTCTGTGTTTTGTGTATAAAAAAAAAAAAAATAGCTTTAGTTTAGTCATATAAGTTTGTGTAAGTAGAGTTAGTGTTTAGTGCATATTAGTTTAGTAATCCAGGAAATGATCTCCATTTTTGCGTATTGTTCGCGCGCATGCGTGGACAAGAATTTCGCCTCCGTTTTTTATCTTTTGTCTTTGTGTCATGGTATTAATAAATTGATGTATATTTTTTTACATTATCGCTCTTTCTGAGTTTATCTATCGCAACAGTCCTCCCCACCCACTTTACTTTGTTTATACTCTAGGGTCTTTGGGGTTCCCTTGGTTCTTCCGCTATTCTACTAAGATTAGGATGATGGTACAATTTTCTACATTTTTGTTTATTTGCCTAATTTAGAGGTTTAAGATTTATCCATCAGAAATCCGATCGTGTGTACAAGGCTTTAGACTTATATACATGAGATAAGCATTTTTAAGACTCAGCGAGCACCTTAACTGGGTCATTGGTATAAGTGTCTTTAGAGATTTTGAGACAAATTGGTTTATGTGTCCGATCAGGTTGACGGAGATATGTGACTAGGAATGTGTCTGCTTTGTTAGCTTTTAGGTACATGGTATGCAGATCTCTGAAGATGGATTTTTTGGGCGCTTCTGCTAAGAGCAAGTCCAATTCAAGTTTAGCCTTCTCTAACAGGGATGTATTGGTAGATATAGAGTGAGATTGATATTGGAGGTGGTGGTAGTAATATGTATATCCCTAATAAATGTTTTGTGGGCTTCCCATAGAAGAATGGGTGAGATATTTGGATTAGCAAGTAGAACAAAAAGACGAAAACAGTTTGACCAATAAAAAAGTTTAAAAAAGAAGCCATTAGCCAAAAGTCTAAAGTGTTCACAGCGAAATGGCAATCAGCAAGGAGAACCAGGGTGGGAGTTTCAAGTTCAAACAACAAAGACAAAAATACACATTGTGCACTTTAAGTTACCAATTGTTTGGCCGTATATGTACGGCGGAAATGAGACAAGGGAGTCTGGAAGTTTTCTCCAGCCAGGGTAGATGTCGTCAGAGGTCTGCGAGTGGCATGATCTTGCTGGGGTCCCTTTGTGGATTGAAGCAGGTGGATTGGGTGCAGGGGTCAGGGTTGGATGGTAGGGATGTGGTTTTGATTTTGCTGGTGTACAGGGAAGTGCTGTCTCCGACAATGGATCACACTGGACCAGTCATAGATTTGCCAAGGCGCTCTGCAAATATTCTGGTGTGATACAAGTGTGTTGTTTTCCCTGAAAAGTAAATTGCAGAGCAAAGGGGAATTTCCAGGTTAATCGGATGTGATGCTGAAGTAGGACTTGTAATTGTGGTTTCATAGCCCTGCCCTTGGCAAAAGGGCGAAAGGACACAATTAAAATTCTTCCAAGACCTTTCTAAACATACACTGGGTCTGAGAAGGGCACTGAAACCCCTTTTGGAACAACTTCTAAAAAACAACATCCAATATAGATGGAAATTTCCATTCCAACTTCAGGTTCAATACAAAGGACTAACAGCTAAATTTAGGGACATGGGGAATCTTCCATAATTTCTGGTGACCCTTCGAGTTACTGGTGTAAAACTGCTAGATTGGTCAAAAACATATTTTGAAATGTACAATAAGCCTTGGAGAAAGAATTATAAACCTGTTGTGGTAGGGGGTGGTTGGGGGGCAGTGGGAGAACAACACTACATGGACAAAGTAACATTGCACATAAATAACATAACTTTAATTTAAACACTAAATTTGATCGTTTTATATTGATCATAAACATGTATATCAACACATATTTACACAACTTATTTTTATCACTAGATGGGAATAGATATAGAATGTGTTCCCCCCTTTTTTTCTTCTCTCCCCCCTCCTCCCCAGCCCTTGCTACAGTTTAAATCTCTTCCATGGAAATGGATGGGGAAGATTGTGAAGATAAATAAGATAATACCAATGTCATATATGTTTTGAATGCCTTGATGTTAAGAGGAGGATTATTCATAGAGAGGACAGGAAGTTAGTTCCACCAGTTTAACCGCTTGCCACCCGCAGATATATGTCTGCAGCATGGCACGGGCAGGCAAAAGGACGTATATATATGTTCCCTTTAAGAAGCAGCATTGTGGACACACCCGCTGCAAGCTTCATGACTCTGACCGTGGACTCGATATCCGTGGGCATACCCATGATCGTGTCACGTGAGGCAGAAGGGGGAAATGTAAACAAGCATTTCCCCAGTCTTTTTAGTGACAGGACAGTGACCACAGCTTCCTTTAATCGGAAGCGGTGATCACTGTCCTGTCACACACAGCCTATCCCCCTACAGTTCAAGGCACTCCCTAAGGCACACTTAAAGGGGTTGCAAAGGAAAAAAATGTTTTCCCTAAATAGCTTCCTTTACCTTAGTGCAGTCCTCCTTCACTTACCTCATCCTTCGATTTTGCTTTTAAATGTCCTTATTTCTTCTGAGAAATGCTCACTTCCTGTTCTTCTGTCTGTAACTCAACACCGTAATGCAAGGCTTTCTTCCTGGTGTGGAGAAAGCCTCTTGAGGGGGGAGGGGCGAGCAGGCAAGTCAGGACACTCTCTACTTTGCAAATAGAGAAAGCAGATGTGTGTTAGTGGGCATCCTGACACTCCTGCTCACCCCCTACCCCCTCAAGAGGCTTTCTCCACACCAGGAAGAAAGCCTTGCATTACCGTGTTGAGTTACAGACAGAAGAACAGGAAGTTAAAGCGAGGCAGTGCCGAATCACAAAAAGTGGCCTGGTCTTTGGCCAGCAAAATGGTCCGGGGCTTAAGAGGTTAAATAAAAGAGACAATAGGAAGTAAGAAGAAAGGAGAGGGAAGGAGAATCAAAATCAAAAATAAAATTTAAAAGCTTCTAAATAAAAACTGTTCAATAATATTAAAGGAAAATAAATTGTGGCAGGATGAACCTTAAAGGGCTGCAGATCAGGTAGCAGTAGCCTGGATTCCCCCAATAGCGACCTTACTAAGTAAGTTAGACTTGAATTAAGTAGGGCTGTGCAAATTAACTTTTAATTAATCGATTAATCTTTAATTTTTTTGATCGATCAAAATCTTTTTGATTGATTAAAATTCTTTTGATTGGTACTCACCTCTCCGCCGGCTTCTGGGCCTTCAGGGAGTTCCGTCGGAGATCCGGTAACGTCACAGACACCGGCGGGGCTTTTCGTGTCCATCTGAAGGGCTCCTTTGCTGTGTCTTCATATCTGCATGGCAACGGGACCTTACTATCTGCCACACGCAAGGGCTGTTACACTTCCCTCTATCACTTCCCTCTATCAACCTGGGATTCTACAGCCATCCACTGGGAGTTGTGATAGTTCCCTTCACGGGACATTTACATGCCGACGGACTGATGTTAATTTCTCCTCATCTGGATTCAGCAGTAGTATCGTTGTACACATTTTTATACCAGTATCATACTTAGCTACATGTTTTTATGACTGCTTTTGGTACCGTTTGGTATTACTCGCACCATTTTTACAGTTTATGTAGCTACATCGATTTTATCTCCAGTGCAATATTTATTTGGTTACCTACTTAAAGACTATAAAAGTTTTAATGCTATTCCCATCGAGCGCTGCCTTTGTCTGTTTTTTGTATCCTGCTATCCATTTTTCCAGTGGTTGGAGCTGCACTGGGAATCAGCCTGCAAGGAGATCAGCTAAAAGTAGTTGGATCTGTATGTGCATTATAATTAATCGAAATTAGTCGATTAATCGATTAAAAAATAAAACGATTAATCGAACACAAAAATTTTGATCAGTAACAGCCCTAGAATTAAGTAAATAATAGTTTTTGTAGAGTGAGAGTAGATTTGTATGGATTAAGTGAAATAAGTGTTTTGAGTAGTGTGTGAGTGATTATATAAGGTTATCACTTTCCTCCCCATCCCTCTCCACCAATTATGGGTGGGGTAAAATGTTTTTTTTTTAATGCTAGAGGTCTTAATTCCCCTTCTAAAATATCACAAATTTTAAACGCATTTCATAAACAAAAGTTGGCATTATTCTGTTTCAAGAAACACATTTTTGTACAGATAACATCACCAAACTAAATAACAGAAATTATACCACATAGATTCACGATACATTCCCATATTCTAAATCACAAGGAGTTTATATTGCGATCCACAAAGATATACTGTACCCCATCAGATATTACAAAATTGTAAGGGTAAAGAAGGCAGATTCTTAATCATAAGGATCATGCTATATGGAAAGATGTTTACAAAATTCAACTTTTACTTGCCAAATTACGAACAAATTATGTCTGGGGTAAAAGCCTTTTTGGACGCAATGGATAAAGCAGAGTGAACAATAATATTGGGAGGACATTTCAATTGAACAATGGATGCAAAAATAGATACTACAACAACTCATTCATATAGAAAGAATAGTCAGTTAAAACATTTTTTAACATTTATTGGAAAAATATCAAATGGTAGATCAGACCGAAAATAATTATTCTTATTATTCAAACTTACATAACTCATAGCATAGATATTTTTTTTATATCAACCAATTAGGTCAGATGATGACTCCCTCAACGGATATTGGAATTTTTTTTTTGGTCAGACCATGCCCCAATATTTTTGGAGCTCGGTCTGATCGAATTTAAAAAAAACCTTTGGAATATAGAGGCTAAATGACAATATCCCACTTAATGGGAGAAATATTAACACTAGAAAAGACACATAAACAAAGTCTTAATCCATTGGATATAATAACTCTAAAAAATAAACGTATAAACTTTTCATACATATTATTCTAAGTTATATAATATAAATACACAACAAGAACATAAAGAAAATGATAAGAAGAGGGTAGAAATGTGTCAATATATTAAGGAAACAGCATTACCTACATTTTCTGGAGAAATAATAGAGGAGTTAAAAAAAGAAGAAATTCAATAAGCTATTTCAGCACTGGTCCTGGGCAAAAGCCCCGGACCAGATGGATATACACCAAGATTTTACAGGGAATTTCAGGATATAATTACACCTATCCTAAAAAGGACATTTAACTCCATAGCGACTGTGCAAATCTTTACACCACAAAGTATGGAAGCTCATATCACATTAATCCCTAAGCTGGAAAAGGATCATACATTATGCAGTAATTATCAACCAATTTCTCTTACTAATATAGATATACAATTATATTCTAAAATGATTGCTAATAGAATGACACCTATTCTACCTAGACATATAGGGCCAGATTCTCAGCGGCGATACGACGGGGTATCTCAGATACCCCGTCGTATCGCCGTTTTTTTTGCCTCGTATCTATGCGCGTGATGCTTAGCATCACTTTGGCATAGATACGCTTCAACATCCGACAAGTGTAAAACCATTACACTTGCGGATCGTAGTTGTAATGACAACTCCGGCCACTAGGTGGCCTTTACTTTGTTTTCTCATTTGCATATGCAAATGAGGCTAGTACGCCGATTCCCGATTACTTTTACGCCGCCCCGTCGTCGCGTACGTCGTTTTCGTCCGCGTAAGGTTACCCCAGCTTCTATGTGGAGTAACCTTACGAAGTACCGTCGGATGCCGTCGGGTGCCGTCGGATGCCATGTTAAGTATGGCGTCCTGTCAGCGTCGGCTTTTTCCGTCGCTTACGTCGTTTTACTAACTCGTTCGCGAATAGGGGCATTGCGTAGTGACGATAACGTCGTTTTGACGTTGGTTTCAACTACGCTTTCCGACGTGTGCTGGAGCATGCGCACTGGGCTTTTTTCCCCGGCCGGCGCATGCGCAGTTAGTTCGACGCGGGGGTGCGCTTAATTTAAATACAAGCCGCCTCATTTGAATTACGCGGGGCTTACACTGGGCCATTTTCGCTACGCCAACGCAAACGACGGAGCAAATGGTTAGAGAATACGGCACCTGCTCTAGTACGATGCGGCGGCATAGTGCAAATGGCTTACGATAAGCAAGCGAAATTCTATGAGAATCTGGCCCAAAAACTTAGATCAAACCGGATTCACCGAGGGAAGAGAAACTAGGGATAACATTATAAAAACTTGCACAGTGGTAGAATATGCCCAGCGGGCCATCCCAGCATGTCTTCTATTAATTGATGCTGAGAAAGCTTTTGACAGGGTAGGATGACGGTTCTTGTAAGAAACACTAGTTCAAGTAGGAATGGGACCTAAGATGCTCGATAAGATTATAGCATTATATTCTAAACCTAGGCCTCTCAGAATATATAGAAATATCAAACGTTACTCGGCAGGGGTGTCCCTTGCCCCCATTGTTATTTATAATGGTAATGGAAAATCTTAATACAGCAATAAGGGAAAATAAAGGTCATTTGTTCCATCCTATGCTATATTTTGTGCCATGTATTTGTGGACATCTCTATTTAACCCTTTTGCTGTAGGAGACCTTTTCAACTTTTTTAGCAAATTGAAGGACGAAAACTGGACAGCCGCACTCCGAAATCACTTAAAATAAGTTGTCTTTTATTTTTCAACTGTACACACAGTTACTGCAACCAACAAAATACAGTATGGCTGACGCATTTCGCACTTACAATCAGTGCTTAGTCATGGCGAAAAAAGCTTCACACTAAAATGACATATATACTCAAACACATAATCACATGAGAAAAGATCCGCCTATGGCAGTAAAAGATTAATTAAGTAATTAAACACTAAATCAAACCAGCTGAAGGGGGTAGGGCCTCCCTCAAAATTAACACTTTCAAGTAAAAAACATATAAACACATGTAATGTATATAGGAACACCTGTATGTAACCAAATACCCCTATAAAATCTTAATTAAAACCACAATCCACGTGTCTAAAGTTTGCAAGTATATACTTGACAGGTGTGATGCGCCATTCTTCACTTTGCCAGGTGTTTGCCATAGTTATTATGGTTCCAATCATATAAGCGCTGGTTGGGTGTCACATTGAAAGACCTGGCAAAGTGAAGAATGGCGCATCACACCTGTCAAGTATATGCTTGCAAACTTTAGACACGTGGATTGTGGTTTTAATTAAGATTTTATAGGGGTATTTGGATACATACAGGTGTTCCTATATACATTACATGTGTTTATATGTTTTTTACATGAAAGTGTTAATTTTGAGGGAGGCCCTACCCCCTTCAGCTGGTTTGATTTAGAGTTGAATTACTTAATTAATCTTTTACTGCCATAGGCGGATCTTTTCTCATGTGATTATGTGTTTGAGTATATATGTCATTTTAGTGTGAACCTTTTTTAGCCATGACTAAGCACTGATTGTAAGTGTGAAACGCGTCGGCCATACTGTATTTTGTTGGTTGCAGTGACTGTGTGTACAGTTGAAAAATAAAAGACAACTTATTTTAAGTGATTTTCGGAGTGCGGCTGTCCAGTTTTCGTCCTTCAATTTGCTATCATTAGCATTGCCAGCACCTTGGTGGTTCAACAACCCTTGATTGCACACGGGGCTCACCTGGAGCGGTGAGAAATTTGTCTGTTTTCAACTTTTTTGTTGATAAAAATAATTGTTAGTTCGAAGATTCGTAAATGAACACAAAGAAACCCATTTTTTAGTAAAAAAAATAAAATAGGAGGTTGTGCCAAATAAATAGATACCCAACATGTCAAGGCTTGCATTATTCTTTTGTTTATCTCATACTGTAAGTAATAAAAGAAACATGTTAAATACATTCGGGAGACAATTCAAGTAGAGAGGTCTTAAAACTAAAATTAGTATCATCAAAAGCTCTGACAATTTTTTTTCCGACATTCATACAAACATTCAAATGTAATTATTGTACAGCCAGCTTTAATCAACTAATTATGGGATTATCATGTTAGATCAGATGCTAAACACAAAATATTGATGAACTAAACAAGTTAAACTGAAAAAAAAATCAAATAATTACAAAATTCTGGGGTAAACAGTGCCAAATATGATTGTGATCCAGTGACTAATACCTGTACACTTCTCAAATGTCATCAAGGGGTGGTAAGAAACAGCCAGTATCAATGTCCACTGAGGGATCAATTGCCCTCCTTCCCAAAGAAAAAACAAGTGGTTAGTAGGATAATAGTCAAGTCATGCCACCACAGATGGATATGTACTAAAAAGTGTCCACTTTATTGAGACTAAAACCATAAGAATATGTACCACATCGACAACCATATATTAAAAAAAGTGGTACATGCTGTCCGGTACCACTGTGGTGTTTGGTAAAACCATGTAGATTGAAACCATAAAGCGTTATTCCTGCCAAAGGCAGCCGCACCTATGGCGGTCACACTCTAGGGGATGTCACTAGTTGACACTACAAACCACTCAGGGAAAGCACCAATGGAAAGGTCTGTGCACCAGTTGGGACTGCATAGCCAGAAAAGATGTCACCAAAAATTGAGTCACACCTAGCCGGAAGTGACATGCCAATGATGCTCTTGAAGGTACCGGGGAAGAAGTCACTTTATGGATATGGAGACTAAAGGGCAGGTTAAATAAGCTAGGACTGGGGGCGAAGGTGTAGCAGGGCAGGATGATTGAAAGATACCACAGTCACTTCAAACAACATGGCATCACCCCTTAGCCAAAAGCATAACATAACTGAATCCATCCCCATGTAATGGTGGCAGCTTGAAAATAATTGACACGCAATATCAGTACATCCAAGATAAAAGATTACTTAGTTGGTGTATGTAAGAAAGTTGATTGATTGAAAAAACTGATTAAAGAAACTGATAAAGTTAACAAAACACTTGCAATTAAAAAAAAACATAAAAAGATACCATACAATGTCAGGGATAAGACACTCCTATATAGCAACCTAAGACGCAACTCTAAATATCAATATAAACCATTTAAAATATTTTTTCACTGTGAAAAAAGTAATTCACTATAAAATCAGATGACATGCATATTTTTATTTTTTTATTGATATTTTACCCTTTCTTGTGCCAATCTTGCCCTACCTGTCTTGCCTTTCATTCTGTACTATAAGGCTGGCAATGCATTCTACAATTTTATTATCCAACTTCCTTTAGCTCTACCTTCAGCTATGTAGTGCAAGAGCCCATCTGATTGCACACAAATTTAAAGTGTTTAGGTCTAAAAATTGTACAAGATAATTGTACAGTATAATGTATGGCCAGCCTAAGCATTGCATTTACAGTCCCTGCTCCAGTACAATGATAACAATGGGTCACCCCCCCCCCTACTCTGTCCATTGTCTTGTATTCCTTTCACAGAATACCATGCATTCTTTGGATGGACAAGGGGGATCATGGCATTTATCAACAGAATAGATAATTTTCTACAAAAAAATAATACAATATATTTTGTGAATATGTGAGTTGGGAAGTAGGTGACCCAGTATTCTCACTGTACTTGAGCTGAAACTGTAAGGCCCCGTACACATGAGCAAATAGATATGTTCAAATCGGTCGGACAGACCGATTTGAACAGATCTGTCTGCTGGGATGTATTGGTTTGATCGTGTACACACGATCAAACCAAAATCCCCGCCGGAAGACAGCGCGCTGACGTGTCGGTGACGTGGTGGTGACGTTGATGCCGCCACGTCACCTCACCGGGAAGTAAAACACTTCCGTGCATGCGTTGAATGGATTTGACGCATGTGCGAGCAGATATGTCTGCTGGTTAGCGTACTAACCAGCAGACATATCGATCCAACGGGTTCCCAGCTGACATATTTCAAAGCATGCTTTGAAATCTGTCGGCTGGCCAAATCTGTCTGTTTGCCCGTACACACGATCGAATCTGTCTGCTGAAATGGTCTGGCAGACCGTTTCCAGCAGACAGATTTGATCGTGTGTACGCAGCCTAAGATTTAGAGCAGAAGTTCAGTGCTTACAGTAGTGTGCAGGATGAATAAAATTAAGAGTTTTACCTAATGTAGTAGCATCCACACATAGGACACTCATCATTTGAGCAAATCTATTTTTACACAGCAAATGTAAAAAAAAAAAATGCTTTTTTTTTCTACGGTTCAGGTTTAAGCATTATGGGCCAGATTCACAGAGCGATTACGCCGGCGTTACAGGAGATGCGCGGCGTAAGTCTAAATTTGCGCATGCGTTTCGATGCGCCGCATCCCCAAAACAAGATACGCAAGAAATCTACTTTTTTTTGTCCGGCGTATTTTCGATAGACAGGCACATCCGTCCGAGCAAAACTGCGCTAGACACACCATTGATTTGCTATTCAAATATGCTAATGAGGGAGTTACGGGGATCCACAAAAGAACATTGTTGCAGCGCAGGCTACGCGCTGTGTGCAACAGCTGCACGTCCTGTCTAAAATTAGACCATATAAAAGGTGGTATAAAATTAGACAATCTATATGTCAGAGAAAGCAACACTGTTAGTGAGGAGCTGAGCAGTCACACTTGTTGCACAACAATCTGTATGCCAACATGCCAGGGACATCCTTGCTCATAGCTATACTACTGACTTTAGAGGAGCAAAGAAGCAGGAGGGCACAGAGGAGGGCACGGAGGAGGGCACGGGAGAGGATATACAGCACCCGCATAGACCTCTTTGGCATGAGTGATTCTGAGGTGTATCACATCTTCAGATTTACCACTCATGCCATCCTGGAATTAACCACAACCTTGCAGGAAGACATCACCAGCCCAACACACCGCTCACATGCAGTGCAGCCACTGGTCAAGGTCATGGCAACACTCCATTTCCTTGCCAGTGGCTCTTTTCAAAGAACAAGTGGAGTGGTGGCTGGGATGTCACAATCCTCCATGAGCAGATGTGTGCACCAGGTTCTCTCTGCAATCCTCAGACGCATGGCCAACCAAATCATCAAACCCACCACTGAGGACCTTCAGCTGAAGGCAATGACAGACTTCTACAGAATTGCCAGATTCCCACGCACTGTGGGGGCCATTGATTGCACACATGTGGCACTCCAGCCCCCCCATGAGACAGAGCACATATACCGCAATCGGAAGCATTGGCATTCCATCAATGTACAGGTGATAGTCGATGCCCAAGGCCTCATATGGCACGTCCATGCCAAACACCCCGGATCCAGCCATGACAGCTACATATACAATCAGAGCCCCATCCCAATGGAATTTGAACAGAACGTGTACGGGGACACCTGGCTGGTTGGTGAGTGACATGGGTGGCAGGCATGACTGTCCCCCCCATGATGCACACATCACAAGGGGCACATGCATGACTAACATCCTCCTGTCTTTTCCCTTACAGGTGACTCTGCATATGCACTGGGACCCCATCTCATGACTCCTATCCGGAACCCCCCAAAAACACCAGGAGAGGAAAGATACAATGAAGCCCACGCTTAAACACGTGCAGTGGTGGAGCGCACCTTTGGCCTCCTGAAGTCACGTTTCCGATGCCTGGATTAGTCTGGGGGTACCCTGTTGTATTCCCCAAACTTTGTGTGCCAGATCATCGGTGCATGTTGCATGCTGCACAACTTCACAGTGAGAAAGGGCCTGCAGATTGACCTACGTGATGACCTGACCCCTGAACCAGATAATCCCCCCCTAACCGAGGTTACCGTGTCTTCTGAGGGAAGAGCAGCCAGGAGACAGCTCACATTAGGCATCTTTGCACGTTAAACACACACATTAATCATGGCACAATGAGAATGCATGCATGCACACCACTGTGGTCCCTAGCACAGACACATCACATCCTCATCAAATTGGATTAGCACAAGCCCACCATGCTGGACTTGTGAGCAGCAATGCCATGCCACGGCTCCAATTATGTCACTGTACATTCATACACCATTCACACGGACCTGGGGATCACTTCTCCCTGGTCCTGGGGAACCCTTCTCCACCTTCTCCACCAAAACTGAGGATGATACCCCTTTTCCGGCAGGAATATCACCCCCACATTCCAAAAACATTCACAAAAAACAAACACAAAAAAAAAAAATTGTCCAGCAAAAAAATAAAAAATGTCCAGCAAAAAAGGCAAACAAATAAATAAAAAAACCTGAAAAAAAGGGGGAAAACAAATGAATGCCGCTGGCGTGAGCCACGCCTGGGGCGCCCACGGCCACGGCCCCGGCTCCTCAGGGGAGGCTCATGGGAGGGGGGTAATCCGGGGAAGGAGGAGCAGCCCCTGGTCTCTGCCCACCTGGCGGCCTGCCCTCCAAGGCCACGGCAATTCTGGTCAGGCCAGCACTTAGTGTTGCTGTGTTGGCCTGGATAGCCTGGGTGAGGGCCCTCACATCCTGCCCAACGTCTGCTGTTGTAGTCTGCAGTACGTTTAGGCAGTTTGTAAGAGCCCGGGAGTGGCAGTCAAGGTCCCCAAGCGTATCCTTTATGGAGGACAGGCTCTCCTCCATCCGCACCAAAGTCCGGCTGACCTGTCCCAGGTGGCAGGTCTGAAGGGCCTGGTCCCTTCTCAGATTGGTGGGCAGAACCTCGGCCACCCCCCTGGTCTTCTGGGACGACTTCCTGCCTCCAGCTGAGGCTTGTGGTCGGGGAGAAGGGGAGCCCCTTGGGAGGGGAGCCCTGTTGGGGGAGGAGTGGGAGGGGCTAGCCCTTATGGAGGGCTGGCTGCTGCCAGCCAGAGAGGAAGACTCCTCCAAAAACAACAATCCACTGGCTGACATGACATCCTCCTCCTCCTCAGACACCTCCTCCTCAACCTCCTCCTCTTCAACCTCCTATGAGGACTCCGGCCTTGTCGGGGGGTCCTCATCAGGCTGCTGTCCTGGGGATGGTGCCGTCAGGCCAGATGGCCCAGCACCCTCCTGCACATCTGTGGATGACACAAAACATTCACAGATTGGAGGATCCACACACTTGCCACATATTCCCTCCCCCCCACATGCTACACACCTGATAGGGCAAAAAAACCTTACCTAGCATCACGGCTACATGACTGGAGTCATAGCCAGGCAGGCCCTCCACCTGTTGTCTATGAAAGGTCTGGGCCACCGCACGCTCCTCCGCTGTCAGCCTAACAGGGCATGGTGGGCCCCCTCCTGTGCCCCTGACATGGGCTGCCATTTTGGCCAGCTTCTTTCGGACCAAACGCCGGAGGTCATTGATTTTCTTTTCGATCCCCGCGCGTGTCCGGGTTCCCCCCCCCCGCTGCATTCACCTGGTCAGTAATGTGCTGCAAAATCTCCCTCCTGCTGGCCGGGGTGGTGTTGGCACTCTCCGGGCCGTGGAGGAAACGCCCATATTGGGTAATGGCCCGGGCAATTATTTGTTTCTCCCCCAAAGTAAAATTCAACTTCCTCTCAGTCATACTCATACAACAACTCTCTCCTAAACAATCAACAAAAATCACTCACAAAAACAAGCAGGAAAAATCAAGCAACAAAACAAACAAACCAAAATCTATCAACCAAAAAGTCTCACAAGCAGTCACCAAAAAACACTTTCAAATATATTCTACCAAACACTAGATCAAACAGTCAACAAATATCACAAAGACAAGTCACAACGCAATAAACAACAGAACAAAAGCACCTTGCTGTATAGGAAGGGATACAAAGGGATGTACTTTTGCAAAGGAAGTGCGTTTGTGTCTGTCTATTTATGCTGTCTGCTTAGTTCACAAAGTTGCCCGGGTCCACTTCCAATTTCACTGATTGCGCCGTTCCCGAGTTGTGAGCATGCGCACAAAGGTGCTGACCATGGTCTGCTTCATGCGTGCATGCGCGAGCCGGCCAGCCCTTCATTTGCATGGGGTCACGGCTCATTTCAATGTAACACGCCCACGTCCTTCCCAATTAGAATTACTCCGCCTTACGCCTCTGAAATTACGTTGCACCAGCGCTAATTTCTGCGCAAATCAAACGAGAATACGGTGATTGCGCCGCTACATTGCGGCAGTCTAACGTAAAGGAGGTGCGCTACGCCATTCGCCATTCGTCATCCTGGTTCCAGCTTCTGGTAAATCTATATGCCATGATCAGAAGAGTTGATAATTACAAGAGAGTCGTACTTTCATAATGGTGTTCTCTATTTATTTTATGTTACAGAGAAAGCATAAGAACCCTCAGTCCTGGGTTTAGATTTTAACTACTTGCCGACCGCCCGCCGTCATATTACTGCGGGACGGTGGAACTGCTACGCGGGAGCACGTAGCCCTACATCCTCCCTTTAGCAGCTTGTAGGGCACGCGCGCGCACCCGTGCGCGTCCCCCGAGTCCCGCGCGCGTGCCCAGCGGGTACGATCGCCGCTGGGCACCCGCGATTGCTCGTTACAGAGCGGGGAACGGGAGGTATGTGTGTAAACACATACCCCTCGTTCCTGTCAGCAGGGGAAACGCTGATCTTCTGTTCATACAATGTATGAACAGAAGATCAGTGATTTCCCCTAGTGAGGCCACCTCCCCATACAGTTAGAACACACCAGGAACACACTTAACCCCTTCCCTGCCCCCTAGTGTTAACCCCCTCACTGCCAATAGCATTTTTATAGTAATACAATGCATTTTTATAGCATTGATCGCTATAAAAATGCCAATGGTCCCAAAAATGTGTCAAAAGTGTCCGATGTGTCCGCCATAATATCACAGTACCGAAAAAAAAAAAAACGCTGATCGCCGCCATTACTAGTAAAAAATAAAAATAATAAAAATGCCATAAAACGACCCCCTTTTTTGTAAACGCTATAAATTTTGCGCAAACCAATTAATAAACGCAAATTGCGATATTTTTTAACGAAAAATATGTAGAAGAATATGTATCGGCCTAAACTGAGGAAAAAAAATGTTTTTTTATATCTTTTTTGGGGATATTTATTATAGCAAAATGTAAAAAATATTGCATTTTTTTCAAAATAGTCGCTCTATTTTTGTTTATAGCGCAAAAAATAAAAAACGCAGAGATGATCAAATACCACCAAAATAAAGCTCTATTTGTGGGAAAAAAAAGAAGGCAATATTGTTTGGGAGCCACGTCGCACGACAGCGCAATTGTCAGTTAAAGCGACGCAGTGCCGAATCACAAAAAGTGCTCTGGTATTTGGACAGCAATATGGTCCGGGGCTAAAGTGGTTAAGACTGTAGTCCTGATAGATTTAATACAAATTTGTGATTTAGCATCAATTGACCTATTATTTGTATGCAGTGCCGATCCTGACCACCCTGGGGCGCTAAACAAAATGACATGTCACATTAAAGTTAAGAAGCTGGGGGGGAGGGGGTGGCGCTGCCGACAGTGATATGTCACATTAAAGATTAAAGTTGAGAAGCGGGGGTAGGGGGTGTTCTGCTGTCGGAAATTACATCTTACATTAAATTGATAAGTGGGGGGTGCTGACTTCTTACTTCTGCTCCCATGTAGCCAGCGAGTTGAGAAGTAGGGTGAGGGGCCGTAAATGACTTCTCAACAGGCAGGGCCTCTAGTAATTTGGGGGGCCCTCCGCAGCTTTGCGGGGCCCTAAGCCGCTTGCATAGTGAGGGTATAGGGCAGATCGGCCCTGATTGTATGAGAAGGGAGGGCACATATTTGAAAACAATAAACAGGATGTCCAAATTCAAAATAGGTCTGTAGATGATTCCTTTCTTATGCCCTGTACACACGATCGGTTCATCCGATGAAAATGGTCTGATGGATTTTTTCATCAGATATCTGATGAAGCTGACTTTCATCAGTCTTGCCTACACACCATCTGTTAAAAAAACGATCGTGTCAGAACGTGGTGACGTAAAACACAATGATGTGCTGAGAAAAATGAAGTACAATGCTTCCGAGCATTCGTCGACTTGTTTCTGAGCATGCGTTGATTTTTGAGTTGATGGATTTCCCCACAGACGATCGTTTTTTTTCTATCGTTTTTTTTAACCATCAGATAATTTTAAAACAGGTTCTAAGTTTTTTCACCGATGGGGCCCATACACGATCGGTTCGTCTGATGAAAACAGTCCATCAGACCGTTTTCATCAGACGAACCGATCGTGTGTACGCGGCATGTATGTACTAACAAAGAGATGTTAGTTTAGCGCTCTTTCCTGCTGAGCTATTGTGTTCTGACAGGGTGACTGCCAGGGTTGCCAACCGTCAGTAAATTTACAAACAGTTTGTAAAATCCATAATTTTTGCATATGTCCATAAATGTCCATAACGGACATACAGACTACACGTCCATGATGGATATTCATGGACAGATGCAAAAATTACCGATTTTACAAACTGTTTGTAAGTTTACTGAAAGTTGGCTACCCTGGTGACTGCCCCTCAGCTAGAACACACTAATCAGATCAGCAAGTTCTGATCAGATGCTGGTTTTCCAGCATGCCTGTTCTTCAAAAGCTGGTCATTGGGGTTTCTGTCAGATAGGCCACTGCACACACAGACTGAATGTCAGATGTTTTTTGTTGAACCAACCAATACCGGCTGATATTCGGCCAGTGTGTACCAGCCTTAAGAGTAATTTCACACAATTTGTGGTGACCTGCATTTTTCTGCACAAATCCATGCGGGTTAAAACAAGGGAACATAGAAAACAATTAAAACCATTTCTTTGTCCCCCGTTCACACCACAATGCTAGTGCTATGTGTGATACAGAAAAAGTCAGACATGCTGCATATTTCTGCACCACATTGCACTACACTGGAGGTCATTGTAGTTTGTCACAATGCACTGTGGTGCATATTAGGGTTGTCCCGATACCACTTTTTTAGGACCGAGTGCAAGTACCGATACTTTTTTTCAAGTAGTCGCTGATACCGAATACCGATACTTTTTTTAAATGTGTCCCCAAATGCAGCCATGTCCCCCACATATTGCAGCCATGTCCCCCACATATGCAGTCATGTCCCCCCACATATGTAGACATGTCCCCCACATATTGCAGACATGTCCCCCACATATTGCAGCCATGTCCCCCACATATGCAGCCATGTCCCCCACATATTGCAGCCATGTCCCCCCCACATATGTAGCCATGTCCCCCACATATTGCAGACTTTTTCCCCACATATTGCAGACATGTCCCCCCCACATATTGCAGCCATGTATGTCCCCCACATATTGCAGCCTTGTCCCCCCCCACATATTGCAGACGTGTCCCCCCCACATATGTAGCCATTTCCCCCCCACATATGTAGCCATGTCCCCCTCACATATGTAGCCATGTCATGTCCCCACATATGTAGCCATGTCCTGTCCCCACATATGTAGCCATGTCCTGTCCCTACATATTTACATTTTTTTTACATTTACTGCTTTGTCACTTATTGATACTTTTATGAAGTTCAAAATAAAAGTAAACAAAGCTCTGTGACAGCACATTGCTCTGCCCACATCATTCTGCAAAATGGACACCAGTCTGTATTCTATGATTGAACATTTGTGTAATCACTTAGTTCAAAAATATCATTCTAAAATCCTTAACAAAGCAGTATATCAGTTTCACTAAATACAATTTGTAAGCCTGCACAAAATTGCTTAGTTTCTGATGTTATATTCTTATAAGAGACAGTGGCATTGATCTATCATGTGAATGAAGTAAAAGCTACATGTTTAAAAAAGAAATTCATCAGTGCCAAGAAACTACAGGTGGAGGGGGGGAAACCATTAGTAGCAGGATACAAGCTAAACATAAATGTAGAAAACAACACATTTTACCAAACTCATAAAGTTTACAGTATTTGCACGTTGCAGAAAAGACTGGATGAGCATTGCAGGTTTATTGAGGAAGGCTCAGACAAACACAGTGTCCCATGTCATTTATCATTATGCCATAAGAAACATGTCAGATTGTTTGGGCAGGTTTGCCGTACAGATTCATCTGGGTTTTTTGCCAATTAAAAGTATCCCTTCTGTTGTTTTAACACGTGCCATCCACACTCACCATTTTGGAAGTTGGGACCATGTAAGTTGTAAGCTGCTACTATTTCACCTGCACCTGAGCTGTGACTTTTATATTGTTGATTATTCATAAAAGGGAGAAATGTGACAGAACCCACTGTCACTGTGTGTTTTGGAAGGGACTGTGGGCGGGCCTCTTACCCACAGATGATGGCCCAGAAGAGACTGGAGACCTGGGGACAAGATGGCATTGAGATAATGTAATGTAATGCTACATCCCTTCTCCCCCCCTCTTGTTGCTGTGTGTTGGTTCATGGCACATAAACGATGGTCTGGACTGGATACGTCTCTCCGCAGGGGATGTGTATTGAGAGGCTGCCTGCTTACCATAATCCCTTTATGTTTATCTGTAGTTTCTGTTTCAATGTACAAGTGTTCAGTTGCCATTTGTTGTTCCTTGTCCACTACCCCCTCCCCTCTATGACAAGGCTAAGGGGAGTGTCCCTAACTGTGTGTAAAAGTGTATGTCTTGTATTTAATAAACAGTTTATGCTCTGCATGTTTTTTTTTTTTTTTTAAAGATTTTTATTTGCCAGATGTACATACACAAGAAGTTGTAGACAAGGTACAGTTCCAAGCAGGTAAAACAATACAGTAAGCCAATATAGAGTTCTTTCCCCTTCCAAATTCTAGGTACAGTATATTCTTTAGTACAAATAGCTATTTTTTTTTTTTAAAGAAAAAAACTAAATCGCAAGCACCACATGTGCTCGTAAAAAAGAAACATAATAAACTAAACTTCACATAACAACGGAGGTAAAGTTCCCCCAGTCCTGTTTGTGCTGTGTGCTGTTATTCTATCACTCCCAAACTGTCACATTTCCCTCACCCAAGTCATAACAATTACCCATCTGATAATAGCAGAGAGAAAAAAAAAAGAAAATATATAAAAATATAAGAAAATATATTTCCTCTCAATTGTCAGTTTGTACCGTTTCCTCACAATCAATCCAGCGTCCCCAAACTTTATGAAATTTCTTAAGGCAGCCCCTGGACTCATATGTCATTTTATACAATGTGACATTGGCATTGACAAGGCCTTTCCAGGCATCTAGTGTGAGACATTCTCTCTTAATCCAGTTGAGAACAATTAGCTTTCTGACATAATAAAACAGCAGTCTCAGTAGTGTTCGTGTAGTATTACTCATAACCTCATCCTCGATAACACAGAGGAGTCCCAACAGTGGGCTACAGATATTTGGCAGGTCAAATGTGTCAGCAATAAACTGGGTCACTTGCGACCATAGGGGCCGTATCCTATTACAATCCCAGACCATGTGTAGAAAGGTTCCTTCTGCAATTAAACATTTATGACAGGTGGGGTTATCTTTCCTTCCCATTTTATACAGCCTTAACGGAGTATAGTACATTTGGTGCAAATATCTAAGTTGTATTAATTTGTCTCTAGCGGAGATAACTGTGGGCGTATAAGATGTCAACACCTCCCCCCATTGCTCCTCTGTAAGCTCTGGAATAATATTGTTCCACCTCTCTCCAAGTTTCTTTTCCCTTGGGTTTATTCTATCCATGAGTGAGCTATAGTAGATAGAGATCAATTTAGTGTGTTCAGGAGCCATAAGGAGCCTTTCCAGTTTAGAGTTTTCAAGTAGTACCTGTCCTGTCCCAAATTGAGCAAGAGCAGCATGTTGCAGTGTGGTGTACTGAAATGCCCAGGAGTCGGGAACATCTAGGTCCCTACGTATTTGTGCAAATGTTTTTAGTTCCCCATTATCGTATAGTTGGTGAAGATATGTGAGCCCGAATTTTGCCCACCTATATCCATCCTCCAGATAAAAAAAACTCCCTTAAACAGGGGTTGAACCACAGCGGGGCATTGGGTGAAAGGTGCAGAGGGGTGTCGGCTATATGTTTTATACAAATCCCCAGAATACGCTTAGCAGAGCCAAGCATCTCCCTGCCCCCCACTGTAGGCACCTCTCCTCTAAAGAAAAAGTTCAACAAAGCTTCGTAGGACGTTGCCACAGCTGCTTCAACCGCAACAGCAGCATTATTCAACTGTGGAAACATGCGCCAATGTAAATGAACTAGCTGCGAGGCCAAATAATAGAGGTGCAGATCAGGCACCGCTAGACCTCCCCTCCCAACCGGCAGTTGTAGGAGTTCCAGGGAAACCCTAGCTGCTCCAGCTCCCCACAGGAAGGATGATAGCAGGGAGTTAATGTGGCAACATGTTTTTTTAGGAATATAAATTGGGGCATTAGTGAGCACATATAGGAATTTTGGCAAAAAAATCATTTTAAATAGATTAGCTCTACCCAGCAACGTGAGTGGGAGGTCCTTCCATTTCTGGATCCTGTCACTAAAAGACCTAATGATAGGCCATAGATTCAATTCTGCAAACAAAGTTACCGGCAATCTCACAGTAATGCCCAAATATTTAAACTGGGGGACTACCGCCAGAGGGCACTGAACAGGGAGTATTAGGTTAGGTTGAGGATCTAAGGGAAAAAGATTTGATTTCGACCAGTTAATTCTGAAACCAGAAAAATCCCCAAATTCCTGAATCAATGACACCGCCGCCAATAAGGATGCGTCAGAGTCTCCCAGGTACAAGAGCATGTCATCCGCGTACAGTGACACACGCTCCTCCAGACCTCCCACCTGCAGCCCCCCAACTAAGTCATGAGTCCTAAGTTTAGCCGCCAGTGGTTCAATAGCCAGGGAGAACAGGAGAGGAGAATGAGGGCACCCCTGCCTCGTCCCCCTGTGGATCTGAAAGGTGTTTGATATAAGACCATTTACTTGAATACTAGCACAGGGTTCTTTGTATAATAGTTTAACCCAGGAAACAAATTTCGGTCCAAAGCCCAGCTTCACAAGAAGAGCAAAGAGATAGTCCCATTCCACTGAGTCGAACGCTTTTTTAGTGTCTAATGATGCTATCACTCTCTTGCCTGAATACTCATGTTGAATCTGCAAGTTAACATATAGCCTTCTAAGGTTCATTTGGGTACATCTGCCGGGTATAAATCCTGTCTGGTCTGAGTTAATTAATTTGAGAATCACCGATTGCAATCTACCTGCCAACATTTTGGCCAGTATTTTGACATCTGAATTGATCAAAGAGATTGGTCTATAGGATTCACATTCTTGTGGATCCTTCCCCGGCTTGGGACTTACCACAATCAGGGCTTCACGCATAGATTCTGGGAGTATCCCCTCTTTTTCTGCTGCTGCAAAGACTCTCTGTAAACGTGGCGCCAAGATCTCTCTATGTAATTGGTACCAGTCGGCCGGAAACCCATCAAGTCCGGAGCGACTTACCAGGTTTGAAAGAAGAGATGGCGTCACATATTTCTTCCTGTGTTATAGAGTGCTCCAATTTAGCACCGTCCTCTGAAGTCAGGGAGGGCAATGTCACGGTATCTAGATAGGAAGACAGCTCCAAGTCTGTATGTCGGGTCTGGGACTGATAAAGGTTCTCGTAGAATTTCAGAAACGTGTCTAGAATACCAGGAGAATCTCGTACTACTTCCCCATTGGATCGTCTGAGTTGTAAGACAGTAATTGGAGTATAGAGCGGTCGTGCCAAGAATGCTAGTAGACGACCACTCTTATCTCCAAATTCACAAAAATATCTAGTCTGACGTAGTTGCTGTTTTGTCGTTCGTTCAGTCAAAAGTAATCTATACTGTCTCGTCTGGTCCTGCCAAAGTCGATAAGTAACAGGGGTTGGGTCCTGAATATACCTCTGTTCAGCATTAGTCACCTTAATTCCTGCATTTCGTATATCCGAATTTAAAGCTTTAGAGAAATCACTTGTTTCTTTAGTAAACACCCCTCTCATAGTTGCCTTAAAAGCCTCCCACTGATTATGAATTGAGGCGTCCGCCCCGTTCTCCCTCCAGTAGTGGTCAATGGCGGTCTTACATGTGATGGTAATAAATTATTTTTTCTTTAGACGCCACACATCTGTGAGAGCGTAGCTCTCCAACCATGAGGCGAGCGTGTGATGTGAGGCAGAGATACATCCATGTCTGTCGAGATCCACATCTGACACTGCGTTAAAATCACCAAGCAGTAACAGTGGTCCCTGTGCAATCATCACAGCCTCCCTTAAAACACCCTCCAGCACCTGAGAGGAAAAAGGGGGGGGGGGAATATACACACAGACCAGTGTCATACAAACATTAAACATCTGACATACCAGTATAGCATATCTGCCCTGAGGATCTAGCTTGACCTGTAATATATGGGCCGCAGCCTTCTTAGTAACCAGGATGACCACCCCTCTCGAATATGTGGAGTATTCAGCGTGGTGTACCCTCATAATATTTGCCTTCTTTAGAGCCAGAACTTTAGAGCCCTGCAAGTGTGTTTCCTGCAGAAGGATAAAATGGGGCTTATACCTTAAAATCAAAGACGAGAGATCTCTTTACCTACGAATTCAAGCCACGTACATTCCAAGACAGCAGGCTTATTCTATCTACCATTTAAACTTAAAAAGGAAACTGACAGGATAGCAAGCAGAATGATATCTGAGCAACTGGTAAACCGTATACCCATCCTGGAGAGGGCAAGATACACAAAAAAATATATATATAGCAACAGCACACAGCACAAACAAATAAAACAAGTTAACCCTTCCTTTCCCACCCTGCACACAACCCCAACATGTTGTGTGCCTGAACCCCATAACTAGAAAAGCAGGTGACCTCGGGCGGGTCACAGGTCAGCAGTAGTGGAATAGTATCCACATAACAGACTATAGCTTGTCTTGAAGGAGCCAATGAGCGTCCATGACAAAATCAACATATCCCTTAGGATCCCTCCGGTGCAAAGGGACAAATCAACCAGCGTAGCTGAAAGAAAAAACATCACAGGGAAAATAGCTGGTAGTGAAAATAGTCTGGCCAGGAGCAAAAAAAGGGGGGGGGGTGGGAAACAAGGGTCCCAACAGAAACCACAAATAAAATAAATGTTTCTTTAAATGATCACAGGGACTACTTCACAGTCAGTCAGCTTGAAGAACTTTGCGGGATATCACACAGGAGAGACAGTGTCAGAAAATAATCATAGAGCCATCCTCCTCGGGAACAGAGAAGCAAGTGCAGGTCATGCATCACAAGTGTAAAGCAACTTCAGGCTGTCAGCGGTGCGCAGCAGGGCTAGAACGCCCCCTGGTGTCCATCCACCGTAAAGCCTCAATTGGAGCATTGAAAAAGAAAACTTTACCTCTGTCGACCACTCTCAATTTTGCCGGGTATAGCATACTGTATGCCAAGTGCATCTCTCGCAGCCTTTTCTTCACATGAACAAAGCTGGCCCTCTGCCTCTGAGTAGCTGCCGAAAAATCTGGGTATATTGAGATGCGATTACCGTTAAATTGCAGATCTCCCATAGTGCGCGCTTCACGGAGGATACTTTCCCGGTCTCTAAAATGCAGTATTTTTGCTATCATAGGGCGAGGGTGGGAGCCAGGAGGGGGAGGTTTAGATGGAATTCTGTGCGCCCTTTCTATAGCGAATAGACGGGAGAACGTGGTGGTCGCCATTTTTTCTTTAAGCCACAGTTCTAGGAAGTCCTCAGGTTGTTGTCCCTCTGCCTTTTCAGGAAAGCCTACAAAACAAAGGTTATTCCTCCTCTGACGGTCTTCCATTTCTCCCAGCTTGTCAGCGTGGGCGGCCACCTCTCTTTGTACAGTTTGTACTTTGCCGTCTAAGGGGCGAACTACATCTTCCAGGTCACTAATTCTATGCTCAGCCTCCGTGGCCCTCTCCCTGATATTCTGTACATCCTGCTTAAGGAATGACATTTCTGCCCTCACACTATCAATGTGCTCTGTTAGGGTGGATTGGCAGGTGTATATTGCTTCCATGATCTGTTTCAGGGAGGGCTCTCCAGCTTCACCTGCTTGCCCAGGTTCCCTCACATCCTTCCTCGGCATTCTATCTAGAGAGGAGCTCCTTCTCAGTCCCGTAGACCCGCGAGGTAGCTGGCTCACCTTTCCTGCATTAGAAGATCGTTCAGCTCCCCTGCGCTGGGCATGGCTGGGGCCCTGCGTCACGTCCTCGTGGCCACCGCCATCCTAGGATCCCCATGCAAAATCGGAGAGACGATCGGCGGCAGATTCCATAGGTGCTGGCCCGTATTTCACCATCCCTAACCGACCTACAAGCTCCAGGGAGTGTTCGGGCTTCGATGCTGCACAGGATCTGTGTCTCTGACACTCAGGATGTCTGTAGGAGTATTCGTCCCGGCCGGAGCTCCTTTACAGCGCTGTTCACATGTCGGCCGTTGGCTCCGCCCCCCTATGCTTTGCATGTTTAACCCTCAACACCTGTGTGGATTGCCTCGTGATTGAGGGTTTATGGCAAATCTGCAGGCTGCGGGTGCTTTTGGAGGACAGGAGACCCAGGTCTGGCGGATGTGCCCACCTGGGGTATGCGAGATCCGTCACAGTCATTGCAAACAGCGCTGGTGACAGACCTTTCCTCACTATTCAATAATATCTCTAGAGATATACATACTCTGGATAACAAAGTCAGTCACAACCACTGAAACAGGTATAGAGGAATGCACCACCATGGTGAATCACATCATTGATATCCATGAAGAAGTGAAGGAAAAACAAGACTGGGTCCGGGTCAAGGTGATCTGGAGTACAGATTGAGACGTAATAACGTCAAGCTGCGAGGGTCTCCAAATCTATCCTGCCGACAGATTTACCCAGTTACATCAAAGAGCTCATGCACACAATTTTACCTGATGGCTCTCCTAGAGATATCATTGTTGACAGCACATATAGAATAGTAAAACCTCCCCACTTGGCAGCATCTGTATCTAGAGATGTGCTCATGAGGGTGCATTTCTTTCATGTCAAGAAAAGTTAATGACAGGTGCCAAAACAAACCATATGAAGGCATACAATTCTTCCCAGACCTCTCCAAATACATGCTACAACTTTAGAAGACATCTGAACCCAATCACCAAAGGTCTCCACAATCACAAAATCCTTTACAAGTGGTGTTAACCTGCAACACTCCTCATTACCAGAAATGGCACCATACATGTTGTCAGCGGACTTCAGAAAGACATGCATCTACTATACACCTGGGGTATCATCTTGGAGCCTCCCATAGATGCGGATCCACCTCTGCAACAATGTAGATAATCACAATCACACTAAAACCAGGGGGAAAATGCACCTAACCAAGACTTGGCACTTAACCCAGATGGGCCAACATCACAGATCAAAAGCCCTCCCCACTGCATATTGACATGACATCTTCACAGTCCCTCTCAGTAACTAACTGTTTTTACCCCCCATAGCGGTTTAATTAAACATAACTTTTTTTGCACATGCCGCCTCAAACCTTTATTGAATGATACAATCACCTAACAGAAAAGTTCCAAAAGTTATACCTGTTATTATAAATAAGTTGATTTACTGATTTTTCTCGCAGCTCTAGATCCAGGTTCGTCATGCCACGTCATACAGCTTGCAACGGACACATAACTTCAGGCTCAGCCAGCCCACCTCATTGTTCACTTCATCTCAATTAACTGTAAGTGTTCAACTACCCTCCAACCAGCAGTCGTACTCTTCAGCCATGCCAATTAACATCCTCTCAATCAACGCTAATGGATTAAATCATTCAGTCAAGAGGCACTTATTGTGGAACACAGCCAAAGATCTAAAAAGTAACATCATCTATGGTCGAAGAGATGCACTTCCTACCCACATCAGCACCTTTATGCTCCAGCAGCCAATACCCTCACATCTACAATGCCTCATACACCTAAAAAAAGAGGCATCCTAATAGCAGTAAGAAACACTGTAGACCCAAATGGTGACTACATACCGTAATTGTTACGTACCTGGTTGGAGGCCGAAATGCCGAGAGGGCTCCCCTTGCGGCTAAGTGCAGTAGGTTGGGTACAGAGGGTGTAGTGCCCAGAGAAGCACAGGTTGCCAGATGGATCCAGGAGAGAAGAGCTGGTGAGTGCCTGAAGAATACTGGAGAATACAGAAAACACTGCTGGGCTGCAGTCTCTAGGAGTCCTCGGTAACACTTGGCAAGATGTGCACAAGGAGCAACAGTGGAAGCTGGCTGGGGGTCAAACACTGTGGATCCAGGCAGGAGATGCAGGTTTGCAGGAATGGAGACAAGCCAAAGTCTGGTGTTTGGAAAACAGGCAGGAACAGATAACTGAAGCAAAGTCTGTGGAACAAGCCGGGATCAGGTGCTGGAGAAGGTAACAAGTCAGTAAAGCAAGCCAAGGGGTCAAACCAGGAGAGCAGATCAGACAGGTCAGGAACAAGCCGGGTCACAACAGGAAATCCAAACAGTAATAATAGAGAGACTCAGGAACTCAGGAAGGCTGACGACAATCCAGCAATCTGGATTAGACAATGGCAGCCTTATATAGGCTAGCAGGAGGATCTTCCTGTCACATGATGAGCCTATGGCTCCCATTTCTTCTACTAGCAAGATTGCCAGTACTTCTCCTATGGCCAGTTCTTCTACTGGCAAGATTGCCAGTACTTCTACGGACATTTCCCTGACAGTAATTCTTGTATGTACAATTGCTACCAACACCCACCAGATGAGATTCCTCTGGAAAGTCATATGCAGAAGCCCAATCAGCTCAAAGGGGTCATCTACTCATATGCAGAGATTTAAATCTGGTCTCCGACATACATATGAATACTAAGTCAGCAGCAAAGAGGAGAGAGTCCCCCCAAAACAATTCATCACATCACAGGACATATTTGATGTCTGGTTCTGAGAAGGACTATACTTACTTCTCCACACATCACAAGTCTTATTCAAAAACAACGCATCTGTAATCCACACCATGACGTGGTCAGACCATGTTCCTGTCACAATCTCTATAAATGACACCAAGCACCAATGGAATTCATTCCTCTAGCATGCAAACAATTATATAATACAACACCCAAACTACTCACAGAAAATTATAGTCCAACTAAACAAATTCTTTGACCATAATAGTGGCTCATTGGATGACCTCAACATGGTGTGGAACATACACAAAGCTTTTATTTGTGGTATGTTAATGAAATTAAGTACCTTCTGTAACAAGAAGGGGACGCTGCTTATTGATACCCTAACTTCACAAATTGCTAACATTGAGAATCCACGCAAGGCAGATCCAAGACCAACACAGTTGGCACAGTTGCTGCTACTGAGACAGGAACTGAGGTAAAAAAAGCCACCTCCTACTCTAGCTCAAACAAAGCAGGGAAAAAGCTAGCACAACACATTACAGAGAGAAGAATCTAAACTAAAATACTGTAACCCATTTATTCCACCCCCACACTAGAGAGAAACTGACCAACCCACAAGACATAGCAAACGCATTCAGTGATTACTATAGTGACCTCTACAACATTATGAAGATATTAACATGTTTCTGCAACGAAAGGAAACTCCCCACATTGACAGATACACAACTGTCTTTCTTGAATGAACCCTTTACGGAACAGGAAATCCACTCAAAAATAACCTCACTACTCACAGGGAAAGTACCAGGCACAGATGGTCTGACTGGAGAGTACTACAGGCAAATCTCTAGCTAATTAACTCCACACTTAACACAACTCTTCAACAACGCTGCCTCCTCTTCTAAGTTTGCAACTGAGTTGTTGAATGCTCTTATTATTACACTTCTGAAACCAGGGAAGGAGCCGATCTCCCCTCAAAATTCCCGTCCCATATCTCTACTGAATCTTGATCTAAAAATTTATACCAAAACTATAGGCAGACACATTTGAACACTTACACTGTAGATCCCCTCCCCGTTTTCAAATTTTTCAAAACTTTTATATATTTTTTGTATTTACCATTTACATTGTTAGACCTATTTTTTATTTTTTTTTTATATTTACTTTACACATACATACAAATTTCCTTTCCCTTTTTCTTTTCCCCCTCCCTCTCTTTCCTCTTTTGCTTTATTTCCAGTCCTCACATTTACCTTCTCCTCCTCCCCTCTCTTTACCCCCCTCCCCCTACCTTTCTTTCTTTGCTTGTCTATTACATATTATATAGGACCATTATATAGGAGTCTGCTCTTTCTTCCTGGTGAGGTTATCCCCACAGGCCCCCCAGGCTTCCTCCCCACTGGACTGATTGAACAATTGGCATTACACAGGTAAACCGACAGTATATTTCACTACATAATCTCATATATTTAGGCACTTATTTTTTGTATTTACCATTTACATTGTTAGACCTATTTTTTTTTTTTTTTTTTTTTATATTTACTTTACACATACATACAAATTTCCTTTCCCTTTTTCTTTTTCCCCTCCCTCTCTTTCCTCTTTTGCTTTATTTCCAGTCCTCACATTTACCTTCTCCTCCTCCCCTCTCTTTACCCCCCTCCCCCTACCTTTCTTTCTTTGCTTGTCTATTACATATTATATAGGACCATTATATAGGAGTCTGCTCTTTCTTCCTGGTGAGGTTATCCCCACAGGCCCCCCAGGCTTCCTCCCCACTGGACTGATTGAACAATTGGCATTACACAGGTAAAACGACAGTATATTTCACTACATAATCTCATATATTTAGGCACTTATTTTTTGTATTTACCATTTACATTGTTAGACCTATTTTTTTTTTTTTTTTTTTTATATTTACTTTACACATACATACAAATTTCCTTTCCCTTTTTCTTTTCCCCCTCCCTCTCTTTCCTCTTTTGCTTTATTTCCAGTCCTCACATTTACCTTCTCCTCCTCCCCTCTCTTTACCCCCCTCCCCCTACCTTTCTTTCTTTGCTTGTCTATTACATATTATATAGGACCATTATATAGGAGTCTGCTCTTTCTTCCTGGTGAGGTTATCCCCACAGGCCCCCCAGGCTTCCTCCCCACTGGACTGATTGAACAATTGGCATTACACAGGTAAAACGACAGTATATTTCACTACATAATCTCATATATTTAGGCACTTAGGCGGGATTATAGGCATTAATTGATATTCAATTTTAATATTTTTTATCTTTTAGGGAATTAATACCCTCCTGCCTGCTTCCCACTTGTCCTTTTGCTTCCTCCTTGGGTTCAACACAATGTTGGGCATCAAACAAATAAATGTAATGTAGTTCTAATCTGCTAGCTTTATAATATTGTAATGTAGTTATTTGAGTGGTTAAGAAAATTTTTAACCTCCTGTTTCTATAGTTAGTAATGATCAAAATAGCCATCAATATGTATATTTATAATTTGTCAACCTCTTATTTGTAGGTTATTACAGTATATGTACAACATTTGTGCTACTTCAAGGCCCTGATGAAGCGGGACCTCCCGTGAAAAGTGTAGGCCATCTGTCTTGATTCTCTCAGTCAGAATTAGCACATCCTGGACCAAATAACAGTAAGGCCACATACACACGATTGGACCAATCCGATGAGACTGGTCCGACGAACCGTCTTCATCAGTTCACGCTAAAGTGGCCTGATGGTCTGATGTGCGTACACACTATCGGGCCAAAATCCGATCGAGCCAGAACGCGGTGACGTAGAACACAACAATGTGCTGAAAAAAGTTCAATGCTTCCAAGCATGCGTCGACTTGATTCTGAGCATGCGTGGGTTTTCGGTCCGATGCTTTTGCGTACTAACCATCGGTTTGGTCCGATGGTCAGGCGTCCGTCGGACCAGTTTTAAAGCAAGATCAATTTGGTCTGATCATGTGTACGCGGCCTTACTGTGATTTTAACCCGTAATCAAAGGCCCAGATTCAGAGAGAATTAGATTCTCGTAGAGTATCAGAAATACACTACGCTGCCGTATTTTACCTGGCTCTACGTGGAATCCGGGTAGATTTTGTCCAGTAAACGACGGCGGCGTAGTGTATTTCTCCCGTCGCAATCCATCTGCGCGAGTAGGGGGCGTGAAGCATTTAAAATAGGCGCGTTCCCGCAGCGATCGAACTGCGCATGCTCCGTTCGCAAATTTCCCGCCGTGCATTGCGTGAAAACACGTCGTCACGTCGTAGTAGCGTCGTTTACGTACATTCCTATTCCCGAACGAGTTACGTTAAAAAAAAATATATTTTCAAAACGACGCGGGAACGACGGCCATACTTTACATGGGTTACCCACTGTTAGACCAGCAAAAAGCTCCTCTAACATTACGTAGCCAAAAAATGACGTAGGCGATTGCGAGGGACACTCGTACCTTCGTGGATCGCCGTAAAAACTAATTTGCATACCCCGACGCATGAAAACGACGCAAACTCCTCCCAGCGGCCGCAAAAATATCGCAGCGTAGATCCGAAGGCTTACGAAGACGTAAGCCTCTCGGATCGAAGCCCGAAGCCGCCGTATCATGGTTTGAGGATTCAAACTAGTGATACGGCGCGCGAAATTTGAAATTACTCCTGTCTAACACCAGTTAGACAGGCGTAATTGCTCTGTGAATCTGGGCCATAATGTTTTTATTTAACCAGTTGTATATGAAAAATAAAAATAAATTATATTTTAATCTTTTGGTATATGTATTCATTAAACCCTACAAGGTATAGGTCCCACCCACTTTATTCTGTTTTTGATTTTTGCTTTTGCTTATGATGGTACCTGTGTACAGTTATAATTACCTCACATCCATCCCTCATCTCTGTGCTATAGCCAGACGCCTAATATATATAATGCCAGATCTTTTTCACATAGACCAGTCGGGATTCAATAAACTAAAGGGACACAAACACCAGACGCCAATAGACAGATGAATAAAGTGATACACCTATCTTTATGCAGATGCAAAAAAAGCATTCTACAGAATTCATTGGTCTTATTTACAGAGAGTACTTAAAAAATGTGGCTTCAGAAGCCATGGCCCAGATTCACAGAGCGATTACGCCTGCGCAACAGGAGATGCGCGTGCGTAAGTCTAAATGTGCGCGTGCGTTTCGTTGCGCTGCATCCCCAGAACGAGATACGCAAAAAATCGACTTTTTTTTGTCCCGCGTAATTTCGTTAGACTGGCGCATCCGTCCGCGCAAAAGTGCGCTAGACACACCATTGATTTGCTAGTCAAATATGCTAATGAGGGACTTACGGGGATCCACAAAACAACGTTGGGGCAGCGCAGGCGACGCAGTGTGCGCAACAGCAACATGTCCTGTCTAAAATTAGAGCTGATAAAAGCTGGTCTAAAAAAAGAAAAAAAGTCTACTTGTTAGATAAAGCAACACTGTTAGTGAGCAGCTCAGCAGTCACACGTGTTGCACAACAATCTGTATGCCAACATGCCAGGGGCATCGTCGCACATAGCTATACTACTGACTTTAGATGAACAAAGAAGGATGAGGGCACGGAGGATAGCACCGAGGATGGCACGGGAGAGGATATACCGTACCCGCATAGACCTGTTTGGCATGAGTGATTCTGAGGTGTTTCGCATCTTCAGATTCACCCCTCATGCCATCCTGGAATTAACCACAACCTTGCAGGAGGACACACCGCTCACATGCAGTGCAGCCACTGGTCAAGCTCATGGCAACACTCCATTTCCTTGCCAGTGGCTCTTTTCAGCGTACAAGTGGAGTGGTGGCTGGGATGTCACAATCTTCCATGAGCAGATGTGTGCACCAGGTTGTCCCTGCAATCCTCAGACGCATGGCCAACCAAATCATCAAACCCACCACTGAGGAGCTGCGGCTGAAGGCAATGACAGATTTCTACAGAATTGCCAGATTCCCACGCACTGTGGGGGCCATTGATTGCACACATGTGGCACTCCAGCCCCCCCAGGAGACAGAGCACATGTACCGCAATCGGAAGCATTGGCATTCCATCAATGTACAGGTGATAGTCGATGCCCAAGGCCTCATATGGCACATCCGTGCCAAACACCCAGGGTCCAGCCATGACAGCTACATATACAATCAATGCCACATCCGATTGGAATTCGATCAGAACGTGTATGGGGACACCTGGCTGGTTGGTGAGTGACATGGGTGGCAGGCATGACTATCCCCTCCCATGATGCACATCACAAGGGGCACATGCATGACTAACATCCTCCTGTCTTTTCCCTTACAGGTGACTCTGCATATCCACTGGGACCCCATCTCATGACTCCTATCCGGAACCCCCAAACCCCAGGAGAGGAAAGATACAATCAAGCACATGCCCAAACACGAGCAGTGGTGGAGCGCACCTTTGGCCTCCTAAAGTCACGTTTCCGATGCCTGGATAAGTCTGGGGGTACCCTCTTGTTTTCCCCAAACTTCGTGTGCCAGATCATCGGTGCATGTTGCATGCTGCACAACTTTGCAGAAAGAAAGGGCCTGCAGATTGACCTACGTGATGACCTGACCCCTGAACCAGACAATCCCCCCCTAACCGAGGCTACCCCGTCTTCTGAGGGAAGAGCAGCCAGGAGACAGCTCACATTGGGCATCTTTGCACGTTAAACATACACATTAATCATGGCACAATGAGAATGCATGCATGCACACCACTGTGGTCCCTAGCACAGACACACCACATCCACATCAAATTGGATTGGCACCAGTCCACCATGCTGGACTTGTGAGCAGCAACGCCACGCCAAGGCTCCAATTATGTCACTGAACATTCATACACCAATCACACGGACCTGGGGATCACTTCTCCCTGGTCCTGGGGAACCCTTCTCCACCAAAATAGAGGGTGACACCCCTTTTCCGGCAGGAATGTCATCCCCACATTCACACAGCATTCACAACACAAAAAAAAAAAAATGACCAGCAAAAGCAAAAAATTGCCAGCAAAAAAAAAAAAAAAATGAAAAAAAAAAAAAAATGGTTCAAAAAAAAAAAAGGGGGGAAAAACAAATTACTGCCCTCTGCTTGAGCCACGTCTGGGGCGCCCCCGGCCATGGCCCCGGCTTCTCAGGGGAGACTCATGGGGAAGGGGTAAAACCGGGGAAGGAGGATCAGCCCCTGATCTCTGCCCACCTGGTGGCCTGCCCTCCAAGGCCACGGCAATTCTGTCCAGGGCAGCACCAAGTGTTGCCGTGTTGCCGTGTTGGCCTGGATAGCCAGGGTAAGGGCCCTCACATCCTGCCCAACGCCTGCTGATGTCGTCTGCAGTTCGTTTAGGCAGGTTGTGAAAGCCCGGGAGTGGGAGTCCAGGTTCCCCAGCGTATCCTTGATGGAGGACAGGCTCTCCTCCATCTGCACCAATGTCTGGCTGACCTGTCCCAGATGGCGGGTCTGGAGGAACTGGTCCCTTCTCAGGGTGGCGGGCAGGAGATCGGCCAACCCCCTGGTGGTCTGGGATGACATCCTGCCTCCAGCTGATGCTCGTGGCCGGGGAGAAGGGGAGGCCCTTGTGAGGGGAGCCATGTTGGGGGAGGAGGGGGGGGCTCCCCCTTAGGGAGGCCTGCCTGCTGCCAGCCAGAGGGGAGGAGTCCTCAAAACCCAAACGTCCAGTGCCTGACATGGACTCCTCCTCCTCATGATTCTCCTCCTCCTCATGATTGTCCTGCTCCTGTTGAACCTCCTCCGCGGACTCCGGCCTTGTTGGGGGGGCCTCATTAGGCTGCTGTCCTGGGGTTGGTGCGGTCAGGCCAGATGGCCCTGCACCCTCCTTCACATCTGTGGATGACATTAAACATTCACAGGTTGGAGGATCCACACACTTGCCACATATTCCCTTTCACCCCCTCCCCCACACATGCTACACACCTGATATTAAAAAATAAAACAACTTACCTGGCACCACGGGCTGGGGACTGGAGTCAAAGCCGGGCAGGCCCTCAACTTCATGCCGATGAAAGGTCAGGGCCACTGCACGCTCCTCCGCTGTCAGGCTAATATGGCATGGTGGGCCCCCTCCTGTGCCCCTGGCATGGGCATGCATTCTGGCCAACTTCTTTTTGACCAGACGCCGGAGGTCATTGATTTTTTTGTCAATCCCAGACCTGGTCCGTGTCTCCCCCTGCCCCGCAGAATTCACCTGGTCAGTGATCCTATCCAAAATCTCCCTCCTCCTGGCCGGGGTGGTGTTGGCACTCTCTGGGCCGTGGAGGTAACGCCCATACTCGCTAATGGCCTGGGCAAGAATCTGTTTTTCCACAACTGTAAAATTCAGCTTTCGTTTTCTCTCAGTCATCCTTCCAAAAAAAAACAGTCCCAGTCAACAAAATTTACGCACACAAACAAGCACAGCCAATCACAAAAAAACACACACACAGAGAGAAAACTACTCACCAAGAAACAGTCCCCAAAAAACAAAAAAAAAATACACTTTCAAAAATCTACTAACAACCACTTGATCACACAGAACACTAATCTGACAACTACAAAACACACCGCAACGAACAACAAGAACAAAAGCACTTGGGAAGGGACAAAGGGATGTACTTTTGCAAAGGAAGTGCGTTTGTGTGTGTCTATTTATACTGTTTGCGTAGTTCACAACGTTGCCCTAGTCCATTTCCAATTTCACTGATTGCGCCGCTCCCGAGTTGTGAGCATGCGCACATCGGAGCTGACATGGTCTCGTTCAAGCGCGCATGCGCGAGCCGGCCGGCCCTTCATTTGCATGGGGTCACGGCTCATTTCAATGTAACACTCCCACGTCCTTCCCAATTTGTATTACTCCTCCTTACGCCTCTGAAAAAACGTTACGTATGCGCAATTTCCTGCGCAAAAGCTACGAGAATAGGGTGATTACGCTGCAAAATTCCACAAGTCTAACGTAAAGGCGGTGCGCTACGCTGGTCTAATAATGCGCAGATGTACCTGAATCTGGGCCCATATCTTTAGGGCCATCATTACACTCTACACCACTCCATCAGCACAAGTATACTAAGCAGACATGTTATATCAACCATTCTCCATAACAAATAGAACTTGCCAGGGATGCCCACTATCCCCAGTAATATTCAACCTACTTATGAAGCCCCTGGCAGAGCAAGTTCGATCAAACCCTCTAATGACAGGACTGACAATAGGCAAAACCTTCCACAAGATAAGTCTCTTCGTGGACAATGAGATATTGATTCTTACAAATCCGACTTCATCTCTGGCAGAGGTTCAAAAAACGCTCAATTGGTTCAGTAGGGTCTTTTACTACAAACTAAACACAAGCAAATCACAAGTAATCGGCGCCTAGGAGACGAGGAAGAGGGGGAGAGTTTACTGAGGAGCATCTTGTGGACCCCTGTATGTGTATTGTGGCAGAGCCTGCAGCGGAAGGAGGTGAGAGTTGTATTTGACCGACATCACTGAGCATGTATTCCTCGAAGGCTTATGTAAGAAAACACCAGGTTTGCACTTACTCCCTCCAGTGGTGAGAACCAGGAAAGACATCCTACTCACAGAAGATAATACATAAATAAAATTATCTTCTTCTTACCTGATCCACGCTGCAGGAAAGGCATACCAGAAGTAGTTCCAGCTTTCACCCATCACGGTTGGCAAGTTGTGCCAACCTTCAGGTTTATCAAGGGTTTTATTAGAGAAAACCTCATACCTGGACCTGTAGAAGACTCTGCCAGAAACTTTTCGAGCCACAGATGTATTAGTACACCAAAGTCTGGATCCCAGAGTCCAGACCTCTGCAGAGAGACATTACAGGCAAACCTTGTTTCTTCTTACATGAGGCCCGGGTACCAACCATCTTAGGCTTTTGATATCAGCCCGAGGAATGGATACGGTTTTAGCTCCTAGGTCTCCGCAGCTGACTATTAAAAGAGCATTTTTCTTCTTAGCACATGTTGAACGTGACCAACCACCTTAACCCTGGCAAAAAAACTGAGGTACTCTCCACTTGGGAGGTGTTATATAGGGGAGTAACTCAATTATTATTGGGTTTGCCAGTGTTCAATCACCTGAGGGGACTACATTACGTAATTAATTAAGTAATTAAGGCTCTGTGTCCCGTGATGTATGATCAAGAAAAACCTGTTAAGCTCTGTACAGACGATCGGTTCATCCGATGGGAACGGTCCGACGGACCGCTTTCATCGGTTGACCGATGAAGCTGACTGATGGACTGATGTGCCTACACACCATCGGTTCCTAAACCGATCGTGTCAGAACGCGGGCACGTAAACCACGTACAAAGTCACTATAAAGGGGAAGGCCAAAGCCTTCGGCGCCACCCTTGAGACTGCTTTTGCTAATTCCGTGTTCCCGCGTGTTAGTGAAAGTTTGGTTAGAGACGATTTGTGCTTTTCAGTATCCGCGCTTTATACAGATCGTATTATCGGGTTCAGTGTGTGTTTGTGAGATCGTATTGGCATTCAGTGCAGGCTGTTGGGTCGTTTCTGCTTTACAGTGCCGTCCCGTCCGCTCGTATTGTTTTTCAGTGCGTTTTTTTGCAGGTATAGTTGGATTTGGTGTGCTTTCTGTCGTAAGTGCTTTCTGACCAGCCGGCCGGTTTGAAGCTATGTCAGAGCAGCATGCTCATGCTAGAGTTCATGCTGGGTATGCGATGTCTTCTGCATTTCACACTCTTTCAAGGGATTGGCCTGTGAACAGGGAGAGGAGGAGATCATGGGCCAAGAATTGGTTGCGCCAGCGTAACCGATTGTCTCACATGCCTCTGCTTAGGGAAATCCAAGAGAATAATCCTGAGGACTTCAGGAACTTTCTCCGGGTGACAGACCCCGTTTTCCACCGTCTATTGGATCTTCTGTCCCCCTATATCACGAGGCAAGACACTGTGATGCGCCAAGCCATCACGGCCGAGCAGAGGCTTATTGCCACGTTGCGGTACCTGGCGACTGGGAGGAGCCTGCAGGACCTCAAGTTCTCAATAGGCATCTCTCCCCAGGTGTTAGGGATCATCATACCGGAGACGTGTTCTGCCATCATCCAAGTCATGCAGGAGAAGTATATTAAGGTAACTTTCCACCTTTCCCATCACAATCTATGTGTTTAATGTATGTTAATGTTTTAATTTTTTTTCCCTAATTACCATGATTTTATTCTGCTGTAAATCTCCCCTTTTGTCCCCATGCATGTTGTAAGCTTCCCCTGCTATTTTCAGGCCTACATGCATCTTTCCCTTCATTAACCTGCCCAGCATGCTATCCTAGGGCCAAACACACCTAGCCTAGTCTTTTTTCCCCGTTTTTTGTCTGCTCTATTGTAGTTCTGCCCCCCCCCCTGTAAAGGGCCATCAGAGGGGTTAGGAGTCAGATAAAAGTGCTCCTATGTTTTTTGCCATGAAATAGTCACTCCACTAATAAATGTATAATGCCGATGTTGCCCAATGTTTTTTTTTTTCTTGTGTTTGTGTCAGGGATCTGCCGCTGACTCCCGGCACGAGTGCGCGTGCCGGCGGTGCGCGTCCCTGCACGGCGGGTGCGCGCGCGGCGAGAGCGCGCGCGTGCACATTAGCGCGAGTTTTGGCGCCAATGTGCCTTTAAATGTCAGGCAGCTGCAGCAGCCTCCTGCTGTCTGATCTGCAGCTTATGTGTGATCTTACCCGTATCCTGATTGAACCTGTTCCCGTATCGACCCGGCTCCGTCTGACTATCCGAACCTCTCCAGCATGACCTCGGCCCGCCTTGACCTAGCCTACTGCTATTTACCGCTGCCAGACCTCCTTGCCTGAATACCGACTACGCCTGTCTGCTGAACCCTCTGTCTGCTTACATGATTGACCCAGCCTGCTCAACCCGGCCTCCGTCCAGCCCGCGCTGCCTTACTTTGGTTCTGCATCAGTTCCAGAGTCGCTAGCCATCCGCACCGACTCCAGAGTCGCTAGTTCCTGCATCAGTGTGCCGACTCTCCTCCCTGCTTCAGCAATCCAAAAGGACCAGCACAGTGCCGATCCCTACCATCATCTAGGCACTCTTACTCTGCTGCGGCCCCGAGTCCGCTGTCCCCAATCCAGCGACTCCCGAGCCAGAGTTGTACAAGGGGCCGCCTCCTGTGACTAGGGTCTGACGACCAGGTACGCCCTCATACATAACAGTTTGCAATCGTTATGTTCCAAAGTACTTATTATTTTTTTTGGTTTGTCCCCACAGTTTCCCTCCACGCCACAGGAATGGCAGACTGTGGCCTCCCAATTTGCCGAGTGGTGGGACTTCCCGCACTGCGGAGGGGCAATATATGGGAAACACGTCCGCATAGTGTCGCCACCCCATTCGGGGTCGTACTATTACAACTACAAAGGTTTTCATAGTATCGTGTTGATGGCGGTGGTGTCGGCACAGTATGAATTTTTGTATGTGGACGTGGGGAAGAACGGCCGGCTGTCTGATTGGGGACTGTTCGCGCGGACGGAGTTTGCCCAGCATCTACAGACTGGTGGTCTTGCATTGCCACGGGATGAAGACAATGTGGAAGGACTTCCATTTGTTTTTTTAGAAGAGGAAGCTTTCGGGCTAGGACCTCACCCCAAAGTTGTTTTTCTGTGTTGTTTTTTATTCTGTGCGCAACCAATTCTTCTACGCACCTGTGACTCCACCATATTGTCGTTTCTTATTGATTAAAGGTGCGTGGCAGCGAGGAAAAGGTCCGTCATGGGCGGGCTAAGAGGGCGGCGTTTCACGCATGCGCGGGGATATAAGGAGAACGACGTGACTACGTTTGTTACGCAGATTCCTGGCGAGCGGAAGTGACGATTGTGAGAAACTACGGTAAATATGAAACGTCCAAGCAAAGGCCTGTAGACTTGAGTCCTGGGATGGGAGGTTTAGTTAATATATGTGGATTGCACCCTAGTGGTTTTTGCAAAGCTTGGGGCCCCCCATGCAATTTTGCTGAACATCTGCTTGGAGACATGTCCAAAGTATATATGTGAGCATAAAAAATATAGGTATTTTCTGAATTGGTGTGTGTATCAGATCAGGCAACATTTGTGATTGATGGACAGAGGTAATTAAGCAGTGTATCATCTCATCTCTGCTGAATGGCCATGAAAACTACCCATGGATGGTGCTTTTATGAATGCTGTCATTACTTTTGCATGTTTTTAGGACACACATTTATAGAAAGATATACACAGGGTCTGCAGGGAAATCGTAATTTTTTGCAGCAATGGGGCAGAGCAGGGCAGCATTGTATTAGTGGCTGCAGGAGACACGGTTTATGAATGAATAAATATTGTTCACAGAGTCTGACAATGTAAAAGCTGAGCCTAGTGTTTATATATATTTTGGTGTTTATATTCTAGATAAAATTCCAAACAACAATGGAGAAAATGAATAGCCCGGATATTCTGATGAGGCTCATCGATAAATACCATGAGCTAACATGCCTATGGGATGTCCGCAACCCGGGCTTTCATAAAGCAGACTTAAGAACGTCAATGCTTGAGGATTTCGCAAAGTACATGCAGCCTTGGGTGCCAGAGGTCACAGCCAACATGATCAGGAACAAGATCAATAATCTCAGGAACGCCTACCGAAAAGCATATGTGAAAGTTCACAAACCTCCCAGATCAGGAGCAGCAGCAAGTGCGAAAAAGGAGCCCATGCTGTGGTACTACAAGCACCTCAGCTTTTTGGATGACCAAATGGAGGCCCGGGAATCACTTTCCACTCTCCCTCCCGCCCTTCCCTCTACCCTTCCTTCCAGCGTCCCTTCCACAGATCCCTCCACCCCTGCAGAGTATCCCGAGGAGCTGGCTGACACCGAGGAGCCAAATCTTCTGATCTTCAGTGAGGTATAGTAGATTACAACATATTTCGTGGCTGCTAATTAGTGTAGTTTTAAAAGAGATGACTTTGTAACCAAAATGGAGAGCTTGGAAACACAAAGCAAAGGCGTGGGCAGAAATAATTGTGTCAGGGATGGCAACTGCAGGGCTCAGAATGAGAGTGTGTTCAAAGAAAAAAAGCCAAAAAAGCTTAAAACAGTCAAGAGATAGAATATGTGTGTGATTGTTTAGGCAAACAACTAAAACCATGTCCCTTTCTTCTCCACAGGAAGAGACCAGCCATGACGCAGAAGCTCCCGGTGTCAGCCAGGAGGAACGGGTGAGTGGCAGCCAGGAAGAGGCTGGACCCAGTGGCAGTCAGCAGGTCCCCAGGCCCAGCGGGAGCACTGTATCACAGGTGCCTCCCCTCCAGATGTGCCCACCCCCAACAAGAAGGAGGCCCATGCGCCAGCTGGAGGAGGAGTCCCTGCAGGTCATCAGAGAAGCAGCGGAGATCATGTGGGCCCCTCTGAACCCAGTGGAGAGCTACGGCTCATATGTATCCCACGAGCTGGAGAGTATGGGGGAGGAACAGAGGGGCCTGGCTAAAGACATGATCACATCTGTGATACAGTGGGGGAGAAGGGACCTGCTCACTAGGACCACACAATTGTGGGACCTGGCCCAGGCTTCTTCTCCTCCTCCTCCTGCTGCCACATTATCACCACCTGCAAGGGGCCGTGGACGGAGCCGTGGAAGGAACGCTGCAGGGAATCGCGGAGGGAAGGCTGGAAGGAAGTCAAGAAAGTGATTCCCTGGCTTCCAGCTGATTTGGCCCCAAACTGAGGTGGTTGTAGTACCACAGCCTGGGGTCATGGATATGTCATGCTGCTGCTTTTAATCTGTGGGGTTTGGGGAGTGCTCCTGAGGTTATTTATTTTGTCCCTGATTATTTTGGAATGTGGCTTTTGGTGTAAAAAAAGTCTGCATGTAGTTTGCGATTTCCTTAAGTGTTGCCCTTCTTTTTGTATTTTATGTTTCCCATGAATACATGGAGACTTTAGTTACATTAAAATCTTGTCTATTGTGTTTTTGGGGGTATAGCTATCAAAGATTTAGGAAATACAATGGGTAATTCACAAAGAACACAACCTCACTGAGGGTGGGGTAAAACAAAATCATTGGTGTGATAACTTGGCACAAAAAAAATAAACTCCACCAAAAAAAAAAACAATCATTGGTGTAATAACTTGGCACAAAAAAAAAATATATATAATTATCCACCAAAAAAAAAAAAAATCATTGGTGTGATAACTTGGCACAAAGAAAAATAGAAATTTCTCCACCAATTTTTTTTTTTTTTAAGAAAAGGGGAGTACCAAAAAATATTTGGGAGATCTGGCTTGCCTACCCAAAATAAAGAGAGATCACAAGCCCAAAAACAAGGGAGAACTCTGTCTAAATAGCATCAGCAAAAGAACGTGTTTATTCTAGCAATAGAACGAAGAAAAAAATGCGCTACAATAAACGAGACACTAATTTGAAAAATGTAGAATGTGCCACCTGCAAAACGATTGCTAGTTTTACAAGAATGAGCGCTCCCATCCCCTCATGTAGTCTGAGCATGTGCGGGTTTCAAACCGATGGACGTGCGTACTGACGATCGGTCTATCGGTCGAAATTTAAAGCAAGCCATCTGTTTTTAGACCGAATGATCACGGACCGATGGGGCCTATACACGATCGGTTTGGACCGATGAAAATGAACCTCGGTCCGTTTGCATCGGTTTGAACCGATCGTGTGTACGAGCCTTTACAGGTACAATACCCTTTTGCTTGGCCTAACAAAAGCATTTCGTACCTCTGAGTTCCCTTAACGAGTTCTGTAAAAAGCCTCTTCTCAGTTAGCTTTAAACCTCTCCATAACAAAACAAGAATTATTATGGTAAGGGAGGCTTGCAGCATTTAAAATGCTTTGCCTGCCGCTAATACTTTACCTTTTCAGGACACTCCCTATACCCATACTCAGATCCTTCTTCAAATCTCTCCAAACCTTATTCAAAAAATGGGATGAGCCGAACACCCCCCCCATGGGAGAAATCAAAAGTGCTAATTTTAAAGGTTACAATGCAAGTTATTGTCATAAAAAGTGTTTGGGGACCCGGGTCCTGCCCCAGGGGACATTTATCAATGTGAAAAAAGTTTTAAAAACAGAAGTTTTTTTGGTAGAAGCGATTTTAATAATGCTTAAAGTGAAACAATAAAAGTAAAATATTACTTTAAATTTCGTACCTGGGTGGTGTCTAAAGTATGCATGTAAAGCAGCGCATGTTTCCCGTGTTTAGAATTGTCTCTGCACAAAGTGTCATTTCTGAAGGAAAAAAAAAAATTTAAAACTACTTGCGGCTATTCATGAATTGTGTGGTCCCGGCAATACAGGAAACCCCTGACACGCTAGTGGGGGTGGGGTCACACATCACACCACAGGGAAGCCACCGGAAACCCCCATACATCAGAATGGGGCAGGGTCACTCCTCCACGTAACAGATGGCGTGCCAGTCCTGAGAGATAGGGGAGCACCGTTTGGAAGGGACAGACGATGGCCTCCAGTTGGGTTCAGATACCCCCGAACCTGGCGCCTCACGCATCCAGTGCGCCAATGTGACCAATCCCGGAGAAGCCGACGGGAGCCCTGGGAGAGTTCTCTTTTTTTGTGAAGGACAGGGCACCATGAAATGGGTTAAGGTTGAACCCCACATCATTTTTTTTAATTACGTGGGGTTCCCCTTAATATCCATACCAGACCTGAAGGGCCTGTTATGGAATTTGGGGAGACCCCCACACATTTTTTTTAAATTTTGTTTCCCTGCACAAAATACATTTTTTGAAGGAAAAAAAGTAATTTAACCACTTGCCTACTGTGCACCTACACCATGAAATTATAGCTCCCGGCACTGCGTTGCTTTAACTGACAATTGCGCGGCCGTGCGACGTGGCTCGTCTGTGTGGTTTTTATTTTTTGGACTATAAACAAAAAAAGAGCGTACATTTTTTTTTTTTTTTTAAACACACATTTTTTAGCTTTTTGCTATAATATCCCATGTTTTAAAAAAAAAAAATAACAATTTTATCTCAGTTTAGGCCGATACATATTCTTCTACATATTTTTGGTAAAAAAATAAAAATAAAATAAAATCGCAATAACCGTATAGTGGTACTAGTAATGGCGGCGATCTGCAATTTTTTTTCGGGACTGCGACATTATAGCGGACACATCGGACACTTTTGTTACATTTTTGGGATCATTCACATAAATGTGTAGCCTATTGAGTGTTCTAACTGTAGGGGGAGGGGGGTGACTGGGGGAGGTGATAGATCTGTGTCCCTATGTACAAGGGACAAAGCATCGGTCTCCTCTCCCTGACAAGACGTGGAGCTCTGTGTTTACACACAGAGCTCCACGTCCCTGCTCAGTTACTGGGCAATCGCGGGTGCCCGGCGGCCATCGCGGCTGCCGGGCACGCGCATTGTGTTCTCAGTAACGCAACGGGGGTGCCCCCTAGCGGCTTTGAAAGACATCAGAACAATAGGGTATTCCACCCGCCGTCATTTACTTTTCTCTGTATTGCGGAGACCGACAATTCATGAACAGCTGTGAGTAGTTTTAAATGACTTTTTTTTCTTAAGAAATTACACTTTGTGCAGGAACAAATTTAACATGCTTACTTTAGACACACCTAGGTACAAAATTGAAAGGAATATTTTATTGTTTCACTTTAAGCATTATTAAAATCACTTCTCCCAAAAAACTGCCATTTTTAAAACTTTTTTTTCCATTGATACATGTCCCCTGGTGCAGGACCCGGGTCCCCAAACACTTTTTATGACTATACCATAAGCCTTTAAAATTATTTAGATTTTTCATGTTATTCTCCCATAGACTTTTAAAACAGTGTTCCGCGACTTTCAAATTTCCCGCGAACACCGCAAATTGTTTTCTTTTCGGCAAACAGGTGAACACTTGACTTACATTCGACTCGAACATCGGCCTCATCCCTAATCTATAGTGACATTGGGAAAATTAAACTCAAGAAGTAGGTGCGATTACAATGAGTTGTGCCAGTCCAAAACTGTATTTTAGGGCATGACAGCCTGCTTTTATTAAAGTGAAAGTTCATATGCACATTAGTTGCCCATGCAGGGGTTTCTTCAACACAAAACCCAAACAATGAAAATGCCAAGCCATCTGGCTCATTTGTTGGCAGCAGCGCCGCTCCTCTTACCAGTCCCCCTGTTGTCCAGCTCTCTTGGATCACTTGGCTCTCTTAGCCTTTCAATTGCAGCCAAATATCTTGCCAAATCATGTTTTAAATTAAAAAAAATCCCTAAATAGCATATTTAAAAAAGAAAGATTAGTTTTTTAAGTGTATATCTAGTTAGGAGAGATTGAAAATGTAAGGACATGTTTTTAAAGGTTTTCAAGAGTGGAACAGTGTGGGTCACAATGTAAGCTTGATAAGCCTGCATACTGATTACCAGTTGTATGTAATCACAAATATGTCCCAAAAGATTATGTTTATAAACTTTGTTTCAGTACTTAGAAATGTTGCTGTTGTAAGATTTTATGATGTAATTTTCTCTCTTACAGTTTTATTAGGCTTATATAAAGAAATAAAAACATGCAAAGGTGTTGTATTTAAATGGTGTCAAGAAACAATAAGATGTGTTTCACATTCTTAAAACCATTTAGGGAATATGTTGCATTGGCATATTGATATAGGAAATTTATATAGTTAATAATGGTGGAAAGAAAACAAAGAAATTAGGTCTGTGAAAATGTAGAGTGGAAAAAAAAGGAGAGGAAATTAAGGAAAAATATAGGCCTAAGGAGACAGTTTCATTATGTAGTCTACATCACAAAAACAATGATCATTAGGGAGCTTACTACCCAATGTGCTCTACAGAAATCTTATGGTCTTTGATGTTATGATAAAATGTACATGCATTTATAAACTAGGGATGCATTCAAGGTTCAGTCCAAACACAAGGTCAGACTGAACTTTGACTGTTCAGGTGTTTATCTGAACATTGGGCTTTTAGCCAGCTTCCTGTCAGTGGTTGATAAGGAAGGGGTGGGTGCCACAGTGGAACCCTCTTCCACATAAACAAAGGGGTAGGAATAGTCTGAATCATTGACCACATTTGACTGCATGGCTTTACACTGTATGTGGGCAACAATATTGGCCAGATATGGCTGAGGACCTATTTAGTCAATGATCTCAAGTCAATGACCTAAGCCATGAGACCCCAATCAGACTTGTCTGTTGGTCAGTGAATCAGTGAATTTTTTTCTTATGGTTAGCATCCGTCTATCTATCTGCATCACTGGACAAGATAATAGACAATGGTTGTACATCATGGGTTTTTATTTTTTTGGGTTCTTAATTAAAAAGTGTGGTGCTATTATTTACTGTGCTGTTAAAGGGGGCTTCAAAATTCCTATAAGCCCCCTGCCCGAAACCACCCACAAACAATGGGCAAGGGTTGTGATAGAGAGGCTCTTTTGCTCATCAACATGGAGATGAGGTTCTTTGCCAGGAGGGCTTTTTTTGCATGGGGTAACCCTTCACAAATAATACCAGACCCTTTTAATTATAAGGGATAAGGGTCTGGTATGTATTTTTTAGGATGAACCCCATGCCATTTTTTATCCACGGGGGTCCTCAATTAAACACTGTTACTAACCATTAAACAGAAGTAGTATGAAAAAATCTGTCATTTGCTGGAAATTTACATGCCATTTAACCACTTAAGACCCGGACCTTTAGGCAGCTAAAGTACCCGGACAGTTTTTGTGATTCGGCACTGCGTCACTTTTGCGCGGTCGTGCGACTTGGCTCCCAAGCAAAATTGCTGTCCTTTTTTTCCCACAAATAGAGCTTTCTGTTGGTGGTATTTGGTCGCCTGTGCGTTTTTTATTTTTTGGGCTATAAAAAAAATAGAGCGACAATTTTGAAAAAAATGCAATATTTTTTCCTTTTTGCTATAATAAGTATCCCCCAAAAAGATTTAAAAAAAAAATATTTTTTCCTCAGTTTAGGCCGATACGTATTCTTCTACATATTTTTGGTAAAAAAAATCACAATAAACGTTTATCGGTTGGTTTGCGCAACATTTTTAGCGTTTACAAAATAGGGGATAGTTTCATTGCTTTTTTATATATTATTATTTTTTTACTACTAATGGCGGCGATCAGTGATTTTTTTCATGACTGCGACATTATGGCGGACACTTTGGACAATTTTGACACATTTTTGGGACCATTGTCATTTTCACAGCAAAAAATGCATAAAAAATGCATTGTTTACTGTGAAAATGACAATTTCAATTTGGGGGTTAACCACAAGGGGGCACAGAAGGGGTTACGTGTGACATCATCTCTGTTTATAACTGTAGGGGGATGTGGCTGTAGGTGTGATGTAATTGATTGTGGTTCCGATGACGATGAAGGGAACACACAATCAATGACAGCGCCACAGTGAAGAACGGGGAAGCTGTCCTCGTTCTTCAGCTCCGGGGACCGATCGTGGGACTCCAGCGGTGATCGGGTCTGTGGGTCCTGTGGCCGCTGTCATGGAGCTTCAGACCATGTCGCGGAACGTGCGCATCGCGCATACCTGTACGTGCTTGTGCCCAGCCTTGCCATTCTGCCGACGTATATGTGCAGGAGGCGGTCCTTAAGTGGTTAACTTGTAAATGCCAGTTTTAGTGTAGAAGGTTGTACACATTGTACAGATGCTACACTTTACAGGCATTTAGTACTTTTTTAATCTTTCCATCTTTTAAATCTTTTGCCCTTGTTTTTTTAACTTTGGATAGTAAAACATGTCTGTGAAAATCCAGGAAGCTTCAGCTGCCCACAGTTAAAATAGCTGCAGCCAGACTTAAAAAATACAAGACAATATTGAGGGATTTGCAAAAGGCTCTCTAAAAAAAACAAGATGTGAAGTGAACACCCCTCTCAAAAAAAATATGGGAAGGAACCCCATGGAGCCAGAAGATCTCTCAAAACACAAATGGGAACCAAAGCTGGAGCAGGAGGGAGACCAGGAAGAGGAACCAAATTAGCCATCTTGGAGAACCAATCAATTATCATCAAAATGACCATATTATTCTCAGATGGTGGAAGATCTGTAATGAAGTCTATGGCTATGTAAGACTAGGGCTCCTCAGAAATTGGCAAGGGCATGAGAAGACCAGCAGGAGCTTGCATGGAGAATTTAGACTGGGCACATACATGACAAGCCTTAATGTAGTCTTTGACATTTGAACAGAGAGTAGGCCACCAGTAGTGGTGACTGATGAAGAGGAAGGATCGGAGGAACCCAGCATAACCTGCCACCAAGTTGGAATCATGTCCCCAATGAAGCATCTTAGCTCTTAGATCAGTGGAAACGAAGGTCTTGCTAGGAGGATTTTGACTCCATGGTGGTAGAATGGGCAAGAATGCATGAGGTAGGGATGATCGGCTCCAGTTCAGAAACAGGCTCCTCAATCTGAATGTCAAAAGACTGACTGTTGCAGGAACCAGGTTTGTACTTAATGGTAAAATTAAAATGGGAAAAGAAAATACTCGACCTGGCCTGTCTGGGATTCAATCGTTTGGCATTCTTTAAGTACTGCATATTCCTATGGTCAGTAAAAATTGTTATTGGGAACTCTCTAAGGCCCCATACACACGATCGGATATATCCGATGAAAACGGTCCGCGGACCATTTCCATCGGATATGTCCGATCGGGAGTTTGATCCGATGGCGTGTACACACCATCGGATCAAATTCCCCGCCGCCGGACGGCGCGGTGACGTGGCGATGACGCGGCGGTGACGTTGACGCCGCCGCGTCACCGCTACGTCACCGCACCAGGAAGTAAAACACTTCCGCGCATGCGCCGAATCCATTCGGCAGCGGCGCGGCGGCGGTGGGAGCCGACATGTCTGCTGGTAAGTGTACTAACCAGCAGACATGTCGGGCGGACAGATTCCCACCGGATAGATTTCAAAGCTTGCTTTGAAATCTGTCGGGTGGACAAATCTGTCCGCTAGCCCATACACACGAGCGGAGATGTCTGCTGAAACGGTCCATCGGACCGTTTTCAGCGGACATATCCCCTCGTGTGTACGCGGCCTAAGAGATGATGCCACTCCTCCAATGCCAATTTAATTGCAAGAAGTTCCTGTTCACCAATAGTATAATTTTTCTCTGACTGAGAATTTTTTTCTGAATAAAAACGCACATGGTTGATGTTTTTCCTTAAGCCCTGGTTCACACTGGGCTGCGGGAGTGAAATCGCGCAATTTCAGCTGAACTCGCGCGATTTCACTCCCTCTGGCAGTCCCCATTTCGGCGCGATTTAGGAGACATCTGTGCAGGGTTCTGCACAGATGTCAATGTAAATCGCGTCCTGAAATCGCAAAAAGTAGTACAGGAACTACTTTTTGAAATCGGTGCAGTGCCGCAGATGCGGCGTCGCACCAATTAGGACGGTGTCATTGCCGACAATTGCGCCAATTTGAGATGCGATTTCACATGTGAAATCGCATCTCAAATCGAACTAAATCGTACCCAGTGTGAACCTGGGCTAAAGGATTGAAGTAGCACAGCTGCCACCCAAGTCAAATCCCCAGGGTCAGGTTGCCTCAATTAAGGTCCAGAAACAAAGGCCTGTTTCAAATCATAAAATGCAGAGACAGCTTCAGGGGGCCACTCCTTGGCATTCACACCCTTCTTGGTCAAAGTGATAATAGGCGCAGCAATGTAAGAGTAATTCCTAACAAACTACTTGTAAACACAAGAAAGTGATGTTCGGCCTTGAGGCCGTCAGCAAAAGGCCAGTTGGGAATGGCCAAGACCTTTCCAGGAACCATATGAAGATCAAAGCTAGAAACAAAGCATCCCAGAAACAGGACCTCAGAACATTTAAAATGGAAAATTGAATTCAAATACTTACCGTATTTTTACTTTCCTGACGAGCTCCATGTCAGCACAGCTGGGTACAGGCTCCGCCCACCCCATGCCCACAGGACTTATACATTTTTCACTCACCTCAGCCTTAGTATTTCGTAACTTTTAATACTTAACTGGGTGGGCTCTGTGCTCACATGGAGCTTGTCAGGAAAGGAAAATTACGGTAAGTATTTGAATTCAACTTTCTGTTTTTCTGGCGGCTCCATGTCAGCACAGCTTGGAATTAACTAGCAAAAACAGGGGAGGGGGGGCGTGGCCTGGACATGACTGAGTGAGGCAGCACTTCTCTAGAGCTCCCGGTCCGGGCCCCACTTTTCTGGCTTAAAATCAATGAATTACCGGTATGAACTCGGCCAAGAAACACAGGACGAGAGCAGTGACACGGGGGACACCCGCAGGTAAATCACAGAGGGAGACGCAACGATTCTACGGACTCTTCCAGGGAAAGTCCCCGGGAGCAAAGGCGACGGCCTCGAGAGGCCTTACACGTGGAGCACAGCAGAGCCCGGTGCTCTTGACCGACGGGGATCACTCACCTACCATGGCGGCTTCACATCCAGTCCCATCCGGTCTTCGTGGATCCCCCGGGGACGTGGAGATGGAGGAACCCAGATATCTGGAGGCCCCGATCCTGGATCATGACATTAGGGCCCTCCTGCAAGCGCTACCGACCCGATCGGACATCGAGGCCCTCATCCTACGCTTGGAGGAGACACACCGGAGGGACATCCAGGAGGTGAGGGGGGAGGTGTCCGGCATCGCGGAGAGAGTTACGACCGGGGAGACTGCGCTGACCTCCCTGGAAGCGCGCGTAGCGGCGCTAGAGGCCTCGAGGGACCAACACAGAGACACGGCCATATCTCTCCAGCTCCACGTGGAGGACATCGAAGACCGGAGCTGACGCAATAACCTACGGGTCCGGGGGATGCCTGAGAGTGTCGGCGCGGAAGAACTGGGAGAGGCCGTGAGAGACGTGTTCCGTGACATACTGGAAGAACCGGAGGCAGAGATTGTGTTGGACAGAGCACACAGGGCCTTGGGCCCGATGCCCGCGGATCCGGCGAGACCGCGTGATGTCGTCTGCAGACTCCACCGGTACACGCAGAAGGAAGCCATCCTGCGACGAGCCTGGGACCATGGAGCGGTACCGGTGGACGGAGCGGAAGTCAGGGTACTCCCGGACCTATCGAAGGCGACTCTGAGGCGTCGGGCACTTCTGCGACCACTCCTTGACCTGGCCAGGCAGAAGGGCTTTACATACCGTTGGGGCTATCCCCTCTCAGTCTCCTTCCGCAAAGACGCCGGTTCCTACACCCTACAGACCGCGGCGGACCTCCCAGAGCTGTTCACCTTTCTTGAGGCAGACCCGATCGAGGTACCCGACTGGCTCCAGCTGCTCCCGCGCTTCATCGGCCGATCGGGCCGAGCGGCACAGCGGGGCCCACGGCCGCAGCGGAGGCAGGGTGGGAGACGGAGGAACCGCTCTGCATCACGCGAGGAGGCACGTGAGTAGGCCTTGGGCCCCCCTTCCCTGCTGAATTTACTGTTGACTGCCACCTCCCGTTCCCTGCCCAGTATCGCGGTGTGATGTCTAGCCCTGGGATGCCCCTCTTTGCCTTTCCCTGTACCCCCCCCCCTCCCTGGAACTGTGACGGATATCCCCCGAGGGACCCACGGAACCAACACTGGAAGACACTTTTTTGATAGACCGCCCCCCCCCCATTGAGGGAGACACGAGGGACCTGTCTGTCCCGCACCTTAGGAGACTGGGAAGCTGTTGACCTGCTGCCTGGGAGGGTGGGGGCGGGGAGGTTGACCCGGGGGGTGCTATGTGGCGATTGTGGGGAGTTTTGTGGGGTGGCGGTTGGGATGCGCCTCGTTGGCTTTCGCCGGTTATGACCCCCCCCCTTGTCCCCCTGACCTCTGCTTGCGGGTGGACCGGACCCCCAGAGGAAACTGTCATGTCAGGGCATGCTGTTCGGACTGGGACACCGGATTTGTTGCCTAGGAGCATTACCTGGGAAGGGGCTTATTGGGCGGCGGGAGGCGAACTGTCTTATCGCAGCAGGGGGGGGTCGACACACCCGTTTTGTTTTGCTAACCCCTCTGCATATACACCTGCTAAACATGGTTATGTCACTTATATGCACCAGCTTCACTGCTCATTCAAGAACCCTGTGCATGTTAGCACATGGGCTGTTAATATTAATATTGATGTTACCTGTTTTGATGTTTGCTGTTTTATATGTTACCGGTACACACTTCACCTACACTCACAAGCCGGGGGAGTGGGCGGAGATTGGGAGTTCGCTCTCTAACTCTGTTCACGCACTACCCCAACTAGGACGGTGCTCCATACCCCAGGGATACTTTCGAATCCCTGGAGAGTACCACCGCCATATAGGCTTAGATAATATCCTTCCCTAGCTACACACCCTAGTGCTAGCTTCTCTTTTCTTTTTCTTTTTTCCCTTTCTCTCTAGCCCCTCTCTCACTTCCACTACCCCCCCCCACCCCCCCCCTCCCTTGATCCCAACGTAAGTGCCTCACGGGAGTGGGGACATGGACCTGCTCAACATCTTCTCGCTTAACGCGAAGGGCCTAAACACACCCGAAAAGCGGAAAATCCTGCTGCAGGACATGCGCCGCTTGAAAGCGGACATAGTAATGCTGCAGGAGACACACTTTAAGGACTTGAAAATGCCACTGCTCAAAAACAGACACTTCCCCTGGGCGTACCATTCGGCCTACGTGGAAGCCAAGTCCAGGGGGGTTACCATACTTATTGCTGCCCGGATACCTTGGACACTGCTAGATGTAAGGACTGATAGGGAGGGAAGATTCTTGTTCCTCAAAGGCTTGATCGGTGACAGGAAAGTGACGCTGGCCAATCTATACGCCCCTAACTCGCACCAGGACAGTTTCCTCACGAGACAGATAGGCAAACTCATGCAGTACTCAGAGGGACAACTGGTGTTGGGGGGGGACTTGAATATCCCCCTGAACCCCCAGGAGGATACCTCGTCGGGCACCTCCTCGGTTTCACGGGATGCGCGGAAACGCATTGTTAAGGCCCTGCACTCCGCGCAACTAATTGACACCTGGCGCCTTTTTCACCCAGGGGAGAGGGACTACTCCTTCTACTCCAAACCCCACCTGACTTACTCACGCCTAGACTATCTCTTTGTGCCCCACGGACAGTTGCAGGCGATTAAAGACACGTCAATAGGATCAATCACATGGTCGGATCACGCCCCTGTGGGAGTGACGTATTCCCTGACAGAAACACAGAAGACACGGAGACAGACATGGAGACTCAATGACAGCCTCCTCTGGGACCCCGAGGTGACGACCGACGTGGTCACAGAGATTGGGCACTATTTCACCACCAACTCGACGGAGGACAGCGACCCAGGGGTGGTGTGGGAAGCCCACAAGGCTGTAATTCGGGGCGTGCTGATAAAGCACGGCTCCAGACTTAAACGGAGAGGACAGAGCGCTTAAACCAACTTTTAGCTGACTTACAGAAACTGGAACTTACACACAAGACAGGCCCGACCAGACAGCTGGGGATCGAACTGGACACGACTAGATCTAAGATCACGGACATCCTGAGGTCTAAGGCCAAAGCGGCCATGCAAATCTGTAAAAGGAAGGGGTATGAATTTGGGAACAAGTGCAGTAAGCTCCTGGCCCAATCCCTTCAGGCCCAACGACAGGCGTCATATATTCCCCACATTACGTCTAAAGCGGGCCACCGAATCTCGTTACCACATCAAATTTCGCAGGAATTTAGGTCCTTCTATAACACCCTGTATAACCTACAGGAGACGGAGCAAGCGGGAGACCAGGCACTGACCTACCTTGAACACTCCAGAATGCCAGACCTCCCGGAGGTAGGCCGCCAGGCACTAGATGAACCCATCACACTTAATGAGTTACAGCTGGCCCTTAAGGCCACTAAGCCAGGCAAGGCCCCAGGTCCTGACGGACTGACAGCCCAATATTACAAGACACTCCTCCCCACACTAGGCCCTCATATGGTTAGGGTATACAACGCCCTGGGAACAGGGAAACTACCCCACAGGGACACCCTACAGGCACACATCTCGGTCATCCCCAAGGAGGGCAAAGACCCATCCCAATGTGGCAGCTATCGCCCCATTTCCCTGCTAAACACTGACTTGAAATTACTTACTAAGATCCTAGCCACCAGACTACAACAATACCTGCCCGGACTGGTGCACTTAGACCAGGTGGGCTTTGTCCCCTCCAGAGAGGCGAGGGACAATACCACCAAAGTTCTGAACCTTCTACATGTGGCGACAAAAACTAAGACGCCGTGCATCCTCCTGGGGACAGACGCCGAGAAGGCATTCGACCGTGTGAGTTGGAGATTTTTATTCGCAACTCTTAAACACATCGGCCTGGGCCCCCGGATGATGCACTGGGTGAGGGCGGCATACTCGGGCCCAACTGCCAGGGTGAGGGCGAATGGGGTACTGTCGGACCCATTCCCGATTACTAACGGGACACGACAGGGTTGCCCTCTGTCACCCTTACTCTTCGCCCTGACCCTGGAACCATTCCTGTGTCACGTCCGCCTGAACCCGAACATCGCAGGAGTGACGGTGGGAGGGAAGCAACATAAAATCTCGGCCTACGCCGATGATTTGATGTTCACAATTACAAACCCCCCCACCTCCCTACGACACCTATTACAGGAATTTGACACATATGGGCAGCTCTCCAACTTAAAAATCAATTTTTCTAAATCAGAAGCCATGGGGGTAGGCACTACACAAGCGCTTCTGACGCGACTTAAGGACAGTTACAACCTGAAATGGACAGACACAGCACTAAAATATCTGGGGACATTGATTCCGTCGGCCCTCTCAAAATTATTCCAAATTAACTTCCCTCCCCTCTTGAAGAAAGTCCAGGATCAGTTGCTCAAATGGGGCAGTGGCCTACACTCATGGCTGGGCAGGTGCAACATCCTGAAGATGACAATCCTGCCCAAATTTTTATACCTTATGCAGGCTCTCCCGATCCACATACCCGCGACCTTTTTCAGACAAACACATGCCGCCTTCACCCGCTTTCTGTGGGCGGGGAAACACCCACGCATAAATCGCGGCATGCTTAGCCGTCCGAAAATGAGCGGCGGTATAGCCTTCCCAGAGATGCGTACGTACCACCGAGCGACCCACCTCAACAGACTTATTGACTGGTGTCGGCACACAGACACCAAACTCTGGACACGTATTGAACAGGACCAGAGCCTGGTCCCCCTTCATAGAGCCCCTTGGTGCCAGGTAGACCTCCCTCGGGAGCTTCAGCGACACCCATTGATAGGTGCGACCATTAAAATATGCGCACAACTCCTGCAAGAGACCCGTCTCTCGTCCAGTAGCTCCCACCTGAGACCGATTATCGGTCACCCCCGCTTCCCTCCGGGACTGAATGACAGGAAGTTCCTGGACTTACGGGAATCAGGGCTATTCCAAGCATCACACTTCAGTGCCGGGGGCAAGTGGCTAGGAACCAGGGAATTCATGGACCCCACGGGACCATTCGGCCTGGACTATATGAGGGCACTTCAGCTCGCCCACTTCCTGGGAAGTATACCCCCTCCTGACAGCTCACGCCTACCGCCCACGACGTTCGAAGGTCTGTGTACGGAAACAGGGACATTGACGCACGCGCTTTCACTCACATACAGTATACTGATTACACCACCAGAGACCGACCCACCCCCCTTTCTCAGTAAGTGGGAAAGAGACCTGAATTGTCAGTTTACCAGTAGTGAGAGACGCCACATACTCACCTTCACCCACAGGTCCTCCCTGTGCTCGAGAGTGCAGGAAACCAACTACAAGGTCCTGACTCGATGGTACAGGACCCCTGCGCTGCTCCACAAACTCTTCCCGTCGTCATCAGACCGGTGCTGGAGATGCCTGGAAGAGGAGGGAACCCTCCTACACGTGTTCTGGACCTGTGACCGACTGCAGGGCTTCTGGAGAGAGGTCCGACGTATATCCCAGAAAGTCACAGACCAGGTGCTGGAGGAGGACCCGGCTCTCTTCTTACTGCATGCGACGACCACCCCAACACGAACATATAAGAAATCGGTTTTACGCCACTTACTAGATGCAGCTAAAGCATGTATCCCGCTATGCTGGAAATCACGAAACCCGCCTACCGTTACTCAATGGCTCAGGAAGGTCGACGAGGTAGAGGGGATGGAGGACCTGATCCTCACCAGCCAGAAGAGACAGGAGGTATATATTGAGACCTGGCGACCATGGACCATGTTCCGATATTCGGACGAAGGGAAATCCCTCAGGGGAGAACCCCTTGACCCTGACAGTACCCCCCCTGGCGCTGACGCCCCTTCCCTTGACAATCAGGCAGCAGATAGGAACCACCCCCGCTCCCGGAGGTAGCACATAGCCCTCCGAACTGTGGAACCCCCTCCTCCCTCTCTAGCCCCCACCCCCTCCCCCACACCCACCAGTCTTGGACCTTCAGTTGGGACTTCTCCCAACCCACCCCCACACCCCCACTTCCTCTTTTAACCTTTACTTTACTTTACCCTACCTCCTTTTTTTTTTACTGATCTCCACCTAAGATACATAAAACTGCGGAGTGGACTGGCCCTAGACCAGCCCAGTGAGCACACATGAGGGGGGGTTGAATGCGCCCCTCCCTTACCTGGTGCAGGGCGCTGCCCTGGACGCGCCCCTGGCCTGGTACCACCGGTAGCCCAGAGCGACACAAGATCCACAACTGACTCACGTCCGGGGATGCCACATCACCACTTGTCTACCTTTATGCTTATACATGTACTTTGATGTAATTGATGTACAATGTTGTCTGGGTCCCCTGGGACCAGTTCCTCTGCTTTTTGAAGAAATAAAGAATTAAAAAAAAAAAAAAAACAGGGGAGGGATAATGCTACATACTTCTCAATTCTGACTAAAACAGTAACAGAAGCCATGATGCCTCTGTCGAGCTTAATTGTCATTAAGCCAAGAATATGAATATGTTGGTGTTCACATAGCTGCATTGTAGATAGTTTGAGACATCCGAAGTACCCGAGTATGAGTTCTCTACAAAGGACACCAATGCTGATGTAATTGTCACTAGTAAATCCGTTTCAGAGAGAGGTACCACAGGGTGATTGAAGGAATCTGATGAATAACACCCACTAGCATTGGGATATTTTTTTCCGGAAACAATTTGAGGTTTCAACCAAGTTGCATCTTGAACAACTGTATAATTAAGCGTTGGAAGCCCGCTGTATGCCGGTGAAGACAGGGATAGCCAAAATGCATGCTTGTGCATAGAGCTAAGTCAAGCCTCGCCTGTAGGCATTCGGAGCAGGCTTCTGAGGAGTCCAGTGTAAAATCTTGATCAGTGAATATACTGGGCATATATGCTATGTTCCACTATAGGTATACTTAGAGCTGACCTTTCTCGTAAGATTATTCCAATATTCACAGAACATTTGACATCTGTTAGCATCTGCCTCTCCAGACCCAGCCATCAGCCTGAGCCTATCAGATGCCGGATGAATGGGACTGGAGAAGATTTAATCTTCCAGGCAGAGGGAGTCACTCCTTGACACTCATAAGGATGAGTAGCGGGTACCAAAACTGTTACCTTCCCCCACCCCAGCCTTAGCTGGAAGCTAAGAATCAGAGGGAGCAGCAGAAAAAGGCATAAGCCGTCTTGGCGATCTATTCTGCAGTAAGCACCCCCACTCCGAGAGCTTGTGGATCCTGGGCCCTGGAATGGAACTTCAGCAACTTAGTACCGACTGGGAATGTAAGCGGTCTACCTCTGACAGAAGAAACACCAAGCTCTGTTCATTCTTGGAAGACTCGCAGTAGCCTGGATCATCCATTGTCGTCCAGACTTGTCCTGGACAAGTACTTTTCCTGAAGGTTCTTCCGGTCAGGCACATAGGTTGTAGATCGTTGGGAGGATTGACTTGGGTGAATTCTAGAATTAGAGAAAACGTCAGAAGTTAAAAACTGAGCCTTGTTTCCAGATTTAGGCCACAGTCATTGTGCTGTCCAAATTTCCCAGAACAGGCTTACCCTGGATGAGGTGACTGAAGGCTAAGGCCTCGTACACACGACCGGTTTCCTTGGCAGAATCCATCAAGAAACTCGGTGGGAGCTTTTTTGCCGAGGAAACCGGTCGTGTGTACGTTTTTCATCGAGGAAACTGTCGAGGAACTCGACAAGCAAAAAAGAGAGCAAGTTCTCTTTTTCCTCGATGGGAGTCAAATTGGCTTGTCGTGTTCCTCGTCGAGCTGCTTTTCGACAAGAAACTTGAGCGTGTGTATGCTAAGAAACCTGTGCACCTTTGGAAAAAGTAGCGTTTGTAATGGAAATAACACATTTGTCACACTGTAACAGACTGAAAAGTGCAAATGTCTCTTACCAAACTTTTTCCTAACACGCATGTAACATGAGATTAGCAAAAGCAGCCCCTACCGCTGTATGTGTTGAAGTCACCTCGTTTGAGAACGAGGAGATTTGGTCTTTAACGTGTGTACACAAAGCAAGCTTGTTGAGTTCCTTGACAAGCCTAACAAGGAACTCGACGAGGAAAACGATGTGTTTCGCCCAACGAGTTCCTCGGTCGTGTGTATGGGGCCTCAGAGCCTGAAAAGGCTGCCCTCAACTCCAGGACGGAGTCTTGGATCCTTGACACAAGGCTATTGGCCCTGAGCTCATCGTTCTTGAGGTAGGGCTCTCCTACACTGGCTGGTGTCTGACTGCACCACCAGATCGTCTGAGCTGCGAGAGCGCGGTGATTTATATGGCTCAATTTGAGACGTGAAGGATAAAAGATCTCCAAATATGGCCCAAAATTCTTGCTTTAGGGGACCATGTGTCAATCACCACAGAGGAACCACAAAGTGCCCCTAGGGCAGTGTTTTTCAACTCAAGTCCTCAAGGCACACCAACAGGTCATGTTTTCAGGCTTTCCATTATTTTACACAGGTGATTTGATCAGTTTCACTGCCTTAGTAATCACCACAGCTATTTCATCTGAGGGAAATCCTGAAAACTTGACCTATTGGTGTGCCTTGAGGACTGGAGTTGAAAAACACGGCCCTAGGGCATGTATGGGTGGCACAATCCCAAAATAACTGAACCCATCCTGACATGGAGGTTTCACTGACTTCTTGGTTTATGCATTGGTTTCCCTGCCTTTCCTGGACTCCCAGACAGAAAACGCAGAAGCTAAGCTCTCTGGCTGAGTGAACGTGGAAACTGACTCTTGAGTTTTTGGTTTTCTTTAATTCAGTAGACCTTCATATTGAGGCAGGAAGGCCAAACTGGCCACTATTACATTTAGGCTTGACCTTCTGCGATTTAAGAAACAAATGCCTAGCGTTTGTCCTTGAAGGTCACATCTTCTGATGGTAAGGTCATGTATATCGCCAATCTCACCAGGGACACATACTGACCAAAGGGGTGATCCCAACCCCTGAACCTCTATTCGTTCAAAAGGCATAGCTTGGACATCCTGCTGTGATGATATACTTCACTCTTGACGAACAAGCACTTAATTTAGTCCACATCCAGCTGTCTTTTGGATGTACTTAAAATACTTCCAAAGCTTCACTTCTATACAAAGGCATTTCACCAACCTTACAAATATGGACACAGGTCGTCCTCATCTTTCTGTTTAGGAGAGAATTGATTGGCCTGAGAAGGCCCTGAAAGAATCCCCGCATGAGACAAATCTAGTCATTCCTTTAGAGCGTCTTGACCATCTTCTTAATTGTGACACTGGTTAGGTGTCCTCATCATCTTTATCCAAGGTTGCTTGACCTAGGCAACATCCCTTCAGTCATATTCGACTGCGTCGTTTTTAACAGACAATTGCGCGGTCGTGTGACGTGGCTCCCAAACAAAATTTGCATCCTTTTCTTCCCACAAATAGAGCTTTCTTTTGATGGTATTTGATTGCCTCTACGATTTTTATTTGTTTGCGCTATAAACAAAAATAGAGCAACATTTTTGAAAAAAAAAATATTTTTTACTTTTTGTTATAGGAAAAATCGAATAAATTGAATTTTAGTCAAACATGTCTTTAGTAAAAAAAAATCACAATATAAAAAAAAAATTAGCTACCTAGCGGCAACAGTGACACTAATACAGTGATCAGAAAAACGATTGCTTAGTGACACTGGCAATAGTGGGTGAAAGAGTTAACTAGGGCAGTGATCAATGGGTTAAACCTTTATTAGAGGGGGGCACGGGGGCTACCCTGGACCTAACACTAACTGCCTGTCACAGTAACTGTCACACTGACACTAAATGCAGTGATCAGTAAATATATGATCACTGCAATCAGTGACACTGTAACAGGGGGCTGGGGGGGGGGGTGATCGGAAGGGGTTAAGTGTGCCTATGTGTAATGGTGTCAGTTTGCTGTTGGTGCGACTTACTGTGATGTCTTCTCTCCTCTCGTCGGATTGAAAATACCGCCGAGAGGAGAGCTGACATCAATTCCTCTGCCAGTGTTTACATTACACAGGCAGAGGAAGTGAAGGGTGGGGGCTCTGCTGAATCGCTGGGAGCGATCGCAAGGGGGTGGACAGAAACCAACAGCCGCCCCCTCATCCCGGATCACTCCCAGAGGTAAGACGCCCGCCGCATGTAGCGGGGGGGTCCCGATCGGACCCCCGACCCGCAAGAAGGCAGGGACATACTTGTACGCCCATCTGCCTGTACGTGCCATTCTGTGGACGTACATATACATGCGGCGGGCGTTAAGTGGTTAAAATGTATAGGCACCAGTTGACTTTTCATTATATATATTATTATTAATATTATAATTTTATATTTATTAATTTTGCAGTCATTGTTTGGAATATTTATTTTTATTTAAAGATCATGATCACAGAAACTAAGGCCCAGATTCAGAAAGCAATTACGCCTGTCTAACTGGTGTTAGACAGGAGTAATTTCAAATTTTGCGCGCCGTATCACTAGTTTGAATCCTCAAACCATGATGCGGCGGCTTCGGGCTTCGATCCGAGAGGCTTACGTCTTCGTAAGCCTTCGGATCTACGCTGCATTATTTTTGCGGCCGCTGGGAGGAGTTTGCGTCGTTTTGATGCGTCGGGATATGCAAATGTGTTTTTACGGCGATCCACGAAGATACGAGTGGTCTTCGCAATCGCTTTCGTCTAATTTTTTTTACGTACTGTTAGACCAGCTTTTTGCTGGTCTAACGGTACGTAGCCCATGTTAAGTATGGCCGTCGTTCACGCGTCAAATTTTTTTTTTTTTTTTTACGTAACTCGTTCGGGACTAGGATTGTCCGTAAACGACGCTACTCAAACAACGAATGACGTAACGACGTGTTTTCGCGCAATGCACGGCGGGAAATTTGCGAACGGAGCATGCGCAGTTCGATCGCTGCGGGAACGCGCCTATTTTAAATGCTTCACGCCCCCTACTCGCGCAGATGGATTGCGACGGGAGAAATACACTACGCCGCCGTCGTTTACTGGACAAAATCTACCTGGATTCCACGTAGAGCCAGGTAAAAAACGGCAGCGTAGTGTATTTCTGATACTCTACGATAGTCTAATTCTATCTGAATCTGGGCCTTGGTTTGGATTTTTATATTAGTCATTATATCAGACAGATTTGTAGTGGTGTCTCACTGTTATTACATTTTATTAGCACTGGCACTTGCACTTTACTTCACTTTAATTAATCAATATATTGATTTAATTATTTATTATTTATTAATAGGGCTGTTACTGATTACAATTTTCGTGTTCGATTAATAATTTTTTTCTTTTAAATCAATTAATCGACTAATTTAGATTAATTATAAGTTATATTGCACATACAGATCCAACTACTTTTATCTGATCTCCTTGCATTGCAACTCTGCATTAGTCAGTGGTAAATGTGGTATACACTATATACAATCACCCGACACTAGTTAGTTTCCACAATCCATGACTTTAATTCACAGTTCACACAAATACGTTTTAAATTCAAATTGTAGCACTGACGTGAGTATTTTTTTTTTATTGAACTTTAAGAAAAACTTAGAAACTTAGTTTAACTTTAATTATAAAACGTATCTAGTATATTGACTGTCAGTCATTTTATAGTAGGCAAGTAGGCATCACTTTAGCCAGTCACACAGACATACCAGAGTGTTTACATTTTCTGGAAGCAGACATGATCGCATTTTATTGACAATATACCCTGAAGAACTGAACAGTCTTTCGCACGGAACAGATGTTGCCGATACACAAAGAATTGTCTGTACAAAACTGCTTATGAGAGGAAAACAATGGTTATTTTTGCCCCCTTCCCCTGATGGAGTCTGATGCATCCTGCTGCTCCACAGATGCAAAGGTACCTCAATCCAATGGGTGCAGTTTGCTCGCATACAGCAGGGTAAGTCTCACTGTCCAGGCTGTCCGGTGACGTCAAGAATTTTGATCGATCAAAAGATTTCTGATCGATCAAAAAAATTAAAGATTACTCGAGGAATAAATCTTTAATTTCCCCAGCCCTATTTATTAATACACTAAGTAAGCGCCTCAACACCCCCATCCTCATATACAGTATATTCTCGGTGTGTGAACACTTTTATGGTTGTGGCAGCTGCTTATTTTTATGATTAGCCTTGGTAGTTTTTAGACTATTGTTATCCCTATATTTGGTTTACGCATTAGTTCCCCATATTTACAACCTTTTAGGTATCACCCTTATCCCTGGCTGCTTGAGCCAGTGTGATACATTCTGCCATGCTCATCCAGAAATTCGGAAAATGAGCAGCTTCACCTGATATGGCTAGGCAGCTTCTCATTGTCAGACCAGATAACCCTTTCGCAGGGTGAGCAGAACACACTCCTTTAGAGTGTATAAGCAATGTCTTTCTTGGATCTGACAACCTTTTCGGTGCCACCTTTATCCCTGGCTGCTTGAGACCGTGGGATACATATTGTCATGCCCATGCGTGTATTCCTCATATGGAGCCTGAAGAGGGATGTTTGCTTGGGAAAGCTATGAGACAGCTCCTTGCCATAGAATTTTAAAACACTTCCAAGGGTAAGCTGTCAGCACAGCTGGGAATAACCTTTTTGAGTGTATTGGCTACTTGTTAAATAAATAAGGTAATCTGTCAGATATCATCATCCTCATCTCTGGATGCTTAACCACTTAACCCCCGGACCATATTGCTGGTCAAAGACCAGAGCACTTTTTGTGATTCGGCACTGCGTCGCTTTAACTGAAAATTGCGCGGTCGTGCGATGTGGCTCCCAAACAAAATTGGCGTCCTTTTTTTCCCACAAATAGAGCTTTCTTTTGGTGGTATTTGATCATCTCTGCAGTTTTTATTTTTTGCGCTATAAACAAAAATAAAGCGACTATTTTGAAAAAAATGCAATATTTTTTACATTTTGCTATAATAAATATCCCCAAAAAATATATAAAAAAACTTTTTTTTCCCTCAGTTTAGGCCGATACATATTCTTCTACATATTTTTCGTTAAAAAAAAAATCGCAATTAGCGTTTATTGATTGGTTTGCGCAAAATTTATAGCGTTTACAAAAAAGGGGGTCATTTTGTGGCATTTTTATTAATATTTTTTTTTTACTAGTAATGGCGGCGATCAGCGTTTTTTTTTCATTTTTTTTACATTATGGCGGACACATCGGACAATTTTGACCATTTTTTGGGACCATTGGCATTTTTATAGGGATCAATGCTATAAAAATGCATTGGATTACTATAAAAATGCCATTGGCAGTGAAGGGGTTAACACTAGGGGGCAGGGAAGGGGTTAAGTGTGTTCCTGGGTGTGTTCTAACTGTATGGGGGGTTGACTCACTAGGGGAAATCACTGATCTTCTGTTCATACAATGTATGAACAGGAGATCAGCGTTTCCCCCGCTGACAGGACCGAGAGCTTTGTGTTTACACACAAAGCTCCCGGTCCCCGCTCTGTAACGAACGAGCGTGCGTGCCTGGCGGCAATCGCGCCCGCCGGACACGTGCGCGGGACTCGAGGGACGAGCGGGGGCGTGCACGCGGGCCGCCACCGGCGCGCGCGCGCCCAATAGCGGCCGCTTAAGGGAGGACGTAGAGCTACGTGCTCTCGCCCAGCAGTGCCAATGTTCCGCCGTATAACGACGGTGGGCGGTCGGCATCTGGTTAATCAAAGCAAGATTCACGCAGTCATGTTCATCCCCGTCTTCTTCTTGAAGAGTCTGAAGCGTGTTCGCTCTGAGATTGGTAAACACTAATAGGTAACCTCTCCACAGGGTTTGCACACCATTCAGCAAACCAACACGTAGCCCGGATCACACTGGTGCATTTTTGACATGCGACCTGATATGCCAAATCGCATGTCAAATAGGCGGCAATAGCACCACTCTAATCGGTGCAGCGCTGCGTCTGCAGCGCTGCACCAACTTCACAAAGGCAGTATCGTACTACCCTTGTGATTTCGGTTTGTGACCCATATTGACATCCGCACAGATGTCTCTGAAAATCGGGACCAGAATTCAAAATTGATCAGCGGAAGAAAAGTGTGAATTGCACAGCCTCATTCCTGCAATCCAGTGCGACCCTGGACAAGGGTTAAAAAGATTAAATGCAAGGTTAATGGCACAGTCAAAATACCTGTGAGGAGGTAGAACCTTAACTGATTTTTTACATAACACATCACGGATGCTATATGCAGCAGGAAGAGCAGAGAATATTGAGGTGGTGGCAACATAACGTCTCTCCTTAGGGGAAATCTTGAGTGTGCAGGATGAGAAAAAAGAGGGAACCCAAGTCAGAATCTGCCCAGAAGTCCAGTCAAAGTGTGAAGACTGGAGAGTGGAGCTACAGCCAAGGAAGGCCTAATATGATAGGGATTGAGACCTTAGTTAGGATAAGGAAATATATCCACTCCTGGTGGAGTATCCCTGTAATATAGTACTCCTAAATATCCTAAATAAGCCAGGGAATAGTGAAACATGTTGAGATTGGAGGCACACACCAGGCATATGATGATGCTGAACTGCACTGGTGACATTATACAAAGAAAAACATTTGTGCATTTTCCAAAAAATTGTGACAATAAATTACTAAATACATTGGACTATCTACTTTCCAAAAAAGGGGTCATTCAGGGAATATTTGTACTGTCCTGGCATTTTCAGGCTGCAAGAAATTTGATAAACAGTACATCAGGATTGTTCATATACAGGTCATTCTCAAAAAATTAGCATATTGTGATAAAGTTCATTATTTTCTATAATGTACTGATAAACATTAGACTTTCATATATTTTAGATTCATTACACACAACTGAAGTAGTTCAAGCCTTTTTTGTTTTAATATTGATGCTTTTGGCATTCAGCTCATGAAAACCAAAAATTCCTATCTAAAAAAATTAGCATATTTCATCCGACCAATAAAAGAAAAGTGTTTTTAATTAAAAAAAAAGTCAACCTTCAAATAATTCTGTTTAGTTATGCACTCAATACTTGGTCGGGAATCCTTTTGCAGAAATGACTGCTTCAATGCGGTGTGGCATGGAGGCAATCAGCCTGTGGCACTGCTGAGGTGTTATGGAGGCCCAGGATGCTTCGGTAGCGGCCTTAAGCTCATCCAGAGTGTTGGGTCTTGCGTCTCTCAACTTTCTCTTCCCAATATCTCACAGATTCTCTATGTGGTTCAGGTCAGGAGAGTTGGCAGGCCAATTGAGAACAGTAATACCATGGTCAGTAAACCATTTACCAGTGGTTTTGGCACTGTGAGCAGGTGCCAGGTCGTGCTGAAAAATGAAATCTTCATCTCCATAAAGCTATTTTAGCAGATGGAAGCATGAAGTGCTCCAAAATCTCCTGATAGATAGCTGCATTCACCCTGCCCTTGATAAAACACAATGGACCAACACCAGCAGCTGACATGGCACCCCAGACCAGACCATCACTGACTGTGGGTAGTTGACACTGGACTTCAGGCATTTTGGCATTTCCCTCTCCCCAATCTTGCTCCAGACCTGGCACCTTGATTACCGAATGACATGCAAAATTTGCTTTCATCCGAAAAAAGTACTTTGGACCACTGAGCAACAGTCCAGTGGTGCTTCTTTGTAGCCCAGGTCAGGCGCTTCTGCCGCTGTTTTTGGTTCAAAAGTGGCTTGACCTGGGGAATGCGGCACCTGTAGCCCATTTTCTGCACATGCCTGTACACGGTGGCTCTGGATGTTTCTACTCCAGACTCAGTCCACTGCTTCCGCAGGTCCCCCAAGGCCTGGAATCGGTCCTTCTCCACAATCTTCCTCAGGGTCCGGTCACCTCTTCTCGTTGTGCAGCGTTTTCTGCCACACTTTTTCCTTCCCACAGACTTCCCACTGAGGTTCCTTGATACAGCACTCTGTGAACAGCCTATTCGTTCAGAAATTTCTCTTGCTTGAGGGTGTCAATGATGGCCTTCTGGACAGCAGTCAGGTCGGCAGTCTTACACATGATTGCGGTTTGGAGTAATGAACCAGGCTGGGAGTTTTTAAAAGCCTCAGGAATCTTTTGCAGGTGTTTAGAGTTAATTAGTTGATTCAGATGGTTAGGTTAAGAGCTTGTTTAGAGAACCTTTTCATGATATGCTAATTTTTTGAGATAGGAATTTGGGGTTTTCATGAGCTGTATGCCAAAATCATCAATATTAAAACAATAAAAGGCTTGAACTACTTCAGTTGTGTGCAATGAATCTAAAATATATGAAAGTCTAATGTTTATCAGTACATTACAGAAAATAATGAACTTTATCACAATATGCTATTTTTTTGAGAATGACCTGTATATATACCATAGTTTGTGGACCCTATAACTTTTCTACAGACTAAATTATATACACCGATTTGGGTTATTTTCACCAAAAAATGTAGCAGTATACATGCTGGCCTACATTTACAAAGAAAGAGTATTTATTTGCAATATAACAAAAGTAGGGTACCTGACTTCTAATGTCCAAACTGTTGATGCTAGCCCAATACTTTTAGAAATATTTAAAATATTTAGAAATTATTTTCCTCATACTTTTATGTACAACAATTTTTAAAACTTATTAATAAATGTTATTAATAAATAAATACATTTATTTATTTTCAGGTTATATTTCAGCCCGAATTTTTGGCTGAATTGGGACCCCAAACAGACCAAAAGACAGACAGGGCTCCTGTGCAAATTTGCACCAAAGCCGCAGCGGAGATATGTGAACTGGCTCCAGAGAGCCAGTCAAAATCTCCTGCTATTGCGAATTGTATGCGAAGAACCCACATCCAGTTTCACAATAGTGTGAACCCAGCCTTAGAATACTGTGTCCATTTCTGGAGACCTCGATTACAAAAAGACATTGATGAGATAGAACAAATCCAGAGACAGGTATGATGAATGGTGAAACGCCTGAGGCCGCGTACACACGATTAAATCTGGCTGCTGGAAACGGTCTGACAGATCGTTTCAGCAGATAGATTCGATCGTGTGTACGGGCAAACAGACGGATTTGGCCAGCCGACAGATTTGAAAGCATGCTTTCAAATCTGTCGGCTGGGAACCCGTCCGCCCGACATGTCTGCTGGTTAGTATGAATGGTTTCGACGCATGCGCGGAAGTGTTTTACTTCCTGGTGTGGTGACGTGGCGGCGTCAACGTCACCATCCGCGTCACCGACACGTCAGCACGCTGTCTGCCGGAGGGGATTTTGGTTTGATCGTGTATACACGATCAAACCAATACGTCCCAGCAGACAGATCTGTTCAAATTGGTCTGTCCGACCGATTTGAACAGATACATTTACTCGTGTGTACGGGGCCTAAGAAATAAAACATATCAGGAGAGACTAATATTTTAACCACTTGCGGACCGCCGCATGTACATATATACGTCGGCAGAATGGCACATACAGGCACATTGGTGTACCTGTACGTCCCTGCCTAGACGCGGGTCGGGGGTCCGATCGGGACCCCCCGGTACATGCGACGGTTCCCGTGGCTCTGGGAGCGATCCGGGATGAGGGGGCGGCTACTCGTTTGTCCGCCCCCTCACGATCGCTCCCAGCCAATGCGCGCGCTCCCCTGCGTGTCACTACCTCCTCCTGTGTAAACACAGGAAGGGGGAAATTATGTAATCTCTGCTCTCGGCGTAACGAGGAGAGATTACATCACACAGTAAGTCTACACTAACACTACACTGACACCAGTACACATAGGCACATTAACCCCTTGCGATCACCCCCCTGTCACAGTGTCACTGAATGCAGTGATCATATATGTACTGATCACTGCATTTAGTGTCAGTGTGACAGTTACTGTGACAGGCAGTTAGTGTTAGGTCCAGGGTAGCCCCGTACCCCCCCCTAATAAAGTTTTAACCCCTTGATCACCGCCCAGTTAATCCTTTCACTCCCTATTGCCAGTGTCACTAAGCGATCATTTTTCTGATCGCTGTATTATGTCACTGTTCCCGCTAGGTAGCTAGTTTTTTTTTTATTGCGATTTTTTTTTTACTAAATACATGTGGCTGAATACATTTTGGCCTAAATGTTTGACTAAAATTTAGTTTATTTGATTATTCCTATAACAAAAAGTAAAAAATATTGTTTTTTTTCAAAAATGTCGCTCGATTTTTGTATATAGCGCAAAAAATAAAAATTGCAGAGGCGATCAAATACCACCAAAAGAAAGCTCTATTTGTGGGAAGAAAAGGAAGCAAATTTTGTTTGACAGCCACGTCGCATGACCGTGCAATTGTGTGTTAAAACGACGCAGTGCCGAATTGTAAAAACCCCTTGGGTCATTTAGCAGCATATTGGTCCGGTCCTTAAGTGGTTAAAACATACAAATTATGTGCTACGTTAATTAAAACTCAATATCAGCCAGGAAGCAGCTCACAATATATCCTGATATGTGATACCTCATTAACTAGGTTAAGTGTATATGTGAATACACTCCAATTGCTATTTATTTATTTATCAGCTAGATCTTAGGAATCTTGGACAAAAAAAGGTAGTTTGAACTGCATTATACATGTTTTGATAGGGTTACATAATATATAAATGACTTAACAAACAATATTTACACCACAATGTACAGTATAAGTACAGTGGGTTACATGATATTTACAAATTACACACAGAACCATTTTTACAAAACAATATACAGTACAAGTGTTAGTTTCTTTACATCTCAGATTTAGGTTTGTTCATACTAGGTCTTTTAGGTCCCAGGATAAAAAGAAAGCACAACAAAGGTAACAATTCGTTATATTCTCCTCTACATGGGATCACAGGCCGCACAATCTCCACTTACTAGATATGTGCATTCCCGTTCGTACGAATGTTCATTTTCGTACCCGCTGGATAATGTTTACATACAAAAAAATGAAAGCACCAAAATACGAAAACGACGGGATTACGAATGAGCCGCAAAACGAACAACCACAAATACGAAAACGGCAAAAGAACGAAAATGACAACTATAACAAAAAAGATTTGCATTCTGTATTTTGTTTGAATCCTTTTTTTCTGTTTGTTTTTTAAGTCGTATGTTCATTGTTCATATGACATCTATAACAAAAGATTTGCATGCTGTATTTTGAATTCCTATTTTCTGTTCGTATTTTGTATTCAAAATACAGAATGCAAATATTTTGTTATAGATGTCATATGAACATACGACTGAAAATAGCAAAAGAAAAGGGTTTTAAGATACAGAATGCAAATCTTTTGTTATAGATGTCATTTTCGTTTTTTTGAATGGGCAGTGAGTGAGTGTAGTTAGTGAAGCAGCTTCTCTTTTGTGCTGGGTACACTAGTACAGTGAGTAGTACAGTAAAGCCAAATAAACTTTTCTGTGGATATTCATCTGAAGGGAGATCAGTTGGCCAGACTTTTGAACCCAAAAATGGTTTTCTGATGTAGCTTGAAAACGAACGGAAAACGATCGTTTTTTTATGTTTGTGGTTAAAAAGTCTGACCAAGTGTATGGGGCTTAACAATAGTTAATATGGATGAGCCGCGTGTTGAAAGTGCCGCGAATCCCGCAATATATTTACGAAAGTACAAAATGACGAAAATCCTTTTTCTGTTCATATTTTCAGTCGCATGTTCATATGACATAATATTTTCAGTCGCATGTTCATATGACATCTATGTCATATGAACATGCGACTGAAAATATGAACAGAAAAACGAAAACGAAAATTACACCTATAACAAAAGATTTGCATTCTGTATCTTGAAACCCTTTTCTTTTGCTATTTTCAGTCGTATGTTCATATGACATCTATAACAAAAGATTTGCATTCTGTATTTTGAATACAAAATACGAACAGAAAATAGGAATTCAAAATACAGAATGCAAATCTTTTGTTATAGATGTCATATGAACATACGACTGAAAATAGCAAAAGAAAAGGGTTTCAAGATACAGAATGCAAATCATTGACGAAAATTCACGAAAATTATTGTTTAACAAGTAACGAACATGAATTAAACAGAATAACGAACCATCCCACATGTACGAAAATAAAACGGTAACGAAAATACAAAACGATCGGAATCCGAAAAAATTGCGTCGTACGAAAAACGTGCGTCTTACGAAAAACGAACGAAAAAGGAAAAAACGGAACGATACGAAACGGAACAAAAAAAAAACGAAAAAAAATTCTGTGCACATGTCTACCACTTACAACTATTTATTCCCCAAAAGACAACCATAAATGTCCATTAACCACTTGACCACTGGGCACTGTGACACACACACTTGTAAAATGGCTCACAAATCGAATAATAACAATCACAATTTCATATAGTAAAAATCAAAGTGTGTTACCATGCAGCAGGTGTGTTCCTTTAGTGCATTGGGGAGCCATTAAAAAAATGTCAGCGCAAACATTAATATGTACAAAGTCTGCCAATGTGTGCATTACTTTACTGTCTGCAAAGCCAGCCTGCTTTTACTTCCCTTCTGAAAATACTAGTTTCTTGGCTGGAAAGCCACCAGAGAGAGTCAAACAACTAGCGCTTTAAGGGGATTGGCAACAAAAACCTTTACATTTTTCTTTGTATATATACCCTTAAAATGCCAGGAGGGTGCACTGGTCAGTGGTCATAGTAACTCATGTATTAATGTCAGTGCAGGACATTAATACAAGTTACTAAGACCAGTGCAGGACATTTACCCCCTCAGTGCAGGACATTAATACGAGTTACTATGACCAGAGCAGGACATTTACCCCCTCAGTGCAGGACATTAATACGAGTTACTATGACCCCCTGCCGTCATGCTGTATGTTAAAAAAATCTTCCGACTGCATGATGCCATACGGAATGATGCAGTCTGAAGATTATTAACTGTGATGACTGATTTTTGTAATATGCGGCGGGGAGGGTAAATGTCTTGCACTGGTCATAGTAACTCATGTATTAACCACTTAACTCCCGGACCATATTGCTGCCCAATGACCAGAGCACTTTTTGTGATTCGGCACTGCGTCGCTTTAACTGACAATTGCGCAGTCGTGGGACGTGGCTCCCAAACAAAATTGGCGTCCTTTTTTTCCCACAAAAAGAGCTTTCTTTTGGTGGTACTGTATTTGATCATCTCTGCGGTTTTTATTTTTTGTGCTATAAACAAAAATAGAGTGACAATTTTGAAAAAAATGCAATATTTTTTACATTTTGCTATAATAAATATCCCCAAAAAATATATAAAAAAACATATTTTTTCCTCAGTTTAGGCCGATACGTATTCTTCTACATATTTTTCGTAAAAAAAAAACGCAATTAGCGTTTATTGATTGGTTTGCGAAAAAGTTATAGCTTTAACAAAATAGGGGGTAGTTTTATGGCATTTTTATTAATTTCTTTTTTTTTTTACTAGTAATGGCGGCGATCAGCGTTTTTTTCAGTACTGCGACATTATGGCGGACACTTCGGACACATTTGACACATTTTTGGGACCATTGGCATTTTTATAGCGATCATTGCTGAAAAAATGCATTGGATTACTATAAAAATGCCATTGGCAGTAAAGGGGTTAACACTAGGGGGCGGAGAAGGTGTTAAGTATGTTTCTGGGTGTGTTCTAACTGTATGGGGGGGTGGACTCACTAGGGGAAATCACTGATCTTCCGTTCATACATTGTATGAACAGAAGATGAGCATTTCCCCTGCTGACAGGACCGGGAGCTGTGTGTTTACAGCTCCCATTCCTCGCTCTGTACCGAGCGATCGCGCGTGCCCGGCGGCGATCGTACCCGCCAGACACGCGCGCGGGACTCGGGGGCGCTCGGGGAGAGCTCTCACCCAGGAGAGCCGACCTGCTACAGTAATATGACGGCGGCTGGTCGGCAAGTAGTTAATGTCCTGCACTGGTCACGGGTCACCGATGAATGAATTTACTGGCTACAGGTCACTGATGAATGATTTTACTGGTCACGGGTCACTGATGAATGATTTTACTAGTCAATGATGAATTAATTTACTGGTCACGGTTCACTGATGAATGATTTTACTGGTCACTGATGAATTAATTTACTGGTCACGGGTCACTGATGAATGATTTTACTGGTCACTGATGAATGATTTTTACTGGTCACTGATGAATGATTTTTCTGGTCACTGATGAATTAATTTACTGGTCACGGGTCACTGATGAATGTCATGCTATGTATTATACTCTATGATGGTGCTATTAAATGTTTTACTTACTTTATTGATTGACTCATCCTGCCCTAGTGTTTTGTTTCATTTGAAAGTCCCACTGCCCCTCCCCCGTCCCTTTTTCCCGTCCTTATTGTCACCTGTCACTTCACTGATGAATGATTTCACTGGTCACTGATGAATGATTTTTATTGGTCACTGATGAATGATTTTACTGGTTACGGGTCACTGATGAATGATTTTACTGGTCACTGATGAATTAATTTACTGGTCACAGGTCACTGATGAATGATTTTACTGGTCACTGATGAATGATTTTACTGGTTACGGGTCACTGATGAATGATTTTACTGGTCACTGATGAATTAATTTACTGGTCACTGATGAATGATTTTACTGGTCACTAATGAATGATTTTACTGGTCACTGATAAATGATTTGACTTGTCACTGATGAATTAACTTTTTATTCTCGTGTGTGATTATGTAGACAGGGCCGGAGGCCCCAGTGCACTGTATTGCCCAGGGGCCTATAATGCTCTTAAGATGGCACTGACTTGACTTGCCCCCTGTGTTGCAATATCTGCCTGTGTAATGTATGTTGCTATGCCTATGCCGATCCACCTGTCGCGGCGCCAGCTCTTCCCACAGGTGCGTGGCGTGCAGAGAGAGAATACGCTGCCAGTGCCTGCCCTGGGCCTATCGCTGAAGAGCCACAGGTAACAGCAGCAGTGCCACATAAACTGTTACACACACACAGACATATATTTTTCCAGCAATAGCTCAGCTGTCCAACTTCACAAGCAGCAAATTGCAATATATAATCTCCTCCTAACTGGCACAGTGGTGGGGCACAGGCTGTACCCCACCACTGTGCCAGGTAGGAGGAGAATATTATATATTGCAATTTGCTGCTTGTAAAGTTGGACAGTTGAGCTATTGCTGGAAAAATATGTGTGTGTAACAGTTTATGTTGTATAATCTTTTGACTTCTTCACTTTGTCTCTCACTCTCAGGCATACCAGTCCATTATGCCCAGCAGCCAATATAAATATAGCCTAGTAAGAGATTGTACATCTTTTTGTATTGCTATACATCTGCGTTGTGGGTGGCCATATTTTGATGAAAACAACCTATACAGTAACCCTGCATTCTGAGAGTAACACTCTTGATCCCTGCATTCTGAGCGTAACACACTCCTGATCCCTGCATTCTGAGCGTAACACACTGCTGATCCCTGCATTCTGAGCGCAGCACACTCCTGGTCCCTGCATTCTGAGCGCAGCACACTCCTGATTCCTGCATTCTGAGCGCAGCACACTCCTGATCCCTGCATTCTGAGCACAGCACACTCCTTATCCCTGCATTCTGAGCGCAGCACACTCCTGATCCCTGCATTCTGAGTGCAGCACACTCCCGTTCTCGGCATTCTGAGTGTAACTCACTCCTGATCCCTGCATTCTGAGTGTAACTCACTCCTGATCCCTGCATTCTGAGTGTAACTCACTCCTGATCCCTGCATTCTGAGTGTAACTCACTCCTGATCCTTGCATTCTGAGCACAGCGCACTCTTGACCCCTGCATTCTGAGCGCAATGCACCCCTGATCACCTGCATTCTTTGTTACCAAAAAAATTATAACCTGATTAATAAATATAATAAACTATGGCCTGCTCTAAGGGGGGGATCTATGGTGACCCTGCTCTAAAGGAGGATCTACCGGTATGAGGACCCTGGCCTGCTGTAAAGAGGAGTCATGTTGGCTAAATATACATATCCTTTGCAGAGAGCCTGTAGTACCTGGTGGTGCAGGAAAACCTGGTAGCCAAATGCCAGCCACAGGTGCCAGTCAGCCAATCGCAGGACACAGATAGGGCCTCTCTTAGAGCAATCTGTTGATGTGGGTTTATATTTTGTACTATTGTGTTGTATCTGGTGCCATGGAGTTTTGTCTAGTGCTCTGGATCTTTATCTTGTGCAGTGGATCTATATCTGGTGCTGTGGGGTTATTTCTAGTGCTGTGGATCTGTATCTGGTGCAGTGGGGTTACATCTTGTGCCATGGGGCTATATCTATAGAGCTGGTGCTGTGGCAAACCGTTTGGGTGCAATCTAGTGCTGTGGCAACTGCTGTGGGTACAATCTGTTGATGTAGCCTGGTGATGAGCAGAGTATATAATGATCTCCATTTCTCTTTTAGAAATGGATATCCGCAAACATTTTTCAAAACGTAAATTGGATGAGGTAGAACCTCATAAAGGAGCAAGACAATAATCTGGACATGGTGAACAACAGGCAGAATCAAGCACAAGAAAAACAAAAAGTGGCGCCCTCTAAGCGTAGTAAAAGATTTATTAGTGTAACAGACAGGACAATTCTTATGAGAGTAATACTCACAAGACTGCAGGGTACATGGGCATGTTGCTAAAGGGTGTCATCCGTGGCTGCCTTCCGGAATAGGTGTATTCGGCTGGTGTTAGTAGTCCTGAGATGGCTAAGTGCTCTGGATTCTCACTGCAGAGGAGAATACTGTGCAGTTCGTCAGCTGGTCAAGACATCCATAGGTGTCCCTGGGTGGAAATCCAGCGCTGGTCAGGCAGGGAGATGTATGGACACGATGGGACAGCGTGATGGAACGCAGCTGTGGAGCGCAGGCAGCGGAGCATCACTTCCGGTTTAGGTCACAGGGCGGTGCGCGCGTTCGAGGCATGCGCGCCTCTTCCTCAGGCTGCGTTCCATCACGCTGTCCCATCGCGTCTATACATCTCCCTGCCTGACCAGCGCTGGATTTCCACCCAGGGACGCCTATGGATGTCTTGACCAGCTGACGAACTGCACAGTATTCTCCTCTGCAGTGAGAATCCAGAGCACTTAGCCATCTCAGGACTACTAACACCAGCCGAGTACACCTATTCCGGAAGCCAGCCACGGATGACACCCTTTAGCAACATTCCCATGTACCCTGCAGTCTTGTGAGTATTACCCTTATAAGAATTGTCCTGTCTGTTACACTAATAAATCTTTTACTACGCTTAGAGGACGCCACTTTTTGTTTTTCTTGTACTGTTTCAGAATTGCTTCTTCTCGACAGCTGTCAGCCCTCGCAACATGAGTAATATCTCTACATTAGCCATATATGAACTTGATCTAATAGACTGAATATTTTCATAAACACTTGTTCTTCAGTGTAAAAGAACTGTTTCGTTTATTTTTTTCACTTCCAGATCCAGTTCTTGTCATTTACTTTTTATAAACATATATATTTACTTCCTTTGGAGAGCGCTTGATTTACCTGTTTGTCTTTTGTGAGAATCAAGCACAAGCAGTTCTGCTGGTCCAGTTCCAGCTCCAACAGAATGTAGCCATGTTGATGCTCCTGTATATGATATTGGATTATATTTAAACTCATCAAAAAAACAAATAGATGACCTTAAATACAATCCGCTAATAAATACATATACCCCACCAGATAATTATGACTTCAAGAAGGATTGTACTGGACCACGCTTTTTCCGTCAAGTGTGGATTAATCAATATTCACCTTGGCTTAGTTACTCTCCACAACTGAAAGGTGCGATTTACAAGTATTGCGCAGTCTTTCCACAGCCAGTTCATCATGGGATACAAGGGGCATTCATAACTACGCCCTTCAGAAAATATAAAGATTTCCATGAAGGTGCAAGAAACCATGGGCCAGATTCACATACACTTAATATTGCGCTGCGTAATCGAAATACTCTACGCTGCCATATTTCACCAGGCTCTACACCGAATCCTGGTAGATTTTTGCCCGTACGCTACGGCGGCGTAGTCTATTTCTCGCGGCGTAATCGAAATACACGATTGGGGGGCGTGAAGCATTTAAATTAAGCGCGTCCCCTCGGCGATCGAACTGCGCATGCTCCGTTCAGAAATTTCCCGCCGTGCATTGCACGAAATTACGTCGTTACGTCATTCGTTGTTTGAGTAGCGTCGTTTACGAACATTCCTATTCCCGGACGACTTACGTAAAAAATAATAAAAGACGTCGGAAAACGTAGAAATTCGACGCGGGAACGACGGCCATACTTAACATGGGCTGTCTAATATTAGACCAGCAAAAAGCTGGTATAGTGTTACGTAAAAAAAAGATGACTAAAGGTGCCGTAAGAGATTGCGATTGAAGATTGTCATTTCTGGGATCGCCGGCAAAAGCTCATTAGCATACCCCGACGCGAAAAACGACGGGAAGTCCACCCAGTGGCCGCAATTTTATTGCAGCGTAGATCCGAAGGCGTACGAACACGTAATCCAGTCGAATTGAAGCCCGCAGCCGTCTATTCATGTTTTGAGGTTTTCGACTAGCTAAAAAACGCGTGTAATTTGAAATTACTCCAGTCTAACACCAGTTAGACAGGCGTAATGGGCTCTGTGAATCTGGCTGCATGCTTCAACGTCTTGGCATAAAAATGCAGTGGATGCAACTCATTTTTTGGACGTCAGAAAGAAACCAGAAACAAGTATTGTTTGCCAAATAGACAGCTCTGTGAAAAGGCAAGTTGAAGAGAATCGGAAAAAGTTATTTCCAATTTTGTCTACTATCTTATTTTGTGGAACACATGACATTGCTTTACGTGGGAAAAAAAGTACAACTGGAAATGTGCAAAATCTGTACCAATTTCGCATTGAAGCAGGAGATGTGATTCTAAAAAAACATCTTGAAATTGCACCAGTTACTGCACATTACACATCAGTTTGTGTTGAAAATGAATTGATTAGATTATGTCTAATATAAACATTACGAGAAGATCTTGTAGCCTTAGTCAACATGTCAAATGGGTTTTCAATCGTTGCTGATGAAAGTGCTGACATATCTGGAAAAGAACAGATGTCACTTGGAGTACATTTTCTAGACACAAGCAGAACCGTAGCTGTCATCAAGGAAGAATTCCTTGGATTTGCAACCTTAAAAGAAATGGATGCAATATCAATTGCAAATATCATCATGGATGCATGTTCCAAATTTGGATTAAACTTAGAAAAACTCTATGGCCAAGGATATGATGGATACTCTACAGTGGCAGGAAAAGAAGGTGCCGTTCAAGCCATAATAAAGAGAAGATGCCCTAAAGCTGTTTTTGCTCACTGTGCTGCACATAAACTAAATTTGGTAGTTAATGACCTGAATGCTGTTCCTGATATACGGAATTCTATTGGCACAGTGAAAGCCATCATCGAGTTTTTCCGTGAGAGTTCAAAAAGAAGATCTCTGATTCCTAATGTGCCATTGCTGAGTGAAACACGATGGACAGCCAAATACAAAAGCATTTGAATTTTTAGCTCAAACTTTGAAGATATTTTTAATCAATTAAGCTTACTGGTCACTACAGCATCAGGGAAAACACGTCAGGATGCATATCAATTGCAATGTTCTTCAAGCACAGTGAGCTTCCTTTTTTGCTTGACCATCATTTCAAATTACTCGTCAAGATTTGAATCAGTAAGCCAGGCTCTCCAAGCTGTTCAGCTTGATATCCTCAACGTGTGTAATCACATGCAAGACCTTCTGACTGTGTTCCGCAATCACAGAGAAAATGCAGAGGAACAATTTAAGGAAATATTTTCAAATGTTCAAACAATGGCAGTAAAATTGAACATCGAACTTTCTGTTCCCAGACAGTGTGGCAGGCAAGTATTTCGTTCTAATTTTGGTTCCTCTTCTGTGGAAGAATACTATCGCCAGTCTATCCATGTGCCATACATGGACTCAATCATTGCATCATTAGAAAGCCGGTTTGGCAATGAAAACAAGAAAAATTTCAGTCTGTTCTCACTCTACCCAAAACATATGGCAAAAATGACACTTGAGCAATACAAATGCCATATTGCAGACATCACAGAAATGTATGGCATTGAAAACCTGGAAGCAGTGACGTGGTTTGAGGTTTGGTCAACGAAGAATAAGGAGTTTGACAATGGATTTCTGGATTTGCTAAAATCACACAGATTTATTTCCATCAGTCCGGCAAGCAATTTTAATTGCTCTCACATTACCAGTGACCACTTGTACAGTGGGAAGGTTATTCAGCACAATGAGAAGGGTGAAAACCTGGCTGAGATCAACAATGGCAGATGATCGCTTATCAGGTTTGTGCATGATGAGCATACATAGAGCAAAAATTGCTGAAAACAAACAACAGCTGATTGACACAGTAATTGATAAATTTGCACAGGACTACAGAGGTTTCCAGTTTCTTTTTTGAGATCACTAACCAGTGACCACAGACGTTTCCAGTTTCTTTTTCAAGATCACTAACCAGTGACCACAGACGTTTCCAGTTCTTTTTCGAGATCACTAACCAGTGACCACAGACGTTTTCAGTTTCTTTTTCAAGATCACTAACCAGTGACCACAGACGTTTACAGTTCTTTTTCGAGATCACTAACCAGTGAACGAAAAAATTGTTCAAAACTTAACTACCGTACCCATTGAAAAATGTGATTGTGATTGTTAAATTTGAGCAAGAGTGCAGATGTTTGCAGTTAAAGTTTATGGCCCAGATTCACAGAGCGATTACGCCTGCGCAACAGGAGATGCGCGTGCGTAAGTCTAAATGTGCGCGTGCGTTTCGTTGCGCGGCATCCCCAGAACGAGATACGCAGAAAATCGACTTTTTTTTGTCCCGTGTAATTCCGTTAGACTGGCGCATCCGTCCGCGCAAAAGTGCGATAGACACACCATTGATTTGCAAGTCAAATATGCTAATGAGGGACTTACGGGCATCCACAAAACAACGTTGGGGCAGCGCAGGCGACGCAGTGTGCGCAACAGCAAAATGTCCTGTCTAAAATTAGAGCTGATAAAAGCTGGTCTAAAAAAAGAAAAAAAGTCTACTTGTTAGATAAAGCAACACTGTTAGTGAGCAGCTCAGCAGTCACACGTGTTGCTCAACAATCTGTATGCCAACATGCCAGGGGCATCGTCGCGCATAGCTATACTACTGACTTTAGATGAACAAAGAAGGAGGAGGGCACGGAGGATGGCACGGAGGATGGCACGGGAGAGGATATACCGTACCCGCATAGACCTGTTTGGCATGAGTGATTCTGAGGTGTATCGCATCTTCAGATTCACCCCTCATGCCATCCTGGAATTAACCACAACCCTGCAGGATGACATCACCAGCCCAACACACCGCTCACATGCAGTGCAGCCACTGGTCAAGGTCCTGGCAACACTCCATTTCCTTGCCAGTGGCTATTTTCAGCGTACAAGTGGAGTGGTGGCTGGGATGTCACAGTCCTCCATGAGCAGATGTGTGCATCAGGTTGTCCCTGCAATACTCAGACGCATGGCCAACCAAATCATCAAACCCACCACTGAGGACCTGCGGCTGAAGGCAATGACAAATTTCTACAGAATTGCCAGATTCCCACGCACTGTGGGGGCCATTGATTGCACACATGTGGCACTCCAGCCCCCCCAGGAGACAGAGCACATGTACCGCAATCGGAAGCATTGGCATTCCATCAATGTACAGGTGATAGTCGATGCCCAAGGCCTCATATGGCACGTCCGTGCCAAACACCCAGGGTCCAGCCATGACAGCTACATATACAATCAATGCCACATCCGATTGGAATTCGATCAGAATGTGTATGGGGACACCTGGCTGGTTGGTGAGTGACATGGGTGGCAGGCATGACTATCCCCTCCCATGATGCACATCACAAGGGGCACATGCATGACTAACATCCTCCTGTCTTTTCCCTTACAGGTGACTCTGCATATCCACTGGGACCCCATCTCATGACTCCTATCCGGAACCCCCAAACTCCAGGAGAGGAAAGATACAATCAAGCACATGCTCAAACACGAGCAGTGGTGGAGCGCACCTTTGGCATCCTAAAGTCACGTTTCCGATGCCTGGATAAGTCTGGGGGTACCCTCTTGTACTCCCCAAACTTTGTGTGCTGCACAACTTTGCAGAAAGAAAGGGCCTGCAGATTGACCTACGTGATGACCTGACCCCTGAACCAGACAATCCCCCCCTAACCAAGGTTAACCCGTCTTCTGAGGGAAGAGCAGCCAGGAGACAGCTCACATTGGGCATCTTTGCACGTTAAACATACACATTAATCATGGCACAATGAGAATGCATGCATGCACCAACACTGTGGTCCCTAGCACACACACCCCACATCCACATCAAATTGGATTGGCACCAGTCCACCATGCAGGACTTGTGAGCAGCAACGCCACGCCAAGGCTCCAATTATGTCACTGTACATTCATACACCATTCACACGGACCTGGGGATCACTTCTCCCTGGTCCTGGGGAACCCTTCTCCACCAAAATAGAGGGTGACACCCCTTTTCCGGCAGGAATGTCACCCCCACATTCACACAGCATTCACAACCCAAAAAAAAAAAAATGACCTGCAAAATCAAAAAAATTTCAGCAAAAAAAAAAAAAAAAAAAAAAATTGGGGGAAAAACAAATTACTGCCCTCTGCGTGAGCCACGCCTGGGGCGCCCCCGGCCACGGCCCCGGCTTCTCAGGGGAGACTCATGGGGAAGGGGTAAAACCGGGGAAGGAGGATCAGCCCCTGATCTCTGCCCACCTGGTGGCCTGCCCTCCAAGGCCACGGCAATTCTGTCCAGGGCAGCACCAACTGTTGCCGTGTTGGCCTGGATAGCCAGGGTAAGGGCCCTCACATCCTGCCCAACGCCTGCTGATGTCGTCTGCAGTTCATTTAGGCAGGTTGTGAAAGCCCGGGAGTGGGAGTCCAGGTTCCCCAGCGTATCCTTGATGGAGGACAGGCTCTCCTCCATCCGCACCAATGTCTGGCTGACCTGTCCCAGATGGCGGGTCTGGAGGAACTGGTCCCTTCTCAGGGTGGCGGGCAGGAGATCGGCCAACCCCCTGGTGGTCTGGGATGACGTTGTGCTGATGCTGATGCTTGTGGCCGGGGAGAAGGGGAGGCCCTTGTGAGGGGAGCCATGTTGGGGGAGGAGGGGGGGGCTCCCCCTTAGGGACGCCTGCCTGCTGGCAGCCAGAGGGGAGGAGTCCTCAAAACCCAAACGTCCAGTGCCTGACATGGACTCCTCCTCCTCATGATTCTCCTCCTCCTCACGATTGTCCTGCTCCTCATGATTGTCCTGCTCCTGTTGAACCTCCTCCGCGGACTCCGGCCTTGTTGGGGGGGCCTCATTAGGCTGCTGTCCTGGGGTTGGTGCGGTCAGGCCAGATGGCCCTCCACCCTCCTGCACATCTGTGGATGACACAAAACATTCACAGGTTGGAGGATCCACACACTTGCCACATATTCCCTTTCACCCCCTCCCCCACACATGCTACACACCTGATATTAAAAAAAAAAAACATTACCTGGCACCACGGGCTCCGGACTTGAGTCAAAGCCGGGCAGGCCCTCAAATTCATGCCGATGAAAGGTCAGGGCCACCGCACGCTCCTCCGCTGTCAGGCTAATACGGCATGGTGGGCCCCCTCCTGTGCCCCTGGCATGGGCATGCATTCTGGCCAACTTCTTTTTGACCAGACGCCGGAGGTCATTGATTTTTTTGTCAATCCCAGACCTGGTCTGTGTCTCCCCCTGCCCCGCAGAATTCACCTGGTCAGTGATCCTATCCAATATCCAATATCTCCCTCCTCCTGGCCGGGGTGGTGTTGGCACTCTCTGGGCCGTGGAGGTAACGCCCATACTCGCTAATGGCCCGGGCAAGAATCTGTTTTTCCACAACTGTAAAATTCAGCTTGCGTTTTCTCTCACTCATCCTTCCAAAAAAAAAAATCCCAGTCAACAAAATTCACGCACACAAACAAGCACAACCAATCAAAAAAAAACACACACAGAGAGAAAACGACTCAGCAAGAAACAGTCCCCAAAAAACAAAACAAAAATACAGCAGAAAAAGAAACAAAAATAAATATATCAATCAAACAAACAGTCTCTCAAACACTTATCAAAAACCACTTTCAAAAATCTACTAACAACCACTTGATCACACAGAACACTAATCTGACAACTACAAAACACACCGCAACGAACAACAAGAACAAAAGCACTTTGTTAAATGGGAAGGGACAAAGGGATGTACTTTTGCAAAGGAAGTGCGTTTGTGTGTGTCTATTTATGCTGTTTGCGTAGTTCACAACGTTGCCCTAGTCCATTTCCAATTTCACTGATTGCGCCACTCCCGAGTTGTGAGCATGCGCACATCGGAGCTGACATGGTCTCGTTCAAGCGCGCATGCGCGAGCCGGCCGGCCCTTCATTTGCATGGGGTCACAGCTCATTTCAATGTAACACGCCCACGTCCTTCCCAATTTGTATTACTCCTCCTTACGCCTCTGGAAAAACGTTACGTATGCGCAATTTCCTGCGTAAAAGCTACGAGAATAGGGTGATTACGCGGCAAAATTGCGCAAGTCTAACGTAAAGGCGGTGCGCTACGCCGGTCCAATAATGCGCAGATGTACGTGAATCTGGGCCTATATGTTTTATTTTCCAATTTGGATGAGAACAGTTATTTTGTTATATATATAAATGTGTGTGTGTATGTATAATACTTAAGTTCATACATTTCAAAATAAATACATTTATCACATATTTTATTTGCCATTTGTTAACACCATTCTACGTGTTTTTTTTATAATTCACTTGCAGTGCCTTGATCATGTGTGTATGAATAATGTGGTGCATTCAATAGTGTCACTAGTGTAAACATAAAAACAAATTAGAAATTGATAATCAGACAATGGCAGCTTGATCCTTCTATTAAGCTTTTGCATCAGGTTTCTCAGACCTTTGCATGCCTGCGCTTTATGCGATAATGACTAAGCCCCTCTTCTTCATGACATTGACAAAAAGGGACTGAGCATTGATTACTTTAAAATGATGCCCCCCCCCCTGAAAAAAGTTCAGCGGACGCCCGTGCCCTGTACCACATTTAATGGGATTTCACCCTTTTGGAATGATGTGTATCCAACTTGTACATACTATATATATATATATATATATATATATATATATATATATATACAGGGTTTTAAAATTTCAAGTCCTGAGCTACTAGCCAGGCCTCAAGAGTTACTCGCCATCAGTTGCCCCACCTAATTCATACACTGCCCTGCGCCTAATTGCACCTGTAAACACGCCCTCGTAGATTATCTCATGGAATGACAATGTTTTATGCAGAATCAAGTTACAAAATTAAATATTACCAACAACAACTTTAACAAAATGGGACAGGACACTGGGGGCAGACCAGAGGGACAGGGCACTGGGGGCAGACCAGAGGGACATGGCACTAGAACTGGGTCTCTTCCCCATTCTCTTGCTGTCTCCTCTGCAACTCCCATCCATCCTCTCTCTCTCTCCCATTCATCCCATCATCAGGAGCCTGTGTGTGTGGCTCCACGCTTGCATGTCCCCACTTCCTCCTTGTATTCAGGCTGGCAGAGAGGAGAGGAGCTGCAGCACAGCGGGAGGGAGTACAATCCAGCGCTGAGATCCACACAACTGCACAGCCATTGACACCATAGCACAGCGCACATTAAGACCAGTCTGTTCACAGTGCTCAGGCTGAACTGTTGGACACTTACATAGAGCACAAGGAGAAGAAAACTTCACAAACTGGAAGGCTGCCGCTCTCATGTCAGGGCAACTTTCAGTGAGCACTGCACCAGAGTGGTAATTTTCGCAATCCTCCACCTCACTCTTTACTTTCTGCTCTCCAGCTACATTGGTCGGGGTCCGGGGAGGGGGGCAGGCTCAAAGAGGTCATACTGTTAGGTCCCATAGCTTAATGAGAATTGTAAGGAGAGCACCTGTGTACTGCTCTGCCTGTGCGCGGCTCACCAGACTACTTTTCCCGAGCATGCACCTTTCCTCTTCGGCCGCCAATCTCATTGGGACTCTAAGTGTAGGCACAGATTGCAGGGAGATTGGTCATGCAGCCCTGTCATCACTCGCCCCCAGCTTAAATCCACTCGCCAAATGCTAGTAGGCGAGTGGAAATTTTGAGGGCTGTATATATATATATATATATATATATATATACAGTATGGGCCAGATTCACGTACATTGGCGCATATTTTGACCAGCGTAGCGCACCTCCTTTACGTTAGACCGGCGCAATGTAGAGGCGCAATCACTGTATCCTCGTAGTATTTGCGCAGAAATTTGCGCCGGTGTAACGTAAATTCCGAGGCGTAAGGCGGAGTAATTCAAATTGGGAAGGACGTGGGCGTGTTTCATTGAAATGAGCCGTGACTCCATGCAAATGAAGGGCCGGCCGGATCGCGCATGCGCACATGAAGCAGACCATGGTCAGCACCTCTCTGCGCATGCTCACAACTCGGGAACGGCGCAATCAGTGAAATTGGAAGTGGACCCGGGCAACTTATTTGTGGACTGTTTGATCTAGTGTTTTGTAGAATATATTTGATAGTGTCTTTTGGTGACTGGTTGTGAGACTTTTTGGTTGATAGATTTTGTTTGTTTGTTTTTTTTTTTTGCTTGATTTTTCCTGCTTGTTTTTGTGTGTGATTTTTGGTGATTGTTTGGGAGAGAGTTGTTGTATGAGTATGACTGAGAGGAAGCAGAAGAGCAATTTTTCTTTGGGGGAGAAACAAATTATTGCCTGGGCCCTTACCCAATATGGGCGTTTTCTTCACGACCCGGAGAGTGCCAACACCACCCCGGCCAGGAAGAAGGAGATTTTGCAGAACATTACCGACCAGGTAATTGCATTGGGGGGGGGACCCGGACACGCGAGGGGATCGTAAAGAAAATCAATGACCTCCGGCGTGTGGTCCGTGGGAAGCTGGCCAAAATGGCAGCCCATGCCAGGGGCACTGGAGGGGGCCCACCATGCCCTGTTAGGCTGACAGTGGAGGAGTGTGCGGTGGCCCACACCTTTAATAGACAACAAGTGGAGGGCCTGCCTGGCTTTGACTCCAGTGAGGAGGCCATGATGCCAGGTAAGGGTTTTTTTCCCTATCTGGTGTGTAGCATGTGTGGGGGAGTGGGGGAAAGGAATATGTGGCAAGTGTGTGGATCCTCCAACCTGTGAATGTTTTGTGTCATCCACAGATGTGCAGGAGGGTGCTGTGCCATCTGGCCTGACTGCACCATCCCCGGGACACCAGCCTGATGAGGACCCCCAGACAAGGCCGGAGTCCTCGGAGGAGTTGGAGGAGGAGGAGTTTGAGGAGGATGTCATGTCAGCCAGTGGATTGTTGTTTTTGGAGGAGTCTTCCCCTCTGGCTGGCAGCAGCCAGCCCTCCATAAGGGGTAGCCCCTCCCACTCCTCCCCCAACAGGGCTCCCCTCCCAAGGGCCTCCCCTACTCCCCAGCCACAAGCATCAGCTGGAGGCAGGAAGTCGTCCCAGAAGACCAGGGGGTGGCTGAGGTTCTGCCCGCCAATCTGAGAAGGGACCAGGCCCTTCAGACCCACCATCTGGGACAGGTCAGCCAGACTTTGGGGTGGATGGAGGAGAGCCTGTCCTCCATAAAGGATACACTTGGGGACCTGGACTGCCACTCCCTTGCTCTTACAAACTGCCTAAACGAACTGCAGACTACTACAGCAGACATTGGGCAGGATGTGAGGGCCCTCACCCAGGCTATCCAGGCCAATACGGCAACACTAAGTGCTGGCCTGAACAGAATAGCTGTGGCCTTGGAGGGCAGGCCGCCAGGTGGGCAGAGACCAGGGGCTGCTCCTCCTTCCCCAGATTACCCCCCCTCCCCATGAGTCTCCCCTGAGGAGCCGGGGCTGTGGCCGTGGGCGCCCCAGGCGTGGGTCACGCCAGCGGCATTAATTTGGTTTCCCCTTTTTTTTTTTCTGGACTTTTTTTTTTTCAGGACTTTTTTTTTTTGCTGGACAATTTTTTTTTTGTGTTGTGAATGATTTCGAAATGTGGGGGTGACATTCCTGCCGAAAAAGGGGTGTCACCCTCATTTGTGGTGGAGAAGGGTTCCCCAGGACCAGGGAGAAGTGATCCCCAGGTCTGTGTGAATGGTGTATGAATGTACAGTGACATAATTGGAGCCGTGGCGTGGCGTTGCTGCTCACAAGTCCTGCATGGTGGGCTTGTGCTAATCCAATTTGATGAGGATGTGGGGTGTGTGTGCTAAGGACCACAGTGGTGTGCATGCATGCATTCTCATTGTGCCATGATTAATGTGTGTGTTTAACGTGCAAAGATGCCTAATGTGAGCTGTCTCCTGGCTGCTCTTCCCTTAGGCATACTAACCAGTGGACATATCCGACGGACAGGTTTGTAGCGGAACCTGTCCGCTAGGTCGTACACACGATCGGATATGTCTGCTGAAACTGGTCGGCGGACCAGTTTCAGCAGATAAATTTGATCGTGTGTACGCGGCCTCAGCCATACAGAGCTGCAAGATCTTTGTTCTTCCTTTATAATAAGCATATTAGGTTTAACGTTTCATAGCATATAGAAAAGGTGTTACAAATTAGCTAAAGGTCTTTTTAATTGTATATAAAAATGAAAAAGTTATTGCATTCACTTTTTTTGGTATGCATAATATATTTATATTGTAAAGATCACTGCATATTTTAACTGTACTTTTTCCAAAAATGTACATGTAGGTTTTAAATAGATCTCTAAACTTAAAATACTTGATATATTTTAATATCTTTGCCACCAAATATTGTCCTTTCAAAAATGACACCCTATATAATTTTAAACAGCATTATATGTAGAATTGAGTAAATCGTTCCAACAATTTCATCCCATATCTTATCCGTGCACAATCTACTCAGGTATACAGCTACCCTCTGTAATTTTTAAGCGAATGTTTTCATTTTCTGATTCATTTTAAATCTGCTTAACATCCAGGCAACATTTTTTATATTGATTAGTTAGTTGAGGAGTCCGAGAGATTGACATTGGGAAGTGAACTTTGAGATATGGAGTGTGCAACAAAAAAAGATACTGTTTAGGAGAGCAGACATGGCATTCACTATGTTTTAAGCTTCAATTCTTTAAAACCGGTGTATATTGAGCAGTTATTACTTAATTCCTTGCCCTCTTATGCTAATGTAAGCTTTAAATATCTGTATCTGTTTAGTTGTTCAGTAGACTCTGAAGAGACCCTCAAGAATGTGGTCTTGTACCAGTTTACGAAGAGTGCAAGACTTGAGACTTGGAATAGGTTTAAGAGCTGCAGCTTCTTTGAGCTCACATATTAATTTATTTTGCATCACTAGGAAGGTTTTTAATATATAGAACAGTAGTGGAAATCATAAAGGGTGTCATAGACACCCTTTAGAATTTTAATGGGCCACAGCACCAAAGTTGTCAGTGCTTGCACCCAATTCATATACCCGTCAGAGACAGGTACATAAATCTACCTATGCCTGCAACTGAGGTTGGAGTGTCAATTCTAGACACTCCTTCCACAATGTGTTCCCTCCTTCCCTGGCCACTGCTCCCATCACATTGTAGGGGTACTCACCCAGTGACTGAACTCATTTTCCAAATATAGCATTGACATATTTGGGTAATGACATCACCAGTATTACTAATCCCTTTGTCTACATTTAGCTTTTGGACAAGGACTCTACCGACTGACAGATGAATGGGGTCAGCAATAATGTAGGAATTTGTCACATATTGTCACATATTATGTATCCCGGCACAGACATAACTCACTCTTTCAGATGATCCGGAGTCAGGTTTGGTGTTTTTTGAAGAACAGTAAGTGATGTAGAAGTGAAAGCATGTGAAAAAATATTTTGTTTTACAATATTTTAGGCAGAGTATGGATACTAAAAGCTACTGAACTTGCAAGTCCCAAGATTCTAGTTAGTAGCTTTTCTTAAAGTAACTGCCAATATTCACTGGTAATTTTTCAGTCAGTAATTATTTTCACTTTATCACTTGGTTACTGTTTTATAGGGTTACTGTTTTCACACACAAAAGATTATTGGATGAGGTAAAATTGTGTGTAAAAGTGTCTGTTGGTGACTGTTGGTCAAGGTTTGGTGAAAAAAAAAACGCTGCATCACTGAGATGCCGATGCACGTGCCTGGCGACCGCGATGTCCGCCAGGCACTCTCGATCAGCGGTTACACAGACAAGGAGGTGAATCTGTGTGTGTAAACACAGAGATCCACGTCCTGTCAGGGAGAGAGGAGACCGATGCTGTGTCCCTTGTACATAGGGACACAGATTGGTCACCTCCCCCAGTCAGTCCCCTCCCCCTACAGTAAGACCACTCACTAGGCTACACATTTAACCCCTTCCTTGCCCCCTAGTGTTAACCCCTTCCCCGCCAGTCACATTTATACAATAATTAGTGCATATTTATAGCACTATTCGCTGTAAAAAGTATATGGTGCCTAAAAAGGTGTCAAAAGTGTCCGATGTGTCCGCCATAATGTCGCAGTCCCAATAAAAATTGCAGATCGCCTCCATTACTAGTAAAACAAATAATAATAATAAAATAATAATAAAAAAATAATTTTGTCTCCAATTTTGCGCAAACCAGTATTGCGATTTTTTTTTTTTTACCAAAAATATGTAGAACAATACGTATCGGCCTAAACTGAAAAAATAAATGCTTTTTTTTTTTTAAATGCTTTTAAAAAAAAATGGGATATTTATTATAGCAACAAGTAAAAAATATTATTATTTTTTTTCAAAATTGACGATCTTTTTTTGTTTATAGCGCAAAAAATAAAAACCACAGAGGTGATCAAATACCACCAAACGAAAGTTCTATTTATGGGGAATAAAGGACGTCTATTTTGTATGGGAGCTGCGTTGCACGACTGCGCAATTGTCATTTAAAGTGACGCAGTGCCAGAAGCTGAAATTTCGCCTGGGCAGGAGGGGGGTATAGGTGCCTAGTAAGTAAGTGGTTAAAGACAAACTACAGATATTTTTTTAAATCTGTAGTGTAAAAACAAGTAAATCATCAGGAGGTATATGCAGCTGTACTGTAAGTATTGCTGTCATTTTTTAACCACTTTTTAACCAGATTTACCCCCTTCATGACCAGACCATTTTTTGCTATATGGCACTACTGTATGTTACTTTAACTGACAAATGCACAGCCAAGCAATGCTGTACCCAAATAAAATGTATGTCACCCCCACAAATAGAGCTTCATTTTGGTTGTATTTGATAACCAATAGTTTTTTTTGTGCCATGAATAAAAAAAGACCAACCATTTTGAAAAAAAAAAAAAAAAAAAAACAATATTGTTTAAAACATATCCAATAAAAAATAATTAACAAGCCAATATGTTTTTGGTAAAAATCCCAATAAGCTTATATTGATTGCTTTACACAAACATTAATGTGTGGACAATCTATGGTATATATGTTTTTAAAATGGATTTATTTATTTTTATACTGTAATGACAGTAATCAGCAACTTATAGTAGGACTGCGATATTGCAGGGGACAATTGTACGCTAACTGAGACTTTTGACCCAGTGACACTAATACAGTGATCAATGCTAAAAATAAGCACTGTCACTGTACTAATGACAGTGGCTGGGAAGGGCATCTAGGGCAATTAAAGAGTGAACGGTGTGCCTAGCCAGTGTTTTTGTGTACTGTATGAGCTGCTTTTACAAGAGGAAGATATGGATTTTAGTCCCTGAGTACGCCCCCTGCAGGCAGAAGTCCAGGATCATGAATATACACGTGATCCAGTGCAGAGCTGCTGCCCTGTAGCAGTAACATTGATATAGGGCAGATAGAAAGTGGTTAATTATTACACATTCAATCAGGTCAAATAGTATAACTCTCTTTATACTTGTTGCCTGCTGTCTGATGCCTGCTGGGTAGCCAGAGCTGCAGGATCATGTGACAGGAGCAGATTAAAAATTGATAAGTTTACAGATCTTTTTTACACATGGTATGCAGGACAGGTAGGAGGAGTGGGAAGAGAACATTTTAAGGATAGTTTATAAATTGATGATAATTTCCATGAAGAGCAGAATGCAACTGCACATGCACATTTTGCCTTTATTAACTACTTGCTGGCGGTCGTACGACTTTGTACGGCCGCAGCGCAGCCCTAAATTCCTGACTGGCCGTGTTTTTACGGCCGCCCCTTTTGGCGTTCCCAGCGCGCGCTCCCGAGCGCGCAGCGGGGAACTCCTGTGCTGGCCATGTCCCCTGGACACAGCCAAACAGAGATCGCGGTAAATAGCCAATCACAACGGCTATTTACAGCGCGATCTGTGCGGCCAATGAGAGATGATCTCATATGTAAACATATGAGATCATCTCTCATTGCCGACTCTCCCTCCTCACACAGACAGTGTGCGTGTGAGGAGGGGGAGAGAACTGTAAGTATCAGCGCTGAAAACAAACAATAAAAGTGACTAACCAGTGCCCCCAGGTCTACCTGTGCCCCCCACAGTGCCCCCCAGTACTACAGTGCCCCCCAGTACCACAGTGCCCCACAGTACCACTGTGCCCACCAGTACCACTGTACCCACCAGTACCCCATGTGCCCACCAGTACCACTGCGTGCCCACCAGTACCACCGTGCCCACCTGCGCCCACCAGTACCACCATGCCCACCTGTGTCCACAGTGCCCACCAGTACCACCGTGCCCACCGTGCGCCCACCAGTACCACCGTGCCCACCTGTGCCCACAGTGCCTACCTTGCCCACAGTGCCCACCGTGCGCCCACCAGTACCACCGTGCCCATCAGTACCCACCTGTGCCACCAGTACCACCGTGCCCATTAGTGCCCATCAGTGCCCATCTGTGCCACCAGTACCACCTGTGCCCAGTGCCCATCTGCCACCTCAGAGAAAATCTGCAATCAGTGCCCACCTGTGCCACCTCATCAGTGCCCACCTGTGCCACCTCATCAGTGCCCACCTGTGCCACCTCATCAGTGCCCACCTCATTAGTGCCCACCTGTGCCACAGTCAATCACTTTCCTGGCTTGTTAGGGTCTCAAGAAATGAGATAGGCCTTCAGTACATCAGGTGTGATCAGATGTGATCATTTTTTATGATTTGCACTATAGCTTGTAGGTTATTTTTATCAAAGACATGTAGCAGTATAAATTATGGCCAAAATGTATGAAGAAAAATTAATAATTTGCAAAATTTTATCACAGAAACTAAGAAAAAAACATTTTTTCCCCAAATTGTCGGTCTTTTTTCATTAATAGCGCAAAAAATAAAAACCGCAGAGGTGATCAAATACCACCAAAAGAAAACTCTATTTGTGGGAAAAAAAAGGAAAAAAAAAAAACATTTGGGTACAGTGTTGAATGAATGAGTAATTTTGTAACTTTAAAGGATGGTACGTGCCCAACATTCACCTCTTTGGTCTCTCTCATCCAGTTCCACCAGCAGCAAAATTCCAAAAGGAAAAAATAGCGCAATAATCATGCAATATCTTTATTAACCACTTCAATACAGGGCTTTTATACACACCTCCATACAGGGCCTATTCTTGCACTTCTCTCCTACATGTACAAATCATCATTTTTTTTTGCTAGAAAATTACGTAGAACCCCCAAACATTACATATGTTTTTTTTTTTAGCAGACACCCTAGGGAATACAGGGTAGACTGGGGATTCATGCTACAAACATTGGAAATTATGGGTTTTGGACGAAGGATGCTGGGGTGGATCGGAACTTTATATAAGGCCCCAACAGCCAGGATTAAAATAAATGGGGGCCTATCCCATTATTTTACAATGGAAAATGGCATGAGACAAAGGTGCCCCCTTTCACCGTTATTATTTGTACTGTCCCTGGAACCCCTCCTAGCTAGAATACGTAAAAGTTCTGAAATAAAGGGAGTTAAGGTGGGTGGAGAAGGACATAAATTGTCTGCATTTGCTGACGATGTTCTCTTTTACCTAACCGACCCCAAAAGCTCCATACCAAACTTATTAAAAATATGTAATCAATATGGGGAAATTTCAAACTTCAAACTAAACGTGAATAAGACCGAAATACTGGGTGTCAGTATACCAAAGAAAGACATGCAAACCCTTAGATTGGAATTCAAATTCCCATGGGTAAACAAGCTCAAATATCTTGGCATCTATCTGGCAAATACGGAAAAAAAAATATATGAAATCAACTATATCCCCTTGATAGAAGAAACTAAAAAGGAGATTAACAGGATAAAAAATAGACCAATCTCATGGCTGGGACGTATAAACTACTGCAAAATGGTGTTGATACCAAGGATTATATATAAGTTTCAAATGATTCCGATTAACCTCCCAAAACAACTGCTGCGAATCCTCAAGAACGTAATCATGAATTTTATCTGGAGAAATAAGAAACACAGGCTATCGTTTCAGATTCTCAAACAAACAAAAAACAAGGGAGGACTAGCCATCCCAGACCTTAAAAAATACTATGAAGCAATAATTCTATCGAGAGTCGTGGAGTGGGCCAGAGTAAACACAGAAAAAGGATGGGTCAATTTGGAGAATGCACTAGCCAAAGCAAAATTAGAAAAAATAATATGGAATCCCCCACAGTTTAGAACACTTGGCACGGATACACCTGAAATAACAAAGACTGCACTCAAGGTATGGGATGTAACCCAAAAAAAATCGATAAAAATTTCAATTCTCCCCTGATCTCACTAAAGGACAACGATTATTTCCCGCCGGGGAAAGTGGATATAGGGGGAAGTTGGATCAAAAAAGAGAATGCACAAGTAAGAGATATAATACACCAAGGACACTTAATTGCACTGACACAATTACAACAAAGAAAAGGGAAAAGAGAAAGGGAGAGAAAAAAAAAGAGGAAAAAAAAAGAAAGAAAAAAAAAAGGGAAAAAAAAAACAAGGAAGAACCCGAAAGGGGGAAAAATTTCCACAAATGATGCAAACTTGAAACAGAGACGAAAACCAAGCATCTCTACCATGAGCTGGTCTCTTGTGTGCAGTTAAAGCTGAATGTGGAAGAAAAAGAAGAAGAAAAAAAAAAAAAGAAAAAAAAAAAAAGACACCCTAGGGAATAAAATGACGGTCATTGCAACATTTTGTCTTGCACGGTATTTGCGCAATAATTTTTCAAAGGCCTTTTAAAAAAAAAAACATTTTCATTAATTAAAAAAATAACAAAACAGCAAATTTAGCACATTTTTTTTGTAAAATATGAAAGATTATGTTACACCGAGTAAATAGATACCTAACATGTCACGCTTTAAAATTGTGCACACTCATAGAATGGCGCCAAACTTCGGTACTTAAAAATCTCCATAGGCAACGATATGAATTTTTTTACAGGTTATCAGTTTGGATTTACAGAGGAGATCTAGTGCTAGAATTGTTGCTGGCACTCTAACGCACGCGGCGATACCTCACATATGTGGTTTAAACGGCGTTTACATACGTGGCGGGACTTGCGCAGTGTGCGTTCGCTTCTGTGCGCGAGCTACCAGGGACAGGGGCGACAGGGGCGTTCTATTTTTATTTTTTTTACATATTTTTTTTTTTACACTTTTTGTTTTAATTTTATTTATCACTTTTAATGTAAACATTCCTTGTAATAAGAATGTGTGTGACAGGTCCTCTTTATGGAAAGATGCGGGGTCAATAGGACCCCAGATCTCTCCTTCAGGCATGATTACAGTTACCTAGTAGCTTTGTTTACTTACGGGGACCCGGACGTGACATCATCACATCGCGCCCGGGTCCTCCGACGATCATAGAGATGACTGGTGACCAGATGGTCACCAGTCTTCTCTATGCTTCCTGTCAGCGCCGGACGATTCTTTCTCCAGGCCCCCGTTGGCACGGGAGAGCCTGGAGAAGCACAGGATGGCGCCGGGAGGGGGGATGTCCCCTCCCGCCACCTATAAGAATGATCAAGCGGCGGAACCGCCGCTATGATCATTCTTATGTTGCACAGAATCGCTGGCAGAAGAAAAGGATATCTGAATGATGCCTCTAGCTGCAGGCATCATTCAGATATCCCCCCACAAAGCCCAGGAAGTCATATGACGTCCACCCGGGATGGGAGATCCCCTCTGTGGACGTCATATGAGAGGGTGGCACTCCTGACAGTAAGGGGTGTCACCCTCGGCCGTGGTGGTGAAGTTAACCCCACGGCTGAATGAATGACGTGTGAAAGGTGTGTGAATGGACAGTGACATCATTGGGGCCTTGACGCTGGCGTTACTGCTCCCAACTCCTACATGCTGGACTTGGGCTAATCCAATGCGATGTGCATGTGGTGTGTGTGATCTAGGGACATCAGTGGTGTACACGCGTGCATTGTCTGTGTTATTAATGTTTTGGTTTAGTGTCCAAAGATGCCTACGGCGAGGACCCTCCTGACTGCTCTTCCATCAGCAGACTGGGTGTCCTCTGGCAGGTGGGGACTGTGTGGGTCGGGGGTCAGGTCATCACGTATGTCAATATGCAGGCCTTTTCTCATGGCAAAGTTGTGCAGAATACAACATGCAGCGATGATCTGACACACAAAGGTAGGGGAATACAATAGGGTCCCCCCGGACTTATCCAGGCAGCGGAAACGGGACTTCAGGAGCCCAAATGTTTGCTCCACCACTGCACGGGTTTTGATGTGTGCTTCATTGTATTTTCTCTCTCCTCTGGTTTGGGGGTTCCGGAAAGGAGTCATTAGATGGGGTCCCAGTGCATATGCAGAGTCACCTGTAAGGTAAAAGACAGGAGAATGTTAGTCATGCATGTGCGACTTCTGTTGTGCATCACGGGAGGGGATAGTCATGCCTGCCACCCATGTCACTCACCAACCAGCCAGCTGTCCCCATACATGTTCTGTTCGAATTCTGTAGGGATGGGGCTCTGACGGTATATGAAGCTGTCATGGCTGGACCCGGGGTGTTTGGCACGGACGTGCCATATGAGGCGCTGGGCATCAGCTATCACCTGTACGTTGATGGAATGCCAATGCTTCCGATTGCGGTATATGTGCTCTGTGGCACTGGGGGGCTGGAGTGCCACATGTGTGCAATCAATGGCCCCGATGGTGCGTGGGAATCTGGCAATGTTGTAGAAATCTGTCATTGCCTTCAGCCGCAGCTCCTCAGTGGTGGGTCTGATGAACTGGTTGGACATGCGTCTGAGGATTGCAGGGACAACCTGGTGCACACATCTGCTTATGGAGGACTGTGACATCCCAGCCACCACTCCACTTGTACGCTGGAATGATCCACTGGCAAGGAAATGAAGTGTTGCCAGGACCTTCACCAGTGGCTGCACTGCTTGTGAGCGGTGTGTTGGGCTGGTGATGTCATCCTGCAGGGTTGTGGTTAGTTCAAGTATTACATCAGGGCTGAATCTGAAGAGGCGATACACCTCCTCATCCCCCATGCCAAAGAGGTTCATACGAGTGCGGTATATCCTCTCACGTGCCCGCCTCCTCCGTAGCGAGGGACCCAGTACTAGTCTTAGGACCACGAGTGCCCCTGGCATGTTGGCACACAGAGGTGTTGTCCTTGCAAGTGTTGTTGTTCAGCTTGCTAGTTTCGTCGGTAACGCTGCTGTAGCTGCTCTCTTGCTGACCTGTGACCGTCTGGAGTAAAGATAAAGCAGCCTTTTGTAGAAATAACTTTGCGCCGGACGGACCAGATACGCGCGGCGCATGTAGCCAGCGTATGGTGCTAATCCGATCGTGAATTGGGAAAAATACCTCATTTGCATATTTGCATGGGAAATCAATGGGCGCGACTGATGCGCCCAGCGAAAATAAGCGCTGACGATACTCTGGCGTCGGAACGTTCCGCCGGTCGCAAATGACCCGTTATTGGGCGCATCTAGTTTGGTGGGTACGGGCACATAGAAACGACGGCGCATCATCACAGTTACGCGGCGCATATCGAAATACTCCAGCGCAAGTGTTCCTGAATCTGGCCCTATGTGTCCTCTTGTACCCGCTGCCAGCGCTGTAAGGGTCCGAACACTAAGTCCTGGGGCCTACTCAAACCTCTCCCTGTTCCAGAACGCCCTTGGACAGATATTTCAATGGATTTCATTGTAGATCTGCCTCCTTCCGAAGGTTTTACTACGATCCTAGTGGTAATTGACCGACTGTCCAAATTAGCACACTTCCTGCCCATGATTGGTACACCCTCTGTGGCTGAGACAGCCAAGATTTTTTTTAAGGAAATCATAAGACTCCATGGGGCACCCAAGAGCATCGTGTCAGACAGGGGTGTGCAGTTTACTTCCAAGTTCTGGAGGGAGCTCTGCAAGTCACTTGAAATTAAGATCTGCCTCTCGTCTGCCTACCACCCGCAGTCCAATGGTCAGACAGAGAGGACCAACCAAACGTTGGAGCAGTACCTCCGTTGATTTTGTTCATCATCCCAAGACGACTGGGTATCTTTGCTGCCATCGGCAGAGTTTGCCTACAACAATTCCGTTCACTCGTCTACTAACCAAACCCCGTTTTGGGCCAACCTCGGATACCATCCCTCCTTCCTTCCCGACTCTATTCCCGAAATATCGGTTCCAGCTGTCCAGGAACGCATAGCTGCTATGCAACAAAACTTCCAGAAACTCCAGGAGACCATGGAGCAAGCCCAAAGAAGTTACAAAAAATTTTACGACAGGGGGAGGAAGGAGTGCCCGGACTTCGAAGTTGGGGAAAAGGTCTGGTTATCGGCCGCAAACCTCAAACTACCAATTCCTTCCCGGAAACTCGGCCCTAGATTCATCGGCCCGTTTAAGATCAAGCAGAAAATCAACCCGGTGACTTTTGAATTAGAATTACTGGACTCCTACAGGATCCACCCTGTCTTTCATGCATCCCTGCTCAAGCCTGTCATACCAGACACGTTCCCTGAGAGAGAAGAACTCCCACCTCCTCCGGTGGTGATCGAAGGAGAAAAGGAATTCGAGGTGGAATCCATCCTAAATTGTCGAAAAAGAGGGAGGCAACTTCAGTACTTAATCAAGTGGAAAGGTTATCCCCCTGAGGACAATTCCTGGGAGCCTTCCAGAAATTTACATGCCCCTCGGCTGATCCGAACTTTCCATAGAGACCATCCGGAGTTGATGGACAGTTTGGGCGTCCGGAGCCCGCCCCTTGGGGGGGGTCACTGTCAGGGCATCAGAACTGCCCGATCGTGGCCGTTTACCACGGGCGCGCGCGTGCACGTCTTAGGCGCGCGCTTGCGCGGTATGGGCGCGCGGCACGGGCGCGCGCACAGGCGCGCATGGACACGCTCCCCATCCGGCCAGTCAGTGGCTTAGGCGGGCTATTTAAGCCATCCTCTTCCCCCTGTCTGGTTGCTGGCTTGTCACAGCTTCTGAGTGCATCTGATACTTACGACCTTCTAATCCTGAACCGCAACCTGCTTCAATCTCTGCTCCACGGATCCAGTCCTCGTCCGCCTGTCGGTACCGGTGCCTCCTGGTGCGTCCGTCCCTCTGTCCCCACTCCAGGGGGCGGATCGCGCTAGGTCGCAAAGGGAGCCGCCCTCAGCATCTTGGCCTTGGTGAGTTTATCCTTTAATAACCGTGATACTGTCACGGGCAATTCCGTTACACACGCCCTGTCCCACTGAGCTCACGTGCAGAAGCAAACTCATACGTCAGTAGCGCCCGGTCTTCAAACCACACATGTGAGGTATCGCCACGATTAGTAGAGTGAGAGCAATAATTCTAGTCCTAGACCTCCTCTTAAACTCAAAACATGCAACCTGTAGAATTTTTTAAATGTTGCCTATGGAGATTTTAAAGGGTAATAGTTTGTCGTCATTCCACGCGTGGGCGCAATTTTGAAGCATAACATGTTGGGTTTAAATTTATCAAAAAATGAGCTAAAAATGGGCTAACTTTACTGTTGTCTTATTTTTTAATTCAAAAAAGTGTATTCTTTTCCAAAAATGTTTGGTTGTAAGACCGCTGCGCAAATGCGGTGTGACAGACAGTATTGCAACAACCGCCATTTTATTCTCTAGGGTGTCAGAACCCCCAAACATTATATATATATATATATATATATACAGTATATATATATATATATATATATATATATATATATATATATATATATATATATATATATAGTAATTGTCTAGCAAAAAAACTGTTTTTAACTTGTAAACACCAAATCTCAGAAATAGGCTTGGTAATGTAGTGGTTTAAAAGAGTTTACAATAAAACCAATTCTGAATGCAGGAGTTTTGGTGTGTCACAGGTGCACTGCGCTATACAGTACCTGTGGTTTGAGTAAACTGCAGCTCAACCATGTGAAAGCAGCCTTATAGGGTGTTTAGGGCAGTAGGGGCTTGTTTACATTTGTGACTTTGGGGGCGGTAAACCCTTCTAAAACCCTGTAATCAAAGGGTGTTTTTACCCCCAACCATTAGTACAGCATCAGGGGTCACTATGGTGACCCCACTGCATGCTCCAAGGGGCCCCTTTAACAGTCTGTTTTAACCTTGGATATGATGGGCTGTAAGGGGGGGCATATAGACAAACTGATCCTCTCAATTTTCATCCTGCAACCGATGAAAGCTAGCTTTTCCTCCTCTCCTGCCAGCCGCAGGAGGAAAATGTTCATTATGCTATTCAGAATAAAAAAATCGGAACCATTTCATTTCATTGTGGCCTGTGATTTATTGCTAAAGCACTTAAGTGGCCCTCGGTCTTCAAAAGTTTGAACACCCCTGATGTACAGGAACTTTCAAGTGCTTTCACTCTATATTTACCTTTTTATGGGAAAAAGACTGGGAGATTGGTCCCCTTTCCTTTTCCCCTCCCACCTTTACTTTTTGTTTCCCAAATTGTCTTTCTTTGACTATATACGTTTTACTGCAATTATCTACTTTATATATCTGTCCATTTAATGCATGTCCCCCTTAGCCATCATTGGGCCTTTATCCCTTACCAGGCTTGGGTTCGGGGTAAGCAACACTGCTCCTTTTTCCTCTTCTTTAATTTTTGTAATAATAATTTTACTGTGGAAATCCGATTTATATATTGTGATACTGTAATATTTGGTATTTACAATTCTAATGATTGATTACAGATATTCTCCTGATGAAGTGGTTAAATGCTGCAAAACTTGTTCGTAACAATGATATCCATGGGAATCTACCATATCCTTATCCTCCTCAAGAATCATGAATGCTGGTGATATACATGGATTGTTTTTGTATACCCTTTATGACGTCTATCATTAATTACTTGGATATCCTGTTCTTATAGTTACTTGTATTAATAAAGTTTTGTATATTTTTTATGAACCTTTGAGTGTAAGTTGTTTAAGTTGTACCGAGATAGTCCTTTATCAAACTATTTTTTTGGGTGATCGAGTGGGAACCAATCTCCCAGGCTTTTTCTTTTTCAATTGGATGATGGTACTCCTTATTTACTTTATATGTAACCTACTTTAATAGAGGCTTTAGCTTTCCAATTACCATTTTTTATGTTATTTTATTTTTTTAATTGACAAAGTCACATTAAAAGCATCATAATGATTAGCTGTAAGAAGTTAACATATCAATATCTTTCTTTGGAGAAAGAAACAAATCGAAGATATAACAACAAGAAAATGTGAACAATTGCATAATGATGATGATGATGTACACACGATCGGAAATTCCGACAAGAAAACCGTGTATTTTTTTTAGACTGAATTGTGGCTCAAACTTGGGTTGCATACATAAGGTCACACAAATGTTATCTGAAATTCCAACCGTCAAAAACGCGGTGACGTACTACACTACAATGATCCAAGAAAAATTAAGTTCAGTGATTCAGAGCATGCGTCAAATTGATTCAGAACATGCATGTTGTTTTTGTGTGTTGGAATTGCATACAGATGATCCGAATTTCCAACAAGAACTTTTGCAGACGGAAAATTTGAGAAACAGCTCTCAAATTTTTGCTGTCGGAAATCCCGACAGAAAAAGTCTGAGAACTTTTTTAAGTCTATTCAAAAAAAAATATTGTTGGGGCAAGAAAAGCCTCTGAGGCCCTGTACACACGATCAAACTTGTCTGCTGAAACGAACATATCCGCGAACATAGCGAATATCCAGCGAACATATCCGATCGTGTGTACGGGCTAGCAGACAGGTTTTTCCAGCAGACAAGTTTTAAAGCATGCGTCCGACATGTCCGCTGGTTAGTGCGCCTAACCAGCGGACCGAAATCTCCCGCATGCGTCGAATGGATTCGACGCATGCGTGGAAGTATTTTACTTCCTGGTTTGGTGACGTGGCGGCGTCAACGTCACCGCCACGTCACCGCGCTGTCTGTCCGCGGGGATTTTGGTTTGATGGTGTGTACAAGCATCAAAACCAAAACAGCCCAGCAGACATGTCCGATGAAAACGGTCCGTCGGACCGTTTTCATCGGATAAGTTTGATCGTGTGTACAGGGCCTAAGACATGGTCAGTAGAGTTTATTGTCAGGTGCTAGACAGATATTTTTCAAAAAGCTATTTATTCAGCATCATTATTGACATTGGTGTTCAGGACAGTTAGAAAGAGTGAATCTCCCTAAAAGGGACACAAACAGCAGTACAAATCTGACTTCTAACCTCTAACTACTCAATCCAAAGCTATAAATATGTTTTGCATTTAGCTGCACTTTAAATATAGACATTTCTAGACAAATTAGGGTGATCTCTTAAACATTTCTTATTACAATTTTACCTATAGCTCACTATTTATTAATCTAAAAATGACTTGCAGTACTGGCAGCCCTGGCATATTGGACCTGCCATAAAAGCATGCATTTACCTCTAACTACTGCATTCTTTCTGTGTCTTTGCAGGATGTCACCATCTCCTATTGTTTGTTTACATGGTCCAGTACCCAACTGTTCATCTTTTAAAAAGCAGCCTAGATCTGTGTTCTTGAATTTCAAACACAAGTTATGTCACATCTGCCTCAGCTCCTGTGTGTTTTAGATGCACTCAACCTATTGCATTATCATTTAAAATAATATGTTTTGCTGAATTCTGTATCTTGTATCTCCCAAGTATATCAAACGTACATTTACTTAAAAATTGATATATTTATATTTTAATATGCTCAACTTTGACATGCGTACTAAGCAATCTAATTAGTCAACTTACTTAATTAAGATAACAACAAAACTTGGGTAATGCCCAGGGAGAAACCAAGCCTCCTTACTGACCAGCTTGCAGAACAACCAATTAACCTGTCTAACAGTATGCGTTAAAAACAAGGGTTTTGTCCACACGCATTTGCAAATGCATGCGTGCGACGTGGCTCCCAAACAAAATTGACGTCCTTTTTTCCCCACAAGAAGAGCTTTCTTTTGGTGGTATTTGATCGCCTGTGCGGTTTTAATTTTTTGCGCTATAAACAAAAAAGAGCGACAATTTTGAAGAAAAATACAATATTTTTTACTTGTTGCTATAATAAATATCCCAATTTAAAAAAAAAAAACACATTTTTTTTCTCAGTTTAGGGCGATACGTATTCTTCTACATATTTTTGGTAAAAAAAAAAAAAATCGCAATAAGCGACTGGTTTGCGCAAAAGTTATAGCGCTTACAAAATAGGGGAGAGAATTATTATTTTTTATTATTTTTTTTTTTACTAGAAATGTCAGCGATCTGCGATTTTTATTGGTACTGCGATGTTATGGCGGACACATCGGACACTTTTGACACATTTTTGGCACCATTAACATTTATACTGCGATCAGTGCTATAAATATGCACTAATTACAGTATAAATGTGACTGGCATTGAAGGGGTTAACACTAGGGGGTGAGGAAGGGGTTAAATGTGTATCCTAGGTGTGTTCTAACTGTGGGGGGAGGGGGGGTGACTGGGGGGGGGGTGACCGATCTGTGTCCCTATGTACAAGGAACACAGATCGGTCTCCTCCTCTCCAGAGACAGGACGCTGTCTCTGTGTAAAACGGCAATGAGAGATGATCTATGAGATCATCTCTCATTCGCCGCACAGATCGCATCGCAAACGGCCACTCTGACTGGCCGTTCGCCGCGATCTGTGATTGCCCGTGTCCAAGGGACACGGACAACACAGGGCTTCCCCGCAGCGCGCTCTACACCGCGCGCTGGGAACGCCCAAAGGGGTGGCCGTCAAAAGACAGCATGTTGGATATTCAGACCCGCGCTGTTGCCGTCATTTGACGATAGCGCGGGTCTGAAGTAGTTAAAAGTGAGACATTGCTGAGAAGATATTTTACCTTTAAAAATAAAAATAAAGCATTGATTCAAACACGGAGCAACTAGGAACACTCACAATATATACGGTATATATATATATACATACTATGGCCCGGATTCACAAAGCACTTACGCCAACGTCTCTTGAGATATGCCGCGTAAGTGTAAATATGCGCCGTCGTATCTATGCGCCGTACCCATAGAACTAGGATACGGCAAAAACTGACTTCATCTGACCGACGTAACTTGCCTACGCCGGCGTAAAGTGGGCGCATAGTTACGCTGAACGCATTTGGAACCATTGATTTTCGATGCAGATATGCAAATGAGGGAGATACGCCGATTCACAAACGTACTCGTGCCCAGCACATGTTTTAAGCGATTCGCGTAAGGGTTACGTCCGGCGTAAAGTTATTCACCATATAGGAGGCGCAACTCATGCAAAGGTATGGACCAGGGAACGAACGCCGTCGAAATTTACGTCGTTTACGTAGTATGTGAATAGGGCTGGGCGTAGGTTACCTTCACATTTAGGCAGTGATTCTACGTTTCTTAGGCTGTTATTTCGACGTGACTGTGAGCATGCACACTGGGATGCGTCCAAGGTACGTCGCATGCGCCGTTCGTTTTTAGTACTTGTTTGAAGCTCAGGCCATCATTTGCATGGGGTCACGCTTCATTTAAATGTATCACGCCCACTTCCAGCCCACTTCCACCTACTTTGACTTATGTCGGCTTACGCCGCTGACTATACGCTACGCTGGCGTAACGTTGGGAGCATTTGCTTTGTGAATTCCATGCTTCCCTCTCAGCGTTGCGCCGGCGTAGTGTAATTAAGATACGCTACGCCGGCATAAAGATGCGCCGATGTATGTGAATCCGGGCCTATATATATATATATATATATATATATATATATATATATATATCCTGACCCAGCCCTCAAAAAATCCACTCGCCTGCTCGTATTTTGCAAGTGGATTTTGAGGGCTGGCGTGTGGGCTGCCTGTGGGCGCGGGGGGGAGCACCGCCAGCAGCCTGGGGTTTATCGGACTCAGAGCAATAGTGGGGAAGGAAAAAGGAGAGGAGAGACGCTTCTGCCTGGTTGATCACCGTGCAAGGAACAGCTTTCATTTCAATAGCTGTGTTCCCCTCCGCGCGCCGTCATATACAGTCCCCTTTCTTGTCCGTGCACTTTGATAGACAGATCACCCGTCCCAGGATTGGACGGGTGATCTATCTATCAAAGTGCCCGGACCAGGGGGAGGGGCTGTATATCTCGGCGTGCGGCTGGGAACACAGCTATTGAAATGAAAGCTGTTCCCTGCATTGGGGACACAGAGCTGCATTGGGGAGACAAATCTGCATTGGGGACACAGGGCTGCATTGGGAGGACAAAGCTGCATAGGGGACTCAAAGCTGCATTGGGGACACAGAGCTGCATTGGGGAGACAAAGCTGCATTGGGGACACAGAGCTGCATTGGGGACACAGGGCTGCATTGGGGACACAGAGCTGCATTGGGGAGACAGAGCCTTAGGACAGAGCCTCTATCCATACAGTAAAGTATGCACTTTGACCAATGAGGCATACAGAGTGACTAGTAGTAAAGAAAAGTAGGTTAACCACTTCCAGCCCAATCACCTCATTGACTTTGAGTGGAGATCTCTGAATGATACCTGCAGCTGCATGCATCATTCAGATATCATTCTTTTCTGCCAGCGATTCTGTGCACTTTAAGAAAAATCATAGCGGTAGTTGAGCCACTTGATTATTCTTACAGGACACTCCCCCCTCCAGCAACCTTCCAGTGCTTCTCTGGGCTTGCCTGTATGATCAGCAAACCGGAGAAAGGGTCCGCCTATTTAAATAGGAAATAGGTTCTTTGCATTGGTGTTGTGGTAGTTATTTGTTATTGTTGCCCTGCTAAATACAAATTTGTTTCCAACTATGAAACTGTCTGGTATGTAGAGTCTGCCTGACTGAAATTCATTTTTAATTTACCTCTGGGTATGCATGCTGCATCCTATTTCCCCACAGTAATGTGTGTCTTGATCTAATGGATCCATTTATGGCAGCAGAGGCTCATGGTGGAATGAAGGCACTTGTCTGGACGTATGCAGGCTATTTAAATTGTAACACCACTACAAACCAGCGTGGAGGAGACACCCTTTTCATTAGAGTTTTTATCCAACAGTGGACATGCACCTAACTATCCATATATAACAGACACATACTAGAAAGTCAACTCAGGTGGCAGTCAATAGTCCAAAGGTCAATAGAACTTCCCCATTCAGGGAGTCATCAGAAACATTTCAGATTTCCTGCCAGCTTTGTGCTTGCCTTTTGTCACCTGGCAGCAGACTCTTCAATGTTGATGAGGCTGGAAAACATAACAGCGGTGTACTACATCAAGAGGCAGGTCAGAACCTGTAGCTTTAGGCCCTGTACACACGATCAGACCGTTCTGATGAAACTTGTCCGATGGACCGTTTTCATCAGACAACTCTCAACTTGTCTGATGGTCTGATGTGCGTACACACCATCGGACCAAAATCCGATCAGACCAGAACGCGGTGACGTAGCATACAACGACGTGATGAAAAAACGAAGTTCAATGCTTCCAAGCATGCGTCGACTTGATTCTGAGCATGCGCAGGTTTTTGGTCCAATGCTTTTGTGTACTAACCATCGAACCTGTCCGACGGGCAGGTTCCATCAGACAGGTTTTAAAGCATGTTTTAAAACTTTGGTCCGACGGACAACGGACAACGGTCTGATGGGCCGTACACACCATCAAACTGGCCCGATGAAACTGGTCTGCAGACCAGTTTCATCGGACCTGTCTGATCGTGTGTACGCGGTCTTAGTCTTCTGAGAGGTAGAGTTGGCGAAGGTTGAGAGGAATCTACTGTACATGCCATGGATTCAGAACTTTCAGGAGAACTTCATGTTCTGTGTCCTATATTCTATAGGGACAACAAGTGGTCTCCACACCCAGGCTTCTTCAAGTAAATTCTGTCTCTACACTGGATTGCAGACTTAGTTCTTCTTCAATGTCTCTGGGGCAATTATCCCATGGTCTTCGTATTCCTTGATGGCATGCTGTGTTTTAGGCTCCAGGGAAAGCCAAGACTTAAAGGGGTTGTAAAAGTTTTTCACCTTAATGCATTCTATGCATCAAGGTGAAATAACTTCTGACAATATCGGCCTCCCCAGCCCCCCGTTTCCTTATGCAAAATTGTATGGAGAAAAACCAGGACGGCCGCACTTCAAAAAATGTTCCTTTATAATAAAACAGATCACAACATCAACATGTCACAGCAAAAAACAGAAAAGTACTGACACGTTTCACACCAAAATACAGTTATTATTCGTTAGCTATGAATAAGCACTGTATTTTGGTGTGAAACGCGTCATGTGACATGTTGATGTTGTGATCTGTTTTATTATAAAGGAACATTTGTTTGTTATTTGTAAAAAATAAAAAAAATCCTATAGTGTTCCTTTAATGGGATCTAGCACTTGCTCTCAACTTCTTGTTACCTACAGATGGGTTCATTTTTTGTCCAGTTTAACCACTTTAGCCCCGGACCATATTGCTGTCCAAAGACCAGAGCACTTTTTGTGATTCGGCACTGCGTCGCTTTAACTGACAATTGCGCGGTCGTGCGATGTGGCTCCCAAACAAAATTGGCGTCCTTTTTTCCCACAAATAGAGCTTTCTTTTGGTGGTATTTGATCATCTCTGCGGTTTTTATTTTTTGCGCTATAAACAAAAATAGAGCGACTATTTTGAAAAAAATGCAATATTTTTTACATTTTGCTATAATAAATATCCCCAAAAAAGATATAAAAAAACATTTTTTTCCCTCAGTTTAGGCCGATCCGTATTCTTCTACATATTTTTCGTAAAAAAAAATCACAATTAGCGTTTATTGATTGGTTTGCGCAAAATTTATAGCGTTTACAAAAAAGGGGGTAGTTTTATGGCATTTTTATTAATATTTTTTTTTTTACTAGTAATGGCGGCGATCAGCGTTTTTTTTCGGTACTGCAATATTATGGCGGACACATCGGACACTTTTGACACATTTTTGGGACCATTGGCATTTTTATAGCGATCAATGCTATAAAAATGCATTGGATTACTATAAAAATGCCATTGGCAGTGAAGGGGTTAACACTAGGGGGCGGGGAAGGGGTTAAGTGTGTTCCTATTTGTGTTCTTACTGTGTGGGGGGGGGTGAACTCACTAGGGGGAATCATTGATCTTCCGTTCATACATTGTATGAACGGAAGATCAGCGTTTCCCCCGCTGACAGGAACGAGTGCTGTGTGTTTACACGCACAGCTCTCGTTCCCCGCTCTGTAACGAACGAGCGCGCGCGCCCGGCGGCGATCGCGCCCACCGGGCACGCGCGCGGGACTCGGGGGCGAGCGGGGGGCGCGCGCGCGCGGGGCGCCAGCGGCGCGCACGCGCCCCGTAGTGGCCGCGAAAGTCCCGACGTAGGATGACGGGCTCTCGCACAGGAGAGCCGACCTGCCGCCGTATAACTGTGGCGGCTGGTCGGCTAGTGGTTAAGTAACAGTGATTCATGAAGACAGCCTACTTGCTGGCCATCACCTCTTGCCAGGAGATTTACAGTGATCAGGAATTTAAGCTACAAGGGACCCTTTTTGGTATTCTGCCTGGTTCTGGTATTGTTCTCCCTGCAAGTAGAACTTTTTTGGATGACCAGTCCCATTTGCGGGATGTCAGGCTATTTGAGGTTCATTCTAGATTTAGTCCATCTCTTTGTCACTTCTTTTGGCAGAATCAGAGGGGAGAAAACATCATCCAGATTCATCATTAGATATAGGGCTAAGGTTTGTCTCTTATGGATGTGCTGGTGACATACAGTATGCTTTGACTCCCATTGACAACGTCCAATGACGAAACGCGTCTAGGAGGACGTGCAGTGACGTCATCACGTTCAGGAGGAAGGGCTCTGAATAATGTGTTTGCCGGCCGGCAATTTTTTTTATACATGCTCGTTTTCTTTTACAAATTGTGAGTATTATTTTATCGTTTGTTTTAATAAAAGTTCCCTGCAGAATGACACTATATTTGCCATATTTTTTATGCATGACCCTGCGGTGGTGTTCCATTGTGATTGCTGGAGTCGAGGTGTAGATTCTGAACCAGGGAGTGGGTTTTCTCCCCAAAGGCTGCGGCTGGGCTACACGTGGCTGCTACTTCTACTAGTCCGTCTGGTTAGCTGCTTGATGAGTTGGTGGTGGGCTTTCACTGAAGAGTGCAGTGTGCTGTGGAATCACGTTGGTGATTGAACTATCCTTCACATGCTTCTAGCCATATGTATAACAGAGTAATCCACAGGCTCAAAGAACTATAGACATTGGAGGAATTTTTTCACTTTTAAAGCTCCCGTGTAGGACTAATAGTGTATGTGTGGACTGTATGGTTATATTAAGTCTGGGTGTCATGGCACAGTTTTTACCCCCCTTTTTTCTGTTTGATATTTAGTGCTTTTGCATATTACTGTAGCTGCTGCCTCCCTATCTATTGTTTTGGTGATAAATATTTATCGCTATTTAACACTACCTTTGTGATAAGCGCATCTTTTCTTGTTATTAAAGGGGTTGTAAAGACAAAAATATTTTCCTCTTAAATTAAAGTCTGACAGTAGCTGATAAAGTAAAAAGTAATGTTTTGCATTATAACTAGTTTGATACCTGTTGAAATAGAGCTGTTTTATTCACCTCTGTCACTCCTAAATCGTTATTTTCACTGACTTCCTGGTTTGCGGTGCATATTCATTCTTGATACATCATGGCCTAATGGGAACTACAGTTCCCATTAGGCTTAGCCTCCATGCCTGTGATGGATAAGAGAGCATCTTCACGCAGGGCTGTAGTCATAGGGAGGGGGTGAGCACATTCTGCTTTCCACCATGCAAAACGGCTCAGATGCTGGTGAAGAGCAAGAAGAGGAGAGACAGGAAATGGCATTTTCAAACCTGGATTACTGTATTTTGGAGGTCAAAGGGAAAAACGAGGTAAGTGATATTTAAATGCTCTAGCTTACAGCAATCAATTGATCTAATAAAAAACGAACCTTTAGGCCCCATGCACACGAGCGGACAGATTTGTTCAAATCTGTCCGTCCGACAGATTTGAACAAATCTGTCTGCTGGGATTTTGGTTTGCTCGCGTGTACACACGAGCAAACCAAAATCCCCGCCAGCAGAGAGCGCGCTGACGTGTCGGTGACGTGGCGGTGACGTTGACGCCGCCACGTCACCGCACCAGGAAGTAAAACACTTCCGCGCATGCGCCGAATCCATTCGGCCGCGGTGGCGGAGCGGGACGACATGTCTGCTGGTAAGTGTACTAACCAGCAGACATGTCGGGCGGACAGATTCCCACCGGATAGATTTCAAAGCATGCTTTGAAATCTGTCGGGTGGACAAATCTGTCCGCTAGCCCATACACACGATCGGAGATGTCTGCTGAAACGGTCCATCGGACCGTTTTCAGCGGACAAATTAGATCGTGTGTACGAGGCCTTAGGCCTTGTACACACGAGCGGATATGTCCGCTGAAAATGGTCCGATGGACCGTTTCAGCAGACATCTCCAATCGTGTGTATGGGCTAGCGGACAGATTTGTCCACCCGACAGATTTCAAAGCATGCTTTGAAATCTATCGGGTGGGAATGTGTCCGCCCGACATGTCTGCTGGTTAGTACACTTACCAGCAGACATGTCGTCCCGCACCGCCGCCGCGCCGCCGCCGAATGGATTTGGCGCATGCGCGGAAGTGTTTTACTTCCTGGTGCGGTGACGTAGCGGTGACGTGGCGGCGTCAACGTCACCGCCACGTCACCGCGCCGTCCGCCGGCGGGGAATTCGATCCGATGGTGTGTACACGCCATCGGACCAAACTCCAGATCGGACATATCCGATGGAAACGGTCCGCGGACCGTTTTCATCGGATATGTCCGATCGTGTGTACAAGGCCTTAGTGTTCCTTTAATGCTTTGACTTGTGTTGTCACCAGTTTCTTGCTGATAATTGCTACAGCATCTATAGAAACATAGAAAACTGACGGCTGATAAAACAACCAAGTGGTCTTATTGAGTCTGCATATTTTGTTAAACAAAATTGGCCAGATTCAGAGAGCGATTACGCCTGTCTAACTGGTGTTAGACAGGAGTAATTTCAAATTTTGCGCGCCGTATCACTAGTTTGAATCCTCAAACCATGATACGGCGGCGTTGGGCTTCGATCTGACAGGCTTAAGTCTTCATACGCCTTCGGATCTACGCTGCGATCTTTTTGCGGCCGCTGGGTGGAGTTTGAGTCGTTTTCAGTGTCGGGGTATGCAAATTAGCTTTTTACGGCGATCCACAAAGTTACGAGCGTCGCTCGCAATCGCGTACGTCATTTTTTCGCTACGTAAAGTTAAACCAGCTATTAGCTGGTCTAACGTTACGCGGCCCATGTTAAGTATGGGCGTCGTTCCCGCGTCGACTTTCAATTTTATTTTTATTTTTTGCGTAAGTCGTCCGGGAATAGGAATGTCCGTAAACGACGCTACTCAAAAAAAAATGACGTAACAACGTGATTTCGCGCAATGCACGGCGGGAAATTTCTGAACGGAGCATGCGCAGTTCGATCGCCGCGGGGACGCGCTTAATTTAAATGCCTCACGCCCCCTATTCGCGTAGTTTGATTCCGCCGGGAGAAATACACTACGCCGCCATACCTTACGGGCCAAAATCTCTCTGAATTCCTCCTAGAGCCAGGCGCTTAGAGTATCTCTGATACTCTGCGGGAATCTAATTCTTTCTGAATCTGGCCCATTTTGTTTTAACTTTTTTTGTCTGAGTACAGATCTATGTTTGTCCCATGCATGTTTGAAACCACTTACTGTTATCACTTACTGACTCACTACCTCTGCTGGAAGTCTATTCCAAACATTAACTACCCTTTCAGTAAAAAAATAAAAAATCTACACAATCCTCTGATGGAATTTTGTCGGCAACCAGGTAAGTATACACAAGAATAAATATTATTTTAAAAAAAAGTACAAAGTTCACATCTTTTGTTCTATGTCATAAAGCGGGCTGCAGATCCAGCTGTGAGGTGAGATATTATCCCAGAATGTGTGGGTACATATACCAAGTCTTGTTTTTTTATTTGAAAAATGTGAGTGAAACTTATTTTATGCTTTATATAAATATTTTTTTTTTAAATGGTAAAGATTTGTACTGTACCTTACATGTGGGCAATGTGAGTGGAGGCCCATGGCTAACAATAAGGAAGCAGTACACCCTGTGATGTGAGACGTTTAAGTAAAAATGGATGAGCTATATGAAGGAGGGAAATCTAAGGAGACCAATCACAGGAGTGATTGTGATCTAAGGCACTATTAATAAGCCTATAAGGCAGTGGTTCTCAACCGTGAACCCTTGATACATTTTCCAAATCTGTGGGGACCCGTAACAGCAAAATTATTTTCATAGCGTGGGTTGTCAGCACCCAAGGCAGGCCAAGTACTTTGCGCCCCTAACCCATGGACATTTAGCGCTCCTTGGGTCCCTTCCACTCGTACATTTCTAAAACCACTTATGGTACATTTTTGGCTGTACCACTCTTTCTCTTTATTTTCATTTCTTTCCCTTTTATCTATATCCTAATTTCTTGTTTTTTTTCTTCCCATCCCTCTCTCAAGCTTCTTTTTTTTCTATTATTCTTCCTCTCCCTTTTTTCTTTGTTCCTCCCCCTATTTTTCTCTCCTTTCCATGTATTCTCCATTTGTATTCCTTCTCTTACTCCTTGGTGGAGGGAATAAGATGAGCATCAGTGCTGGTGGGGGTGGGATCAGTGACAGTGCTGGTGGGGGGTTGGATCAGTGGCAGTGCTGGTGGGGGGTTGGATCAGTGGCAGTGCTGGTGAGGGGTGAAATCAGTGGCAGTGCTGGTGGGGGGGTGGGATCAGTGGCAGTGCTGGGGGGGGGGTATTTGGGGATTTGGGATCAGTGACAGTGCTGGTGGGGAGTAAGGATCAGTGGCAGTGCTGGGGGAGTTCTGATCAGCCAACTCTTGGTCTTGATCAAGGTCCTCTGCTGTTATGAGAACTGTAGTGGGGACTTTTAATGTCAACTATAATCACAGGTAGTGTTAATCACTGTCTTTCAGGCTCAGTCACGAAAAGGCTAGGAGAGTGGTGCAAGCTTCAGGAATAGCCCAGGATTTGGTGACCCCTGGCAAATCCCCATTCGACCCCAGAGGGGGTCCCGACCCCCAGGTTGAGAACCATAAGGTTTTATAAGGTGAGGGCACAACCGGTGGCGGTGACACAAGGATGTTTGTAGATGCACAGAAGTAAATAAATGTGAGGATATTATCTCCATGTATAGTGATATCACAAATCAACAAAAGTACTGTTAGTGCAAAAAACAATCTATTGGAATTCATAAGGACACTGAGTGGAATATGGAGGAACTGCACATTATTGTTTAACATTTATTTTTTGGGGATTATTGAATTTTATAGAGGATTGCACTTTACATTATGTATATATTTTTTATGCACTTTTTGATATTTGTAACAGTGCTGCACTCATTTTAAAAACTCTGTAAATGTTAAGATAATTCTTCCCCTGTGATCAGTCAAACTTCAAGTGTTTCAGAAGCAAGATACTTTATTTCAGTTGCACCGGTACAACTGGATGAGATCTACATGCTAAGAGAAAAAGCAAAAGTCCCATACAGACACGAGGTGTGTGACGACCTTTATAGTGTCAACAGGAAGAATACTATTGGCTAAAAGACCACCGGTGGCTCATGACGCAAACAAGCTTTATTGCCAGTCACAGTGTCTTTTTACAATTCTTAGCAAAGGTTGATTTGAAGAAGTAACACAAACAATAGAATTAGGCTAGGTAAAGCCACGTGTCCTTAGAATGCATTACAGAGGCAAGATTAAGCAAAGTGTCCTTAGAATCCATTTTATATTTCTACAAATAGTCACACAATACACATAAAAAAAACTTTTCCAACATTCCCTCCTCTTGTGTGGCTATTTTATCTCAACACATTTCGATGATAGTCCCTGTGTTTTACGCACTTTCGGATTATATGTCATTAAGTTGAGCTTCAACGTCCACGCAGGTCTCCTCGGAGGTAGGAAGTGCTTGATACATTGTTCTCGAGATTGCAGTTTCGATCACTTTTTGTGAAAGTCCTCGAACACAGGGAATGCAACAACATCCGCAAGTGACCAGAACGGCCAAAGCCACAGCAATTGAGATCATACATGATGCGATAAGTCCAGTCCATTTATCAAACCATCCTTCAAGCCAGTTTGTGAATGGGTCATTAATACCTGAATTCTCTAATTCATTCGATAGAGCAGTTAGTCCTTCCAGGGCTTTGGTCACAGTCCCCCCAGGGGCTGTATTGTTTTGGGATAAAGGTACAACACATGCTACCAAACATTTTGCATACCCCTCCTCTTTCAGCTAAGATCATATCTAAAGCCATTCGGTTCTGCCATGCCATTAGAGAGGTGGGGCCCAGCTGTTCTGCTAGACCTTTTACAGCGTCCCTGGTATAGTTTACAAATCGTTGTTGGTTGTAATATATATATATTTAATCCAGTCAACATTTTTATCTATAGTCACCCACCAGAAAAGAGACTCAAACCCAGCTGTTACCTGACTCCTGGCCTTAAACTCATTCGGCACTCCTCAAGGAACTCCAATCTCATCTATGTAGATCTGGGAGTCAAATGACCCTTTGGGAGAGGTGTCCCTTCCATACCGTTGGTAACCCTTAGTCCACGGTTGTTCTGACAGGATTCTCAGGGGCATAACCAGCTGGACCATAGCACAATCCCCTCAGGCATTGGCCTGGATCCTAGCTCGCAGTTTCTTATCCCCACACATCTACCAGACATCAGCTCTCTGAATGTCATGTTCCACCCAGTCACCATTTTCCTTGTTAATCCTCTCCGCACAGCAATCATCAGGTAGTGACCCAAGATCCACCGCGCTACTGTTCCCTGGGAGTGTAAAACAAGTAAAATTGCCCGGATAAGTAGCAACCGCTGGAGGTATCTGAGGTCTCTGTACTGGGGGAAACAACAAACTCAATGTGTGACAGGTAGAATTTGTTTCTGGTTTATAACTCTTATTATACAACCGCAGCATACATTTTAAACCTTCTGGATCTGTATTTTTAATCTAGAGGAAAAGGGACTGTTGCTAAATGTGGTCTAGCTCCAGCACAAACTAAACAGTTTTTCTTTTTAGAGTTTTAACCGTGTATTTTAACCATTCTAACCACTCATTTTTTTCTTAGTAACCCGTCTCCAAAGCTATGGCATTTCTACTGTTAGGTTAGTAAATCTTAGGGACATACTAAAACATTTAATGTGAAAATGGCTTAATGTAGCTTAACGAGCAAAAAAGTGCCTAAACCTCAATCAATTGCCCTGAAACTTTGCACACCCCGAGAGAATAGACGTTCCCAAACATATCCAAGAATTTCAAACGATTTGGTGTGTTCCACAAGGCAAACTAGGTACATTAAGCTTGTTTTTTGGGGAGCTTAATGTGGATTAACGTACGAAAAAGACCTTGAATGTTAACCAATTTCCCCCCAAACTTCACACAATAGAAGACTCTGTCCATGGCAACATATTCTGAAAATTTCAGCTCATTTGGTTAATCACACCAAAAGTTATTCACATTAAGCTATATTTTTACAATACTAAAACATTTAATGTTAATTTGGCTTAATGTAGCTTAACGAGCAATAAAGTGCCTAAACCTCAATCAATTGCCCTGAAACTTTTCACAGCCTAAGATCTCAACTACCCAAACATATCCTATAAGTTATGTGCTATTTGGTATCCCACAAGGCAAACTAGGGACATTAAGCTTGTTTTTTTGGGAGCTTAATGTAGCTTAACGTACAAAAAAAAAAAAGACCTTAAATGTTAACGAATTTCCCCCAAACTTCACACAGTAGAAGGCTCTATAGATGCCAACATATTCTGAAAATTTCAGCTCATTTGGGTTATCACACCAAAATTTATTCACAATAAGCTATATTTTACAATGCAAAAACAGAGCTTAACGTACCATAATGTACCTAAAACTTAATCAATTGTCTTAAAACTTTGCACAGCCTAAGATCTTAACTACCCAAACCTATCTAAGAAGTTGTGTGATTCGGGGTCCCACAAGGCAAACTAGGGCCATTAAGCTTGTTTTTTGGGAGCTTAATGTGACTTACCGTACGAAAAAGACCTTAAATGTTAACCAATTTCCACCAAACTTCACACAGTAGAAGACTCTATCTACGCCAACATATTCTGAAAATGTCAGCTTATTTGGTTAATCACACCAAAAGTTATTTGCATTGAGCTATATTTTACAATACTAAAACATTTAATGTGAAATTAGCTTAATGAAGCTTAACGAGCAATAAAGTGCCTAAACCTCAATGAATTGCCCTGAAACTTTGCACACCCCGAGAGATAGACGTTCCAAACATATCCAAGAAGTTTCAAACGATTTGGTGTTCCACAAGGCAAACTAGGTACATTAAGCTTGTTTTTTGGGGACTTAATGTGGCTTAACGTACGAAAAAGACCTTGAATGTTAAACCAATTTCCCCCAAACTTCACACAATAGAAGACTCTGTCCATGGCAACATATTCTGAAAATTTCAGCTCATTTGGTTAATCACACCAAAAGTTATTCACATTAAGCTATATTTTACAATACTAAAACATTTAATGTTAAATTGGCTTAATGTAGCTTAACGAGCAATAAAGTGCCTAAACCTCAATCAATTGCCCTGAAACTTTTCACAAGCCTAAGATCTCAACTACCCAAACATATCCTATAAGTTATGTGCTATTTGGTATCCACAAGGCAAACTAGGGACATTAAGCTTGTTTTTTTTGGAGCTTAATGTAGCTTAACGTACAAAAAAGACCTTAAATGTTAACGAATTTCCCCCAAACTTCACACAGTAGAAGGCTCTATAGATGCCAACATATTCTGAAAATTTCAGCTCATTTGGGTTATCACACCAAAATTTATTCACATTAAGCTATATTTTACAATGCAAAAACAGAGCTTAACGTACCATAAATGTACCTAAAACTTAATCAATTGTCTTAAAACTTTGCACAGCTAAGATCTTAACTACCCAAACCTATCTAAGAAGTTTTGTGTGATTCGGGGTCCCACAAGGCAAACTAGGGACATTAAGCTTGTTTTTTGGGGAGCTTAATGTGACTTACCGTATACGAAAAAGACCTTAAATGTTAACCAATTTCCACCAAACTTCACACAGTAGAAACTCTATCTACGCCAACATATTCTGAAAATGTCAGCTTATTTGGTTAATCACACCAAAAGTTATTTGCATTGAGCTATATTTTACAATACTAAAACATTTAATGTGAAATTAGCTTAATGAAGCTTAACGAGCAATAAAGTGCCTAAACCTCAATGAATTGCCCTGAAACTTTGCACACCCAAGATCTCAAAGTTCCAAACATATCTAAGAAATCTGAAGCGATTTGGTGTTCCACAAGGCAAACTAGGAACATTAAGCTTGTTTTTTTGGGAGCTTTACGTACAAAAAAGACCTTAAATGTTAACGAATTTACCCCGAATTTCACACAATAGAAGACCCTATCCATGCAACATATTCTGAAAATTTCTGCTCGTTCGGTTAATCACACCAAAAAGTTATTCACATTAAGGTATATTTTACAATACTGAAATTGGCTTAATGTAGCTTAATGTAGCTTAACGAGCAAAAAAGTGCCTGAACCTCAATCAATTACCCTGAAACTCTGCACACCCCAAGATCTCGACCTTTCAAACATATCCAAGAAGTTTCAAGCAATTTGGTGTCCCAGAAAGCAAACTAGGTACATTAAGCTTGTTTTTTGAGGAGCTTAAATAGTGCTTAACCGTACGAAAAAGACCTTAAATGTTAACCAATCTCCCCCAAACTTCACACAATAGAAGACTCTGTCCATGCCAACAATATTCAGAAATGTTCAGCTCATTTGGTTTATCACACCAAATTTATTCACATTAAGCTATATTTTACAATACTGAAATTGGCTTAATGTAGCTTAAGGAGCAAAAAAGTGCCTGAACCTCAATCAATTGCCCTGAAACTTTGCACAGCCTAACATCTCAACTACTCAAACATAACCTATAAGTGTTGTGATATTTGGTGTCTCACAAGGCAAACTAGGGACATTAAGCTTGTTTTTTTGCGAGCTTAATGTAGCTTAACATACGAAAAAGACCTTAAATGTTAACCTATTTCCCCCAAACTTCACACAGTAGAAGGCTCTATCGATACCAACATATTCTGAACATTTCAGCTCATTTGGGTATCACACCAAAATTTATTCACATTAAGCTATATTTTACAATACTGAAATCGGCTTAATGTAGCTTAACGAGCAAAAAAGTGCCTGAACCTCAATCAATTGCCCTGAAACTTTGCAAACCCCAAGATCTCTACCTCAAACATATCCAAGAAGTTTTCAAGCGAATTGGTATCCCAGAAGGCAAACTAGGGACATTAAGCTTGTTTTTTTGGGAGCTTAATGTGGCCTAACGTACGAAAAAGACCTAAATGTTAACCAATCTCCCCCAAGATTCACACAATAGAAACCCTATCCATGCCAACATATTCTGACAATTTTCAGCTTATTTGGTTTATCACACACAAAAAGTTATTCACATTTTTTTACATACTGAAATTTGCCTAATGTAGCTTAATGTAGCTTAACGAGCAAAAAAGTGCATGAACCTCAATCAATTGCCCTGAAACTTTGCACACCACAAGATCTTGACCTTCCAAACATAATTAGAAGATGACAGATGACCCCATTCATGCCAACATATTCTAGTGTAAAAGAGCCTAATGCAGTGGCGTACTAAGTCGGGGGGGGGGTGCTGCAGCAGTGCCACACACTGAGGGGTGGTGTCAGGCCGATAAACCCCTTCCGTGACTGAAACTTGGCAGAGAAAGAGCCGCAGCCTATAACACATCGCATGCTGAAGCTACCTAGCTTGCGGGGGGGTGCGAGCCGCACCCTGAGTGATACCCATCCCGTCGGCAGACCCGTGCCCCGGCCGCAAACAATCCCCTTCTCTCATGGCCACGCCGTGGCTCTGAATAAGTCTTGGCTGCGACTTCTCGCAGTCACACAGCCGAGCAGAGTGGAAGCCGTCCTGCCTCCCTCCTCCTCTGTGTAGTCTACAAGTGCTGTGTGTGCAGCACGCGGCACGCTGATCATCTGAGCCGAGCGAGGTGCATTATGTGGGTCTGAAGGGGGGGGTGTCTGCACTGTGTTGTAGGTGGGGTCTGTATGTTTGGGGGTCTGTATTTTTGGGGTCTGTATTGTTGGGGGGGGCTGATTTGTAGCGGGAGGTCTGTTTTGTATGACAGCTCTTATATAGGTGAGCATGCCAAAATATTCTGAAATTTTCAGCTCATTTGATTAATCACACCAAAAGTTATTCACATTAAGCTATATTTTACAATACGGAAATTGGCTTAATGTAGCTTAACAAGCAAAAAAGTGCCTGAACCTCAATCAATTGCCCTGAAAAATTTGCACACCCCCACGATCTCACCTTCTAAACATATCCAATATTTTAAGCGATTTGGTGTCCCACAAGGCAAACTAGGGACATTAAGCTTGTTTTTGGGAGCTCTTAAACGTACAAAAAATACCCTAAATGTTAACCAATTTCCCCCAAATTTTACACAATAGAAGACTCTATCCATGTCAACATATTCTGAAAATGTCAGGTCATTTGGTTTATCACACAAAAAGTTATTCACATTAATCTATATTTTACTCTTCCTTTCTTCTCAGTACAGAGCAATTCAGCAGCAGCTGACAAAATAAATTTAAAAAAAAGAAGCAGGCTGGCAAAGTTAATCAACAAACACTTCACAGAAAGTTACATTGAAACATTGTATCAATTGTAATGTTTCTGTGTTTTTTTTCTATATAGGGATGAACTTTGATTTGCAGGTGAAGAGACTTAAAGCAACCATGACAAGGCAAAACATTTTTTTTTCTAATTTACATGTTCCTCTGTTTGAACCCCTATTAACCCTTTAGTTTTCTCTAATCACAGCACTGATTAACTCTATATTCCTCTTCTCTATTCAAATATATTTTTCCTGGTAATTTTTTCTTTTTATTTTATTTATCTAATAAAAAAAAATCAGTTTGCTTCGCTTATTAATATTTTTTATAACTTTTTTACATATATTTACTGCTGAAAAAAAATGCCATGTGTTTAGTTTTATTACATTTAATTGTCTAAGGATTGCAAAAAAAAAAAAAAAATATTGTTGCAGGACAATATTCACAGAAAAGAAAAACTGTTTGAACTTACAATTTTTTTTATATATTACGTCATTATCTTAAAGCGGACTTACACATAAAAAATGGAACTTCCACTTTTCGTTTTCTCCCCGACTCCGCGTCATGTCACATTCACCCCTTTCAGGGGGAGGGGAAAGCAGATACCTGTCTAATACAGGTGTGTTTGCTCCCTCTCCCGGGCAATAGATAGCCCAGTAACCCGCCGATATCTACACCTATGTCCGGCGCCTCCTCCATCCCCCTCTGTCTTCTGGGAGACACACAGGTCCCAGAAGACAGCAGGGACCAGTGGGATTGCGCAGAGCGACTCGAGAATGTGCAGTAGGGAGAACAGGCTGTAAAGCTGCAAGGCTTCACTTCCTGATTGCCTTACTGAAGATGATGGCGCCTCCACCCGAGAGCCAAGGGACAGATTGAGGAGAGAGAGGGGGCGGGGCCAAACCATGGCTCTGTGTCTAAAATGGACACACAAAGCTGCGGCTCTGCTCGAGTGCCCCATAGCAAGCTAGTTGCTGTGGGGGCATTTGGCAGCAGGGAGCAGCCAGGAGCGCCAGGGAGGAAACTGAGAAGAGAAGATCAGAACTGCTCTTTTAAAAAACACTGTACAGAGGAGGTACAGTATCTCACAAAAGTAAGTACACCCTCACATTTTTGTAAATATTTTATCTTTTCATGTGTCAACACAAATTAATAAATGTCCTTTAAGAGCCATAGCAGGCGCGTGCCCACTGCGCGGTGAGGGACCCAATGCGCATGGCGAGCAGGCGCGTTCGCCCACTGCAACCAGCAATAGCAGGCATGAGAGCCAGGATGGGGATTTGTGTGTTGTAAACACACAAATCTCTGTTCTGACAGGGGAGGAGAGACAGATTGTATATTCCTACTAAGTAGGAACAAAGACCTGGCTCCCCTTCTTGTCATTCCCATCCCCTCACAGTTAGAAACACACAAAGGACACATTTAACCCCTTGATCGCCCCCTTCCCTGCCAGTGACATTTGCACAGTAATTAATGTATTTTTATAGCACTGATTGCTTTATAAATGTCAGTGGTCCCAGAAAAGTGTCTGATCTGTCCGCCATAACGTTGCAGCCTCAGTAAAAAATCGCAGTCTCCCCGCCATTACTAGAAAAAATGTAATAAAAAAATACAAATTCTATATAAATTCCATTAATCTATTCCCTATTTTGTAAACGCTATAACTTTTGCCCAAACCAAACAATATACACTTATTGCTATTTTTTTTTTTTACCAAAATATGTATAAGAATACAAATTGGCCTCAACCTGATTTTTTGGGGATATTTATTAAAGCAAAAAGTAAAAAAAAAGTAATTTTTTTTTCAAAATTGACGCTCTTTTTTTGTTTATATCGCAAAAAATAAACACTGCAGCGATGAGCAAATACCACCAAAACAAAGATCTATTTGTGTGGAAAAAGGACGTCAATTTTGTTTGGGTACAATGTTGCACGACCATGCAGTTGTCAGTTATATCAATGCAGTCTAGTATCGCAAAAAATTAGCCTGTCCAATAGGGGGGCAAATCCTACCGGGGCTGAAGTGGTTAATCATTGAAACTTTGCACAAACCAAATTTTTAATCTTCTCAGCCATATCCTGAAAGTTTTATGGATTTTGGTTTCCCACAAGGGAAATGATGGACATTTTAGCTTAACCACTTCCATACCACCGCTATTCTGGCACTCTCACCTTCATCTAAAAATCATATTTATTTTTTGCTAGAAAATTACTCAGAACTAGGGATGAGCTTCGAGTTCGAGTCAAACTCATGTTCGACTTGAACATTGACTGTTCGCATGTTTGGTAAACAACGAACAATTTGGGGTGTTCGCGGCAAATTCGAAAAGCAATTCAGAGAGAATTCATTCATAAAAAATAATAAAAAGCATGGGGGTCCCCCCAAATTCAATTACCAGGCCTTCAGGTCTGGTTAGGATATTAAAGGGGTGGTTCCCCTAAACAGAAACTTTTAACATTGCCTGTCTCTTCTTAGAAACAATGTAGAATCGGCTGGTAGTTTAAAAAAAAAACGTCCGTACATACCATTTTCAGCATGTAGTCTCACCGCCGCTTCCGGGTATGATGTTTGGGGACAGGCATCCGATCGACGCATACAGCGCGTCACGAGATGCCGAAAGAAGCCGAACGTTGGTGCGCTCTATACGGCGCATGCGCACCAACGTTCGGCTTCTTTCGGCATCTCGTGACGCGCTGTATGCGTCGATCGGATGCCTGTCAATCAAGTAGGCACGCCCATCCCCCCGCCAGACCCGGAAGCGACGGTGAGACTACATGCCGAAAATGGTATGTACGGACGTTTTTTTTTTAAACTACCAGCCGATTCTACATGTTATTAAGAAGAGACAGGCAATGTTAAAAGTTTCTTTTTAGGGGAACCTCCCCTTTAAGGGGAAACCCTGCCGTCAATAATAATAAAAAAAAATGACGCGGGATTCCCCCCAAATATCCATTCCAGACCCTTCAGGTCTGGTGTGGATTTTTAGGGGAACTCCACCCCAAATTAAAAAAAAATGGAGTGGAGTTCCCCCAAAAATCCACACCAGACTCCTTATCCGAGCACATAACCTGGCCTGCCACAGAAAAGAGGGGGGAATGAGAGAGTGCCCCCCCTCCTGAACCGTACCAGACCACATGCCCTCAACAAGGGTCTCATCCCCACAACCCTTGCCCGGTGGTTGGTGGTATAACAGCTCTTATATAGGTAAGACAGGGCCACCCGTCACGTGACCCATCCCCCTCTGACGCAAGGGAAAGCCTGGGCTTCCCCAGTGACATAGTCAGAGGGTGCGTCAGAGGGGGATGGGTTATGTGACGGGTGGCCCTGCCTCACCTATATAAGAGCTGTCATACAAAACAGACCTCCAGCTACAAATCAGCCCCCCCAACAATACAGACCCCCAAAAATACAGACCCCCAAACATACAGACCCCCCTACAACAGTGCAGACACCCCCCCCTTCAGACCCATAATGCACCTCGCTCGGCTCAGATGATCAGCGTGCCGCGTGCTGCACACACAGCACATTGTAGACTACACAGAGGAGGAGGAGGCAGGACGACGGCTTCACTCTGCTCTGCTGTGTGACTGCGAGACAGTCGCAGCCAAGACTTATCAGAGCCAACGGCGTGGCCATGAGAGAAGGGGATTGTTGCGGCCCGGGGCACGGGTCTGCCGACGGGATGGGTATCACTCAGGTGCGGCTCGCACCCCCCGCAAAGCTAGGCAGCTTCAGCATGCGATGTGTTACCTAGGCTGCGGCTCTTTCTCTTGCCAAGTCTTCAGTCACGGAAGGGGTTTATCGGCCTGACATACCCCCCTCAGTGTGTGGCACCTGCTGCAGCACACCCCCCCGACTTAGTACGCCACTGCATTAGGCTCTTTTACACTAGATATGTTGGCATGAATGGGGTCATCTGTCATCTTCTAATTATGTTTGGAAGGTCAAGATCTTGTGGTGTGCCAAAGTTTCAGGGCAATTGATTGAGGTTCATGCACTTTTTTGCTCGTTAAGCTACATTAAGCTACATTAGGCAAATTTCAGTATTGTAAAAAAATGTGAATAACTTTTGGTGTGATAAACCAAATGAGCTGAAAATGTCTCAGAATTTGTGGCATGCATGGGGTCTTCTATTGTGTAAGATTTGGGGGAAATTTGTTAACATTTAAGGTCTCTTTTTTTGTACGTTAAGCTCCAAAACAACAAGCTTAATGTCCCTTGTTTGCCTTGTGGAACAGCAAATCGCTTGAAATTTCGTAGATATGTTTGTAAGGTCGAGATCTTGGGGTATGCAAAGTTTCAAGGCAATTGATTGAGGTTCAGGCACTTTTTTGCTTGTTAAGCTACATTAAGCCAATTTCAGTATTGTAAAATATAGCTTAATTAAGTGGTCTTGCATAGCAAGAGCACTTACTATTCTCTCACATATATATTATTATTATTTTTATAGCCAAATTTACCACCCTAACTCCTCCCACAGTTTTTACGCTACATAGACGAGTAATATATCAAATCGAGCGGCTTGTTCCGAATAGTGGGCTATTACTTTGTGGAACGTTTTCGCCAAAATCGTTCGCGAAATATCGTCATATTTGCGGCGAAATTTTTCCCATAGGAATGAATGGTGAGAGCTAGAGCACAGAATGGCAAAAATGGAAAAAATCATTACATGATTTGTAAACTGCGACCAACTCCTCATTTCAAGCCGACCTACACAAATCTTATATCAAAATGTTCAGCTGTCCTGCTGACACTACACGTGTTGACGGCCTTCTAAGCGATCGGTCAAATGGTTTTCAAGATACAGACATTTGTTTGCAACACAACGCCATCCATCATTTCAATGAAAGTCAATGGAGGAAAGAAAATTGAAAACTGAATATTGCAAGGCAATTTGTAAACTGCGACTGTGCCTTCAAATTTAATATTTTAGAGACATACTATACATCAGGTTGAAGGTCTGGGTCTTGTGATTCGTAAAATATAAAGATATCGCTGTGCGATTTATAGTTTTTAAATAAATCATTTGAAGAAGCACAGTAAAAAACAAGCCAGAATCTGAGTGGCTGTTTAGAGTGGCTGCCTGCATGTGTTTACATTGGTTTCCTAGGAGACGATGTCTCCTCACACACAGCTGAGGGGCTTTCTATAGCTCCTCCCACACAGCTGTGAGGTGATATGGCTCTGTTTTTCAGGCATATCCCACTTTTAAGTAAACAATGGGTTTTATTTACTAAAGTGGAAAAGCGCAATATAAGGCTCACTTCTGCACCCAAACCAATGAGCTTCCAGTTTTTATTACCAGGCTTAACTGAACAAGCTGGGGTTAGAAGCTTATATTGTTTTTTTCTGCAGAAGTGAGCCTGATATTGCGATTTCCAGCATTAGTAAATAAACCCTAGTGTGTACTTAAAAGCGGGGTATGCCTGTATTTTGGCTCTGTGTAACTTCTGCTTATTGCATTTAGAAACCATCCATAGCATCCAGTCCATAGAAACCATCCATAGCAACCAGACCATAGCAACCCTCCATAGCAACCACTCCATGCAACCACTCCATAGCAACCACTCCATAGCAACCGTCCATAGCAACCACTCCATTAGCAACCGTCCATAGCAACCACTCCATAGCAACCAGTCCATAGTAACCACTCCATAGCAACCAGACCATAGCAACCAGACTATAGCAACTGTCCATAGCAACCATCAATAGCAACTGTCCATAGCAACCCGCCATAGAACCCGTCCATAGCAACCGTCCATAGCAACCCGACCATAGCAAACCCGACCATAGCAACCATCCATAGCACACCAGACCATAGAAACCAGACCATAGCACCCTCCATAGCAACCCTCCTTAGCAACCCCTCCATAGCAACCCCTCCATAGCAACGTCCATAGCAAACCGTTTTTGATGGGGCAAATAGGATGGCGCAGTTTTGATGGGGCAATGGATCGAAATGGATAGGACACATTGTTGGATCACATTTACATATCTCCAGGGGCCAACCGTCTCCAGTCTGGAGTATTGGTGAAGGCAAGAAACACGTCACACAATTTCCCCAGAAATTGTACCTTTTCTAGGTGTGAATAACTTTTGGTTGTGATAAACAAAATGAGCTGAACATTTCTGAAAATGTTGGCATGGACAGAGTCTTCTATTGTGTGAATCTTGGGGAGATTGGTTAACATTTAAGGTCTTTTTCGTACGTTAAGCCACATTAAGCTCCGCAAAAAACAAGCTTAATGTACCTAGTTTGCCTTCTGGGACACCAAATCGCTTGAAACGTCTTGGATATGTTTGAAAGGTCAAGATCTTGGGGGTGCAGAGTTTCAGGGCAATTGATTGAGGTTCAGGCACTTTTTTGCTCATTAAGCTACATTAAGCTACATTAAGCCAATTTCAGTATTGTAATAAATAGTTTAATGTGAATAACTTTGGTGTGATTAACCGAATGAGCTGAACATTTCTGAATATGTTGGCATGGATGTGGTCTTCTATTGTGTGAAATTTGGGGGAAATTGGTTAACATTTAAGATCTTTTTTGTACGTTAAGCTCCCAAAAAAACAAGCTTAATGTTCCTTGTTTGCCTTGTGGTCCATCAAATCACTTGAAATTGTGTTAGATATGTTTGGAAAGTCACAATCTTGGGGTTTGCAAAGTTTCAGGGCAATTGATTGAGGTTCAGGCACTTTTTTGCTCGTTAAGCTACATTAAGCTACATTAAGCCGATTTCAGTATTGTAAAATATAGCTTAATGTGAATAACTTTTGGTGTGATTAACCAAATGAACTGAAATTTTCAGAATATGTTGGCATGGATAGGGTCTTCTATTGTGTGACATTTGGGGGAAATTGGTTAACATTTAAGGTCTTTTTTGTACGTTAAGCTCCCTATAAAAACAAGCTTAATGTTCCTAGTTTGCCTTGTGGAACACCAAATCGCTTGAAATGTTGTAGATATGTTTGGATGGTCAAAATCTTGGGGTGTGCAAAGTTTCAGGGCAATTGATTGAGGTTCAGGCACTTTTTTGTTCGTTAAGCTACATTAAGCCAATTTCAGTATTGTAAAATATAGCTTAATGTGAATAACATTTGGTGTGATAAACCAAATAAGCTGAACATTTCTGAATATATTGGCATGGACAGATTCTTTCTATTGTGTGAATCTTGGGGGTGATTGGGTTAACATTTTTAAGGTCTTTTTCGTACATTAAGCCACATTAAGCTTCCCAAAAAACAAACTTAATGTACCTAGTTTGCCTTCTGGGACACCAAATCACTTGAAACTTATTGGATATGTTTGGAAGATGGGGCAATGGATCGAAATGGATAGACACATTGTTGGATCACATTTACATCTCCAGGGGCACCGTCTCCAGTCTGGAGTATTGGTGAAGGCAAGAACACGTCACACAATTTCCCCAGAAATTGTACCTTTTCTAGTGTGAATAACTTTTGGTGTGATAAACAAAATGAGCTGAACATTTCTGAAAATGTTGGCATGGACAGAGTCTTCTATTGTGTGAATCTTGGGGGAGATTGGTTAACATTTAAGGTCTTTTTCGTACGTTAAGCCACATTAAGCTCCGCAAAAAACAAGCTTAATGTACCTAGTTTGCCTTCTGGGACACCAAATCGCTTGAAACGTCTTGGATATGTTTGAAAGGTCAAGATCTTGGGGTGTGCAGAGTTTCAGGGCAATTGATTGAGGTTCAGGCACTTTTTTGCTCATTAAGCTACATTAAGCTACATTAAAGCCAATTTCAGTATTGTAATAAATAGTTTAATGTGAATAACTTGGTGTGATTAACCGAATGAGCTGAACATTTCTGAATATGTTGGCATGGATGTGGTCTTCTATTGTGTGAAATTTGGGGGAAATTGGTTAACATTTAAGATCTTTTTTGTACGTTAAGCTCCCAAAAAAAAACAAGCTTAATGTTCCTTGTTTGCCTTGTGGTCCATCAAATCACTTGAAATTGTGTAGATATGTTTGGAAAGTCACAATCTTGGGGTTTGCACAGTTTCAGGGCAATTGATTGAGGTTCAGGCACTTTTTTGCTCGTTAAGCTACATTAAGCTACATTAAGCCGATTTCAGTATTGTAAAATATAGCTTAATGTGAATAACTTTTGGTGTGATTAACCAAATGAACTGAAATTTTCAGAATATGTTGGCATGGATAGAGTCTTCTACCGTGTGAAGTTTGGTGGAAATTAGTTAACATTTAATGTCTTTTTTGCACGTTAAGCTCCCAAAAAAACAAGCTTAATGTTCCTAGTTTGCCTTGTGGAACACCAAATCGCTTCAGATTTCTTTGATATATTTGTAAGGTCGAGATCTTGGGGTGTGCAAAGTTTCAGGGCAATTGATTAAGGTTTAGGCACTTTATTGCTCGTTAAGCTACATTAAGCTAATTTCACATTAAATGTTTTAGTATTGTAAAATATAGCTTAATGCAAATAACTTTTGGTGTGATTAACTAAATAAGCTGAAATTTTCAGAATATGTTGGTATGGATAGAGTCTTCTACTGTGTGAAGTTTGGTGGAAATTGGTTAACATTTAAGGTATTTTTTGTATGTTAAGCTCCCAAAAAAACAAGCTTAATGTTCCTAGTTTGCCTTGTGGAACACCAAATCGCTTGAAATTTTGTAGATATGTTTGTAAGGTCGAGATCTTGGGGTGTCCACAGTTTCAGGGCAATTGATTGAGGTTCAGGCACTTTTTTGCTCGTTAAGCTACATTAAGCTACATTAAGCCGATTTCAGTATCGTAAAATATAATAACTTTTGGTGTGATTAACCAAATGAACTGAAATTTTCAGAATATGTTGGCATGGATATGTTCTTCTATTGTGTGACATTTGGTGGAAATTGGGTAACATTTAAGGTCTTTTTTGTACGTTAAGCTCCCAATAAAAACAAGCTTAATGTTCCTAGTTTGCCTTGTGGACCACAAAATCACTTGAAATGTTGTAGATATGTTTGGAAGGTCAAGATCTTGGGGTGTGCAAAGTTTCAAGGCAATTGATTGAGGTTCAGGCACTTTTTTGCTTGTTAAGCTACATTAAGCCAATTTCAGTATTGTAAAATATAGCTTAATGTGAATAACTTTTGGTGTGATAAACAAAATGAGCTGAACATTTCTGAAAATGTTGGCATGGACAGAGTCTTCTATTGTGTGAATCTTGGGGGAGATTGGTTAACATTTAAGGTCTTTTTCGTACGTTAAGCCACATTAAGCTCCGCAAAAAACAAGCTTAATGTACCTAGTTTGCCTTCTGGGACACCAAATCGCTTGAAACGTCTTGGATATGTTTGAAAGGTCAAGATCTTGGGGTGTGCAGAGTTTCAGGGCAATTGATTGAGGTTCAGGCACTTTTTTGCTCATTAAGCTACATTAAGCTACATTAAGCCAATTTCAGTATTGTAATAAATAGTTTAATGTGAATAACTTTGGTGTGATTAACCGAATGAGCTGAACATTTCTGAATATGTTGGCATGGATGTGTGGTCTTCTATTGTGTGAAATTTGGGGGAAATTGGTTAACATTTAAGATCTTTTTTGTACGTTAAGCTCCCAAAAAACAAGCTTAATGTTCCTTGTTTGCCTTGTGGTCCATCAAATCACTTGAAATTGTGTAGATATGTTTGGAAAGTCACAATCTTGGGGTTTGCAAAGTTTCAGGGCAATTGATTGAGGTTCAGGCACTTTTTTGCTCGTTAAGCTACATTAAGCTACATTAAGCCGATTTCAGTATTGTAAAATATAGCTTAATGTGAATAACTTTTGGTGTGATTAACCAAATGAACTGAAATTTTCAGAATATGTTGGCATGGATAGGGTCTTCTATTGTGTGAAGTTTGGTGGAAATTAGTTAACATTTAATGTCTTTTTTGCACGTTAAGCTCCCAAAAAAACAAGCTTAATGTTCCTAGTTTGCCTTGTGGAACACCAAATCGCTTCAGATTTCTTTGATATATTTGTAAGGTCGAGATCTTGGGGTGTGCAAAGTTTCAGGGCAATTGATTAAGGTTTAGGCACTTTATTGCTCGTTAAGCTACATTAAGCTAATTTCACATTAAATGTTTTAGTATTGTAAAATATAGCTTAATGCAAATAACTTTTGGTGTGATTAACTAAATAAGCTGAAATTTTCAGAATATGTTGGTATGGATAGAGTCTTCTACTGTGTGAAGTTTGGTGGAAATTGGTTAACATTTAAGGTATTTTTTGTATGTTAAGCTCCCAAAAAAACAAGCTTAATGTTCCTAGTTTGCCTTGTGGAACACCAAATCGCTTGAAATTTTGTAGATATGTTTGTAAGGTCGAGATCTTGGGGGTGTCCACAGTTTCAGGGCAATTGATTGAGGTTCAGGCACTTTTTTGCTCGTTAAGCTACATTAAGCTACATTAAGCCGATTTCAGTATCGTAAAATATAATAACTTTTGGTGTGATTAACCAAATGAACTGAAATTTTCAGAATATGTTGGCATGGATATGTTCTTCTATTGTGTGACATTTGGTGGAAATTGGGTAACATTTAAGGTCTTTTTTGTACGTTAAGCTCCCAATAAAAACAAGCTTAATGTTCCTAGTTTGCCTTGTGGACCACAAAATCACTTGAAATGTTGTAGATATGTTTGGAAGGTCAAGATCTTGGGGTGTGCAAAGTTTCAAGGCAATTGATTGAGGTTCAGGCACTTTTTTGCTTGTTAAGCTACATTAAGCCAATTTCAGTATTGTAAAATATAGCTTAATGTGAATAACTTTTGGTGTGATAAACAAAATGAGCTGAACATTTCTGAAAATGTTGGCATGGACAGAGTCTTCTATTGTGTGAATCTTGGGGGAGATTGGTTAACATTTAAGGTCTTTTTCGTACGTTAAGCCACATTAAGCTCCGCAAAAAACAAGCTTAATGTACCTAGTTTGCCTTCTGGGACACCAAATCGCTTGAAACGTCTTGGATATGTTTGAAAGGTCAAGATCTTGGGGTGTGCAGAGTTTCAGGGCAATTGATTGAGGTTCAGGCACTTTTTTGCTCATTAAGCTACATTAAGCTACATTAAGCCAATTTCAGTATTGTAATAAATAGTTTAATGTGAATAACTTTGGTGTGATTAACCGAATGAGCTGAACATTTCTGAATATGTTGGCATGGATGTGGTCTTCTATTGTGTGAAATTTGGGGGAAATTGGTTAACATTTAAGATCTTTTTTGTACGTTAAGCTCCCAAAAAAACAAGCTTAATGTTCCTTGTTTGCCTTGTGGTCCATCAAATCACTTGAAATTGTGTAGATATGTTTGGAAAGTCACAATCTTGGGGTTTGCAAAGTTTCAGGGCAATTGATTGAGGTTCAGGCACTTTTTTGCTCGTTAAGCTACATTAAGCTACATTAAGCCGATTTCAGTATTGTAAAATATAGCTTAATGTGAATAACTTTTGGTGTGTGATTAACCAAATGAACTGAAATTTTCAGAATATGTTGGCATGGATAGGGTCTTCTATTGTGTGACATTTGGGGGAAATTGGTTAACATTTAAGGTCTTTTTTGTACGTTAAGCTCCCTATAAAAACAAGCTTAATGTTCCTAGTTTGCCTTGTGGAACACCAAATCGCTTGAAATGTTGTAGATATGTTTGGAAGGTCAAAATCTTGGGGTGTGCAAAGTTTCAGGGCAATTGATTGAGGTTCAGGCACTTTTTTGTTCGTTAAGCTACATTAAGCCAATTTCAGTATTGTAAAATATAGCTTAATGTGAATAACATTTGGTGTGATAAACCAAATAAGCTGAACATTTCTGAATATATTGGCATGGACAGATTCTTCTATTGTGTGAATCTTGGGGGTGATTGGTTAACATTTAAGGTCTTTTTCGTACATTAAGCCACATTAAGCTTCCCAAAAAACAAACTTAATGTACCTAGTTTGCCTTCTGGGACACCAAATCACTTGAAACTTATTGGATATGTTTGGAAGATCGAGATCTTGGGGTGTGCAAAGTTTCAGGGCAATTGATTGGGGTTCAGGCACTTTTTTGCTCGTTAAGCTACATTAAGCTACATTAAGCCGATTTCAGTATTGTAAAATATAGCTTAATGTGAATAACTTTTGGTGTGATTAACCAAATAAACTGACATTTTTAGAAAATGTTGGCATGGATAGGGTCTTCTATTGTGTGAAATTTTGGGGGAAATTGGTTAACATTTAAGGTCTTTTTTGTACGTTAAGCTCCCAAAAAAACAAGCTTAATGTCCTTAGTTTTCCTTGTGGAACACCAAATCGCTTGAAATTTCTTAGATATGTTTGTAAGGTCGATATCTTGGGGTGTGCACAGTTTCAGGGCAATTGATTGAGGTTCAGGTACTTTTTTGCTCGTTAAGCTACATTAAGCTACATTAAGCCGATTTCAGTATTGTAAAATATAGCTTAATGTGAATAACTTTTGGTGTGATTAACCAAATGAACTGAAATTTCAGAATATGTTGGCATGGATAGAGTCTTCTACCGTGTGAAGTTTGGTGGAAATTAGTTAACATTTAATGTCTTTTTTGCACGTTAAGCTCCCAAAAAAACAAGCTTAATGTTCCTAGTTTGCCTTGTAGAACACCAAATCGCTTCAGATTTCTTTGATATATTTGTAAGGTCGAGATCTTGGGGTGTGCAAAGTTTCAGGGCAATTGATTAAGGTTTAGGCACTTTATTGCTCGTTAAGCTACATTAAGCTAATTTCACATTAAATGTTTTAGTATTGTAAAATATAGCTTAATGCAAATAACTTTTGGTGTGATTAACCAAATAAGCTGAAATTTTCAGAATATGTTGGTATGGATAGAGTCTTCTACTGTGTGAAGTTTGGTGGAAATTGGTTAACATTTAAGGTATTTTTTGTATGTTAAGCTCCCAAAAAAAACAAGCTTAATGTTCCTAGTTTGCCTTGTGGAACACCAAATCGCTTGAAATTTTGTAGATATGTTTGTAAGGGTGAGATCTTGGGGTGTCCACAGTTTCAGGGCAATTGATTGAGGTTCAGGCACTTTTTTGCTCGTTAAGCTACATTAAGCTACATTAAGCCGATTTCAGTATCGTAAAATATAGCTTAATGTGAATAACTTTTGGTGTGATTAACCAAATGAACTGAAATTTTCAGAATATGTTGGCATGGATATGTTCTTCTATTGTGTGACATTTGGTGGAAATTGGGTAACATTTAAGGTCTTTTTTGTACGTTAAGCTCCCTATAAAAACAAGCTTAATGTTCCTAGTTTGCCTTGTGGACCACCAAATCACTTGAAATGTTGTAGATATGTTTGGAAGGTCAAGATCTTGGGGTGTGCAACGTTTCAGGGCAATTGATTGAGGTTCAGGCACTTTTTTGTTCGTTAAGCTACATTAAGCCAATTTCAGTATTGTAAAATATAGCTTAATGTGAATAACATTTGGTGTGATAAACCAAATGAGCTGAACATTTCTGAATATATTGGCATGGACAGAGTCTTCTATTGTGTGAATCTTGGGGGAGATTGGTTAACATTTAAGGTCTTTTTCGTACGTTAAGCCACATTAAGCTCCGCAAAAAAACAAGCTTAATGTACCTAGTTTGCCTTCTGGGACACCAAATCACTTGAAACTTCTTGGATATGTTTGGAAGGTCGAGATATTGGGGTGTGAAAAGTTTCAGGGCAATTGATTGAGGTTCAGGCACTTTTTTGCTCGTTAAGCTACATTAAGCTACATTAAGCCGATTTCAGTATTGTAAAATATAGCTTAATGTGAATAACTTTTGGTGTGATTAACCAAATGAACTGAAATTTTCAGAATATGTTGGCATGGATATGGTCTTCTATTGTGTGACATTTGGGGGAAATTGGTTAACATTTAAGGTCTTTTTTGTACGTTAAGCTCCCAAAAAAACAAGCTTAATGTTCCTAGTTTGCCTTGTGGAACACCAAATCGCTTGAAATTTTGTAGATATGTTTGGAAGGTCGAGAGCAAAGTTTCAGGGTAATTGATTGAGGTTTAGGCACTTTATTGCTCGTTAAGCTACATTAAGCTAATTTCACATTAAATGTTTTAGTATTGTAAAATATAGCTTAATGTGAATAACTTTTGGTGTGATTAACCAAATGAACTGAAATTTTCAGAATATGTTGGCATGGATAGAGTCTTCTACCGTGTGCAGTTTGGTGGAAATTAGTTAACATTTAATGTCTTTTTTGTACGTTAAGCTCCGAAAAAAAAACAAGCTTAATGTTCCTAGTTTGCCTTGTGGAACACCAAATCGCTTCAGATTTCTTTGATATATTTGTAAGGTCGAGATCTTGGGGTGTGCAAAGTTTCAGGGCAATTGATTAAGGTTTAGGCACTTTATTGCTCGTTAAGCTACATTAAGCTAATTTCACATTAAATGTTTTAGTATTGTAAAATATAGCTTAATGCAAATAACTTTTGGTGTGATTAACCAAATAAGCTGACATTTTCAGAATATGTTGGTATGGATAGAGTCTTCTACTGTGTGAAGTTTGCTGGAAATTGGTTAACATTTAAGGTTTTTTTGTACGTTAAGCCACATTAAGCTCCCCAAAAAACAAGCTTAATGTCCCTAGTTTGCCTTGTGGGACTCCAAATCACACAAAACTTCTTGGATACGTTTGGGTAGTTACGATCTTAGGCTGTGAAAAGTTTTAAGACAATTGATTGAGGTTTAGGTACATTATGGTACATTAAGCTCTGTTTTTGCCTTGTAAATTATAGCTTAATGTGAATAAATTTTGGTGTGATAACCCAAATGAGCTGAAATTTTCATAATATGTTGGCATCGATAGAGCCTTCTACTGTGTGAAGTTTGGGGGAAATTGGTTAACATTTAAGGTCTTTTTCGTACGTTAAGCTACATTAAGCTCCCAAAAAAACAAGCTTAATGTCCCTAGTTTGCCTTGTGGAACACCAAATAGCACAAAACTTATAGGATATGTTTGGGTAGTTAAGATCTTAGGCTGTGCAAAGTTTCAGGGCAATTGATTGAGGTTTAGGCACTTTATTGCTCGTTAAGCTACATTAAGCCATTTTCACATTAAATGTTTTAGTATGTCCCTAAATCTTACAGTGTTTACTCAGAACTTCTATCTTACTTGGAATATAACAAACATATTTATCTGCCCATTGGAGCCTTCTTGCTTCAGTTAAGTCCCCACAGTCCACCATTTGGCAAAAATTAACTAAAATGGTACTAGTTACTCCTTCTATGAAGGTTAAGTTTAAGGCCTTCCCCTTACTTGCCCAGTCTAGAGGTTCCTTCTCTTTCCAGTTTCTGCCTCCACGTATAGACGTCTCACCCAGAGTCACCAGTAGACCCAAGATAATAACTGTCCCTTTCATCCTAACCAGCTACAGAGCCCCGGGGGGTAAGGTAATGGAGTTCTTCACCGGTTTGAGATAAGCCCCGCCTTGTGCAGAACCTCCCTTTGTAGCCGGACTTTTTACCAGAGCTTTACCTTTCCTTTTCGTGGTCTTATGCCTCCCTGAGCATTGTGTTTTGCACATATAATGCATTGAGAACAAAAAGTTTTTGAGTAGTTTGTGAAGCCATATGTACAATACCTTATTTAACATCTCAGTCATCCCCCTGTTTGACACATGAGGTACTCCATGTGTCAACACTTCTGCATACCTAAATAGGGATTTTGGCAATACCGGTTTTCCTTCAGGTGATATGTAAATGTTCTCTATTTCCAATATTGTTTCTCCGGGGGGTGCACTCTGCTGTATATCAGTAAGGACTGTATGATCTATCTCTATGATCTCCAGTTCTGTCATTATTGATGTGTTTCTTGTGCCGCTATTTTAGCCCCTTCATCTGCTCTTTTATTTCCCTTCAAGCTTTCAGCCTGTGTCACTACTGCGTATCGGGTTACATTTGTGCCATCTGGATTTTTTTCTACTGGAACCATCAAGAAAAAGTTACATGTCAGGATTAGATAATGGTACATCTTTCAAATCACTTTGTGACAGTACCTTTTCAGCGATGGCAGCAGTACAGTTATGTTTATGGCCATCAGTAGGGAGTGGTAGTAGTGTGATTGTCATACAGTAAGATGTCGTGCTGGGCTCAAATGTGATATATTTTGTTGTAAAAGAATAACAGATACTGCATGAGGTACTTTGAGTGTCAACGGGTAATATAGCACTATAGATGCTGAGGCCTTTACTGCTTCGGCTGCAGCTACCACTGCCTGTACACAGGGTGGAAGTGTTCTAGTTACACTGTCTAGTTTTTTAAAATAGTAAGCAATTGGCCTCTGGTGCTCACCATGTGACTGTGTAAGTACTGATGTCTTGTGACCTTCCCTTAAATCTACTGTTTGTTCGAAAAAAAGTTTTGTCATATTTCGTTAAGGCTAGCACTGATAAACTAGAAAGGACTTGTGTTAGGTCAGTAAAGGCTATCTCTGTTTCCTCACTAAATTTTATAGCATCCTGTGGGGCCATGGGGTTACCATGTAAGGCATGGACCAACAGGGCAGTCAATATTGAATACCCGGGGATCCAAACACTACAAAAATTCCTCATGCCCAAAAAATACATCATTTTTTTTTTCTACACCTGTAGGAGGATTCGAATTCTCGCTCCATCCAGGTGCCGACCTTCTTTTGAGATATTATACCCCAAGTATTTGACCTGCTGTTGCCACAACTAGAATTTTAGTGTTATTTACCTTATGTCCTTGATCATGGAGAAAATACAACAGAGCCATTGTATCAGTCCTACAAACCTCCTCTGAGGGAGACGCCACTAGAATGTGTCTTCATAGAGGAGTTGGCTTCCCCCTAGGGGCACAAATTGAGCCAAGTTTGAGGACATTACCTGTGAAAAGATGGTGGGAGACTCACAATAGCTCTGGGCAACCTGGTGAAGGTAAACCTTTTCCCCCGGTAAGTGAAGGCAAACCAAAATTGATGGTCGGGGTGCACTGAAATGCTAAAAAAAACATTACTAATTTCAATCACAGAGAATAATTCATTCCCTAGATCCAAATCATTCAATAGTGTGTGTGGGGATCTGGTACCACAGGAGCTATTGGTATAACTGCGTGGTTAACGGCTTGTAAATCCTGTACCATTCTCCAGCCTGTGGAAGGCGGAGCCTTCTTAACAGGGAAAAGAGTGGTGTTACAGGGGCTGTCAGGACACAGAATAATCACCCCTGTTTGTAAAAATGTATCTATTACAGAGGCTATACCCTCCTCTGCTTCCTTCTATGGGACTCCTCTGTTTCCGCCTCAAAAACCTTTACTTTCAAATTTGTTTCCCATTGTTTTCAGATACTTCTCTGAATGTTTAGCATATTGTAAAACATCTAGAACTGATGCAGTTCAGTAAATAACCATATTTTAACAATGTAATCTTTATGATCCTGTTTTAATCCATTTACAAAAGCTATTTTTAGCCGTTGCTGATATGCACTATTCACATCCTCAGCTTCGGGGATCCCGGAAAACACTTTAAAAACATCTCGTAGTTTATTTAGGTAGTCACTGATACTCTCCTTGTACTGTCATATTTATTTTCTGCCAATCAGTCCTTTGAATCCATCTAAGCTGACATCTATTCAGTAATGCAGTCAACCTGTTTCCCAAGTCTGGGCTATCTGGAGGTAATGGATCTCTTCGCCCCTGTCCGTCTGCTAGGCCGCAATGGTCCCAATCCCATTTTACGGAAGCCCAATCTGATCCCAGTACTCTCCTCAGGGCTCTCTCTACCTCCACCCCATTCAACTTATTACTGTTCCATAATCCCTCTATGTTTTCAATAAATTCTGCTTAACCTAATTTTGGATGTTTTATGTGTTCTGTAGCCTTTTGTATGTCCTTCTCAGTCCATGGCCTGAAAACAGTCATTGTCAGGGGATGCTGTCCTCCAAACCCATCCGCCTGTCCTCCCCTGGGGTTTGGGACTTCTATCAAGGGGTATTGTTCACCATCATCTACACCAGGGGTCTCCAAACATTCTAAACAAAGGGCCGGTTTATTGTCCTTCAGACTCTTGGAGGGCCGGACTTTGGCCAGCGGGAGTGGAAATTTTCCTGACATCAGTGTTATTAAACATCTGGTATTAGGGGGGAGGAATAGTGCCCCACTGCTGGTATCATAGGGAGGAATTAGTGGTGTCAGTGGGAGAAATGGTGCTCCATTGTCGGTGTCAGATGGCAGAATAATGTCTCGTATCAGTGGGAGGGATACTGCCCCAAGGGCCGGATAAAGGCAAGCAAAGGGCCGCATCTGGCCCTCGGGCCGCAGTTTGGAGACCACTGATCTACACCATACCTAATAGGAGGTTTACTTAATCTCTTGGCTCCTGCTGAGGCACCTAGTGGATAGGTTATGGCATCAGTTAAAGTTTCAATGATTGATCTCTTTAGCTCCGAGATCATGCTGCTATCTGGAGAGATTAAGGAAGTAGGGTCAGGGTCTTGTTCAGAGGCGGTTCCTCTGACAGGGGTGGATGTCACAGGGAGGGTGGTACTCTGGGCAGTGGCTTGCACCTGAGGGGGAGGACCATTATAAAGAAGGTGGTCTCTGGGTTCTACAAATTAAATCATCCTCTTTGTCCACTAGGGGAAGTTGGGCTTGGCATTTTTCTTTTGTTCTTCTAGAATGTTCAAGCCAGCATGCCGCCATTTCTAACTTACACCTTCTCTGATCTTAACAATTTAAGCATTTTCACCAAATTCTAGCAACCTTTTACAGTTAAATTATTCTAAAAAACACATTTTCTTTCCCTTTTAGCACAGTATATCACAATTTTAGGGTCTTTGTTATGCATACATTTCTTATCTCTTTCTAATGGTGCATTAGGAATACAACAGCAGCACAGACAATACATCCCTTTACAGAAATTATTCCCCATGGTGCACGTTTGCTTCAGTGTTGAGTTTAGAATACAAGACCGGTAATTCTACTCTTAAACCCCACCAAAATCTATAATACAACAGCAAAGTCTAAATTCCCCAAACAGGAAACCTATGCACACATATATTTTACCATTACCCCCCTCTTTTTTTCTTTTTCTTTTTTAGAAGCACAGTGTGTTTAAAACAAACACAGACAAAAAAACAAACAAACAAAACAAACAACTAAAAAAAGGTGACCTGGTCTGTATTCACGCGCGCGCACACACAAAAGAGCAAGTGTACTTAGCTTAGATAGGCGGAGAAGTCATTAACAATACATATGTTCCAAAAGGGGGGGGTGGGAGGTTAAAGTCCGGTGTCTAAACACAAGATTGCAGACACGTTAAAACATAACTGCCTGAACAGAAAAATGGCATTAATTGGGCTTTCTAATAACTTGTAAAACACTGGGGTAGAGATCCTTGGGCCATGATAACAATAAGAATACAGGAAAATCAAAACAAAACAAAAATGTTAAAACATGTGTGTGCAGCAGTACTGTAAAAAAAAAATTGTAAAGTTGGCCATTAGAAAAAAAAGAAGATGGTACTACACCACCTATTACAGAAAAAGTGATCACCAAGAAAACAGTAGGCCTCGCAATCTGTGTAGATCACTCGCCCACTTTTAGCGCTTAAATTGTCGGGTCCGCAACCTACGACATTCGGTATACCCTATACCATTCGGTATATACAACCAGAATCAAGCAGAGAAAAAGAAAAAAAAAAGAATAGACTTAGAGAGAGAGAAAAAAAATGTAATTTAAAGTATCTTACCTCCCAAACACACTAGAAGGACTGGATCATGGCAGGTTCGGAACCAGATGGTTGAACCCGGGTCCCGGTAGCAATCGGCCCCTATTTGACCACAAATGTTATGTGGGAGGACTTATTTTGTCAGTGAGTTTTGAGATCCGATACCCACTGATTTCTGATCGACCATTGGACCCGGGCTTCACACATTGGTAGCGGCTAGAAGGACCAAATGTTAAGATAATTCTTCCCCTGTGATCAGTCAAACTTCAAGTGTTTCAGAAGCAAGATACTTTATTTCAGTTGCACCGGTACAACTGGATGAGATCTACATGCTAAGAGAAAAAGCAAAAGTCCCATACAGACACGAGGTGTGTGACGACCTTTATAGTGTCAACAGGAAGAATACTATTGGCTAAAAGACCACCGGTGGCTCATGACGCAAACAAGCTTTATTGCCAGTCACAGTGTGTAACGCCATCTGCGTTACTATGCTTAGAACGAGCGCAGCTGTAACCTATTCTGACAGCTGCGCTCCGTTTCACTCAACGCCCGCGTCACTTCCGGTGCGCGGGCGTCTGCGTTCCACGCTGGAACGCGGAAGTGCGTCCCAGCGCGCTCCTCGTTCCAGCTGGGTTATTTAAACTCCCTGCTTTGGCGGCAGGGTGTTCGATTATTCCCGTGGGACGCCTGCCGCCATCAGGGAGTAGAACCAGCTTGTACCAGCCTGAGTCCTCAACCGTCCTGACCCATAAGTACTGGGGTACTTGGTTGCGGCTCAGTCCAGCAGCTCCTCCATCTGCACATCCTCTGCCTGTGCCAGCACTTCAGACCAGTACTCAGCTCTTCCATCTGCAGATAACAAGGGATCACCTAAACACGTCTCTGGAGAACCACCATAACCGCAAGTACCTCTGTATAGTGAGAACTAACTTGTACTGCCTAGAATTCAGGAACCTGCTTACTGCACCCTGTAATACTTAGTTGCATGAACTTGGCTCCTACTCTAAGAACCGCTAGTACCATTCCTATCAAATACTAACATCCAGGCACAGTAGTAGTTAATGGACTCTGATCAATCTGATAAGATCTAAACTGCCAGTCTCTACGGTTCTCCCCACCTTGGGGTCTATATGTGTTACTTGGTACTATCCTCCTGGTGATATCAGCAGCAACGCACATTCGTATAAGAGCCATCCTCACACTACAATCCTTATATTTATTTACTACCATTCTCAGTTGTGCTTATGCCAGAATAAGCTATCTGTGAGTAATTACTGTTCTCGCTGGAGGCTGTGATGACCTAAACCCCAAACTCCATGCATTAAGGAGTGACATGGTGGTTAAGACCTGAGTAACCTCCGTAGCAGAGTTCCAGACCTCTAGTCATTGTATATTGAAATCAGCAGGGTCCTTACATAATAATCGAACCCAAAAAAAAAAAAATATAGACATGGATCCAGCGGAGCTTGCAAACCATTTGGTTGGACTTTCCCAAAGGGTCGATACCCTAACCAATTCCTTAAACGAATTACGTCTAGAGAACGATGCCTTACGCCATCAAAACTTACCGCAGGCCAGGGACAGACCTGAACCAAAAGTTTGTCCGCCAGAGACTTTTTCGGGAGATAGGAAACTCTACCGTCAATTCATTAGCTCATGCCGTTTGATGTTTGAGTTACGCCCCAGAACATATCACTCTGATAGGGTAAGAATCCTCACTCTTGTCTCCTACTTAAGGGGTGAACCTAGGGTCTGGGCCGACTCATACCTAGAAGAACATGGAGATCTCCTCGGAGCCTTTGATACCTTCTTGGACGAGATGTCCCAACTATATGAGGATTCGAATAAGCAGTTGACGGCAGAAAATTCAATCAGGAACCTTAAGCAGGGTAAAAGACCGGTGGAAGACTACATCGCAGAATTTAGATGTTGGTGCAGGGAGACCCAATGGTCTGATGTTGCACTCCGCAACCAATTCCGCCTAGGCTTAACGGATGCAATGAAGGATGAAATTGCCCGGGTACAACTTCCACCATCTCTAGAGGATCTGATGCACCTCTCGGTTGCAATTGATCGCCGTCTTCGAGAAAGGAAAGCAGAACGTGCTTGCACTTACCCCCCTACTCCTTACAAGAGAGCCACATCACCTCCCACGGAGGTTCCTATGGAGCTTGGTGCCATCAAGGGACCTCTATCTTCAGCCGAGAAGCAACGGCGCAGAGCCCAGAACCTTTGCTTGTACTGCTCTGGCCCTGATCATGTCGTATCCAACTGCCCTCTCCTGAAGAGGAATACTGAAGGTAAAGATCTCCCCATTACTAAGCTTAATAATATTGGAACAACCTCTAACCAATATGTCTTTACCTCTCTTACCTTACAGTGGGAACAAAGAAGGATTTCCGCTGACGCGATGGTGGATAGTGGGGCCTGTGGCAACTTTATAGATTCAAAGTTTGTAGAGTGTAATAAAATTCCCCGTGTGTTTAAGCAAAACCCAGTGTCACTTACCTTTATTGATGGTTCAACTTCCTCATCTGGTCCAGTTTCTTCTCATACCTTCCCCCTCCTGGTGACCTTGGGTTCGGGTCATACTGAGACCCTTGTCTTTGACATCATCTCCTCACCCATGTTCCCAATTGTCCTTGGTCTACCCTGGTTACATTTACACCAGCCTACCTTCCTATGGTCTACCAATTCTCTAAAATTGCAATCCGCTTTCTGTAAGCAGACCTGCTATCCCAACTACTCAATCTCCTGTACGGAGATCCAACAGTCAGATCTCCCACCACACCTACTCGATTTCTCGGATGTCTTTAGCAAGACCAACGCACAGGTGCTACCCCCACACCGAATATACGATTGTCCAATAGATCTAATTCCTGATAAACCCATCCCGACTGCACGCATATACCCCTTATCCCAACCGGAATTGGGGCATCTCAAGGAATACCTGGATGAGAATCTCAAGAAAGGTTTCATAAGACCCTCCACCTCTCCAGCAAGTGCGGCGATGTTTTTTGTAAAAAATAAGGATGGCTCTCTGCGACCAATAATCGATTACAGATCTCTCAATGATATCACAGTAAAGAATAGATATCCCTTGCCATTGATTCCCGAGCTTATTGAACGACTTCAGACATCCAAGATTTTTACTAAATTAGACCTCAGAGGTGCCTACAACTTGATAAGGATTCGTCCAGGTGATGAATGGAAGACTGCCTTCAAGACACGGTACGGACTCTACGAATACACCGTCATGCCTTTTGGCTTATGTAACGCCCCTGCAACGTTCCAACGGTTCATTAACGACATCTTCCGCGATCTGCTTGACATTTGTGTTGTCATCTACCTAGACGACATCTTAATCTATTCGGACACTCCTCAGGAACACACCAAACATGTTCGATGGGTCCTGGCCAGGCTCAGAACACACTCCCTATACGCAAAGCTTGAGAAGTGTGTCTTCGGTCAACGCAGTATTTCGTTTCTTGGTTATCTGATTACCCCAAAAGGTATTCAGATGGATTCATCAAAAGTGGAGTGCATACTGTCTTGGCCAGTCCCTCATAATAGAAAGGCCTTGCAACGTTTCCTGGGGTTTTCCAATTACTATAGAAAGTTCATCAAGAATTTCTCCGCTATTGTGAAACCACTAAGTAATTTGACTAGTTCTAACACACCTTTCTCTTGGTCTAATGATGCTCAAAATTCTTTTGATACACTCAAAGCCAGTTACACTTCTGCCCCCATCCTACAACTCCCCAATCCACTCTACCACTTCACATTGGAAGTGGACGCTTCACATTTCGCTCTCGGAGCTGTACTCTCTCAACAACCAACCTTGTCTGAGCCCCTGCATCCTGTAGCTTTCTACTCAAGGACCTTATCCCCCGCAGAGAAGAATTACCCCATTGGGGAAAAGGAGTTACTCGCTATTAAGGATGCCCTAGGCAACTGGAGACATCTATTGGAGGGTTCCACACATCCAATTAACATTCTTACAGACCATCGCAACTTGCAACACTTAAAGGCTTGTAAAACCCTGTCAGCACGCCAAGTGAGATGGAGTTTGTTTTTCGATAGATTTAACTTCATTATCTCTTATCGCCCGGGTTCCCAAAACCTTAAGGCAGATTCCTTGTCACGAATGAATGAAGACCAATCAACGGAGGATCCTCCTCACTCCATTATTCCACCCAACCGTTTCATTGGTACATCTGCCACCTTTAAGCAGGCACTAATACAAATTCTCTCCAACGAGCCTACTCAAATACCAGAGGGTCTCACTAAGCAACCTGATGGTCTGTATACTTTCAACAACAAGATTTACGTTCCACCTCAGTTACAACTTGTGCTCCTACAACAACTTCACGATGCCCCATTAGCTGGTCATTTCGGTATCAGTAAAACCATTCACCTTGTCAAAAGAGACTACTGGTGGCCACAGTTGTCCAAAACAATCCACGATTATGTCAACTCCTGTGTTATCTGTGCTTCAAATAAGCATTCCAGAAAACCTCCCTTCGGCCTCTTGTCCTCCATTCCCATACCCACCAGACCCTGGGATGTCATCTCCATGGACTTCATTGTTGATCTTCCCCGCTCGGAAGGTGCTAATACCATTATGGTCACCGTAGACTTACTTACAAAGATGGCCCATTTCATTCCCATGAAGAAATTACCCACTTCCCTTGAGACAGCCACAGCTTTCATACATCATATTCTTAAGCTCCATGGACTACCCTCTCAGATCATCTCTGATCGGGGCTCTCAATTTGTGTCCAGGTTCTGGAAAGCTCTCTGTCAAAACTTAAAAATAAATCACAGTATGTCCACTGCCTACCATCCTCAATCAAACGGACAAACAGAGCGTGTCAACCAGACACTTGAACAGTACCTACGTTGCTACTGCACCCATTTACAAGACGACTGGTTCAATCTGCTCCCACACGCCGAGTTTGCCTATAATAATGCTACAAGCTCTTCCTCTCAACTCTCACCATTTTTTGCAAATTACGGATTCCACCCTAAAACGATTCCATCTATCTTCTCCTCCAATCCGGTACCCGCTGTTGAAAATTACCTTTTGGTCTTGAAGAAAAACTTGGGGATTTTACGCTCCAATTTGGAGGCTGCTCAATCAAGACAAAAAAGATATTATGACTCTCATAGAACAGTACCACCTACATACAAGGTTGGCGACCTGGTTTGGCTGTCCACCCGGAATTTATGCCTTAAGATACCCTCGAAGAAACTTGCTTGTCAGTTCACTGGACCCTTTCCTATATCTCAATTGATCAACAAGAACGCGGTTAGATTACTTCTACCTCCTGATTGGAAAATACATCCCTCATTTCATGTTTCTCTCATCAAACCGTTCACACCTAATCCATTCCCAAACAGACATCCTCAACCTCCTCCTCCTGTTGAGGTTCTCGGAGAAACAGAATATGAGGTTGAAAAAATCCTTGACTCAAAAAGAAAAGGATCCTCTATTCAATATCTGATCCGTTGGAAGGGTTATAGTCATCTTGATGATTCCTGGGAAGATTCCTCACACATTCACGCCCCCCGTCTCATTAAACAATTCCATCAAAGATATCCAGATCGACCATCTCCCACGGGGTACACTGTTGGTACCCCCTTGAGGAGGGGAATGTGTAACGCCATCTGCGTTACTATGCTTAGAACGAGCGCAGCTGTAACCTATTCTGACAGCTGCGCTCCGTTTCACTCAACGCCCACGTCACTTCCGGTGCGCGGGCGTCTGCGTTCCACGCTGGAACGCGGAAGTGCGTCCCAGCGCGCTCCTCATTCCAGCTGAGTTATTTAAACTCCCTGCTTTGGCGGCAGGGTGTTCGATTATTCCCGTGGGACGCCTGCCGCCATCAGGGAGTAGAACCAGCTTGTACCAGCCTGAGTCCTCAACCGTCCTGACCCATAAGTACTGGGGTACTTGGTTGCGGCTCAGTCCAGCAGCTCCTCCATCTGCACATCCTCTGCCTGTGCCAGCACTTCAGACCAGTACTCAGCTCTTCCATCTGCAGATAACAAGGGATCACCTAAACACGTCTCTGGAGAACCACCATAACCGCAAGTACCTCTGTATAGTGAGAACTAACTTGTACTGCCTAGAATTCAGGAACCTGCTTACTGCACCCTGTAATACTTAGTTGCATGAACTTGGCTCCTACTCTAAGAACCGCTAGTACCATTCCTATCAAATACTAACATCCAGGCACAGTAGTAGTTAATGGACTCTGATCAATCTGATAAGATCTAAACTGCCAGTCTCTACGGTTCTCCCCACCTTGGGGTCTATATGTGTTACTTGGTACTATCCTCCTGGTGATATCAGCAGCAACGCACATTCGTATAAGAGCCATCCTCACACTACAGTCCTTATATTTATTTACTACCATTCTCAGTTGTGCTTATGCCAGAATAAGCTATCTGTGAGTAATTACTGTTCTCGCTGGAGGCTGTGATGACCTAAACCCCAAACTCCATGCATTAAGGAGTGACATGGTGGTTAAGACCTGAGTAACCTCCGTAGCAGAGTTCCAGACCTCTAGTCATTGTATATTGAAATCAGCAGGGTCCTTACACAGTGTCTTTTTACAATTCTTAGCAAAGGTTGATTTGAAGAAGTAACACAAACAATAGAATTAGGCTAGGTAAAGCCACGTGTCCTTAGAATGCATTACAGAGGCAAGATTAAGCAAAGTGTCCTTAGAATCCATTTTATATTTCTACAAATAGTCACACAATACACATAAAAAAACGTTTCCAACAGTATCATCACATATTTGAAAGTGTGTGAAGTACACGTGGCTTCTAGGTATTATATAGAAGCTCACAGGGAGGCAGACGGATTAGCAGCAGGAGCTCACAACAGTGCATGTCTCCTAGGAGTAGGAACGTGTATGCTATAGCTCCAGGCAGGTGTAGGAGGTAGGCAGGCAGGCAGGGTCAATCTAGTCGAGCCCAGCCCAGCTCCAGCCTCGGTGCAGCCCGCATCTGAATCCGGCCTACTCCTCCAGCCTCTCTCCAGCATCCCTCCTCCCCTCCTTTGCAGCATATCTGATAAGGTGAGTCTGCCTGTCTCCCTGGAATCAAGGGCGGCCATCCTTTTCAGGATAAGCCGCGGCTTTCGGTCCCGGGAATCAGACAACCGGATCCCCCTCCTTGCATCCAAACAGCACATTGCCCCCCCGCCATCTCCCCTCACCCCCTCGGCCATCCTTAACATTCCTGGACCCGAGGAATCCTACCGCTACGGGATCCGCCCTTTGGGCCTCCTCTTCTCCGCAGTCTCCAGGTTTCTCAGGGCCATCCACCTCCCCTGATACCGTTGGCGGCCGTCCTTTTCAGGACAAGCCGCGGTATCGGTTAAAACACTGTGGCTTTCCACCTCTCCTTTTACCCCCACATTGCCACCTACATCCCCGACCACTATCGAGGCATCCCTCCCTCGCCGCCCCTCTTTTTCGACGGTCCGCGCCAGCCTATGCCAGACCTGCGGCAGCCGCGTCTTCGGAAAGACCGCGGCTTCATCCGCGGCCTAGTGGGGCACCATACCCACGCCTAGTATCACCCCTAGAATTGCCCAGTATACCCCCCTCACCCCTGGAGGACCGCATCCACTTCCGGGTTAATCAAACCAGCTGCCTCTCTGTTGCCAATCCACCCAGCTGGTAGCCCCCCAGCCTGGATTCTGTGTCAGGCCGGTGGCCATCTTGGTACACCCCCCCAGCAACAGAGATATCTCTTACCCCCATCCCCTCACAATCTAACAGTATTTGATCCAGGGCCTCGGCCGATCGCCTTTCAGGGATCAGGAAGGAATTTTTTTTTCCCTGCCCCAGCACATTGACATAGCTCGGCCAGGTTTTTTTTTGCCTTCCTCTGGACCAAAGCCGGCAGAGAGGATTCAGTGAATCTTCTCTCCATCGCCATCTGACCACCGCCCCCCCCTGGTGACCGGCAACTATGGCTAATCTGCGGTACTCTGTAGAAACCATTTGGGGTCTGAGGCGATTTGCCACAATACTACCAGCCGTCACCAAAAAGGCCCTAAGAATTGAGCAACTTTTGAGAATCGATCGACGATCGACTGTCAAAATATTCAGTCACCCACCCCAGCCTAAGCACATATCAGGTGCTTTGATCAATACAAGATCGGCAGTAAAACACCGACTAGAAATCCATGATTTCATACTATAATACGATTTAGACTGCCTCTTTATTACAGAAAGCTGGCTCTCAGCTGACTGTAACACCATTCTAGGAGAACTGGTGCCAGAAAACTATCGTATTACAACAGAAAACAGAATAGGGCAAAGAGGAGGAGGCCTAGCGGTGATCCACCAGACTCACCTTTGGATCACTAAACCAGTCCTTCAAAACCCTCTTCCATTCATGGAAACCCTTACTCTACAACTGCAAACAAATCCCCAGGAGACCGTCCACATTCTTCTCTGCTACAGGCCACCCGGGCCAAAATCGCAACTTCTACCATCACTGACGGAGTTTATCTCCACTTATACCCTAAACAGCAAACACCTTTTGCTGCTCGGGGACTTCAATCTCTGGGCCAACTCCTCACAGGATAACGTTGCTGACGCCTGTATTGACCACCTGGAAGGATTAGGGCTACAGCAATTAGTATGTGGGCCCACACATACTTCAGGTCACTCGCTCAACCTAATTTTGAGACAAAATCTGAAAATAAGTATATTGGAAAATGAACCAATGCCATGGACAGATCACCATGCAATTAAATTCATAATTTCCAAAATTCCCCCATTGATAAAAACACCCAAGCCGGTGACAACACACTGGACTAGATCTCAGAAGAATCTCCATTCGGAACTCTTCAAATCTACCTTGGGAAATAAAATAAAAACACTCCAACCACTTCGAACAGCCTCAGATACACTGGATGCCATAAATGCAGCCCTACTACAGTCAGCCGACTTAGTAGCACCGAAACGCAAAGCCCGCACCCTTAAAAACAAGTCTGGTTGGTTCAACCACCAGCTGTCGCTACTAAAGCAAGAGCGCAGAAAGGCGGAAGCCGCCTGGAAAGAAGCGCTTCAGAGGAGAATCTCATCATCTACAAGGCAATAACAAGAACTTACCATAAAGAAATCTTCAAAGCCAAGAAACATAATTTTTCCAAGGCTATCAACAGCGCCCTAAATCGCCCCCGCGAACTCTTCAAGCTGGTCACTCAGACCATGAATCCAGGCTGTCTGGAAGCCCCAAATTCAGATACCCAAGAATTTTGCAATGAATTATCGGATTTCTTCATCAATAAAATTGAGGGAATCCGGGAAAGCATTCGGCAAAACAATACCCCCCGCAATCCCCCCCCCCCCCTCAATCAACCACACAACACCCATAGAAACTTTCTACAATCAACAAAGTTCACTCTGGAACCTATCTCCGTCGATGTCACAAAAAATATCATCGGTACTTTGCGAAACAGCACAGTGTCTAATGATATTATCCCCACTAAACTGCTGAAGGAATGTGCCGACATCTGGGCACCACCTATCACGCAGCTTTTTAAACCAGTCATTCAAGGAAGGCATAGTGCCCTCCCTGCTGAAAGAGGGCACAATCCAGCCCATCTTGAAGAAACCTACCCTTGACCCCAAGGATCCAACTCACCGCCATCCCATAACAGGCCTAAACGTTCTCTCCAAGATAATGGAGAAAATAGTGGTACAACAGCTGCAACAGCATCTAGATACCCATAATCTACTTGATCCATTTCAATCGGGTTTCCATCCCGGACACGGGACGGAAACAGCATTGCTCAAAATATGGGACGATGCTCTTGAGGCCGCAGACGAAGGAGAATCGTGTCTCCTGGTTTTGCTGGACCTAAGCGCAGCCTTTGACACGGTAGACCACAAACTGTTACTGACTCAGGTGGCTGAGGTAGCCAGAGTCGCAGAAGGTGATTTACCATGGTTTTCCTCCTTTTTGGAAAACCGATCACAAACAGTGAAATTGGTACCTATCACTTCTTAAAAATGCACGGTGTCATGTGGAGTCCCTCAAGGATCCCCCCTGTGACCGGTGCTCTTCAACATCTATCTTCGCCCTCTCTTTGAAATCATCAGTAGCCAACAACTACTTTATCACTCATACGCAGACGACACGCAACTGTATTTTCGCATCTGCAACAAAAAGGATCATCATCTCAGTTTAGAGAATTGTCTCTCTTTGATAGAAAACTGGATTACTAAGAGTTATCTTAAACTCAACAGTTCCAAAACAGAACTTCTTCTGTTTCACGCCAGTTGTAAGAGTCAACTGGCAACAACCTGGACACCTCCGCCCATTCTGGGCCAAATCATCACCCCTAGCTCCAAAGTCAAAAGTCTCGGGGTCATCTTCGACACCTACATGACAATGGATGCACAAATAGGGTCAGTAGTCAGCGGATCTTACCATCTGCTGCGCCTGGGTATCACCAGTTGGAAGTTTACTGTGAAAATGACATCCCTGGCATTAAACCACAACTGGATGTTCCACATAATATAAAGTGTAACAATATAATGTTGTTCATCTGTCAAACCTATATAACACATTTGTGAAAAAAAAATGAAAAAAACATAATATGCCACCAGCTATGTGGATTAGGTTTTATGACATAGAAAAAAGATGTGAATTTTATATATTTTTTTTAAATAATGTTTATTCTTGTGTATACTTGCCTGTTTTTTCAAAAAATACCATCAAAAAATTGTGTAAAAAAAAAAAAATGTTTAGCAGGGATGGTGGCAACTAATACCTACATTTAAAGTGGTGACATTTCCCTTTCAGTAAAATATTACTTTCTGAGATTAGTTGTGAACTTCCCCCCACTCATATCTTTTATGGCTCATTGTTGAGGTAAGCTAGCATCCTTATCCAGATTTTTGTTTTTGTTTTGGTATTAACGTTTTATTAGCTAAAACATCCCACCCTGATTTGGATATCGTTACAGTATTTCCCATCTGTATGCTGCCATGGTCAGGGAAAAAAAGGAAATTGTTATCAAATACTTACCACAGTTTTCCTTTCCTGGATAACTCTATGGCATCATAAGCTCCCTCCTATTCATTGAGTAGTCTAGTTATAGAGGTGGGCTTGATGTTCATTTGTTTGTAGAACAAACTAATATATGGGGTGGTCGCTGGTTGTTCGCAGAGCTTCCCATAATGCACTGCTAGATCACAGTGTATTTGAAGGCTGCTGATTGGCCAAAGCATGCACCTGACCTGTATGCTTTGGCCAATCACACCGCAATGAGCTGTGTGAGCCATGATTGGCCAAAGGCAGTGTGCCTTTGGCCAATCATGGCTCAGTCCACACCCCACACTATATAAGGCTGCTATCAATAGCGGCCGTATATAGTGTGTCACTGTGGAGAGAGATTAGGCAGGTTAGTTAGTATATTTAGATTAGGCAGGTTAGTTAGTATATTTAGCACTCAGTCAGTGTAGATTAGAATATATAATACAGTGTCGAATATATAATACAGTGCAGTCAGTGCTGGGACAAGGCCATTTGGTGCCCAGGGCAAAGATGGCAAACTGCGCCCCCCCCCCCACGTTTTTTAAGAAGAAATCAATGGCTGCATGTGATGGCACAGTGGCTGCGTTTGGTGGCACAGTGGCTTCGTGTGATGGGCACAGTGGCAACAATTGATGGCACAGTGGCTGCATGTGATGGCACAGTGGCTGCGTTTGATGGGCACAGTGGCTGCATGTGATGGGACAGTGGCTGCGTTTGATGGGCACAGTGGCTGCATGTGATGGCACAGTGGCTGCGTTTGATGGGCACAGTGGCTGCGTTTTATGGGCACAGTGGCCGCATGTGATGGGCACAGTGGCTGCGTTTGATGGGCAAAGTGGCTGCGTTTGATGGACACAGTGGCTGCGTTTGATTGGCACAGTGGCTGCTTGTGATGGGCACAGTGGCTGCATTTTATGGGCACAGTGGCTGCGTTTGATATGCACAGTGGCTGCGTTTGATGGGCACAGTGGCGACAATTGATGGCACAGTGGCTGCGTTTGATGTGCCCAGTGGCTGCATGTGATGGCACAGTGGCTGTGTTCGATGGGCACAGTGGCTGCGTTTGATGGGCACAGTGGCTGCATGTGATGGGACAGTGGCTGCGTTTGATGGGCACAGTGGCTGCATGTGATGGCACAGTGGCTGCATTTGATGGGCACAGTGGCTGCGTTTGATGGGCACAGTGGCTGCATGTGATGGGCACAGTGGCGAAAATTGATGGCACAGTGGCTGCATTTGTTGGGCCCAGTGGCTGCATGTGATGGCACAGTGGCTGCGTTTGATTGGCACAGTGGCTGCATGTGATGGGACAGTGGCTGCGTTTGATGGGCACAGTGGCTGCATGTGATGGCACAGTGGCTGCGTTTGATGGGCACAGTGGCTGCGTTTGATGGGCACAGTGGCTGCATGTGATGGCACAGTGGTTGTGTTTGATGGGCACAGTGGCTGCGTGTTATGGAACAGTGGCTGCGTTTGATGGGCACAGTGGCTGCATGTGATGGCACAGTGGCTGTGTTTGATGGGCACAGTGGCTGCGTTTTATGGGCACAGTGGCCGCATGTGATAGGCACAGTGGCTGCGTTTGATGGGCAAAGTGGCTGCATTTGATGGGCACAGTGGCTGCGTTTGATGGGCACAGTGGCTGCGTTTGATGGGCACAGTGGCTGCGTTTGATGGGCACAGTGGCTGCATGTGATGGCACAGTGGCTGCGTTTGGTGGCACAGTGAGGCTGCAATTAATTTTTTTTTATTTTTTATTCAGACAAGGCAAGCTCAAAATAACACAAACACATTTTTTTCTGCCATTTTTTTTTATAAAAAAAATTATGGTCACCTCAGTGCAACCTCTTACTTTTTACAGAGAGTAGTGTTCTTCTGTTGCAGTCTACTCCAGACAGTAGCACTAGGAAGTAGGAACTGTAGGCACTAGGCAGGCGCAGGCTGAGGCTCCTCGTGTCTTGTCCTTCTTTACTTGCCGACACAGCTCCCTGCGTGAGTCCTCCCTCTCTGTCGCACCTCTCACTTCTGGCGTGACGTCACGCGGCACACGCCGGGAATCATCCAACTGAATCCTCCATGGGGGGGGCGAGGTAACACACAGGAGGAAAGGGAGCCAGGAGCACAGTCGGCACACAGTTTGTAAAGTCAAGTGCCACACAGCCGCTGCCCGCGCTGTCTGTCACTCAGTGACAGTGAGTGACAGACAATCCAACTTGGCTGGCGGCCGCGGCTGATTGCGCCCCCCTCCTGTTCAACATGGTAGCGCCAGGGGCACTAGCCCCTCCCGCCCCTGCCTTGAACCGGCCCTGAGTGCAGTCAGTGTAGAGTATACAGTATAATACAGTGCAGTAAGTGTAGAATACGTAATACAGTGCAGGCAGTGTAGAATATATAATACAGTGCAGGCAGTATAAAATATATAATACAGTGCAGGCCATGTAGTGTCTATAATACAGTGCTGAGGATATAGTGCAGTGAAGAGTATATAACACAGTGAAGGGCAAAGTATATAATACAGTGTAGTGTAGTGTGAATAACACAGTGTGGTGCTACTGAAATGTTGATGTGTACAACACTTCTGTGTCACCACTAATCTATTTTTTTTTTCATTAATCATTTTTCTTTTTTGCAGTTGCTGCATTATTAGTACATCCCCTTCTGTGTCGCAGGTGGTTATTTATTCTGCATCAGTACAGCAGTGTTATACCTTTTTGCATTTCTCTTTCTGCATCAGCAGTGGTTCCCTTTTTTTAGGGGGAGGGGGCTTTTTTTTTAATTGTTTATTTATAGAAGTTTGAGAACATCATACAGCATATTACAAAAGAAAAGGTATTTCAATATTCGGTGATACAAAGCAGAGCACATTTAAAGCATATCATGGATATAGATAAAATCAGTCAAAACAATGTTTAGTAAGGAATCATCAAACCATTTTTGACAGACTGTATCTTAAGATAAACTAATCTTGGAGAGAATAATTAGCTCCGATAAGGGGGGGCTTTTTAAAATTTTCTTTCCGGCAGCAACAAACAAAAATGTCTCCATAATTGATGTTCCTTCTTTTGAGTTGCAGGTGGTCTCTCTTCTGCGTCACTACTGTCTTTTTTTCGGCCTTTCTTTTTTTTTGCAGCAGTTAAAACAAATTCTCCACAATTGCTGCACCCTTAAATTCTTTATATAAAAAAAAAAACAATATTGCAATAGTTTTAGTGCACCAAGACCAAAAGTATTGCACCGAAGCACCACATGTCCACCCCACAATCTATAATAAAAAGTTATAAATATCCCCCTAAAAAATCTGCATTATGTCCAAAAGGCCAACAAGGAGAGGCAGATGCTCACAGACCCCTAAAAGTGGGCAAAAAGCAGAGGCGTCGTTAGGCCCTGGCTAGGGTGGCTGGAGCCCCGAATGTGGCCCTGAAAAGCCCCGAGTCTCAAAAAAGTACAATACATTGGTTAGCCCCGAATGCCGCCGAGCAGGAAGCGATCCGACCTGCCGAGTCACAGGTCCCACCTTCTGGAGCCTGCAGAACATATGATGGACGTCCCAGTGGTCAAATGTCCAACCGTGGGATGTGTGACGTCCATCATATGCGTCGCCAGCTCCAGAAGGCGGGAATTTCCAATCCCGCAGTCGCCGTCACCATCACTACTGAGCGCTGAAGCGGGACTCAGAAGACTCCAGGGAGATGAGATCAGCAGGGGCCAGAGTAGCGGAGGAGCGATCGCACCATGCCCGGCCCGCGGCCCCCCGAGAGGCCGCCACTCGCCAGGCTGCAAGACTTATCTAGCCTCTCCGCGGCCGCCCGGGTGGACGTACAGAGGGTGGAGAAGCTAGATGAGAAGCCTTCGGCCTCTCCACGGCCAGGGGGGGCGTGACTGCGGGCGGAGAGGAGCCAGAGCAGACACCCACTGCTGCTACAACACCGGCCCAGATAGCAGAAAACGTGAGTACAGCCCCCCCCTCCTGTAACCTGTATAGGAGAAGCAGTGGGGGCGGCTCACGGCTGCATATAAAAAATCCTTTTCTCCATCTCCCTTCTGCAATATTGGAATGCCTGAGGCTGCGAGAGGTAGAGGAAAAGCAGGCATTCCAATACTGCAGAAGGGAGATGGAGAAAAGGATTTTTTATATGCAGCCGTGAGCCGCCCCCACTGCTTCTCCTCTACCACCCATAATCTTTGCCTCCTCGTGATCTCCACCTCCCCCCAGTACTCTGCCACCCCCTAGTACTCTGCCACCCCCCAGTGATCTCCACCTCCCCCCAGTACTCTGCCACCCCCAGTGAGCTCCACCTCCCCCCAGTACTCTGCCACCCCCCAGTGATCTCCACCTCCCCCCAGTACTCTGCAATCCCCCTGTGATCTCCACCTCCCCCCAGTACTCTGCCATTCCCCAGTGATCTCCATCTCCCCCCAGTACTCTGCCACCCCCCAGTACTCTGCCACCCCCCAGTACTCTGCCACCCCCCAGTGATCTCCACCTCCCCCCAATACCCTGCCACCCCCAGTGATCTCCACCTCCGCCCAATACTCTGCCACCCCCAGTGATCTCCACCTCCCCCCAATACTGTGCCACCCCCAGTAATCTCCACCACCCCCCCAGTACTCTGCCACCCCCAGTGATCTCCACCTCCCCCCCAGTACTCTGCCACCCCGAGTGATCTCCACCCCCTCTCCAGTGCTCTCTGCCACCCTCTCCAGTGCTCTCTGCTGCACCACCCCCCAGTGCTCTCTGCCACACCACCCCCCCAGTGCTCTCTGCCGCACCACCCCCAAGTGCTCTCTGCCGCACTCTCTGCCACCCCTCTAGCCCATTCTGAAAAAATATTATTTTTCTTACCTTGTGAAGCCAGTGATGCTAAACTAATTCCTATATCTAGGTCTCTCAACCATCCCTGAAAAAGGACCTAACAAGTAAGTAAACAGAAGAGGAAATGGCTGTGGGCTGGGGCATCATGTAACGCGGTTTAAGGTAAGTGAAAAGGGCATTTATCCTATATATCTTTATACTAGGGAGGGGTTGAGAATACTTGATTGTGTATGTATGTAGGTCAGGTCAGTGTATGTAGAACAGGTAAGTGGGTCAGGTCAGTGTATGTAGGACAGGTCAGTGGGTCAGGTCAGTGTATGTAGGACAGGTCAGTGGGTCAGGTCGGTGTATGTGGGACAGGTCAGTGTATGTGGGACAGGTCAGTGTATGTGGGACAGGTTAGTGTGTCAGGTCAGTGTATGTAGGACAGGTCAGTGTATGTAGGACAGGTCAGTGTATGTAGGACAGGTCAGTGGGTCAGGTCAGTGTATGTGGGACAGGTCAGTGGGTCAGGTCAGTGTTTGTAGGACAGGTCAGTGGGTCAGGTCAGTGTATGTGGGTCAGGTCAGTGTATGTGGGTCAGGTCAGTGTATGTGGGTCAGGTCAGTGTATGTGGGACAGGTCAGTGTATGTGGGACAGGTCAGTGTATGTGGGACAGGTCAGTGTATGTAGGACAGGTCAGTGTATGTAGGACAGGTCAGTGTATGTAGGACAGTTCAGTGGGTCAGGTCAGTGTATGTGGGTCAGGTCAGTGTATGTAGGACAGGTCAGTGGGTCAGGTCAGTGTATGTGAGTCAGGTCAGTGTATGTAGGACAGGTCAGTGTATGTAGGACAGGTCAGTGGTTCAGGCCAGTGTATGTAGGACAGGTCAGTAGGTCAGGTCAGTGTATGTGGGTCAGGTCAGTGGGTCAGGTCAGTGTATGTAGGACAGGTCAGTGGGTCAGGTCAGTGTATGTGGGACAGGTCAGTGTATGTGGGACAGGTCAGTGTATGTCGGACAGGTCAGTGTATGTGGGACAGGTCAGTGGGTCAGGTCAGTGTATGTAGGTTATGTCAGAACACACACACGTAGAACAGAGTATGTGTGTCAGGTAGGTCACCCCACGCCACTCCACCGACCCCGCCCGAACCTGAACCCCCCCCCCTACAGTGTATGTAGGACAGGTCAGTGGTTCAGGCCAGTGTATGTAGGACAGGTCAGTAGGTCAGGTCAGTGTATGTGGGTCAGGTCAGTGTGTCAGGTCAGTGTATGTAGGACAGGTCAGTGGGTCAGGTCAGTGTATGTGGGACAGGTCAGTGGGTCAGGTCAGTGTATGTGGGTCAGGTCAGTGTATGTGGGTCAGGTCAGTGTATGTGGGACAGGTCAGTGTATGTGGGACAGGTCAGTGTATGTGGGACAGGTCAGTGTATGTGGGACAGGTCAGTGGGTCAGGTCAGTGTATGTAGGTTATGTCAGAACACACACACACACACGTAGAACAGAGTATGTGTGTCAGGTAGGTCAACCCATGCCACTCCACCGACCCCGCCCGAACTCGAACCCCCCCCCCCCCCCCCAGGTACCGGCTTGGCTTTGGGCTGAAGCCCCTGGTCTTTTTGGCACCTAGCAACGCCCCTGGCAAAAAGCCTTCTGTGTCTACAGTGAAAAGTGTATAGGGATGAGGACTCATAACTCCTCAATAGGGATGAGCCGAACACCCCTTGTTTAGTTCACAGCAGAACATGCAAACAGGCAAAAAAATTGTTCGAACATGCACCGTTAAAGTCTATGGGACACAAACATGAAAAATCAAAAGTGCTAATTTTAAAGGTTAATATGCCCAACATGGGGAGGATGTCCCCATGTTGATGGGGACAAGGGCCGCATCCCCACAACCCTTGCCCAGAGGTGGGGGGCTTATTGGAATCTGGAACCCCCATTTAACAGTACTTTAACAGTACTTCCAAAGTGAGTGAAAGATCTGCAATATTGTGCTTACAGGCCTATTTGTCTACTCAACTTGGATACAAAACTGCTGGCTGAGCTGTGGTGGCTCAACGTGATTGGCACTGCGCTGACAAGCCATTCACCTCTGCAGCCAAGGGTTCGGATCCCGGTCTCGGCTACATGTGAATTGAGTTTGGTGGTCTCAGCCCGGCTCCCGGTGGGTGTGCTATGCAAGGTACGCCTGTGCTTAGTACGGCCACCCCCCCCCCCCCACACAAAAACCACCACACTTGCACGCACACAAAATTGGTTTAAAACACATGCACTTTGGCCATGCGGTCTCTTAAAATAAAGAGAGGCGAAGGACCTACGGGGCTGGCTGGGTGGGCTAGGCCCCCTCACTCCCTCATAGGGGGAGTCCTTCTGCCCCATTGGGGTCCCGTTGGGCCCCAGTTGGGCTCCCAAGAGGAGCAGGTAGGGCGGGGTGAGTGGGAGGGCCCCCCTTCACACCCGCCATTGCCACCAGGGGCATGGAGAAGGATGGCGATTGCCTCCGGGGGGAGGGTCTGCCTACTCCCAACTCCTGCAGTCCAGCTCCTCTCTCTCGAGTTCACGCACAAAAATACACTTTAAAAAAAAAACAAAAAAAAAAACTGCTGGCTAAAATCTTAGCTCTTCGATTACAAGAGCATATGGGGTATTTAGTGCACCCAGACAGGTTTTATGAAAGGATGTGAGACGAGGGATACTACCATCCGGGCAGGGCTGGTGCAAGGATTTTTGACACCCTAGGCGAAACCTAATTTTGCCGCCCCCCCCCTCACACACACACTGACCCCGGCCCTCAATAAAAAATTTGCGCCACCTATTTCTTCAGCAGTGGTCCACAGGTTTGCACCTGTGCCTCTGGACCTTCTCACCCCATCACTGTATCACTCTGCACGCCAGTTCTCCTCTGCACACACCCCCTCCCCCTGTGCATCTGTCCCCCACACACATCAGTACCCCCCTGCATATCTGCCCCCCCACACACATCAGTACCCCCCTGCATGTCTGCCCCCCCACACACATCAGTACCCCCCTGCATGTCTGCCCCCCCATCCGGGCTCTCTTCCCTCAGACCTCAGTCATCTTCTCACTGCCGCCGCCGCGCCGCTACTGCAGGCTGGGGATAGAGCGGTCCGTCGGTATTGACAGGCGCAACCGCCGGTCCTGGTTGGATTTTAATCGTTTGAAACCCAGCAAGTGACTGGGGTACCAGATTTTGGCGCTCCCCCTAATCTGGCGCTCTAGGCAGCCGCCTAATCGGCCTATTGCTAGTGCCGGCCCTGCATCCGGGCACTCCACCTCCTTCACTGGAGACAACACGACCCAGAGAAAGCCCCAAAGATCATAGTATCAATGGATGCCGAAAAGGCTTTTGATAGGGTGAATTGGGACTTCATGATTGAAGTGTTGAGGGGGTTGGCCTAGGTGACCGCATGATGGGATGGGTAAGGGCTCTATATGCGAACCCAAAAGCAAGGGTCAAAGTCTCCGAATACCTTAATATACAAAACGGAACGAGGCAGGGGTGCCCATTGTCACCATTAATATTTGCTATAATATTGGAGCCATTCCTTTGTAAGATCAGAAGTAATGGATAGATATCAGGGACATGTATTGGGGCTGTGGAACATAAAGTATCAGCTCATGTTGACGATTTATTATTCTATCTTTTGACACCACAGACATCCCTACCATCTCTTATACGGGAAGTGGATAAATAAGGGTATCTATCTAATTTTAGAATTAATTTTGAAAAATCAATACTTTTACCCAGCCACGCCCCTCAAGAGATGGCAAAGATGTTGTGGGGTGCGTACCCCTTTGTATGAAAGAAGGACTCTTTGTTCTACCTGGGGGTACATATCACCGCAGATCAAAAATTGTTATACAACCTCAACTATGCCTCCCTAATGGCAGGGATAATGGGGTACTTAAAGAAATGGACAGGACGATATTTAACACGGTTTGGAAGAGTGAGTGCCATTAAAATGTGTATATTACCTAGAATAATGTATATATTATACAGGGTTCTGATTAAAATACCAGAGGACTTTTGTAAACAAATACAGAAGGCTTTCGTAGCATTCGTGTGGAATGACAAACGACAAAGGTTGGCCCATAACATCTTGTGCAGAAGCAAGGCAGAGGGAGGCATGGGGTTATTAGACATATCACTGTGCTATAAGGCAATGTCGCTAGTTCTAATTTTGAACTGGTGCCACGATTCCTCTAGTAAAATGTGGGTTCCATTAGAAAAAAATATGATGGAGAGGAACCTAGCGGGTGCTCCTTGGATCGCGAGTATGTCAAGGGGACTCTCAAAATGGACATCTCCCCTGACTCAAAACTCCCTGTCAATATGGGACAAGTTGAACAATTTGGATAATTTGCACCATGGTTTGTAGACACTATAAATTTCACACAAACTTAATAATATCCACAAATTTGGGTTATTTTTACAAAAGATATGTAGCAGTATACATTTTGGCCCAAATTTAGCAACAAAAATTTATTTTTTGCAAAATGTTATGATCAAAACCCCAACAAATTGTTAAAAAATATATCTTTTGATCTTTTTTACTTATATTGCAATAAAGAAAAAACCCAGTGGTGATTAAATGCTACCAAAACAAAGCTCTATTTAAAAAAATATACAGATTTTGTTTGGTTAGTGTTGTATGACTAAGAAATTGTCATTCAATGTCTGAGAACAATGAAAGCTGAAAATTGGTCTTGCCAGGAAGGAGTTGAAAGTGCCCTGTATTGAAGTGTTAAAGGGGAACCCTATAACAAAAAGAACATGGTATGATGGCCCCCCAAAATCCATACCAGGCCATTTGTGTCTGGTATAGATTTTAAGGGGAACTCCATGGCAATTTTTCAGAATCTGGAAGCTCCCTTTAACCACTTGACCACTGGGCACTTAAACACCCTTAATAACCAGACCAATTTTCAGCTTTCGGTGCTCTCACAGTTTGAATGACAATAACTCAGTCATACAACACTGTAACCAAATGAAATTTTTGTCCTTTTTTTCCCCACAAATAGAGCTTTCTTTTGGTGGTATTTGATCACCTCTGCGTTTTTTTTTTTTGCTATAAATGAAAAAAGAACGAACATTTTGCAAAAAATAATAATTTTTCTTCATTTCTATTATAAAATTTTGCAAAAAAGTAATTTTTCTTCATAAATTTGGCCTAAAATGTATACTGCTACATATCTTTGGTAAAAATAAAATAAAAAATGTTGGATATTATTTAGTCTGGGTGAAAGTTAAGGGGTCTACAAACTATGGTACCAATTACTGAAAATTGATGAATTTCATCACACCTAATGTACTGACATCCTCTCTCATTTCTTGAGACCCCAACATGCCAGAAAAGTACAAATACCCCCCAAATTACCCCTTTTTGGAAAGAAGACATTCCAAGGTATTTAGAAAGAGGCCTGGTGAGTTTTTTAAAGTTGTCATTTTTTCCCACAATTCTTTGCAAAATCAAGATTTTTTTTTTTTCCATCAAATTTTCATATTATTAGGTTATTTCTCACACACAGCATATGCATACCATAAATTACACCCCAAAACACATTCTGCTATTCCTCCCGAGTATGGCGATACCCCATGTGTGAGACTTTTACACAGTGAGGCCACATACAGAGGCCCAACATGCAGGGAGCACCCAGGCCAATTCTGACATTTCTCTCCTACATGTAAAAATCATCATTTATTTGCTAGAAAATTAAATAAAACCCCAAAACATGATATAAAGATACCTCACATGTGTGGTTTGAACACCGTTTTTATATGTGGGCGGGACTTTTGCGTATGCGTTTGCTTCTTGCATGCAAGCTCACGGGGACAGGGGCGCTGTATGCCCAGAGTATTGCGGAGTATGCCCAGAGTATTGCGGAGTATGCCCAGAGTATGCCCAGAGTATTGCCCAGAGTATTGCCAGAGTATGCCCAGAGTATTGCCAGAGTATGCCCAGAGTATTGCAGAGTATGCCCAGAGTATGCCCAGACTATTGCAGAGTATGCCCAGAGTATTGCAGAGTATGCCCAGAGTATTGCAAAGTATGCCCAGAGTATTGCAGAGTATGCCCAGAGTATGCCCAGAGTATTGCGGAGTATGCCCAGAGTATGCCCAGAGTATTGCGGAGTATTGCCCAGAGTATTGCCCAGAGTATTGCCCAGAGTATTGCCCAGAGTATTGCAGAGTATGCCCAGAGTATGCCCAGAGTATGCCCAGAGTATGCCCAGAGTATTGCCAGAGTATGCCCAGAGTATTGCCAGAGTATTGCCAGAGTATGCCCAGAGTATTGCCAGAGTATTGCCCAGAGTATGCCCAGAGTATTGCCAGAGTATTGCCCACAGTATGCCCAGAGTATGCCCAGAGTATTGCAGAGTATGCCCAGAGTATTGCAGAGTATGCCCAGAGTATGCCCAGAGTATGCCCAGAGTATGCCCGAGTATGCCCAGAGTATGCCCAGAGTATTGCCAGAGTATGCCCAGAGTATTGCCAGAGTATTGCCAGAGTATGCCCAGAGTATTGCCAGAGTATTGCCCAGAGTATGCCCAGAGTATTGCCAGAGTATTGCCCACAGTATGCCCAGAGTATGCCCAGAGTATTGCAGAGTATGCCCAGAGTATTGCAGAGTATGCCCAGAGTATGCCCAGAGTATGCCCAGAGTATGCCCGAGTATGCCCAGAGTATGCCCAGAGTATTGCCAGAGTATTGCCAGAGTATTGCCCAGAGTATGCCCAGAGTATGCCCAGAGTATTGCCAGAGTATTGCCCGAGTATTGCCAGAGTATTGCCCGAGTATTGCAGAGTATGCCCAGCTGAGGTATTGCCCAGTATTGCAGAGTATATGCAGCAGGGATGGCTGAGCAGGGAGGGATGGATGGATGGATCTGTGACTACATTTGTCACAGATCCAGCCCGCAGCACTGGCGCTGCCATCCGCTCCCTCCCCTCTCCTCTCACACTGTACCGATCGGTACAGAGAGAGGAGGGAGGAACCGGCGTCAGCACATGACGCCGCTTTGTTGACAAGTGATCGCGCCGTCATTGGACGGCGCGATCACGTGGTAAACCGCCGCTATCAGCGGCAATTTACCATGATCCGTGATGCGCCAGGTCCTCTGGACCCGGCGGTCACGGATGTTCTCAGGGGGCGCGCGGGAGCGCGATTCTAAAAGGCCGTTAATTAACGGCCACTTAGAATCAAGCAACCGCCCTATAGCCGTACTTTCGGTATAGGGCGGTTGCAAAGTGGTTAATAAGAGGGCCCCCAGATCCCCCCCCTATTTTTCAGGGTCCAGCGGGCAACGTGATTGATGGTGGATTACATCGAGGGACACGATTGTTTTACTTTTTTAATAAACACTCCCATTGATAACGTCAACATATGACGAAACGCGTCTGGGTTGGACGGCGTGCAGTGACGTCACCGCGTATGCTTTAGGAGGAGGGCTCCTTGTTGTTGCCGGCCGGCAGAATTTTATTACATCGCTCGTTTGCACTTCCTTGTGTGAGTAGCCTTTTAATTTTTTATTAAAACCAACCAGTGGTATTACACTATGTTGCGGTCTCCTTCCTTTTACATGGTCTATTGCTGTCCCATTCGATATTGGTACTGTTGAGTACCCAGCGCCGCTTCCCACTCCTGTGGATCAGAAATCAGCTGTGTTGGTGTGAGACAGGATCCCGATTAGCTGTGAGAACTGCCTTGGGATATATCGTCTGGATCTATTTATGCTGTTATTGGGCTCATCTCTGGTAAGCCTCAGTCTATGTGGTGGTGGCTCACGAATCTTCTACATCTCACTTGGGTGCTGTTGATGTCACATTCATCATTTTTTTGGACTTATATACGTTTTTTATGGACTTTATTGTTTCTTTTTTAGTTGGCGCAATTTTCTTTTTTATTTCTGTATGCTTGTGTTAGATCACGTGATTGCTGACTTCTGTGATTTCGCTTATCACGTTATTATTTTATTATTGGTTTAGCGCAAAATTTTCCCTTTTATTTTTTAATAAAGGCCTTGTCAAAATCGGTGTACTGGGTTTTTTACTTTTGTACACTTGTTTGGTGAAGGGGTAGGGGTACAATGTACCCAATACCAATTCACATGGGGGGCAGGATCTGGGTGTCCCCTTGTTAAAGGAGGCTTCCAGATTGCTATAAGTCCTGCCAGATGCAGACCTTGACAACCACAGTCCAGGGTTGTCGGGAAAGCACTTGCTCGCCCCCCCCCTTTCCTGACCTGCCACGCTGCATGCTCGAAAAGGGTCTGGTATGGATTTTGCAAGGACCCCGCGCCACTTTAAATAAAAAATGGCATGGGGTTTCCCTTAAAAGCCATACCAGACCCAAAGGGCTTAATGGTCTGGGGTGATTTTTATAATCTGTATTGCCGGAAGCCGGCATTACATTACAGCCGCGGGTAAGTTTAAATAAAAATGTTTTTGCTGTCGTTATTGCTGTGGCATGTTCTATGTTCTATACATCGCACAGATGCACCACTTTACATGAAGACTAAAGGGATCCCCCAGGCACAATATATTTAAAGGAATATTTCATTTTTATTGTTTCACTTTAAGCATCATTAAAATCACTGCTCCTTAAAAAATTATAGTTTTAAAAACGTTTTTGTATTGATACATGTCCCCTAGGGCAGTACCAGGTTCCCAGATTGGGAACAGTAGCTATCCCTGTGCAGCCGTTGCATTCCAATTGACATAAATGAGACTGCCTGTATGGGGATGCATGGAACACCTGTGCATCCCTGTGCGGGTAATCATGGCCCCACATGAGTATACACTTTAGTGTAAAAAATCAGTAGCACCTTCTTTTTATGCTAGAGGTCATATTCTTTTAGAAAATATATAGTTTTAAGGGTTTTTCACAAATTCTGAAAGCTGTAACGAAAAAATTAAAACCTTCAGATTTTAAGAGAAATTTGGATATTTACATTTTTGCATACGTTCGATTTTCACCATTTAGCAAAAAGGTGCAATGTAAAAATATATATATATTGTAAGGGGTTAGCTCGATAGTGGGGGGGGGGGGTGTGACCCCCTGGATGGGTTCACTACACACTGAACTATACAGAGAGGCAGCTGAAGACGGTTGAAAACAAAGAGTTTGGTTTATTCTTCCACATTGCTGGAAACCAGTGCAAGCATCCAAACAGCATAAACAAAACAAAACATAAAATAAACCCTGGACACTTGTGGCGTCTACCTTCACCACACAGGAACCTATCTATGGAGCCTGGCACAGCCTACTGCTGGGCAGACACTGCTGGTCATACAGCAGAGAAACAATAGTCTTTTTGATTTTTATCACACAGAAAAATCAACAACCACCTCACCTCTTCAGAAGTCTTTCTCACTGCTCTCCTTAACTCAAAAAGCCTCAGGATGCAGCAATCAGTAGTCATCCTATGGATGACTTATATAGGCCTTAATTGCCTCATTCTGAACAGCTGAAGTTTTCCAACGCACTAAACCTTTCTGGCTATTTCTGCAGCAGACACCTGATAGTAATTGGTGAATTGCCTAAACAAGGCAGAAATGTATCTCCCGTCTGTGACAACACCCACAAATTTACCTGACTTCCTGTCACAATATATATTTTTTAACTCCATGCAGGTTAAGCTTTTATATTTAGTAGGGATTTAGCTCAGAGTTTTGTAAAACTAGCTAGGTTTCCTATCTGTTAATAACGGTTTTAGTGTATTTTTTGCCAATATATAAAACATTTGCGCAAATACCCCAGAATCTAAAAAAGTAGCACCACCTTTTTTTTCCGAGTCATATGCTTTCAGAAAATATATGGTTTTGGGGGTCTTTCACAAATTCTGAAAGCTGTAAGGTAAAAATGTAAAAGTAAAGGAAAAAGGAAAGGAAAAATTGCAAAAATAGTCTGGCCACCTGAGTGTACAAAGTGGAGCACAGGGCCTGGCAGCGAACGAGTTAATAGGGTTTGCATGTTTGCTTTTTGGCTGTTTTGAGATGTTCTGGTGATTAGATTTTTAGAGAAATTTGTATAGTTACACTTTTGCGTCTGTTCAACTTTTACCGTTTAGCATAAAGGTGCAATTTAACAGTTACAAATATTTGTTATTTCTTAACTCAATGCAGTTCAAGGTTTTAAATTTAGTAGGAATTTTGTAAAATGTTCTGTGTTTTTATCTGCTAATAATGGTTTTCGTGTATTTTTTGCAAATATATTGGTTTGATAAACATTTGTGTAAATACAGCAGGGTCTAAAAAATCAGTAGCACCTTATTTTTATTCTATTGGTCATGTTTCAGAAAATATATGGTTTGGGGGTCTTTCACAAATTGTGAAAGCTATAAGTGAAAAATAAATATAGCAAAGGAAAAAATGGTCTGGTCACCTGAGTGCACAAACTGGAGCACAGAGTTTGGCAGTGAAAGGGTTAATAGGGTTAGCCTGTTCGTTATAACTTTTTGGCTGTTCGAGATGTTCTCGTGCGAATCAAACCAGGGGGGTGTTCAGCCCAACTGCTATCTAGTTACAGAACACGTGGACTGGATCAGCCTCAAGATTTTGGAAAAGTTTGGACCCCAACCTTGGCACACATATAGCCACACTCTTCCTTCACAAGTGTGTAAAGTCTGGCACCCCTTCCATAGACTTCCATGTTAAATGGTCGTTTCTCTGTTAAATTTGGGGACCTGGTACCGGCCGGCCGTGGGTCCCCTGGACCCAAAACATGGCACACGTGTAGCCCCAGTTCTCCTCTACAAGTGTGCAAAGTTTGCTGTCTGGGGGATCTACGACCGAGGAGCACCAATTTTTCAAATCCCCTTCTATATACTCCCATGTTAAACGGAAGTCTAGTCATGGGCACAGTGAGGCATGGGCACATTGAGGCATGGGCACAGTGAGGCATGGGCAGAGTGAGGCATGCACATGGACACAGTAAGGCAAAGTGAGGCACAGTGAGGCATGCAGATGGACACCCTAGGCTTATACTCGAGCTAATACGTTTTCACAGTCTTTTGTGGTAAAATTAGGTGCCTCAGCTTATATTCTGATCGGCTTATACTCGAGTATATATAGTACTTACATTATTCAATCATGTGCAAGAAAAAGTGTCATTTTTTTCTTTTCTTTACTTGTGATTGGGTCTTCTTTGCAAAGTTAATTTTAGCTACATTGACTAAGCTAAGTAGAAATTCTACTGAAAGCAACAATTTACTTTGCAGAGTGAACATGCTCTATGGAGTTAATAAAATAACCCCACTAGGTAGTATAAAATCACCAGAGAAACTTTTGTGGGAAAGTTTCTTTTTTTTCACTACTACAAGTTTTTCAAAAGATTTTCAAGGTGAAATTGTGTTATACATTGCATTTTAAATGTACATGTTGTTGTCTTCCTCAATTTCTTTTCTGTTCCATTTTCCAATTATGTGAATAGAAACATGTATTAAACAATAAGATGGGAAAAGAGAGAAGATAACGACATGGAATTTGAAAGCTGTATTGAAAATGCCAAAAGATGGAGAATAAATTCAATCAATGCTCAAAATAGACACAAAATAAAACTATTCTCAACATAAAATATATCTTTATTTGTCATAGTGAAGCATGAACCTAAATAGGAAAGCAAAATGATGTTCCAGCTTTTCTATTGCTGTGTTACAGTAACTTCTAAATATAAACGGATGTTTTAAAAAGAATTGTAATAAATTTCAATCAGAATTTTTTAATTGAGTCAGTTATGGAACGTTATAGGTTTAACCTTCTCAGCAATGATCGGATATTGAAACATTACAGGCATACCCCACTATTAAGTACACAATGGGACCAGAGCATGTATGTAAAATGAAAATGTACTTAAAGTGAAACAATACCCTTTTTCATTCTAGGGTGTAGTGGGGGGTCAGGGGCTGTAGTGGGGGTGTCAGAAGCTGTAGTTGATATCCCAGGGGCTGTAGTGGGGGTGTCAGGGGCACACTGAAACAGGGTGGGCTATGCTCTCGGAGCTTCAGCTCCTTCTACTGTGGCTGCAAAATGTCTGTACAGTACTTGTAAGGCACTTGCGGGTATATCCTTACTCGCGAGTGTATGTAAAGTGAGTGTACTTAAAGCGGGGTATGCCTGTACAGTATTTGGGCTTGATGCTGACTGAAATGCAATCTATTATCAGTATACAATTGTATGTTTTCAGCCTATAAGTGTAAATATATTAGAGAGAATAAACACTGTATCATATTTTTTATAATTTCAGTATAATGGTTTTAAGTTCCAACTGCAGCACGTTATACACTAAAACTGAACTCCAGCCAGATATAAAAGAATAAAAGATACACATCAATTCAACTCTGTATTCATCAATACAAAATTGCATTTATTTTTAATAAGCTCAGTGTAAGTATTTGAATTTTACATGGTAGCATGCCTCCTGCTGTCTACTCTACAGCAGTGCCCCTTAATGGTCAGGGGTGGAAAGTGGGGTCCCCCAGGATTCTGTGCTGGGACCAATCCTATTTATGGAGGATGGGGTAAACAGTTCAATCTCTGTATTTGCGCATGATGCTAAGCTAAGCAGGGCAATAACTTCTCCGCTAGATGTGGAAACAGTACAATCTGAACACATTAATGGGTGGGCAACTACATGGCAAATTAGGTTTAATGTGGAAACATTTAAAATAATGCATTTGGGTGGCAAAAATATGAATGCAATCTACGCAATGGGGGAAACCCCTGGGGGAATCAAGGATGGAAAATGACCTGAAGGGCCTAATAGATGATAGGCTCAGCAATGGCATGCAATGCCAAGATGCTGCTAACAAAGCAAACAGAATATTGGCATGCATTAAAAAGGGGATCAACTCTTAAGATAAAACGATAATTATCCCACTCTACATGCCTCTGGTCAGGTCTCATCTGAAGTGTGCTGTCCATTTCTGTGAACCAGTCCTCAGGAAGGATGTGCTGAGAACAGAGAAGGGCAAGAAAATAGGTTTAACCTTAGAGTTCTTTATTGTAAGAGCAGAAAGGATGTGGAATTCACTTCCACAGGTAGGGGTTTCAGTGGAGAGCATCGACAGTTTAAAAAAAACACCCAAACAACCACATACAGGGATATACAACGTAATACTGACATATAATCACACACATAGTTTGGACTTTCAACCTCACCTACTATGTAATTATGTAAGATAAAGTGGAACTTTAGCAGAGAAAGAACGTGTCTCCTTTCCTGCCAGACAGGACTGTTCTGTGTAGAAGAGCCATACAAATCTTAAGACTTAATGGGCAGGCAGTCCACTATATAAATGGAAAAAGGCCAAAAAATTCAAATTCCATTACTGTTATAATACATTTCAAATACATATGAAACAAATACAAATACATGACCCCACCCCCCTCTGACGCAACAGGGTTTTCCCATGGTGTCAGTGGGGGCGGGGGCCACAGAGAAACTGCCAGAAACCTCATTGCGTCACAGGAGGTGGGGTCACCTGTTCATGTGACAGGTGGCCCCACCCTCAGCTATTTAAGAGCTGTCATGGCGGGTGTAGCATCATTTGGTGGGCGCTTCCCATGGAGGCAGAATCAAATTGTGGCTGTTTTTCCATATCCTGGGTCGAGAATGGTTTACATTGCTGGATTTTTTTTCTTTTTTAATAAAGGACTTGTCCCAAGCTGTATCTTGTGTTTTTTACAATTTTTCACACTTTTTTATGAAATGATAGGGGTACAATGCACCCCATTACCAACTCACATAGGGGGGCTTGTTAAAGGGGGCTTCCAGATACTGATAAGCCCCCTGCCCTCAGACCCCCACAACCACCGGGCAAGGGTGGTGGGGATGAGGTTCTTGTGGCCTGGTAAGGTTCAGGAGGGGGGTTCTCTCTCGTCCCCCCTCTTTTCCTGCAGCCTGCCAGGTGGCGTGCTCGGATAAGGGTCTGGCATGGATTTTTGGGGGAACCCCACACCATTATTTTTTAATTTTGGCACAGGGTCCCCCTTAAAATCCATACCAGACCTGAAGGGGACCACTACGCCTTTTTTTTAAAAAAAATTGGCACAGGGGTTCCCTTAATATGCATACCAGACCTGAATTTGAGGGGACCTTCATGCATTTTTTTTTAATTTTGGTTGGGGGTTCCCCTTAATATTCATACCAGACCCAAAGGGCCTAGTAATGGACTGGGGGACCCATGCTGAACTCATGCTGTTTTTTTCAATTACTTTTATCTGAAGTAGTTTTAAATGACCTTTTTCCCTTTAGAAATGTCATTTTGTGCAGGGACTGTTCTACAAATGGAAAAAAAATGTGCCACTTCACAGGCATAATATAGACAACCCCCAGGTATGAAATTTAAAGGAATATTTCACTTTTATTGTTTCACATTATGGCATTATTAAAATCACTGCTCCTGAAAAAACAGCCAAATAAAAAATTGCATTAATACATGTCCCCTGGGGCAGGACTCAGGTCCCCAAACACTTTTTATGACAATAACTTGCATATTAACCTTTAGCACTTTTGATTTTTCACATTCATGTCCCATAGACTTTAACGGTATTCGCATGTTTGAACAAATGTTTTGCCTGTTTGCATGTTCTGATGCAAACCGAACCGGGGGTCTTTGGTTCATCCCTAGTGATCACTCCTATTGATTCTGTACACTGTGGAGTTGGTTTACTAAAACTGGAGCATGCACAACCTGGCAAAGCTCTGCATAGCAATCAAACAGCTTTCAGTTTTTTTTTTTTGTCAAAGTTTAACGGGTTCCTAACCAGCTGCTTGCCGGCGGGGCGAAACAACGTTACCTTACATTGGTTCGCCTTTTGACCACTAAGGGGCGTGCAGCTCACCGCCAGAGCCAATTCGGCACCCATGATCACTCGTGACAGAGCGAGAACTGGGATCTGTGTGTGTGAACGTCATTTTTTTCCATGACATGAATAACGGTCATGTGTACGCGGCATAAGAATTATGAAATAATTACATTTTGTGTGACAAAAGAATAATGTACAAAAATTTCACACATTTGTGTTTTTTTTTTCCATTATATAAGAAATAGTTATCCTATTACTGTCCAAAATGTGTTGATGAGGAATGTCATTTTTATTTCAAATATTTATTTTGTCAATATTTTATAGTGATTTTTCTCTTTCAGTGCAATAGTATGTTGTTCTTTCTTCTGACACTCATCAAACAAATTTTTACATCTCAAGAGCTTTCCTTCAGTGATACAGCTAGTGTCACCAAAGATCAAAAAGCAGCTTCTCATTATTAATGCATCAAATATACTCTTCAGAAAAAAGCTATACAGTGTCCAGACATTCGATTTTTTTTCTCAGTAACTTTCTTTACCTAACAAGCATTCAACAAATCTTATATGACAACCAATCCTGTGTGATTATCATTTTTTGGGTGATTTTGAATTTTCTCTTCATCATACCAATGTATAAAATTGATAGTTAATATTTCATTTTATTTTATAAAAGAAGCAGTGACTGTGGGTTTTTTACACTATAGATTTCTTGTCGGAATAATTAAGATGTCACAAGACACCATTAGGAGGTTTTGCTTGCCTTACATGTGGGAATGAAATTGTGCAAGTTCAGCTGAATCCCACTGTCAGTGTGAACCTGGGCGTAATCAAAGTTTGGGTATTCAGTTTGGATATTCAGACAGCCCACAGGGTTAAAACCGCTGACAAAGCACCGGCAAAGTGGAGCTTTGCCAGTGGTTCAGCGGCACTGCCCATTGATTTCTTGCTTTAGGAGTGGTGAATGATTTGATTGGGGTGGCTCAGGGACAGTTTTTAGGTGGGCGTGGGATAAGCTTCCCTGTATAAATTAGTTTTCAGGGATTGGAAAGGTTAGGGGCTGATCAAAGTTTAGGTATTCAGTTTGGATATTCAGACAGCCCACAGGGTTAAAACCGCCGGCAAAGCACCGGCAAAGTGGAGCTTTGCCAGCGGTTTAGCGGCACTGCCCATTGATTTCTTGCTTTAGGAGTGGTGAATGATTTGATTGGGGTGGCTCAGGGACAGTTTTTAGGTGGGCGTGGGATAAGCTTCCCTGTATAAATTAGTTTTCAGGGATTGGAAAGGTTAGGGGCTGATCGGACACACCGGATCAGGGAGTTCGAGAGGATGGGAGAGGCTCTGAAGAAGTCCTGAAGACGAGCATGGGAAGAGGTAAAAAGGGAGCTAGAGAGCAGGAGGTCCTGGGAGGAGCGGAGGGGACGATTTTGAATTTTATAAGGTGGGGTAGGGAAAGCCACTGAAGGGATTGGCAGAGAGGAGCAGCAGTCATGGATCGTTTAGTGAGGTGTATTAGTCTAGCAGCAGAATTCATAATAGACTGAAGGGGGATAGCCCGCGTAAGTGTAGGCTATTAAGGAGAGAGTTGCAGTAGTCAAGGCGGGAAATAATCATGGATTGAATAAGTTGCTTTGTCATTAGTCTCCTCCCTTGTTTGGCTTTGTTCCTTACACACTTCCCTACACATTCCCCTTATGGGAACACATTGATATCCCTATTTCATCATTTTTCATTAATTAATTATTTATGTATTTATTTTTGCCACACCTGTTTTAGGAACACTATGCGCCTTATGTGCACACATAGCATTTTGGATCAGGCTGTGACCACCGGTCTACACTCCAGCTGCTGTTCCTCGCCCTTGGTGGATGCCCCATCTCAACCCCGGAGGAGATATCATGCCCGAACCCCCCCTTTTCTCCCTGGCAGATACTGGATTGGTACTGAGGTTAATAGTAAGTCTCCTTACTGCTTCAATCTTGCTGGGACATAGTCCCTGCACTTCCCTACTTTCAATGCATTATCATGTATTTTTGTTTATTTATTTATTTATTTTTTCAGTATACTGCTTTAAAACACTCCTGATGATTGGCTGAAATGCCAGGAAACGCGTAGAGTGCTACTAGATGCTACTAATCACCTGTTCATACCTCATATATGTTGTCTAATTGATTCATTTTATTATGTATATGTCTCCTTTTTGAATTTTTTGTATTGCATGCTAAGAGCAGCACAGTTAGTATAAGTCTTGTGACTATCTATCTGATATAAAATATTTGACATGTATTTAATAATGTAATAAATATATCATGTACTGTAATCTGATATGGTTTTATTCCCTTTGACGTGGCGCTCTCTCATTTAAAGTCCCATTCACCCTTTTTTTCTATATACCAAATTAGGGATGGAGGCCGCCATGTGTTTTATTTTGTGTGACAGATCACATCCATTCACTGTAAAAGGTGTACTTAGCACACAGATATTTGAGGGCAAAAATAGGAATATGAAACATTGCTTGGAAGTGGGGTACAAGTATCTGTTTGGGCAGAGTTACAAGCTGAAGACATTATTTTTCCAAACCCAAATCTTGACTACTCACCTTTTGGGACACGTTTCACACATGTAGACACGCCAAGTATCCACTGGAGCACCTGTGTGTAACACCCTAAAAAGGTAGTTCTGGTGGCTCACACTGCTCCTGAGTACAGATGTGTAAACAGCTGCTGAGTGTCCTCTCCTTTACACTGATTTAAGTTTGCATTTCATTCTAGTTACAAACACATCATCTAGACAACAATGCAATAACATTTATGGAATACAAACAGGCATGTCTAAAAAATGTTTTACCCTGTATCATCCAAAACCATTGTATGTAGTGGGTGAACGATGTGTCTATAACAACAGATTACTGTGCACACTCAATTTTTTAAGAAGACATTTTCAAAGGTCCAATAGTAAAAAGCAATGTGCAAGTTCTGAAATACAATAATAGGGACACAGGAGAAGTACTTACTTTTTTCAAGCATTCTCTTAATACTGCTCTGGCTCCCTCAGTTTGAGGTCAGACCACCTAGGCACCATGCACACAGGACGCCGGTGCAAACTCTGCTAAACATACGTTTTTAAAGGCTAAAACCAGCGTTTAAAAACGCCTGTTTTGCCGTGAATTTCACAGTGTTTTACTGCGTTTATAAGCGTTTAGTTAACCACTTAACGCCCGCCGCACGACTATGTACGTCCACAGAATGGCACGTACAGGCAGATGGGCGTACATGTACGTCCCTGCCTTCTAGCGGGTCGGGGGTCCGATCGGAACCCACCGCTACATGCGGCAGTTGCTAAGTGTCTGGGAGCGATCCGGGATGAGGGGACGGCTGTTCGTTTTTGTCTGCCCCCTCGCGATCGCTCCCAGCCAATCCGCTTCCTCCTCTGCCTGAACTGTAAACACAGGCAAGGAGGAAGTGATGTCACCTCTCCTCCCGCCAGTATTTTCGTCCGGCGGAGGAGAGGAGACATCACACAGTGAGTAGCACAAGCACTACACTGACACACAGACACATAGGCACACAAATCCCCCCCCCCCAGTCACCCCCCGATCACCCAGCCCCCTGTCACAGTGTCACTAAATAGCAGTGATCATTTATTTACTGATCACTGCATTTAGTGTCAGTGTGACAGGCAGTTAGTGTCAGGCAGTTAGTGTTAGGTCCAGGGTAGCCCCCTACCCCTCCAATAAAGGGTTTTAACCCCTTGATCACCCCCTAGTTAACCCTTTCACCCCCCTTTTGCCAGCGTCACTAAGCGATCATTTTTCTGATCGCTGTATTAGTGTCGCTGGTGCCGCTAGGTAGCTACTTATTTTTTGAGGTTCGCCACCATGTTTTTATAGCGTTAGAAAATTTATGGGGGTACCTAATGCTATAAAAACATGGCGGCGAACCTTAAAAAAATAACTAGCTACCTAGCGGCACCAGCGACACTAATACAGCGATCAGAAAAACGATCACTTAGTGACGCTGGCAATAGGGGGTGAAAGGGTTAACTCTAGGGGCAATCAGGGGTTAAAACCTTTATTAGGTACTCCTATACATTTTCTAATAAAGGTTTTAACCCCTGATTGCCCCTAGAGTAAACCCTTTCACCCCCTATTGCCAGCGCCACTAAGCGATCATTTTTCTGATCGCTGTATTAGTGTCGCTAGTGCAGCTAGGTAGCTAGATATTTTTTGAGGTTCGCCCGCCAGGATTTTATAGCTTTAGTTACCCCCATAAATTTTCTAATAAAGGTTTTAACCCCTGATTGCCCCTAGAGTTAACCCTTTCACCCCCTATTGCCAGCGTCACTAAGTGATCGTTTTTCTGATCGCTGTATTAGTGTCGCTGGCGCCGCTAGGTAGCTAGTTATTTTTTGAGGTTCGCCCGCCAGGTTTTTATAGCGTTAGGTACCCCCATACATTTTCTAATAAAGGTTTTAACCCCTGATTGCCCCTAGAGTTAACCCTTTCACCCTGTATTGCCAGCGTCACTAAGCGATCATTTATCTGATCGCTGTATTAGTGTCGCTGGTGCCGCTAGGTAGCTAGTTAGTGCCAGTAACGCTTACACCCATGCGCAAAGCATACACCCCCCATATGTGGAATTACACCCAAAAATCCATTCTGCTGCTTCTCCTGAGTACAGGGATACCACATGTGTGAGACTTTTTGGGAGCCTAGCCGCGTACGGGACCCCAAAAACCAATCACCGCCTTCAGGCTTTCTAAGGGTGTAAATTTTTGATTTCACTCCTCACTACCTATCACAGTTTCGAAGGCCATAAAATGGCAAAATAGCACAAAAAACCCCCCAAATGACCCCATTTTCGAAAGTAGACACCCCAAGCTATTGGCTGAGAGGCATGTCGAGTCCATGGAATATTTTATATTTTGACAGTTGCGGGAATATGACAAACTGATTTTTTTTGCACAAAGTTGTCACTAAATGATATATTTCTCACATATGCCATGGTTATATATGGAATTGCACTCCAAAATACATTCTGCTGCTTCTCCTGAGTACAGGGATACCACATGTGTGGGACTTTTTTGGAGCCTAGCTGTGTACGGGGCCCATGAAAACCAAGCACCGCCTTCAAGATTCAAGGGCATACATTTTTGATTTCACTCCTCACTACCTATCACAGTTTTGAAGGCCATAAAATGCCAAGATGGCACACAAACCCCCCAAATGACCCCATTTTGGAAAGAAGACACCCCAAGCTATTTTCTGAGAGGCACGTTGAGTCCATGGAATATTTTTATTTTTTTGCCCCAAGTGATTGAATATGACCAATACCAAGTGAAATCAAAAATGTATGCCCTTAGAAATCTTGAAGGCGGTGCTTGGTTTTCGGGGTCCCATACGCGGCTAGGCTCCCAAAAAGTCCCACACATCTGGTATCCCCGTACTCATGAGAAGCAGCAGAATGTATTTTGGGGTGCAATTCCACATATAACCATGGCATGTGTGAGAAATATATAATTTAGTGACAACTTTGTGCAAAAAAAAATCAGTTTGTCATATTCCCGCAACTTGTGTCAAAATATAAAATATTCCATGGACTCGACATGCCTCTCAGGAAATAGATTGGGATGTCTACTTTCCAAAATGGGGTCATTTGGGGGGGGTTTTGTATTGCCCTGCCATTTTAGCACCTCAAGAAATGAGATAGGCAGTCATAAAATAAAAGCTGTGTAAATTCCAGAAAATGTAACCTAGTTCGTAGACGCTATAACTTTTGCGAAAACCAATAAATATACGCTTATTGTGATTTTTTTTACTAAAGACGTGTGGCTGAATACATTTTGGCCTAAATGTTTGACTAAAAGTTAGTTTATTCAATATTTTTTTACTTTTTGTTATAAGAAAATCATTTTTTTTCAAAATTTACGGTCTTTTTCCGTTTATATCGCAAGAAAAAAATGCGACAAGTTGTGCATTGTCCACTTGCCACATCACCTAGCCATGTCACCTGGCTACGTCACCTGGCCACAAGTTGTGGATTGTCTGCTGGCCACATCACCTGGCAATGTCACCTGGCCACGTCACCTGCCACAAGTTGTGGATTTCCCAATTGCCACGTCACCTGCCACAAGTTGCGGATTGTCCACTTGCCACGTCACCTGGCTATGTCACATGCCATCTCACCTGGCCACATCACCTGCCATGTCACTTGGCCTGGCATGAGTTGTGGATTGTCCACTGGCCATGTCACCTGCCATGTCAACTGGCCATATCACCTGCCACAAGTTGTGGATTGTCCACTTGCCACGTCACCTGGCCATGTCACCTGGCCAGGTCACCTGCCACAAGTTGTGGATTATCCACTTGCCACATCACCTGACAATGGCATCTGGCCATGTCACCTGCCATATCACCTGCCACAAGTTGTAGATTGTCCACTTGCCATGTCACCTGACCACAACACATGCCACAAGTTGTGGATTGTTCACTTGCCGCGTCACCTGGCCACATCACCTGCCACAAGTTGTGGATTATCCACTTGCCACGTCACCTGACAATGTCATCTGGCCACGTCACCTGCCAGGTCACCTGCCACAAGTTGTGGATTGTCCACTTGCCACATCACATGGCCATGTCACCAGGCCATGTCACCTGCCACGTCACCTGTTCACATCACCTGGCATGTCACCTGGCCACAAGTTGTGGATTGTCCACTGGCCATGTTACCTGGCCACGTCACCTGCCACAAGTTGTGGGTGGTTCAATTGCCACATCACCTGGCCACGTTACTTGCCACATCACCTGCCACAAGTTCTGGATTGTCCACTTGCCATGTCACCAGGCAACTTCACATGGCCACGTCACCTGCCACGTGACCTGGCCACATCACCTGCGACAAGTTGTGGATTGTCCACTTGCCACATGACCTGACCATGTCACCTGGCCATGTCACCTGCCACAAGTTGTGGATTGTCCACTGGCCACGTCACCTGGCCACATCACCTGGCCACATCACCTGGCCATGTCACCTGCCACAAGTTGTGGACTGTCCACTGGCCACGTCACCTGGTCACGTCACCTGCCACGTCACCTGTCACAGGTTGTGTATTGTTCACAATGGCAATGCAAGCAATTACAGTTTTTGTTATGGTTTTCAATGGTTTTTCATCATTTGCCATCATTTATGAGATTTCTAATGTAAAACAATAGGTCACCTTTAACCACTAAAGGACCTTGGCTGTTTTTCAGATTTGGCGTTTACAAGACTAAAACGTTTTTTTTTTTTTGCTAGAAAATTACCTAAAACCCCCAAACATTATATAGTTTATTTTCTAACATTTTTGAGCAGCAGTCTTACAAGCGCACTTTTTTTGGAAACAATTCACTTTTTTTAATTAAAAAATAAGACAAGAGTAAAGTTAGCCCAATTTTTTTATATATTGTGAAAGATAATGTTACGCTGAGTAAAATGATGCTCAACATGTCACGCTTCAAAATTGCACCCGCTCGTGGAATGGCATCAAACCTTTACCCTTAAAAATCTCCACAGGCGTTGTTTAAAAAGATCTATAGGTTGCATCTTTTTAGCTATAGAGGAGGTCTAGGGCTAGAATTATTGCTCTCGCTCTAACGATCGCGGTGATACCTCACTTGTGTGGTTTTAATACCGTTTTCATACTGTATGTGGGCACTACTCACGTATGCGTACGCTACTGCGCCAAGCTTGTCGGGACGGACGCTTTAAAAAAAAATTTTTTTTTTTTTAATTAATTTTTACACTGAAAAAAATGGATCACTTTTATTCCTAATTAAAAAAAGCATGACAGGTCCTCCTAAATATGAGATCTGGGGTCAAAAAGACATCAGATCTCATATTTAGACGTATTGACGTCACTTCCACCCTGCTATGGGGATGGGTGGGGGCCATCTTGCCAAGATCGCAGCCAATCAGGAGACAGCACGCGATCGGCTCCGCCACTGTTGACGGCTAGGTTAGCGGCGGAGGGCGCGGGAGAGCGGCCTCTCCCACCGCCGATAACGGTGACCTTGCGGCGAATCCGCCACAGAGACCACCATTATCATTTACAGGACCGCTCAAGGAAAATATGGATATCTTGGTTTTGGCAGCAGCTGCTGCCATTACCGAGATATCCATCATTAAAGTACCGATGTATATGTACATGAGCGGGTCCTTAAGTGGTTAAAAACGCCTATATAAACAAAATCATAGCAAAACGCCGGTACTGCGTTTTTCTGCGTGTAGCGGCGTTTAGCGGCGTTTTGCATCTGAAACGTAGAAAACTTTTGTGTCTGTACCCATTTTTTTTGCTTCTGGAAAAACAAGGTAATCGCAACTGCCTAAAAACGTCAATAAACGAGACTGTGTGCATGGACACATAGCATAACATTGAATGTGTTCAGGGGCAGTTGAAAAAGCTGTCCAACTGCCTCTGAACACACGTTTACCAGCATTTACCAGCGTCTTATGTGCATGGGGCCTAAGCTGCTCCTTTGATCTTTTCACCCCAAAATGTCTCTTGAGACTTTTGACAACTTTCTTCATGATTTTGTCCTTCCTTTGAATCTCGTGGGTTTATGGCCCATGCTTGCCATCATAATCATCATAATAAACAAAATCACGGCAAAACGCTGGTACTGCGTTTTCCTGCATGTAGCGGCGTTTAGCGGCGTTTTTGCATCTGAAACGTGGAAAACTTTTGTGTCTGTACCCATTTTTTTGCTTCTGGAAAAACTAGGTTAATTGCAACTGCCTAAAAACGTCAATAAACGAGACTGTGTGCATGGATACATAGGACAACATTGAATGTGTTCAGGGGCAGTTGAAAAAGCTGTCCAACTGCCTCTGAACCAGCATTTACCAGCGTCTCATGTGCATGGGGCCTAAGCTGCTCCTTTGATCTTTTCACCCCAAAATGTCTCTTGAGACTTTTGACAACTTTCTTCAGGATTTTGTCCTTCCTTAGATTAGGGTGGGTATACGGCCCATGCTTGCCATCATAATCCGACTTTCTCATTTCCGTGAAGAATATGTTAAATGTCTTGTATCTCCTCCTTGATAGTGACGTTTCTTCATCAGGCTCTGGTCTTGTGAATGAATGAATGAATGAAAAACTTATATAGCACGGCACATGCGAACTAAATCGCCTCTGGGCGCTAGTTGTTTCTATCTCTCTGGACATCAAAAGAGCAGAGTTTTAATCTTTCTTCTGAAAGTTAGGTGGTTTTCCTCCAACCGAATTCTGGTTGGTAAAGCATTCCATAGTCTAGGACCTTGTACCCAGGGGCGGACTGACCATTGAGTCACTCGGGCACTGCCCGAGGGCCCCATGTCACTAGTGGGCCCCATCCGGGTTGCCAGGCTCAGTAAAACCAGGGACAGTATGTAAAAATCTATGTTTTTTTCACATCTGTCCCAGATATGTCTGAAACCAACATGCTTCTGATGTGAAAATCCCAAGATTTCAGCTGCCCCGCCTCTGCACTGCCTCCTGGCGTGGTGGCCATCTGTAAGCCCTATCTGGCTTTGGGTATCTGGACCAGATTATGGTCGGTGGATCGCAAAATGCGATTGGAGTTGTGGGCTTTTATCCTTTGGCATAGATATTGCGGGGCCTTCCCATGGATGCACTTATGCATTAGACAGAGTGCTTTAAAAGCAATTCTGTCCTTTACTGGCAACCAGTGAAGGGTTCTCAATAAAGGTGAGATTGATTCACATGTTTTTTTCCCAGTCACAAGTCTGGCGGCCGTATTCTGAATGACTTGCAGACAAGAGATTTGGTACTTTGGGAGTCCGAGGTAAAGGGCATTTGCATAGTCCAGTCTGGAGTTCACAAGTGTTCCCACCACGACTGCTATGTCTTCTTTAGGAATAAATGGAATAAGTCTGCGTAGTAGGCGCAGCAGATGGTGAGATCCGCTGACTACTGACCCTATTTGTGCATCCATTGTCATGTAGGTGTCGAAAATGACCCTGAGACTTTTGACTTTGGAGCTAGGGGTGATGATTTTGCCCAGAATGGGCGGAGGTGTCCAGGTTGTTGCCAGTTGATTCTTACGACTGGCGTGAAACAGAAGAAGTTCTGTTTTGGAACTGTTGAGTTTAAGATAACTCTTTGTCATCCAGTTTTTTATCAAAGAGAGACATTTCTCTAAACTGTGACTATGATCCTTTTTGTTGCAGATGTGAAAATATAGTTGCGTGTCGTCTGCATATGAGTGATAGAGTCGTTTTTCGCTACTAATGATTTCAAAAAGAGGGTGAAGATAGATGTTGAAGAGCATCGGTGACAGGGGAGATCCTTGAGGGACTCCACATGATACTGTGCATTTTTCAGAAGTGAAAGGTCCCAATTTCACTGTTTGTGATCGGTTTTCCAGAAAGGAGGATGTGACGAGACCCTTGCTCGCTCGGTTCTGCTCTCCCGACACTCCTCTGCTTCTATTGGATCAGATTGAAGATGGCAACATCTGATGGTCCAGTCATCCAAGGTTCCTGGATCCGACCTACAGCTATGTGCCGATCGAACCCATTAGAACAAACACCAGGCAGGCTGTATGTATGTTCAAACAGGACTCACTTTAATCTAAGCATTCCTCAGGTTTAAATACAGTTTGCAAGCTTGTCATCAATCAAAGAACAATGAAATCTCCACCCCCTTTTCCACACACTGGGGCTTCCATACAGAGAGACATTTTGGCACTGATCTATTTAGCATGACTTAATCACTACTTGTAGCAGAATACGTTATCTAGCCAGCTTGGCTCCACATAGAGAGGAGGTAATTACTACAATGAAGCAATCAGAACAATAAGTAACATGAGCCATCTATCTAATCATGTAGCCTGACGAGGTGACTAGGCGTCTCGTCTGCAATTCCCCACTATACAATACACAATCTCTTAAGGGTAAACACAGGTCTTTTCCACACACACAATAGATCAATTAACCTTTAGGAATATAGAGCTTGCTGGTGGTGGTACATTAGCATACCTAAGGAAAGGTTTAGGAACTAGGCTGATTCGGTACCAACCCACATCTTTACACCTGATAATATCCCAAGACATCCTGCAATATGTACTATGCACAATGTCTCATCTTCTGCAATACATGAATTATGATTTATTAGCCACCCTCTCCTGTGTAACAGATGTCAAGTCGAAACACTTTAGTATCTCCAGGTCCATGACAGAGGAGAACCATGATAACTCACCTTCTGCAACTCTGGCTACCTCAGCCAACCGAGTCAGTAACAGTTTGTGGTCTACCGTGTCGAAGGCTGCACTTAGGTCCAATAGAACCAGGAGACAAGATTCTCCTTCGTCTGCGGCCTCAAGGGTGTCGTCCCATATTTTAAGCAATGCTGTCTCTGTCCCGTGTCCGGGACGGAAACCCGATTGAAATGGATCAAGTAGATTATGGGTATCTAGATGCTGTTGCAACTGTTGTACCACTACTTTCTCCATTACCTTGGAAAGAACGTTTAGGCCTGTTATGGGATGGCGGTGAATTGGATCCTTGGGGTCAAGGGTAGGTTTCTTCAAGATGGGCTGGATTGTGCCCTCTTTCAGCTGGGAGGGCACTATGCCTTCCTTAAATGACTGGTTTATAAGCTGCGTGATAGGCGGTGCCAGGATGTCGGCACATTCCTTCAACAGTTTAGTGGGGATGATATCATTGGGTGCTGTGCTGTTTTGCAAAGTACCAATGATATTTTTAGTGGCATCGATGGAGATGGGTTCCAGAGTGAACTTTGTTGATTGTAGAAAATTTCTCTGGGTGTTGTGTAAGAGATTGAGGGGGGGGGGGTTGAGGGGGGTATTGTTTTGCTGAATGCTTTCCCGGATTCTCTCAATTTTATTGATGAAGAAATCTTATAATTCATTGCAAAATTCTTGGGTATCTGAATTGGGGGCTTCAAGACAGCCTGGATTCATGGTATGAGTGACCAGCTTGAAGAGTTTGCGGGGACGGTTTTGGGCGCTGTTGATAGCTTTGGAAAAATTATATTTCTTGGCTTTGAAGATTTCTTTATGGTATTTTCTTGTTACTTCCTTGCAGATGGTGAGGTTCTCATCTGAAGCGCTTCTTTTCCAGGCGGCTTCCGCCCTTCTGCGCTCTTGCTTCAGTAACGACAGCTGGTTGTTGAATCAGCCGGACTTGTTTTTCTGGATGCGGGCTTTGTGTTTCGGCGCTACTAAGTCGGCTGACTGTAATAGGGCTGTATTTATGGCATCCAGTGTTTCTGAGGCTGTTAGAAGTGGTTGAATTGTTTTTATTTTATTTCCTAAGGTAGATTTGAAGAGTTCCGAATGGAGCTTCTTCTGAGATCTAGTCCAGTGTGTTGTCACCAGCTTAGGTGTTTTTATCAATGGGGGAATTTTGAAAATTATGAATTTAATTGCATGGTGATCTGTCCATGGCAATGGTTCCTTTTCCAAAATGCTTATTTCCAGATCTTGTCTGAAAATTAGGTCAAGCGTGTGACCTGAAGCATGTGTGGGCCCACATACTAGTTGCTGTAGCCCTAATCCTTCCAAATGGTCAATACAGGCATCGGCCACGGGATCCTGTGAGGAGTTGGCCCAGAGATTGAAGTCCCCTAGACATGTGCAATTTTTTTCGTTACGAATACGTTTTCCGTCATTATTCGTTATTTTCGTTGATTCGTTAACCTACGAATAAACGAATGGTTTAGCGCAAATAATAACGAATAACGATATTTCCAAAAATAACGAATATGGAAAACTACGAAGATACGAAACTACTAAATGTAAAAGAACAACACAACGAAAGAAAAAAGAAACGAAAACATAGAAATAACGAAAACACCGAACACAAAAAAAAAAATCATAATTACGAAAAATAAACGAAAATGCAAACTTACTAATATTTGAAGAACGAAAAGAAAACAACCGAAATGCCGAACAAAGAATAAAAAACGAAAAGCAAAACTAATGAAAAATAAATTATGAATCTTCGGAAAACGGAAATGAAATAATGTAAATTCACTTTCATTAGTACTGTGACCAATAGCCACTCAGCTCTGTCCCTTCCCCTGAAGAGCTTCTTTCTTATGTGGCTCCTTGACCTTGTGTCTTTATCTGTGTTAGTCAATCGTAGTAAATTACGATGTTTTACAAAATTACGACGAGTAGTGTGTCGAATAAACGTAAAATGTATTTTAACAGAATTACGAATGCAATAAAATCTACAAAAGAACGTTGTTATAATCAAATGAAATTAGACACGAAAATACGAATGATCATAAAGCAACGAAGATTTATTTCTTACGAAAATACAAACGCGGCATTATGGAAAATATAATGTAAATACGAATATCAAAACAACGAAAAATAAACCAACGTAAAAACGAATAAACGAATAAATTCATTGTAAAAATACGAACGAGGCAGAATACAACATTTAACGAAAATACTAATCTCGAATCAACGAAAAATAAACTAACATAAAAAAACGGAAACGGAAAAAAAAGTGTTACGAAAATACTAAAGAGTACGAATACGATAACTAACGTCTTACGAAATTACGACTCATTACGAATCACGATAAACGAACAGAAACTAAACAGAAATAAACGAAAATTTTTGTTGTGCACATGTCTAAAGTCCCCAAGCAGCAAAAGACGCTTGCTGTTAAGGGTATAAGTGGAGATAAACTCCGTCAATGATGGTAGAAGCTGTGATTTTGGGCCGGGTGGTCGATAGCAGAGAAGAATGCGGACGGTCTCCTGGGGATTTGTTTGCAGTTGCAGAGTAAGTGTTTCCATGAATGGAAGAGGGTTTTTAAGGACTGGTTTAGTGATCGCAAGGTGAGTCTTGTGGATCACCGCCAGGCCTCCTCCTCTTTGCCCTATTCTGTTTTCAGTTATAATATCTTGTCACGGTAAATTAGCAGACACCTGCTCAGACTCCGCCATGTCGTCTGCGTTCCGAAAGAGAAGGGGCGGGGAACAATCGAGAAAGAACGTCATGGGTGGGCGACATGTGTGGAGTGTAGTGTAGTGTATATAAAGCTTACACACATGTGTCGTACCTACGTTCTGTGTGCGGAGATAAGAGTAAAGCAACAAACGTCAGACCAAAGGTATGTTTTTGGGACATCAGTAGCCTATACTGCATAGAGATTGAGGGCTAGATTCAGGTAGCCCGTCTTATCTTTGTGCGGGTGTAACGTATGTCATTTATGTTACACCGGCGCAACTTTTACAGGCAAGTGCTTTATTCACAAAGCACTTGCCTGTAAAATTGAGGCGGCGTAGCGTAAATGACCCGGCGGAATTCAAATAGGCGAGTAGGGGGCGTGTAGTATTTAAATCAAGCGTGTCCCCGCGCCGAACTAACTGCGCATGCGCCGGCCGTGCCTGAATCCAAATCACGTCGCAAATTGTCAATGAAAGCGACGTGAACGTAACTCCATTGTGAATGGAATTACACAAACGACGTAAACGACGTCCAATACGACGAGGTCCCGACGTCCATACCTAACATTGGCTGCGCCTCACTATAGCATGGATAACGTTACGCGAGGCTTAAGTCTTACGTAAATGGCGTAAACAGATACGCCGGCCGGGCGCACGTTTGGGAATCGGCGTATTTGCTCATTTGCATATTTTACGATGGGACCGCCACCTAGCGGCCAACGTAAATATGCAACTAAGCTACGACGGTGTAAGTGCCTTACGCCGCTCATATCTTAGCAACATTTAAGCGAATCTCATTATGAGCATACGCTTAAATTTGCGCGGGCTCAGATTAGGACTTATGACAGTGTATCTATTGATAGGCCCGTCTTAAATCTTTGTGAATCTGGCCCTGAATGCCTATATGGGGATAAAGATTACTAGAGTTTAGACTGTGATGACATTAGTATTTTTGTCTTGTGTTTTGTCTTGCAGAAATAATGGCCCAGATTAAGAAAGCACTTAAGCCGACGTATCTACAGAAATTTGTCTTCCTACGACCGTCGTAAGTGTTCTATGCCATCGTATCTTGGGCGCATATTTACTCTGGCCGCAAGGGGCGCTTCCATTGATTTACGCATCGAATATGTAAATGACCGAGATACGCCGATTCACGAACGTACTTGCGCCCCTCGCTGTAATATACGCCGTTTACGTAAGGCATACGTCCGGCTATTCTTTGTGAATAGCATGCTTGCCTCTCAACGTTGTGCCAGCGTAAAGACGATGCGCTACCCCGGCATAAAGATACGCCGATCTACGTGAATCCGGGCCTTTGAATCTATTTCTAGAGAGAGATTTTTTAAGCAAATTCATTGATAGATTAAGGGAGCTGCCATCAATAAAAAAAGGGGTAAGGACAGCAGCGGTGATCAGCGATATTTTTCATGACTGCAACATTATGGAGGACATTTTTGACACATTTTTGGGACTATTGTAATTTTCACAGTGAAAAGTGCCATAAAAATGCACTGATTACTGTAAAAATGACAATATGGAAGTGAATGGGGTTAACCACTAGGGGGCGCTAAAGGGTTAAGTGTGTACTAATGTGTTTTTTTTTTAACTGTAAGGGGGCATGCCTGGACGTGTGATGTCACTGATCGTCGTTCCCTATGACAGGGAACAGACGATCAGTGAAAAGCCACAGAGAAGAATGGGGAAGGATTGTTTACACTCACCTCTCCCCGCTCTTCAGCTCCTGTGACCCGATTGCAGAACACCGGCGGCGATCGGGTCCGCAGGTCACACGGCGCGGTCACGGAGCTGCAGAACGGGTCACAAGCGTGCAGGCGGCGGCAAGATCACGACCCACGGCTGAGCTCTTAAAGAAGACATACCTGTATGTCCATGTGCCCAGCCGTGCCATTCTGTTGACGTATATCATCGTGTGGCAGTCAATAAGTGGTTAAAGGGGTTATTTTTCCCCTTAATGCATCCTATGCATTAAGGTGAAAAAACATCCAATATTTGCCGGCCCCCCCAGCTTCCCAGGTTAACTTACCTGAGCCCTCGAAAGTCCTGCGTCGAGAATGCACTGGCTTCTTGGCTCTTCTCGGCCTGGTCTTCTCGGCTCTTCATTTGATAGATTGATAGCAGTGCAGACATTGGCTCGTACTGCTGTAAATCAAATCCAATGATTCGGGCACTGGGGGGTGGGGCCGAGTCTGGCATTCATTTCTATGGACTCGAATGCTGGACTCGGGAGCACGCCCGCAAGGTAACCCCCTTGGGAAAGCGCTTCTCAGAGGGTGTTATCTAATGTGGGGAGGAGCCAAGACAGCCGCTGAGGGACCCCAGAAGACGTGGATGGGGGCCACTCTGTGCAAAACGAGCTGCACAGTAGAGGTAAGTATGACATGTTTGTTATTAAAAATATAAATAAAATTGAACCTTTAATATCACTTTAACAGCTCATAGTTCACCTCTGTGGACTAAATAACACTTCCCCTGCTTTATGAGGAAAGAGGGTATTGTTTTATGATTAATTTTTTATTTTAAATACACATTGGTATAGCTTGACAGCTTGAAATTGTAGTCAAGCTTTTCTTTTAAACGGCACAGTGCATATGTATTTACATGCATATGCAATATATTTACAGTGTATAAACATGCATTTGCAGTGTATTTTTTTTTTTTTTACATATGTGTTTGTACTGTTTCTGCATCTGCAGTAAATGACCCCCTAAACTTTAAGCAATACATGTATTCAACAATGTATAACTGGTTACATTTGAATAAACATTTTCAGGTAAGCAGGAATTAAATTTTTAACAGAAATCAATAGTAAGACTGTTTGTCTCTTCTCCCCATTGTACAGTAAATTGTATGATTCATCATTAGCGATGGACGAACATCTGATGGGATGGTTCGTGAACGCTAACCGCAAACTTTTGCAAATGTCTGCGAACCGCAAGTTTGCGGCGGGCCCCATTGACTTTTTTGGCAGGCGAATATTAAAAAACCTTAAGATCATATTTGCAGCCACAAAATACTTACTAGCTGTGCATGAATAGTCCCACAACTTGGACACTGACCTACCAGAAGTATTAAGTGAAAAACCGGATACATAAGTAAGTGCTAGCCATTACAAGCCCCAAAAATTAGCCGACAGGTGTTCACCTGACAGCAAACAACTTTGTATTCTGTGGCTGGAGGTACATTTAGCTATTCAACGGATACAGAAGTAAGTGTCGGCCATTACAGGCCCCAAAAAATAGCCCATAGGCATTCACCTGACAGCAAAAAATCTTGTATTCTGTGGCTGGTGGTACATTAGTAATTTTCCGGATACAGAAGTACAGTAAGTGCTTCTATGAAAAAATGCCCTTCTGTGAAAAAAATTTCCTTCCTGGGACCTTCCATTGTGGTGTTCCAATGGGCAACATTTTTCAAAAGGCCTCCGACTCCGCCAGTTTATATGGCAGTAGTTGGCGTGCTATCCGTTCCGACAAACTAGCGTCAACTGTTGGGCAAGAGGGTTATCCGGTGTCATTGTTTTTAAACGTGAGGAAGGCATGATGGAATGTGGAGTGGAGGACAATTGTGAGCATAGATGGGAAGGAGAAGGAGAAGAGGCTGGACGTGTGGCTTTGTGGGTTCTGATGGCGTTGCTCCCACCGGGCTCGGTGATGTGAGGCCAGGTGCCTTCTTAACCACTTCAATACCGGGATTTTATATACACCTCAATACCGGGCCTATTCTGGCACTTCTCTCCTACATGTACAAATCATCATTCTTTTGCTATAAAATTATGCAGAACCACCAAACATTATATATGTTTTTTTTAGCAGACACCATAGGGAATAAAACGACGGTCATTGCAACGTTTTATCTTGCACGGTATTTGCGCAATAATCTTTCAAACGCTTTTTTTTTTTGGAAAAAAATGTTTCATGAATTAAAAAAATAACAAAACAGTAAAGTTAGCCCAATTTTTTTGTAAAATATAAAAGATTATGTTACACTGAGTAAATAGATACCTAACATGTCACGCTTTAAAATTGTGGAATGGCGCCAAACTTCGGTACTTAAAAATCTCCATAGGCAACGCTTTGAATTTTTTTACAGGTTACCAGTTTAGATTTACAGAGGAGATCTAGTGCTAGAATTGTTGCTGACACGCTAACGCATGCGGCGATAACTTACATATATGGTTTAAACAGAGTTTACATATGTCGGCCGGACTTACGCATGTGTTCGCTTCTGCGCGCAAGCTAACGGGGACAGGGGCATTTAAAAAAAAAAATATTTTTTTTTTCCACTTTTGTTTTATTTATTTTTAACCACTTAAGGACCGCTTACTGCACATTTACGTCGGCAGAATGGCACGGCTGGGCACATCAACGTATATATACGTTGATTTTAGTACCCAGCCGTGGGTCACGGGCGCACGCCCGCGGGCACGCGCCCGTGACCCGGTCCGAAGCTCCAGGACCGGGACCGCGGGATTCGTGGACCCGATCGCCGCTGCAGTGCGGCGATCCGTCCCTGGAGCGGAAGAACGGGGAGAGCCGTGTGTAAACACGGCTTCCCCGTGCTTCTCTGTGGCCGTAGCATCGATCGCGTCATCCCTGTAATAGGGGGACGCGATCGATGACGTCACACCTACAGCCACACCCCCCTACAGTTGTAAACACACACATAGGTCACACATCCCCTACAGCGCCACCTGTGGTTAACTCCCAAACTGCAACTGTCATTTCAACAGTAAACAATGCAATTTAAATGCATTTTTTGCTGTGAAAATGACAATTGTCCCAAAAATGTGTCAAAATTGTTCGAAGTGTCCGCCATAATGTCGCAGTCATGAAAAAAAATCGCTGATCGCCGCTATTAGTAGTAAAAAAAAAATAATTAATAAAAATGCAATAAAACTATCCCTTATTTTGTAAACGCTATAAATTTCGCGAAAATCAACCGATAAACGCTTATTGCGATTTTTTTTACCAAAAATACGTAGAAGAATACGTATCGGCCTAAACTGAGGAAAAATAATGTTTTTTTATATATTTTTGGGGGATATTTATTATAGCAAAAAGTAAAAAATATTGAATTTTTTTTAGATTGTCGCTCTATTTTTGTTTATAGCGCAAAAAATTAAAACCGCAGAGGTGATCAAATACCACCAAAAGAAAGCTCTATTTGTGGGGAAAAAAGGACGCCAATTTTGTTTGGGAGCCACGTCTCACGACTGCGCAATTGTCAGTTAAAACGACGCAGTGCCGAATCGCAAAAAGGGGCAAGGTCCTTTACCTGCATTTTGGTCCGGGTCTTAAGTGGTTAATCACTTTTATTCCTATTACAAGGAATGTTAACATCCCTTGTAATAGGAAAGGTGTGTGACAGGTCCTCTTTATCGAGAGATGCGGGGTCAATAAGACCCCACATCTCTCCTCCAGGCTGGGAAGCATGAGATCGATGAAAAAAAATTCACCGATCTTATGATCGGTGTTACTCACCAGCCACGATCGCTGCTTTGTTTACTTACATCACGCCCAGGTCCATCCGGTCACCAGTCATCTCTGTGCTTCCTGCAAGCACCGGATGGCGGCGGGAGGGAGGGGGTGTCCCCTCCCGCCGCCTATAAGAACGATCAAGCGGCGGAACCACTATAATCGTTCGTACGGTGCACAGGATCGCCGGCTGAAGACATGGATATCTGAATGATGCCTGTAGCTGCAGGCATCATTCAGATATCCCCCAGCAAAGCCCAAGAGGTCATATGACATTCACCCAGGATGGGAGATCCCATCTGTGGATGTCATATGACAATAGGTGGGTATTGAAGTGGTTAAGGTGGTCGTCCCTAGGTGAGTGTTGGGCTTACTGACAGATGGCAACACTATTGTCTGCAGCGGACACGTTAAAAAAAGCCCACACGACGGGAACGTGGCCTGCTACGGAGCCGGATAGTGTGTGAGCTCCGGCATCCACGGACATACAGCGCCACTAAACGGTCTGAAAAGCACGACATTTCGACACCATCAGCAAGCGTTCAGCTCCGGGCACCCACGGGGAAGATGACCAACAAGCGGAAGGGCTCCGCTAAGCCACAACGCCTGATGGATCTCTTCACAGTGCCGCGGGATGGAGGTAGGCAAAATGGCGCCGGCTCGGCCTCGACCCCTGTCTCTGGCTGCCAGGCTAGGAATGTTAGTGGTGCCCAATTCCACCGCAGCTTGCAGGCCCCTACCAATGAGGACTCTCTGCCTATCTCATCCCCATCAAATAGCCCGGCTAAATCTAAGATGAGACTGGATGGCGCCGGATGAAGCCCTGCAGTGAGCCCAGCACTACAGTCCGGGGATGACACTTGTGAGCTGCCGGAGTCCATTGCCACTTTCCCTACTAGTAATCAACCAGTAATGGACACAGTTCTCAGAGATATGCTGGTAACATTGCGAAGTTGATTACAGGCAGATATGATGAACTGTATTCATAGAGTTAGTGGTGAGCTGCGGGAGGTGGAGGACAGGGTGGAACATATAGAAACCAAGATGGGGGAGTACGCTACTACCATAAACAGCCTGGTAGATGCGAGTGAAGCTCAGGAGGAGGACAGTGAATGGATCAAAGATAAAATTGCAGACATCGATGATAGATCCAGTAGGAATAACCTAAAAATTAGAGGCATTCCTGAAGCAGTGCAGCCCTCAGACTTGCGATCCTACGAGATCGACTTGTTCTCATCTCTCCTGCCTGAACTTTCCACCATAGAACTTACTATAGATAGGATCCACCGGCTGCCAAAACCCTAGTTTCTCCCTGATGCAATACCCAGGGATGTGATCCTACGCATGATCTTTTTCCATGTGAAAGAACAACAATTGCAGGCAATGCGTAAACACGATAACATCCCATCCAGGTTTCAAAACTTGCAATCCTACCCTGATCTCTCCCAGCATACTCCGCAAAAAAAGAAGAAATCTTGGTACTATCACCAAGGCTCTTAGGAACCATAATATTCCATATAAATGGGGTTTTCCTACAAAACTTGTCATTACCTACCAGGAAAAGTCATTTAACGTACACTCGGTGGATTGGGGCATCGGTTTGCTAAAGACTGGGAAATTCTACCTGAACCGATCGAAGTTGACAAGACAACTTTGAACAAATCTGCTATCATCCCCGACTGGAAAAAAGGTCACACATAAGAATGCTAGATCGCACAAGTGATTTCAGTCCTTTGATATTGTTCACCTGTGGAGACCATGTTTGGTCACGAGCATGTACTTACCCCTTTAAAACCTGAGCAGTGTATGGCTGCACCTGGGTATAACCCACTTGCATTAACTACTGTTGCCATGAGATTGGCTTGTTGTATGTTGCTCTTCAAGTTTCTTTTTCTGCTTTTTTCTTTGTTTTTCTTCCTTTTTTTGGGGGATTCATACGGCTGACTGTTCGAGATGGGGATCAAACGACGTTATCGCTCGAGTGCTGTTCATCGGGCTCGGATGTGGAAACCAGCTATGCAGATCAGATTGTGACTCCAGGTTCACAGTGAGTAATCTTGGTTCTATGCTACTCCGGGGAACCCTAGCCCGTTCATATGGGAAGGCCTCTACTGTCGAGATGGATAACTTTGCTCCTTTTTTTTTTTCGTTGCTTTTCCCCGCTCATTATGGGAGTAAAAATTGTGTCTATTAATACTAGAGGCTTAAGCCACCCTGCTAAGAGTAAGTCCCTCCGGAGAGAAGCCCTGCTACATAACAGTGATATTATCTGCGCACAAGAGACGCATTTCAACAAAGAAGCCCCCCCGCACTGTTCCCATAAAAACTTTCCTCACGTTTTTTCAGCAAATGCGGATTCTAAAACTAAAGGGGTATTAACAGCAATCCGGGACACGGTGGCATTTTCTTTACACACAACATTAACTGACCCTAATGGTCGTTACCTTGCTTTGGTATGCAACATCAACTCAGTAACCTACACCATTGTCAATGTGTACGCCCCAAATTCTCATCAGCTCCACTTTTTCAATAGAATCGGAAGTGAAGGGGCGCTGATAGCACAAATTCAGTGCAATTGTGTGTTTGTACATACATTAGAAAGTGCAAATTCTATCAACAGTGAAATAGGGTTTAAAGATGATAAGCCTGGTGATTCTGGAATCAAACAAGGACATTATTGCAGTTCTGTCCACCATAAATTTGCACCCGGTGAGATCAATAGAAATGGCTCCTTAATGTAGACTGTGCCAATAAGGACTCAGAATGAGATAGTTCAGATGATAGCATTCACATACATGCCAAATGGCTGCTTACTCGCAGATCTAGCCTGTCCTTACGGGAATCTATTCACAATGCTAAGCTATTTGATGTGTGGAGGTGCTTTCATTCTAATGAAAAAGACTTCACCTTATTTTCGGCACCACACCAGACGTAAACAAGGATTGACCTGTTCTTAGCTGATTACAACACGTTGACTAGATCTATTTCAGCATCTATTAATAACATAACTTGGTCTGATCATGCCTCTATACCCCTGACCCTCAAGGATACTGTGTGGAGAGCTAACTCGTTTTTACTACAAAAGCCTGATACTAAAAAGATTATTGAAAAGCATCTCAAGGAATATTTTGCTGTAAATGATACGCCTGAGCACTTTGTGGACTGCTCACAAGGCATATATTCTTAGCATTCTTATCCAGTTGGGGGCTAGGGCAAAGAGGCAGCGACATGAAAAAATTGCAGGCCTTACTGACGAAATTGCAAAGGTGGAATCTGAAAATAAAAAACAAACCTCGCATCCACTGTCCGTTAAACGTATGCAATTGAGGGGCGATCTCAGACTCCTTCTACTGGAGGACTTTGAGAAACAGACTAAAAGACTAAAGATGACTCATTATGCTCAAGGAAACAAGGCTGGTAGGTTGCTGCAGAGATGTATAATGGTCTAGGCCGACAAGGCCCAGGCCTAGGGCGGCACTTTGCGGGGGGCGGCGAAACAGTGTCAGGAGGGAAGGAGGGGGGGGCAGGCAGATACGAGGTGAATGAATGAAGTGATGGGAGAGGAGAGGGTGGTATGGGGATATATGCTGGGGAGTGATTTAAAAGGGAAGAAGATATGTGCTAGTGGGGTGTCTGATTCCCCCCCCCCACCAGCACATATCTTCTTCCCTCTCAAATCACTCCCTAGCACATATCCCCATACCACCCTCTCCCTCCAAATTAAAAGATGCTCTGCCCCCCTGTGCTCATCCCACCCTGTTCCCCTGCGCTCATCCCACCCTGTCCCCCTGCGCTCATCCCACCCTGTCCCCCTGTCCCCCTCCCACCCTGTCCCCCTGTGCTCATCCCACCCTGTGCTCATCCCACCCTGTCCCCCTGTGCTCATCCCACCCTGCCCCCCTGTGCTCATCCCACCCTGTCCCCCTGTCCTCATCCCATGAAAATTACAGGACGGGTCTTAAGGAAGGGGTGCATCATATATAAAGTAGGGGGTGCGCGAGGTTCACCAGGCCTAGGGCAGCACAAAACCTAAATACACCCCTGGGTTGCTGGCATACAAAATTAAAGGGGCGCAGGATTAAAACAAGAATCCCATACATCCTACACCCCTTGCACAACACTAAATTGTATCATCCTCAGGATGTGGCAGATTCCTTTAGTACTTGCTACAGCACCCTCTACAACTTGAAAGACGATAAAAGCACTTATCAGCCCGCCACAGCGCTAATTAGTGAATTTTTGGAAAAAGTGTCTCTACCTCAATTGTCTCCACAACAAATTGAATTACTGAACTCGCCCTTCGATACTGCTGAAATTCAAAAAATTATAGATTCTCTTCCGGCTAATAAATCCCCGGGACCTGATGGTTTCATGGGAGAATATTATCAGGAATACAAATCAATTATGTCGCCATATCTTGGCCGGGTGTTCAATAAAGCTGCTGCCTCTTCCTCCTTCCCAACAGAAATGCTTGACGCGTTAATTGTGACCTTGCCCAAGCCAGGGAAGATTCCTAACACTCCTGGTAACTTAAGACCCATTTCACTATTGAACAGTGATCTTAAACTGTACGCAAAGCTTATTGCCAATCATCTGGTGGACATACTACCATCATTGATTCATCCAGCCCAGGTTGGGTTCATTAAGGGGGGGGACCTCAGATGATACCAGGCGGTTGGTCAATATTGTTCCCATGGCAGAGGTTCAGCAAAGGCCTTCTCTGCTCCTTGCTTTGGATGCAGAGAAGGCCTTTGATAGGGTCCACTGGGAGTATCTGACGATGGTTCTTAAGAAATATGGGTTCGTGGGCTCCATATTTACTGCAATTATGGCCTTATACTCTTCAGCCAAGGTTTTTACCTCTGGGGTTTTATCTAAACCCTTTGCCATTACAAATGTCACCCGGCAGGGATGCCCGTTGTCCCCTTTGATTTTTAACTTGTTACTGGAACCTCTTGCCTCATACATTAGGTCCCACCAGGACATCAGAGGATTTTGCTTATCTAACACGGAGCACACCATCAGCCTTTTTGCAGATGATATAATTTTGATGCTTTCAGACCCCAATACTTCTCTGGCTTCGGTACATGATGCACTTCAAATGTTTGGTAAAATATCGTATTATAAAGTTAACAAAACAAAATCCTTTATTTTAGGTTTGGGTATTAACACTAAATTGAAAGGCTCGCTCAGTTCACAATTTCCATACGCATGGTTCGAGGTGTGGATTAAATATTTAGGTATCACATTGTTAGCTACATCAAAGGAACTTTTCGCCTCTAACTATACTCCCTTTTTAGCATCCCTTCAGGCCAAATTGCAGGACTTAACCAAAACTGAGCTTTTATGGACGGGCTGCCTTGCAGCCTTTAAAATTATGATTCTTCCACAACTGATTTACCTATTTTGGACCCTTCCCATACCGTTCCCGAATTCCTTTTTTACCAAAATTGAGGCCCTTTTAAAGAGGTTTCTATGGAGGGGAAAGAGGGCAAGGTGGGCTTTCGGGAATTCTATAGCTTCAAGGGGAGCTGGGGGAGTGGGGAATGTGGTGATTAAAGACTACCATGTAGCTGCCGTTTTAGCACAATTGAGGATGTGGTTCCCCAAGTCCCCCGGCACGAGGTGGCAGGAACTAGAGGAGGCACAGGCCCCTAATGGCAGTCTGTATGATCTTTTAATGTCGGTCATTCTCCTCCCCGGGCCCTTAGACAGGTTGTCTCCTACGATGGTGGGTTCTTTAAAAGCCTGGGATTTGTTGCTTACAATGTCACAGATGCATCCGCCCACATCGTCCTTTCCGCTGTTGTTAACTAGCCTTGCCAGTGTTATCCCAGATCTGAAGATTACCCATTGGAAAGATAACAGGATTATTAATATCACAGATTTAATGATAGGACCCAGTATGAAAACTTTTAGATCACTCCAGGTGGAGTTTGGATTGGGAGAAGTAGACCACTTCACATTCCTACGAATAGGGCACTTTCTCAGGTCTAACCCCCCAATCTCTTTATAATTACCTTGGAAGATTGCACTATTTCTCACTTCACAATTTACTAAAATCAAAGGGATCTCTCTCTTCTACACTGTTATGAATGGAAAGTTATTGTTTGCCAAGTCCTCTAACATCGTGGCTTGGGAGAGGGACTTGGGGGTCTCCTACTCTTCAGAGCAATGGCAGCAGGCTTTACGATCTACCTATGCCTCCACTAGAAGTATTAATCTCTGGGAACTTTATCAGAAATTACTCTTACGCTGGTATTTAACACCATTTAGACTTTCTAAATTTGGGACTCATATGTCCTCGTTGTGTTGGAGGGGTTGTGGGTTGGTGGGGACGTTGCTCCACATAATGTGGGATTGCCCTTGTATAAGCCCACTTTGGGGGGAAGTTTTCACCTTAATTACTCAGATTGTGCGTGCAGGTGCCTAGATCCCTGGGGATGGCTGTTCTCTCCTTATGAGTGGACACCCTCCCAAGATCAGTTAGAGCGGTAACTACCCATATTTTGCTTGGCACTAGACTAGCTGTCACACGCCACTGGAGGCAGCACGACACTCCCACGCTCAAAGAAATAATAGCAATAACTGACACTCATGTCAGCTATGAGTTGATGTTTGCGGCTTCTCAGGGCAGATTCCTTTTGGCCAGAGAGCGATGGAAGTCATGGACTAGCTGGTTTACAATGAAACTCGATTGAATGTTTACTTATCCCTATGTTAATTTAGTATTTAAGAACACGCGTGAATTTACTTCATGGTTGTATACAGCTTGTTTTAGCTTTATTCCTATCCTATTCTCTTTTCTCTGTTCTTCCTCTATCTTCACTTTTCTATTTTTCCCTTCTTATTTTAATAATTCAATTCCTTTCCATACTTTATAACTGGAATGATACCTCTTAATGATGGAGGTTGAAGTTTGGCTTTCACCAGAATTTTAGTTATCTTGGTGTAGGGTGGGTGGGGGGAAGGGGTGCATTCTAATAGGAACACAGTCTGAGCCCATTGGGGGTGTCCGGGGGTGCTTCTACCCTTCCTTCCTGCAGTCACCTATAGGTTTATTGTTGATAAATATTCTTGTGTGGGGCCTCTACCTATAACTGTACCTTCCACCTATTTTCAATGGTTTAGTAGATGAACCTTGTCTAGTATATGATTGCAATGTTAAAGCTACATGTGTTTAAATAAGGCACTTCTGTACATGTGTTTTCTAAAAATGTAATAAAAAATGTATTGAAGTAAAAAAAAAAAGCCCACACTGCGGAGCCATGGGCCGGCATCCTGGAAGCACCAGATGTGACCTGATACATTAGGAGTCTGGTTTGTCCCTCCTGTGCAATGTAAGTTCGGCCTGCTTCTCCTCCCTATCTGCTGGTCCATCTCTCCCTCTGAACTCCCCTCCTCTTCCTCTCTTGTGGGCACCCACGTGACGTCTGTAGACACGTCATCATCAACGTCACCTTCCCTATCACTAACAATAGAGATCTCAGAGTAGACAGCAACAGCATGCACCAACCTCCTTGGGCTGATCTGAGAACTGTCGTCAGACTGAGTACTGAGTACTGTCGTCAGACTGCTGAGTTCCGGCTGTTGCTACCTCCTTTTTCTGATCCTATGCCAAGAATGGCTGCGCATCCGAAATGTCTTCTGATGGATCGGAAAATAATTCCTGTAACTCAAGCGGAGGGTATATGGTGGTGGCGAACCACTCAACCAAGTCTGGTGCATCCTTTAAAGTAATGACATACATTTTTTTTTCTTTCAATAGTTTTTATTGAATTTTAAAAATATTAAGTCATACATGTTACAAAGCATTGTCATAGTATAAGTATATGATGTAACAATAAACAGCGTAAGAAGTATGTGACATTTATAAATTCTGATAAATCAAGTAGTCGTATATAAGTAGTAAAACATGGAAAGTATGCAAACAAAACATAAATTAGATAAATATCTTATCATGTAGAGAAGTATCAGTATTAGAAATGGTCAGAGTATAATGTTATAATGTTAGCAAATTAAACTTAATCAAAAGAAATCTAATCCAAAGAACACGTGAGAAGTCAGTATTATCCGGATACAAAGTATCATGTAATGAACCAGAACATTGAGAAATGTTGAAAAGGATTCAGTCGAGAGCTACCATACCCCAAGTTCATACCAGTTTTTCCATGGGGCCCAGGAAACATCAGTTTTGTAAAGATTATTCATTGAAATGGCCATCATACGTTCATATGTTAAGTGGAGATTGGTCAAATCAATGGCTTCAATAGTAGAGGGAGGACAAGAGTCCTTCCATTTTCTGGTGATTGACAGCCTTGCGGCTAGAAGTAAATGGTTGATAGAATTCCTGAGATCAACTGGAATGTTATCAATACCCAAGGATAGTAAAGCTAAACCTGGGTTGGGATCTGTCCATGAACCAGTTAAAGCCGAAATTATACCAAATATTTCTGTCCAATATTTAGTAAGCATGGGACAGCTCCATAAAATATGGAGCAAGTCCCCTTTCTTTCCGCATAGTCTCCAGCATTTGGTTAGATTGCTGGTGACTAAATTTGGATAATACATCTGGAGTATAATACCACCGCAGAGTGATCTTTACTGAGAGTTCCCATAGTGATGCACATTTAGAGGTTGATTGGTTTATTTTGCAAGCCATGTGCCATTGGTAATCGGTGTAAGAACACTCCAAGTCTTTTTCCCATTGTAGATGTGAGGGGGTTTTTGAAAATATTCTTTTGTCCTGAAGTAGGTTGTAAAAAAAGGTAATACCTCTTTGGTTCAGTACTAGTAGAGAGAAAGGTCCAGACCGATTTATGTAGGCAAACATTTTTGGTATTCAATTTACATAAACGTTTTGCTACTTGTCTATAATGAGCATTACAATGTTGGGGTATATTAAACTCAGATTGGATGGTTTGGAATGATTTAATCGTGCCTTTATCATAAAGGTTACAAATAGATTCCATGCCTTGTTCGCTCCAAAGACTAAGTGATGAGTGATACGTTATAAGATGCAATGTTTTAAAGAGAATGTCTACCGTTATTGTTGTATCAGGAGAGGTCACAGAATTCAAAATCTTAAGCCATGTAGAAATGGATACTTTCATTGTGGGAGGTAAGTGCGAGGGAAGTTTAATTCCCATATGTGCACCAAAAAGCCATAGGTTGGTTGGTAGTTTATTACAATAGGAGGATTCAATAAGACCCCAATTTGTCGTTGGGGAGGGTTGGAACCATTCTTTCATTTGAGACAATATTGAGGCATAGAAATAGTCTTGAAAATTGACATAACCCACTCCTCCCCACATTCTATTTTTGATCAATTTATAATGGGCGCATCTAGATTTCTTCTCTTTCCAGATGTATCTAGAAAGGATTGATTGTAAGGATTTAAAGAAATACATAGGGACTGGAATAGGCAAACTTCTAAACAAGTATAGGACTTGAGGCAAGTGGATCATTTTAAAAGCAGATAATCTGCCCCACCAAGAAAATTTGTGTTTTCCTAAATCGTTCAAATCTGATTGTAGTTTATTTTTAAGAGGAATATAATTATGTGTAAATAAGGATTTAGTGGATCTAGTCAAATGAATACCAAGGTACGGGATGCTAGTGTCTGCCCAAGTATAAGGGAATTGGTGTTGGAGGAGATTGTTTGTCACTGCCTCAATTCCAATATCTAGAGCATACGATTTGCTTTCATTAATTTTATAAAATGATACTTTACCAAACCAAGATAATAATTTTTGGACTTCAAGTAGGGAGGATGAGGGAGACGTTAACATTAAAATTATATCGTCGGCAAACAAACTAATTTTGTGGGTATCGGATCCTATTGTGATGCCTTCTATTTTAGAATTAGATCTAATATGTTCCGCTAAAGGTTCAATCATTAAATTAAATATTAAGGGGGACAATGGGCAGCCTTGTCTGGTGCCGTTGGTGATACGAAAGGGTTTGGATAATAGGTTAGAATTCAAAACTCGGCAAGTACGGCTTTAAGAATATGACCCTCAAAGCCAAATTTTTTAAGAGTAAGTGACAAAAAGGACCAGTTAACCCTATCAAACGCCTTCTCTGCATCTAATGAAAGGAGCAGAGAAGGCGTTCCGGTTATGCTAACATTGTGGATAACATCAATTAATCGTCTGGTTGCGTCAGATGTTTGACGACCCCTGGTGAAGCCAGTTTGATCCATGTTTATTAGTTTGGGAAGTATGTCAACTATTCTATTGGCTATAATCTTTGCGTAGATTTTCAAATCTGTATTCAATAAAGAAATAGGATGAAAATTTGGGGGAGAAGTAGGGTCCTTGCCAGGTTTAGGGAGAGTAATAATAAGTGCAGATAGCATTTCATCAGCAAAGGAAGAGAAAGAAGCAGCAGCATTATATAATTCTTTCATATGTGGTACAAGCTGTTTATAGAATATTTTAAAGTATTCATTCGAATACCCGTCTGGACCAGGTGCTTTGGCCTTGGGAAGAGAGTTAATGGCGCATATAATTTCGACGTCAGAAAAACAAGAATTTAACTGGCTAAGTTGGTCATCAGATAATTTGGATAAATTAACATGGGAAAGAAAATCTAGGATTTCTTTAGTTGATGGCTGGTGAGTATCACTGTCCTCATTAAGGTTGTATAGTTTACCATAATATGAGCTAAAGGCATCAGCTATGGATTGAGGGTTAATTATCTTATCTTGAGAAACAGGGTCATAAATGTATGATATCTTAGTTTTCCGTCTATGACCTTTTATACGGTTTGCCATAACTTTCCCTGCTTTGTTATTCGTAACATAGGATTTTGCCTTTAACTTTCTAAGTTTATGGTCATGAAATTCTAGAAGTAGAGCACGTAAATCATGTCTAAGTCTGAAGATCTGGGATTTAAGAGATGTTGACGGGTTAGACTTGTTTTCTTGATCTAAGATATTTAATTTTTTGGTAAGTTCCTCTATACTTGCTTCCCTTTTCTTTTTTGCTTGAGAACCAAGTTGTATAAATAGTCCCCGTATGTAAGCTTTATGGGCATTCCAAACTACCACCCGGTCGGACACCGATCCCAAGTTGTCTGAAAAAAATTCAGTCAATTTTTGAGAGATATATTCAATGTTATCAGGTTGTTGTAAAAGATAATTATTCATACGCCATAAATAAGATCTATGATTAGAATTAGCATTTTTTATTTTTAAACTAATAGGGGCGTGGTCCGACCAAGTGGCAGTATGAATGCGAGCATCCAGTACATTTTGTAGTAACCATTTGTCAGATATAAATAAATCAATTCTGGAGTAAGTGTTATGACGTGGAGAATGGAATGTATAGTCCTTTTCAGTTGCGTTACAACACCTCCAGATATCATACAAATCATTTTCAAAAAGAAACGGTGACAAGGGAGAAGAAAATCTCTTAGCATTGGAGGATGAGTCCATGACATTGTCTGGTACTAAGTTGAAATCCCCACAAATTAGGAGATGACCTTTCTGAAGTTCTCTTATTTTGTTTAGAGTAGACTTATGGAATTTCATTTGTCTAACATTTGGCGCATATATATTTACCAGCGTATAGAGAACATTGTCCAACGTGCATAATAAAATCAGAAACCTGCCTTCAGGATCCGAGTAACAGTCCAGAAGAGTAAAGGCTGAAGTGTCACGTATGGCAATACATACTCCTCTTTGTTTGCGAGTATAGTCCGCTTTGAAAATATGGGGGTAAGATCTATGTTGGCATATCAGAGCAGTATCTCTGACAAAGTGAGTTTCCTGTATGCATAGAATGTCACAATTAGAAGACAATGACAATTTCCACAATGATGCTCTTTTAGCAGGGTGGTTTAAGCCGTTGGCATTGATGAATAGAAAATTAATAGACATTTTTAGATGTTGTGGATATCGATTTTTATACAATACTTACAAGGTATTATGACTCTCGATACTAGAATAGTAGATGAAATATATAGAAGGTCTCTGGGTTATAGACAACCGAGAGAAAGATATTTATAAGAGACTTTGTAACAACTATAAAAATAAAAGTAAAAATTAAACAATTAAAATAAAAATAAAATTAAAGCAAAATGAAACAAACTTAAATCTAAACAAAAAGTAAAACAAATAAAATAGACAAAACAAAACAAACAAACAAACCAAACAAAAATCTGTTCAAATACTTACAAACCGAAGCAATTATTTGCTTGCGAGTGTATAGAAGGAATATGTTATTATCCCACCTTCGTGGAACAATAAGAGCTAATATGATCCAAGCAATAAACAAAAAGATAGAAAAAAAAAATGAATAGTCGGGTGTATTACTAAGCCGACTAACGGGGGTGTAAAGTTCAAATAAGAAGAAAAAACAAACACAGCATATCAGATACCAGGGGTATAAGCCGATAACAGTAAATTGAAAGAAGATAAATCAAAGGAAGATAAATAATGTTTCAACGTGGATCAGCGTCTTTTTGGTGGGCGGTAATCATTTTGTGTTTGATTACCGAAGTGCGGTTTTCCCATCATTTTGTTGTCATCAGGAGAGAGATTTGGAATTATACCCCATGAATGAAGAAGCTGCAGGCCGTCCTGGGGGTTTGACACCACAGTAGTAGTCCCATTATTGGTGATGATCAGCGTTGCAGGGTGTTTCCATTTGTATTGAATATTGTGATTGTTCAAGGCTTTAGTAGTAGTTTTTAGTTGTCTCCTTAAATTCAGGGTATATTGCGAAAGATCTGAGTAAAGATGTATTTCTGCATACGGATCAGGTAGTGATGGCAAGACTCTAGCTTTGGTTAATAGTTTTTCCTTAGTAGGAAAAAAATGTATTTTCATCAAGACATCTCTGGGAATAGCAGCATCTAGATGTTTGGGTTTTGGTATGCGGTGAATGCAATCTATCATGCGTTCGATTTGGGATGATTCCGGCAATAGGTTAGCAATCAGATCGTCTGCATATTTCGGTAAATCGTTCAGGGTTACAGATTCAGGAACCCCCCTCAGTTTAACGTTGTTCCTTCTGGAACGATCCTCAAGGTCTGCGAGCTTGGTTTTGATCTTTATATTGTCATCTGACAATTCTTTATATGCGTCAATAAGATCATGCACAGTATTAGATTGATCGTCCATTTTGTTTTCAATTACATGGATCCTGTCCCCCATTCCTTTAATCTCGTTAGAAAAATTGTTCATCATAAGTGAAAAGCTAGACATAAGCGACGTTTGTAGAGATATAAGCATTTCTTTCATCGTCGTGTCTAATACTGGTTGTCCTGATGTAGGGTAATTGACAATTGATGATGCAGCAAAGGGGCCTACCTGAACCTGAGGTAACATTGCCATTCCAGAGTTTAGAAGCTGCGTTTCAGTGTCAATCCTCCTCTTAGATTTCACCGGGCTTTGTGTAGAGGGGCTATGTAAAGAGAAGTTTACATTCTGGGATGTACTTTGTTCAGCTCCCCAGGAATCTTGGCCATTATCTGGGAGATCCGTGTATGATGATGTCTGCTGAATAGCAGTGACACCGGCGCCATTTTGATTTTGCCTCACAGCTGAGGCCAGCATATCTGCGAAGTCAGAGGCTATTTCAGCTTGTTTTTGGTCCTTCCTCTTTCGTTGTGACATCGGGAATGATCCCCGCGGTATTAGTGAGGTATTTATCTTCCGATACCGTCGTTGAATTCGATCGTTTTGCCGTTAATCCCCGGTTTTCTGACAGAGCTCAGCGATCAAGCAGCCATCCCGATCGCGTGCAAGCCACGCCCCCCCAGTAATGACATAATTTGACGTAAACATTGTGCCACTTCCCACTTTGGCTCCGGCCTGGTGCTCCTGCCCTACCCCTACCACCCCTGTGGAAGGGCCTGCCTCCTCCTCTGCCTGTCATTTTTTAAATGACCGTGTGACAAAAGTCTCTAGAGAAGCGCAGTATATGTGGAAGAAGGTATATAACAAAAATCTGGGGGGCCACTGGTTTATCTCACCAGTTGTGAAACTTTTTTTTCAGGAAATGTTGTTAATGAGTGTAGCAGAGGTAACGCAGCAAAAGAGGCAAAAATTCAGCAGTAACCAAATACACCCCACCAGTCACAATGCTGCACAATACAAATCCACTATAATAATATGCTTTCTATATTCAAAAGTATATTATAAGTGTATATTACACCTATATACTGCACAGCAAGTAGTACACCTATACCAGTGCTTGAAAGGACTTTTGTGGACCTGTTAGGTAACAATTTGTGTCACTATAGTCTGTCCCTGCTCAAAACAGCAAACTGACCCTACATTGAGAAAAAGTATATTAATGTATTACACACCTATGTACTGCAGAGCAAGTGGTACAACTATGCCAGTGCTTAAAAGGACTTTTGTGGACCTGTTAGGTAACGATTTGTGTCACAACAGTCTGTCCCTGCTGGAAACAGCAACCTGTCCCTACACTGACAAAAGTATATGAATGTATTACACACCTATGTACTGCACAGGAAGTATCACACCTATACGAGTCCTTAAAAGGATTTTGTGGACCTTTTACATAGCTATTTGATTGAATACAGCCTGTCCCTGTTCCAAACACCAACCTCTCCCTACACTGACAAAAAGCAGAATGTAAAATAGCCGCCAGATCAGGTCTATTTATAAGGTAGGGGGTATGTCCGTGTGCTGAAATGTCTCAATTGGCTGTCCTGCACCACCTGATGGATGTGTCATAGGTCAAAGTTCTTACCCATGTAACATTGCTGACCACCGCAAACATCGACAGATTTGGTGGACCGCGAACACGCAATGTTTGCTGCGAGACAACCGCCGGACGAACCGGCAGGCAATCTCTAATCATCAAGTATTTTGCAAAGAGATCATCAGACAAGTGGATTTTAAGGCGTATCGCAAATTGGCCGGCGTAAGCCCGCGTAATTCAAAGTAGGCTTGGAGTGGGCGTGTTGTATGGTAATCAACCATGACCCCACGTAAAAGACGTTTCTAACGAACGGCGCATGCGCTGTCCGTGGACGTATCCTAGTGTGCATGCTCAAAATTACGCCGCAAATACTCATTGGTTTCGACGTGAACGTAACTTACGCAAAGCCCTATTCGCAAAAGTTTTACGCAAACAACGTAAACGACAGAAAATTTGACGCTGTCCCGACGTCCATACTTAACATTACGTACACCTCATATAGCAGGGGTAACTTTACGCTGGACATATGCTTATGCAAACAACGTAACAAAATGCGTCCGGGCGCAAGTACGTTCGTGAATCGGCGTATCTAGCTCATTTGCATATTCGACGCGTAAATTGACTGAAGCGCCACCTAGCGGCCAGCGTAATTATGCAACTAAGATACGACGGCATAAGAGACTTACGCTGGTCGGATCTTAGCAAAATTCCGGCGAATCTTGCTTTCTGAATACAGAAAAAAGATACGCCGGCGCATCCTAGAAGTTATGCGGCGTATCTCAGGATACGCCGACATAACTTCTTTGAGAATCTGGGCCGTACTGGTTAACTGATGCATTCTAACAGAACATGTCAGTAAAGTAAAATAATGTTTTTCAAAAACATTTTAGACATGATTTATAGCAGACAGTATATAAGTTCAAAAAAGAGTTCCAAGTTTATTGCACATGACTTGATAGGAAATTAAATATTTAGGATTGATCATTAAACTAACTTTCAAGATGATATGCAATGCATTTACATCAGAGCTACAGATGTATATGTTATCAGTCAGAGAATTAGTTGAAATTTCAAGTGGGAAATGCAATAGATAAAGTATGATAAATGATTTATTGTTTTTGAGAAAGTGTCTTTACTGATACTGTGCACATCAAGTAAGATCTTGGTCGGATTATTTCTGAAGGCAATGGATTTGAAAGTAATGAACCTTTAGCCTCCAACATTTTTTATAGCAGTCCTGCAAGATGGCACAGAATATACTTCATAAATAGCATTGATGCAAGTAATCGTTAAAGGAAATATAGCCAAACTTTGATTGAAAAAAACTCTGAAACTTTATTTTTATTATATTTGCTGGCCAAAACTTTTACTGATTTGACCATGGATAATAATGGCTTAGGCATGCACTGATATTATAATGCACCGAAATTATAATGTCTTCATATTAACAGCATTACAACCACTCACTCAACAATTCAAATCATACAATTATGCCCTGTACTACATTTAAAATATTTGCTCTTTTTGCATTTATTTGTGAAAGATAACTTTTTTATCCTGATATGTGCTGCAAATAGTATTAAACTGTAATATGAATGCAATGTACTGCAATGCCCAATGCAATATTTAAGAAAAAAGTGAGACTAGGGATAGGTGCCATAATGGGTTTCATATTGTCTGGGACCGTTGACAAAGTAGCAGTATACATGATCTCACTGACAAAAAATAAATAAAGGCAGAGCATGAAGACTTTTAATGTAATGTGGGAATGCCCAGGGGCTTTGTGACAGTTAAGTTATCAAGTAGTTGTTTAGGAAAATGCTTGCCAACAGACTTAACAGGTAAAAAGTTGTTTCCAGTAGAGAGTAAGGCCCCTTTCACACTGAGGCGTATTTCAGGAGTTTTAGCGCTAAAAATAAAGCATAAATAACGCCTGAAATAATCTTGCCTCAACATTCTTAATGTAAAAGCACAAGGGCTTTTACACTGGCGGGAGGAAAAAAAATCTCAAGCAATCAGCATCTTTGCATTACTAAAATTCAAAGTTTAAAAAACTTGCGGTGGCGTAGATGACATCTTGTCATCTAACCGGTTTCGTAACTACAAGGACTTCTTCTGGGGCATAAATACCGCTGTCACCGCTATAAATACAAATGCACCGCCAGCCCAGCCTTGCTTTGATTTCTTGTTTGGAATATGGCAAAACCAAGACTCAGTATGGATCATGCAACACATTGGTTGCTACGAGGCCAGCGGAAGTGTTATGGTTAGCCGCGCCTCCTTATCACAGAGGAAGTGAATATTGTGACCGGGAAATATAAAACAATATATTCCCATAACAGGAAATAGAGTTAGTTCACAGTGTGCCCAAATGAAGAAAAGCCAAATTACTAACCCAAATGATGAATCTTAGTGAGTGTTAGATCTAATATAAAATAGAAAACAAAACTGGGCATGTAATGGAAAATATATATTACAACTGATTGTGTAATATTAAACTAAATGACAAAAATGTGGTACATATTAGTGACTAAATATATATTAAAATAATAATAATACAAAATGAATGAAAACAATGAATAAATAAATGAATAATAAATAGTGAGAATAAAAAAAATGAGAATAAGAATAAAAAAAATCTAAATTAAAATAACAATATGCGTAAATGAAATATAAATCAAGCAGGACTAGAAATTATTAATAAAACAACTGACATCCCAATCGACATTCAGGCTGTATGGAGTGTAACTCTTAAGGATAAATACAGGTATACCCCGCTTTTAAGTACACAATAGGGTTTATTTACTAAAGCTGGAAATCGCAATATCAGGCTCATTTCTGCATAAAAACCAATGAGCTTTTAACTCCAGCTTGTTCAATTAAGCCTGGTAATAAAACCTGGAAGCTCATTGGTTTCTGTGCAGAAGTGAGCCTTATTTTGCGCTTTCCAGCTTTAGTAAATAAACACAAATGTGTACTTAAAAGTGGGGTATGCCTGTATACATTTAGTTTCCATTCTGGAGAGTTCTCTAACTTTGAGATTACTTCGCCAGTGAGAGACAAAGTGATCTATGTAAACAAACAGGGTGCCCCTCGGGTCCCTATTGTGGACCAAATCATAGTGGCAAGAGACACTATGTTTGGGAAAACCCTTAATAATATTGGTAATGTGTTCATTAAGCCTCACATTAAGGGCTGTGTGGTCCAAACTGGCATCAAAGAAGATACACTACATGTGTGGTGTTACGTATCACAAATGGTCTGATGGTATAAGTCTGTTTTGTCGTATTAGAAGTAAAATCCCACATTTTCCTAATTTTGTGACTATTTAACTGACAGACAAAACACCTACCACATTTATGGAAACCCACAAGGTGGTGGAAAAAGGAAGGTCTCAAGGGAGGGTCCAGAATGCTTGGTACTACCCTATTGTTAATAGAAGGTGCGCCCCTATATACAACATGTGGTTTAGGTGGAAGTAATGGCTCTAAAACATTTAGAAGGATGTGCCAATGTCCCTGAATGATATGTTTAACAGCATAATGCTGGGAGGAGTAGGCCATAATAAGCAGTAGGTCAGGGACATTTTGATCAAGATTTTTTATTCTATCCACTAACAAGGAACTGCGGTCTCTTCCTTTTATCTCTTCCATGATGTTACAAAGATCTTCTGGATTATATTCTTTATCAACAAATCGCCGAAACAGAACTGTACACTGTGAATTGTAATCCTCTATATTAGTACAATTCCTCCTATTTCAGAGGAATTCACTTTTGGGGATCCCTTCTAGCCATGCATTGTGGTCACAGCTGTCTTTCGAGATATAAGCACTTTGATCAGTGTTCTTAAAGAAAGTGGAAGTAATTTGATTTTCTGCTTCAACCTTTATGTTTAAATCAAGGGAATGTATACCAGTTTGACTGACTTCATAATTCCAAAAAATCCCTTTCATTGAGATTGAGAGAATCCAAAAACGTCATGAGTGAGGTGTGATCACCTTTCCATAGGAGGAGGATGTCATCTATGTATCGTGCCCATAAGGCCAATTCTGGTCTCTGGTAAGCATAGAGGACATCCTCCTCCCATTTGGCCATAAAATAATTAACCATGCAGGGAGCATATTGTTCTCCCATTGCGAAGAAGATTCATGATAAACTCTATCTGGATGGGTAATAAACCTAAATCACAATTAAGAAAATTTACAACTGCAGTTAGACCCAAATTATGTGGAATGATGAGGGAAGGGGTTAACACTAGGAGCAATGAAGGGGTTAAATGTGTTCCCTAATGTGTGTAGGGGGATGGAACTGACTAGGGGAAAATATTGATCAGTGTTCATACATTGTATGAACACACAGTCAGTCTCCTTGCCCCTATGAGAACCAGGATTCGGGCTGCATAGAGTCAGAGGGGTGCGGGGTCACCCATACATGTCACTAGGTAACCCCGTGGCATTTCCATGTGGCGTCAGAGGGGGATGGGGTCACCCGGGCATGTGACGGGTGGCCCCGCCCTCAGCTATTAAAGAGCTGTCATGGCGTGTGTAGTGTTATTCGACGGGAACCTCCCATGAAGGCGGATTGTGTTTTTCTCTCCATATTCTCCACTGCAGAATCATTGTACATTGCTGGAATTGTTTTCTTGTTTTAATAAAGGACTTGTCCCAAACTGTATCCTGTGTTTTTTACCATTTTTTATACTTTTTTGTGAAATGGTAGGGGTACAATGCCTATTACCAGCTCACATAGGGGGGCTGGGATCTGGGGTTAAAGGGGGCTTCTAGATTCTGATACGCCCTCAGCCCGCATACTCCCACAATCACTGGGCAAGGGTTGTCTTCGAAGAAGAGGAAGACATGTGTCAATCTGTAAGTGATGGCTTTTCAACCCCAGGACCTTGGGAGAAGTACGTGGCTGGGAGGAGGAAGTTCCAGATCCTGTCATACTTTGCAACCCCTGAGGAGTCTGCTTCTCAAGCCTCTGCAAATTTGAGGCGCAGCCTCAAGCTTCAGAGCCTACAAAAGGACCAACTAATATGTGGCATAAAGAAGAAGGGGAAAGGTTTCAGAACTCATCCTTTTCCCACAGAGAGTGTGGAAGATAAAGTCTCTTGAGGACACGTTAAAGAGGATTTTATTAAATGTTTTTCCTGACTCCGGTAGGTTACAGTGTCGTGGAAAATGTAGATTTGAGTCTTCTGTTGGTCAAGTGAGGAGTGTTGGAGAAGACGTCCGCCTAAGTGAGGCATTTTAGAATTTTTTAGTCCTCGCCGCCCAGGGCTGTTAGCTTGCACATCCCATCAGCAGCGTCTGCATCACATGATGGACGATTACCACAGAGATGGAGAGATTTCCAGCTGACTATCCACTGACTTACTGGGTCATGAGAATAAACCACTGGCCAGAATCCAGTATGCTATTGAGTTGTTGGGCTGCCCTGCATCCAGTGTGCTTTCAGAATGGACATTCAGTGCTGCAGGACTTTTCATTACTGATCATAGAACGTGTCTGTCCACAAACTCCATGGACTGTTTGACTTTTATGAAAATGTATCAGTCCTGGATTACCATCTATGATGCACCTGATGCTGATGTCACTGATTAAGTCTTTTTGGGATGTGGAATCTTTGCAGGACTTTGAGGCTGCCTAGCTTTGAGGGTGTTCAATCATTTCATCTGGAAGAATGCTTTTGGTGTAGGTTTCATTAGCACAATTATCACCTAAAGGACATTTTTTTGCCTTCATCAAGAGCACCTCTATGGGCCAGATTCAGGTAGATCAGAGCATCTTTGCTCCAGAGTAACGCTTCTCATTTACGTTACTCTGAAGACCCTTTCAGCGCAAGTACTGTTATTCACATAGCAGTTGCGCGTAAACTTGCGCCAGAGTAACGATAATGCGCTGGCGTAACCCGACGCAAGGGGAAGTGGGTGTGATCATATGTAAATGATGGGCGGAGCCCAGTGCAGAGGCTTACGTTCAGCGCATAAACCACGGAGCATGCGCAGTGAGTGAGGCTCCACTCGCCCCCTTTGTGCGCATGCTCACAACTTCCGTCGGCACCACTTCATGGGAAACGTCAGCGCAATGCCTTCCGTTGGGCGTTTAAATGCGCCCGTAGAAGCGCCATTCCGGCACTAAAGTATATCCTGCTCCCCCTCGCCGCAGTGATGTTACTTTTGTTCTGAGATGGCTGCTCCCGTTCCCCGCAAACACACAGGAGAAAGCTGAACTTTAATGGCCAGGAGCTGTCAGCCGTCATCTCGGCTATGGAGACCTATGATGTCTTCCTCCATGGCTGTAAAATTTGACAGACAAGCATGGACAGAGGTGTTGTCCTGCAAGTGGGGGTGCTCAGCTAGCTCTTATCGTCGGTAACGCTGCTGTAGCTGCTCTCCTGCTGACCTGTGACCGTCTGGAGTAAAGATAAAGCAGCCTTTTGTAGAAATAACTTTGCGCCGGACGGACAAGATACGCGCGGCGCATGTAGCCAGCGTATGGTGCTAATCCGTTCGTGAATTGGGAAATCTCCCTCATTTGCATATTTGCAGGGGAAATCAATAGGCGCGACTGTTGCGCCCAGCGAAATTAAGCGCTGACGATACTCTGGCGTCGGAACGTTCCGCCGGTCGCAAATGACCCGTTATTGGGCGCATCTAGTTTGGTGGGTACGGGCACATAGAAACGACGGCGCATCATCACAGTTACGCGGCGCATATCGAAATACTCCAGCGCAAGTGTTCCTGAATCTGGCCCTATACAGTGGGAGGGCATCCGACACCCAAACACCAATTTTTATGCACCTTTTGAAAGGTGCATATCAATGCATTTTTTACAGCAAGGTCAATTCTTGCTTTCATCAAGAGTACCTCTATTGCAGTTGTTCTCAACCTTCGAGTGCCGTGACTCCTTAATAAAATTTCCCAAGTTGTGGGGACCCCAACATTAAAATTATTTTCATAGCGTGGGTTGTCGGCACCCAAGGCATGACAAGTAATTTGCACCCCTAACCCACGGACATTTAGCACTCCCTGAGTGCCTTCCACTCGTACAGTATTAAAACCCCTTATGGTACATTTTAGGATGTACTGTATCACCCTTTCTCTTTGTTCTCCTTTCTTTCCCTTTCATCTCTCACTATCCTAATTCCTTGTTTTTTTCCCCCATCTTTCCCTCTAACTATGTTTCCTGCTCTCTATTTGTTTCCTTTCTCTCCCTTTTTCTTTGTTCCTCTCCCTCTTATCTCCCTTCCTGGGAGAACAGTGTGAGCTTCAGGAACAGCCCAGGATTTGGTGACCCCTGGCAAATCATCATTTGACCCCCGAAGGGGGCCCGAGCCCAAGGTTGAGAACCACTGCTCTATAGGGTTACGGTGGGAAGGCACCACCAACACCCAATGACCAATTTTTACTCACCCGTTACTCCTATCCAAAGTCAAGGTGACACCAGAATGTATCCAAAAAATCTCTAATCTTGTTCCCAGTGCACCACATTGTGGCCTCATAATAGACACTGGCTCCCCAGCTTGCAGCGAAAATTTCATATTTTTTTGGCTTTAAAAATGCAATTATTGCTGCAACAGATTCTAGGACATGGTACAGATCTGCCACTTTACAGGTAGACTAAGGGGACCCCCCAGGCACTATATTGGAATATTTTTTTCATTCAAAAAAAATAAAAAATAAAAAATATTGATACATATCCCCCAGGGCAGCACACTGACCACTATAACCATTGTATGCCCAATTACTTTCATATAAGCCTTTAAAATGGGCAATTTTGATTTTTCTATGGTTTGGTCCTATTGACTTTAATGGGGTTCGTTATTCAGGTCCGAAAGTTTGTGGTGCTAGAAAGTTCTGGTGCGAACAGAACAGGGGTACGCTACAGCAATAATACAGTTCAAAAAGGCTCCTGGCAGTCAAATGGATTAGTTGGTTGTGTTGAAAATATTATGGACAATGGACAAAGTACAGGTTTGTGTCAAGGTAAACACTGGAAAAATTACTTAAAATGTGTGTTTTTTTTTCTTTTATGAATCAATCAAGAAAAGCCTAGATCGTTTTTGAACACGCTCACCTATTTATTACATGATGGGTTTATTCCTGTGGCTTTTGAGTTGGGGTCTCAGCAAGAAATGCAAAGTCGTTGTGGCATGATCAAAATGTTGAAATGTTTAGGGAACTTGGAACAGCATAAAGTGAATACATTGCTAAGTGCACATGTGTGTTGAGCAGATTGTCTGAATACACTGATTTTTTGGCTTGGAATTTGGATGGAGTTGTGTGGGTGTCAGGAAAGTATGCCAAGTGTTTTTTTTTTTTTTTTTAATATATACATGAAGTAAAATTTAAACAGTTTCTGACTCTTTTTCGTAATTTGAAAAAGGGATCAAGTGGATACGTTTTCAGTTGCCCCTCAAGCTAGAATCCTTTTTCAAGATTGTCTAAAATTTATTACATGCTGTATACTGTATAAATGCTCATTTTTGCAATGTGATTAAAAATGAACAATATGCAAGGGTTATAATTGAAATGAAGCTTAGCTTTTGTTTAGCAGCTGCTTGTACTTGCAAATAATGAGACATTGCAAGCCTTAGCTGTGTCTGGCATTGTGATGAATAAGTAATAATGCTTCTAGATTATACTTGCAGGTGTTGTTTTGAATCTTTTTTTAGAACAATCACAACAATGTTTTTTTTTTTTTTTATTGTTCATGTCTTTTTATTAACTATAGCAACAATCTATCCATTTAAATAGCTTGCAGATTTTAAAAATCATTGAGAACTTTTTAAAAAATACATTGTTTCTAAATAGGATTTCATCACGCTACAAAACAAAACTTTAATACTAAGTTTTCAGATCTAATTTTAAATAGCACGTTTTCATTATTTCATAGAGTATATCCATCATTGGGGAAAAAACACAATTAGTCCTGGCCAAGGATATTGAACACTTTTGACCTACAATGGAAAAACTTTTCAAAACAGTATTAACATTAAAATAGAAACTGTGGAAAAAACTGTTTATTCCTGTAAAAGTGGATCCTTCCATAGCAGCAACTGTCCTCTGGTTATGACAAGTCAATGGCAGTGAATATGAACATGTTTTGCTTTAATGCACCAAAACTAGTAAGAGGATTTAGACTAGAAGCATGGCCAAAGTCAATAAAATATATTTAGAGGTAGGTTTTGTTTTTTAATATATTGATTGGGCTCTCTGATTCTCTCTGCCAGTCAGTACACAGGGCATATTGGTAAAGTAGCAGTCAGAAGGTGGAGTTAGGTGACTTAGCTAGAAGCATTAGACTGCAATGGCAGCCATAGCTTTGCATGAGTGATCATCCTGGTGTCACCACCTACCATACCGATAAGTATTTCTAATAGTCTTTTGCAGATGCTTGTGGTTTAAACTTTTTGGCTGACAATAAGGAAATCAGGAAGGAACAAACAGATTAACTGAGACTGAGTTATGGTACTCTGAGGTTTTTGGGGGACTAGGGAGGGTAATGAGTGCAAAACTCATAGTTTTTTTTTAAACAATGGTTTTTATTAAAGGTTTTCAATGAGTACAGAAATAATATCATAAGTATTCATCACATAGGTTATGACCGTATACAGATACATAAAGAATTCGTAGAGTAGCTCAATAAAGCAAAACAGTTAAATTTTCCAATGAGTAGTCGTAAGTCACGAAAGGTTTTGGCAACGTTTAGAACAATTGATGCAAAAACAGAAAGTAGTTCAATTCAGTAACAATTCCACATGACATACTGATTATCAGAACCTATTTACAGATACACCTCTGCCCTGGACCATTGAGACCAAGGTTTCCACATATCCAGCTGCCCCTGGTATTGGCCCCTGCTGGAACTCAACATTAATTCATAATTTTGGTGTGTGTTCACCTGGTCTAGGGTGTGTTCAATGGTCGGTACGTGTGGGGATTTCCAGAGTCTCGTAATTGATAGTCTAGCTGCCAGGAGGATATTAGTCACTACCATTCTGTAGGAAACAGGGATGTCCTCTATTGTCAAGTTTAACAATACCAAGGCAGGAGTTGGGGGTACCGCGTGTTGTGAGATATCCGTTATGACGTAGAATATCGTCTTTCAGTAGGAGTGAATGATTGGACATGTCCAAAGAATATGCAGAAGGTCGCCTCTTTGCTTATTGCATCTCCAGCAAATGTCTGGGGTGGAGGGGCTGAATTTCAAGAGTCTCGCCGTGGTAAGGTACCATCTAAGTGATATTTTTTGTGCTAGTTCCCAGAAGGCGGAGTTATTAGTGGCTTTGTAGATCGAGCGTATGGCTATTCGCCACTGCGACTCGGAAAAGGTGTGGCCCAGGTTTGCGTCCCAGTGGAAATGGGGTTTTGATTTGGCGAAGGTGCGTTTTTGTTGAAAAAGGTCGTAAAAGAGGGAGATCCCTCGCTTGTGTGTCTCCACAGAGGTCAGAAACGACCATGCTTCAGGTGGGATAGTGTAGAATGTAGTCGGCATTTGAGCAACACAGTGTTTTATTCTAAGATAATTAAATAGTTCTGTACATTTCAGAGAGAACTTCTCTTGTATGTATGGAAAGGAGAGTAGAGATCCATCTTGGATAATGTCTCCAATGTATTTTACACCCTGAGATTTCCAGTTTTTGAGGGAAAGGTCTGACGTAAAGTGTAGTAGGACATCTATCGGTAAGGAAGGGGAAAACGTGGAGTCGTGTGTCTTGCCTAAGTTCACCACCTTCTTCCAAGCGGTGGCAGCCGCCTTCATTGTGGGGGGAAGTAAGTTGGAGACAGGAACTTTTCAGGTCATGGTAATGGAGTGTAGCCATTTCCAAGTGGCCCCAAAGTGTGGTTGGGATCACTCGGAACCAGTCGAGTTTTGCGTTAACACCGATGCCCTGTCATAATCCTCAAAATCTATAGATCCTGCTCCCCCTGCTAACTTATGTTTAGTGAGCATGTGCTTGGCGCATCAAGGTTTTTTCCCTTGCCATAGGAGCCGGTTGAGCAGCGTTTGGAGGGATCTGAAGTATGATTTTAGAATGGGTATAGGGATAGTGCGAAAGAGATATAGTACTTGGGGTAAATATAAAATTTTAAAAGCTGTCAGCCTTCCTGACCAGGATAATTCGTGTTTGGCTAGGGTTTGCGTGTCATTATGGAGTTTAGCGAGGAAGGGTTTGAAGTTGTAGGAGTATAAAGTTTTAATCGATCTCGTTAGTTTGATTCCTAGGTATGTGTTGCTGTCCGCCCAAGTGAATGGGCAACGGTTTTGCAGAAGATGTTTAGAAGTAGCATCTAGCCCTAAATCTAAGACATAGGATTTACTGGCGTTTATTTTATAATAAGAGACTCTGCTAAACCATTGGAGAGTATTGTGTGCTTCTAAAGCCGGATATCTTTGGGTTCTGTCGAATATGTTCTGCCAGTGGCTCAATTAACAGGTTGAATATCAATGGGGATAGTGGGCATCCCTGCCTTGTGCCGTTTGTTATAGTAAATGGACGGGAAAGCATGTCTGCGGAAAACACTCTGGCTGAGGGCATGGAGTACAGAGCTAGGATAGCTTTTAAGATCTGGCCTTCGAATCCAAATTTCTCAAGTGTATGTCTGAGGTACCCCCAATGAATTCAATCAAACGCCTTCTCTGCGTCCAAAGAAAGGAGCAGAGAAGGCGTTCCTGTCAATTAGGCATGGTGGATGATGTCGATTAGTCTCCTCGTAGCGTCTGAGGTTTGTCTACCCGATGTAAATCTGGATTGATCGTTGTGTATCAGTGTGGGCATTATGTCACGTAATCGTGTGGCAAGTGTTTTAGCATAGATTTTTAAGTCTAGGTTTAAGAGCGAGATTGGGCGAAAATTTTGAGGAAGTATAGGGTCCTTCCCCGGTTTAGGGAGGATGATAATCACTGCTTGCAGGGTTTCAGGTGGGATTATGGAAGAGACAGCAATGTCATTAAAGAAGGAAGTCAGGTGAGGAGCTAGGAGGTGGCTATACTTTTTATAATATTTCCCGCTGAGGCCATCAGAGCCCGGTGATTTACCCATAGGGAGTGATGCTATAGTCGCCGAAATTTCATTCACAGTGAAGGGGTTGTTCAGGCGGGACAGCTGGTCAGACGTCAGTGTCGGGAGCTTCACATGGTTAAGGAAATTATCAATCTCATCAGCGGTGGGTTGATGGGTGTCAGTGTCTCTCTGTAAATTGTAAAGGTCGCTGTAGTAGTCGCTAAAGGCATCAGCAATTTTCTGAGGGTCTCTAAGGTCGGTGTCAGTGTGTGGGTGGTGTAGGTGATCTATTTTATTTTTAATTCTACGGCCCTTGATATACGTTGGGCAAGTGCCTTGCCCGCTTTGTTTGAGGTGGAGTAAGATACGGCTTTTAGTTTCCTTTGGGTATGTTCAAAGGCATGCAAGAGGAGTAGTCTCAATTCTTGTCTTAGGGATAAAATTTGCGCTGTGCGCGTTGGTATTGTGTGTTTCTTGTTTTGCGTTTCTAAGTCGTCTATCTGTGAGGTAAGCTTGTCAACCCGTAGTAACCGTTGCTTTTTATGTTGGGAGCTGAGTTTTATCAAGGTCCCCCGGATACACGCTTTGTGGGCATTCCACAGCACCCCCCGGTCAGACACTGAACCTACATTGGTATCAAAGTATTCCGTCAATCGATCATTGATTTCTGGTGCATAGGAAGGATGTTGTAGGATAAAATTGTTTGCCCTCCATAAGCCGGACTCTTTTGGTTTTGGAAGAACTTCTAGAGTTATCGAAACAGGGGCGTGGTCTGACCCGGAGGTCGGGTGGATTACCGCCGCGCTAATTTCTTGAAGCAACCATTTGTCAGTCAGAAAAAAATCAATACGCGAGTAGGTTCCATGGAAAGGAGAAAAGTAAGAATAATCTCTCTCTGATCCATGTAAGCAGCGCCACACATCAAACAAATCGTGTACGTTCATGAATGCCTTCAGAGGGGATTCCCTGCGTTTTGCTGCTGAGGTGGTGTCCAAAAGGACCTCCGGTACTAGATTGAAATCTCCGCAGAGGAGCAAGCGCCCTTGTTGCAAGGGACGTACTATTGCCATTAGTTTACAAAAAAATCTCATCTGATGCACATTCGGAGCGTACACGTTAATCAGAGTAAATACAACATTGTCAATAGTACAAATAAGAATGATATACCGCCCTTCCGGGTCCAGAACGGACTGCTTCAAGTGAAATGAAATAGAGTCTTTAACTGCAATCAGGACCCCCCTTTGCTTCGATGTGAAGCGTGCAAAGAAGACCTGATTGAAGTACTTGTGTCTGCACACAGGAGCTGCAGTAGAAAGAAAGTGGGTTTCCTGGACACACAGGATATCGCATTGTAAGTCTATGGCTGTTTTCCACAGCGAATTTCTCTTCGCGGGATGGTTAAGACCATTTGCATTGATGGATAGTATGTTGAGTGGCATTGTTGTGGAGTGTACCCCGCAGGGGTTAGTCACTTACAGTTTGGAGGGGGTTCAGGAGGATCGTGGTACTGATCCTGGCTGGTGATGAATCACGGTGGGACCTCAGGAGTCTGCAGAACTGTAGCGAAGGAGACTTGCTGGAGTATATCTGCAATAGGCAAGGTATGATTGAAAGCAATATTGAGCTAAGAGCAGGATATATACACAGGTTAGGTAACTCAGGCGGATCAACCGCCAACACGAACAGGCGGTGGTATAGAGGGTAAACAGGACCCAGCTAAGCCACTGTGGGGTGTAAAGTCACACTATATCAAGGCAAAGATGCTGAAAACAGAACAAAACAATGGAACAGTGAAAAAAGAAAACAGCTAGCAGCTGATGGGGAGAACTTCTTCGTAGATGTGTAGACTCATAGCTTAAGAAGATTGAGTAGAGATTCAAGTGGACTTCCTGGCTTGTTTGTGCCTCGGTTGGCGGGGCTCCCTTTGGGTCAATGGAGCTTCTGGAGGTTGTGGTGGGTCTGGGATGATCCCCCAGGAGTGAAGGATCTGGAGACCTTTGTCCAGTGTATGGATCACATGTGACGTTCCGTTTCTTGTGATGAGTATGGACGCGGGGTAACGCCATTTGAATTGAATCTTGTGGTTATGTAACCCTTTAGTAATCGGATTCAATTGTCTCCTCAGTTGTAAGGTGTATTTGGACAAATCTGCGTAGAGGGAGACACCTTCATAAGGCTCAGGGAGAGCGGGATTATTCCTGACAGTCATTAGGAGCTTTTCTTTGACATGGAAGAAATGTACCCTCATTAAGACTTCCTTGGGAACAGATGCTGCTAGGTGTGAGGGTTTTGCGATTCTGTGAATGCGATCTATGATTAAGTCTCTGGGTGACGCATCAGGGAGGACCATGTGCATTAATTCTTTGGTGTATCTGGGAAGATCAATTGGCAGGATAGATTCAGGGATCCCTCTCAGTTTCACGTTATTTCTCCTGGATCTATCCTCTAAATCTGCCAGCTTGGATCTCATCCAGGATTGTTCCTTTTTTACCTCATGTAGTGAGTCAATAAGATCGTTCACAGTGGAGGTACATTCTTCCATACTGCCCTCCAAATGATCCACTCTATTATCAAGCACTCTCATGTCTGCAGTCATTTTGGGAAACAGTGAGGACAGATCAGTCATCAAAGAACCATGTAGTGACAATAGCATGTCCTTTAGGGTCGTATCCAATACTGGCTGGCCTGTAGTAGGGAAAGACGCCATAGAGGACTGTAGGGCCTGGTTGGATTGCAGGGGGCTGAAAGCCTGGGGCTCAAGTAGCACCTGCGGTGCCTGCAGATGATAGAGCTGCATGCAGGCTTTGGCCGGGCTCCCTGTGATAGGATTATCACCTTGTCTGGCCGAGGGGGACAATAGAGGGCTATTTACTGTGGTGTCCTCCGGAATCTCGTCAGGGAGGTCCGTGTATGCCGCCGCGCAGCCGCGCCATCGCCATTTTGGCTCTGACTAACCTTATGCTGCGGCTTAAAGAAGAAGGCTGTCAGCTTTTGTGGTTGTGTCTCGGTCAATCTCTTTTGGGACATGGTTCCCTGGATTCGCCGGTCTATAAGGGTGCTGTGTGGTGGGTAATCGCGCTGACTCATGAGCCTGTGTCGCTTCTAATTCCCCCTCAAGCTGATGAGCTCTTCGTTCAAGCAGCCATCTCCGGCGCTGGCAGACCACGCCCCCCCAAAACTCATAGTTTTATGTTATCATAGTTATTATTATTATTATTATTATTATACATAATTTATATAGCGCCAACAGTTTGTGCAGCGCTTAACATCAGGGAAGACAGTACATTCACAATACAAATCAATACAGGAGGGATCAGAGGGCCTTGCTCATAAGAGCTTACAATCTAGAAGGGAGGGTCAAGTGGAAAAAAAGGTAGTTAGCTGTGGGGGATGATCAGATGGACTCAAATTAAAAATGCAGTTGCTAGGTGTGGGAAGGGTGGGCTTCTCTAAAGAGAAGGGTTTTCAGGTTTCCTCTAAAAGCTAATAGAGAGGGAGATAGATGGATACATTGGGGTAAGGAGTTCCTTAGGCTTGGAGAGGCTCTGGAAAAGTCCTGGAGACGAGCATGGGAGCAGGTGATGAGAGAGCTAGAGAGCGGGAGGTCTTGAGAAGAACGGAGAGAACGATTAGGTTGGTATTTAGAGACTAGATCATTGATGTAGCTGGGGGCAGAGTTGTGGATGGCTTTGTAGGTAATTGTTAGTAGTTTGAATTTAATTTGTTGGGTGCGCAGAAGCCAGTGGAGGGATTGGCAGAGAGGAGCAGCAGAGACAGAGCGGTTGTTAAGGTGGATGAGTCTGGCAGCAGCGTTCATGATGGACTGAAGGGGAGATAGAGTATGCAGCGGTAAGCCAGTGAGAAGGGAGTTGTAGTAATCGAGGCGAGAGATGACCAAGGAATGAATTAATAGTGTTGTGGTGTCATTGGTTAGAAAGGGGCGTATTTTGGAGATGTTGCGAAGGTTGAGGCGGCAAGATTTGGACAGTGATTAAACGTGAGGTTTAGAGGACAGTTCAGAGTCCAGGACTACACCTAGGACCTTGGCATGTGGGGATGGGCTGATAGTTGTGCCATCAATTTTGACAGAGAGATCAGGGGAAGAGACACGTGGGGGAGGGAAAATGATAAGTTCCGTTTTTGGATAGATTGAGTTCGAGGAAGTGGTGCGACATTCAAAGTGATATATCTGATAGTAAATTAGTGATTCGTGAGGAGAATGACGGAGTGAGTTGAGGGGTAGAGAAATAGATTTGAATGTCGTCAGCATAGAGATGATATTGCTGACCCAGGGAGGAGGTGTAGATTGAAAATAGGAGAGGTCCAAGAACAGAACCTTGGGGGACCCCAACGGAGAATGGAAGAGGAGAGGAGGAAGTAGAGTTGTAAGTAACGCTGAAGGTATGGTTGGATATGTAAGTAGAGAACCAGTGAAGAGTAAAGTCACAGAGACAAAAGGTGTGGAGTTTTTTGAGGAGGAGGGGGTGGTCAACTGTATCAAAGGCAGCAGAGAGGTCCAAGAGTAGGAGCACAGACTGAAGAGGATCAAGGAGGTTATTATCAGCAAGGTGAACACTCAGTCGGTTGAAGACTAGACGTTCGAGGAGTTTGGATAAGAAAGGGAGCAAGAAGATGGGGTGTAGGTTGTCAAGATTGGATGGGTCCAGTGAGGGCTTTTTAAGTATGGGCCTGACAAGTGCATGTTTCAAAGAGTTAGGGAAGATTCCAGAAGAGAGGGAGAGATTGAAGATGTGGGTTAGAGAGTGTAGAATAGAGTCAGAGGGTGAACGTAGCATTTGTGAGGGAACAGGATCCAGAGCGTGGGTGGTAAGATGGACGTTAGCAAGTAATTTAGTGACCTTGTCTATGGTGGTGGGGTTGAAAGAGGGAAGTAATGACTGTGCTTGTGGGCATGAGGTGTGAAGTGTAGAGGATATCTGAACAGTTGAGATCTCCTCGCGAATCTCCTTCTGTTTGAAGTGATTGGCAATCTCCTGGGTGGTGAGTGAATTAGTGGTTGGCGGCAATGGAGGACGAAGGAGAGAGTTGAAGGTAGAGAAGAGTTTACGGGGACGGGATGATACGTTTTTAATGAGGGTGATGAAATAGGTCTGCTTGGCAGTGAGGAGGTTGGAATTGTATTTTTGCAGGGCAGATTTATACTGGACGAAGTCTTCCTGGGAAGCCACTGGCGCTCAAGAGCACGGCTGTGTTTTTTCAGACTTCTAGTATCATCTGTTTGCCAGGGTTGAAGGGGGCGTGGCCTTATTTTGTGTGTAGTGAGGGGGGCCAATCTGTCCAGTGATGCTAGAAGTGAAGTGGTGTAGACAGAAGTGGCTAGGTGGGTGCAGGACAGGGGTGCAATTGTGTCATAGAGGTGGTCAGTCGCAGAGTATAAAAGAGAAGTGTTGATATGGTGAAGGTTTCTATGAGTAACTGTTAGGCATTTGGAGGGAGAGGAGGCGGAGGAGAGGGAGAGAGTGAAATGAATAAGATAGTGATCAGAGAGGGGGTAAGGATAGTTGGAGAGATTGCATGGAATGCATAGGTGGGAAAAGACAAGGTCGAGGGTATTGCCTTCAGAGTGAGTAGGAGCCTGTATCCATTGCTTCGGGTCAAAGGAGGAGGTTAGACTGAGAAGTTTGGAAGTTGCAGGAGTGTTAGCATTAGTAGGGATTTTGAAGTCACCAAGAATGATTGTGGAGATTTCAGAATAGAGAAAGTAAGGTAGCCAGGCAGAGAAGTCATCAAAAAAGGATGATACTTGACCAGGGGGCCGGTAGATCACAGCTATCCTTAGAGAAACTGAGGAGAAGAGATGAATGCAATGTGCCTCAAATGAGGAGAGGGAGGTGGGTGAAGTACCTGAAAGGTGCTATGTGGGGCTAATAGGATTCCAACACCCCCTCATTTGCATCCACTGGGTCTGGGGGAGTGAGTCCAAAGAAGACCACCGTGGGATAGAGCAGCAGAAGACGCAGTGTCGGATTCGTGAAGCCAGGTTTCGGTAATGGAAAGTAGATTAAATGAATTAGCGATAAAGAGATCGTGGAGGGAGGTGATTCTGTGGAAGTTGGTAGTTGGGATTCTGTGGAATTTGCCTCACAGTCCAGATCCCTTACTCAAGCTTGAGTCAAAACATGAATTTGATAGACAGTTAGGGCCAGATTCAAGTAGATCAGAGCATCTTTGCTCTGGAGTAACGCATCTCATTTGCGTTACGCTGCAGAAATTTTAGGAGCAAGTGCTGTTATTCAGGAAGCACTTGCTCCTAAAGTTGCGGCAGCGCATCGCAAATGAGCCAGCGGAATTCAAATTGGGCGGGTACGGGGCGTGTAGTATTCTAACTATGCGCGATCCCGCGGCGAACGTACTGCGCATGCGTCGAGTGTCAATGCATCCCAGTGCGCATGCTCCAAGTTCTGTCAGTGAACGTCAATGACGTCACGTCCCCATTCATGAATGTTTTACGCAAACGACACGATTTGTTTTTTTTCCGACACGATGACGACGGCTATACCTAACATAGGATACTCCACTAGGGGGCTGCTTTATCTATACGCCGCGTATCGCTTCTGGAAACGTCGTAAAGTCACTGCGTCGCGCCCGAAAAAGATCGTGAATTGCCGATTTCCGCTCATTAACATATTTTTGGAGCGTAAATCGGCGGGAACGCCCCCGGCGCCATTTTTAAGTTGAAGTAACGATGCGATGGCAAAATTCAATTACGCCGATCGCATCGGAACTCCAACCCGGCGTTTCTTGTTTTCTGGTTATAGAAAACAGAAACGCCGGCTTAAAGTGACAGTTAGGCTGGCGGATCACTGGATCCGCCAGCCTAACTCTTCATGAATCTGGCCCTTAGTTACTATGGCATATCCTGGAAAACAGCTTGCGGTCATTAATCAAGCACCCGGGGGGGGATTGCGATTTATAAGGGTGATAGGAGGGTCCATGAGGAGTCCCAGTGATAGTATTGATGGATAGAGATGTATTGGCACATATCAGTGTTAATATTAAGACTTATCTAAACTTTATAGTTAAAATTCTCTATATACTGTAACTATAATAGGGAGATTAACTGGTTGTAATTCTTTTTTTTTCCAATAGCAAAAGAGATGGAGGTGTTTCTTTGGGGTCTCCCTCCACCCATCCCAGCACTTTTGAAATATGTTCTACTCATACCCGGTATTGCTATATTTTTGCCCTATTGTTGTTTTTCAAATCTGTACTGATTACCTCCACCATTTCCTGTCATTGTCATTGTTATTGACCTATTACTTGTAACCCCCTTTATTTATTGATCCATGGGGCTATTCCCCTCTATCTTATTTTGTTTTTCTCATAGGTCATTTGAACTATGTTCCATTTCTGTATATTCAATAAAATATTTAAACAAGAATAAAAAACGCTAAAGTTAGCCTAATTTTTTTGTATAGTGTAAAAGATGATGTTAGGCTGAGTAAATAGATGCCTAACATGTCATTCATTCATAGAGCTACTTTTGGTGGTATTAGATCATCTCTGTGTTTTTTATTTTGTGTGCTATAAGCATAAGAAGAGTAACAATTTTGAAAAACACACAATGGGGGTTATTTACGAAAGGCAAATCCACTTTGCACTACTAAGTGCAAAGTGCACTTGAAAGTGCAGTGACTGTAGATTCAAGGGGGACATGCAAGGAAAAAAAAACAGCATTTTAGCTTGCACATGATTGGATGATAAAATCAGCAGAGCTTCCCCTCATTTCAGATCTACCCCTCAGATTTACAGTGACTGCACTTCCAAGTGCACTTTCAGTGCAATTTCAAGTGCCCTTTGCACTTGTAGTTTGCACTTGTAGTGCAAAGTGGATTTGACTTTAACCGCTTAACACCCGCCGCACGACTATGTATGTCCACAGAATGGCACGTACAGGCAGATGGGCGTACATGAACGCCCCTGCCTTCTTGCGGGTCGGGGGTCCGATCAGGACCCCCTCCGCTGCGTGCGGCGGGCGGCTTACCTCCAGGAGCGATCCGGGATGAGGCGGCGGCTGTCTGTTTTTGTCCGCCCCCTCGTGATCGCTTCCAGCCAATCCCCTGAGCCTCCGCCTTGTCACTTCCTCTGCCTGTATAATGTAAACACAGGCAGAGGAAGTGATGTCAGCTCTCCTCTCGGCGGTATTTTCAATCCGCCGAGAGGATAGAAGACATCACAGTAAGTCGCACCAACACTACACTGACACCATACACATAGGCAAATTTAACACCTTCCGATCACCCCCCCCCCCCAGCCCCCTGTCACACTGTCACTGATTGCAGTGATCATATATTTACTAATCACTGCATTTAGTGTCAGTGTGACATTTAGTGTGACAGGCAGTTAGTGTTAGGTCCAGGGTAGCCCCACAGCCCCCCTAATAAAGGTTTAACTCCTTGATCACCGCCCTAGTTAACCCCTTCACCCCCTATTGCCAGCGTCACTAAGCGATCGTTTTTCTGATCGCTGTATTAGTGTCACTGTTGTCGCTAGGTAGCTAATTTTTTTTTATTGCAATTTTTTTTACTAAAGACATGTGGCTGAATACATTTTGGCCTACATGTTTGACTAAAATTTTGTTTATTCGATTTTTTTTATAACAAAAAGTAAAAAATATAGATTTTTTTTCAAAAATGCCGCTCTATTTTTGTTTATAGCGCAAAAAATAAAAAATCGCAGAGGCAATCAAATACCATAAAAAGAAAGCTCTATTTGTGGGAAGAAAATGACGCAAATTTTGTTTGGGTGCCACATCGCGCGGCCACGCAATTGTCTGTTAAAGCGACGCAGTGTCGAATTGTAAAAACGCCTCTGGGCATTTAGCAGCATATTGGTCCAGGGCTTAAATGGTTAATGAAAAAAAAATATATATATATTACTTTTTGCTATAATACATATCCTAATTAAAAAAATTAAAAAAAATCCTCAGTTTAGGGCGATATGTATTTTTCTAGATATTTTTGGAAAAGAAAATCACTATAAGAGTATATTGATTGGTTTCTGCAAAAGTTATAGTGCCCACAAAATATTGGCTAGATTTATGGCATTTTTATTATTTTTTTACTAGTAATAGCAGTGTTCAGATCTTTATTAGGACTGCGATATTGCAGCGGACAGATCGGACACATTTTTGGGACCAGTGACAATTATACAGTGATTAGTGCTATAAAAAAGCACTGATTATTGTGTAAATGTCACTGGCAGTGAAGGGGTTAACACTAGGGGAAAAAAAAGGGTTAAATGTGTTCCCTAGTGTGTGTTCTAACTGTGGATGGGTGGGACTGACTAGGAGAGATGACAGATCGGTGTTCATAATCAGTATGAACACACAATCAGTCTCATCTCCCCTGAGAGAACCAGGATCTGTGTGTTTACACACACAAATCACGATTCTCGCTCTATCACGAGCGATCGTGGGTGCCCCCTAGTGGCCAAAAGGCAAAGTGAAGCAAGGTTATATCACTTTGCCCAGGGGAGCCAACTTGCCACAGTAAAACTGCGGTGGCTGGTCCTAAAGTTTTTCCGTCGCTTACGTCATTTTACTAACTCGTTCGCGAATAGGGCATTGCGTAAGCGTCGATCACGTCGTTTTGACGTCGGTTTCAACGACGCTTTCCGACGTGAGCTGGAGCATGCGCACTGGGCTTTTTCCCCGGCCGGCGCATGCGCAGTTCGTTCGACGCGCTGGCGTGCTTAATTTAAATACAAGCCGCCTCATTTGAATTACGCGGGCTTACGCTGGGCCATTTTCGCTACGCCAAGGCAAACGACGGAGCAAATGGTTAGGGAATACGGCACCTGCTCTAGTACGATGCGGCGGCGTAGTGCAAATGGCTTACGATACGCAAGCGAATTTCTATGAGAATCTGGCCCTTAGAGTTACAGAGGAGGTCTAATACTAGAATTATTGTTCTTGATCTAAAGATTGTGGCGACACCTCACATATGTGGTTTAAATTTACATATGTGGGTATGACCTATGTATGCTTTCGCTTCTGTATGCAAGCACGAGGGGATGTGGCTCTTAAAAAAAAAATTTTTTAAATGCTTCTTTAATTTTTTTATTTGTACACTTTCTCTTACATTTTTTCCATTACTTTTATTCCTATCACAAGGGAGTTAATATCTTTGTAATAGTGATAAAACATGACAGGTCCTCTTTACAGAGAGATCTGGGGTCTATAAGTCCCCACATATCTCCTCTATGCTGGAAAGCCTTATATAAAAAAAAGTCATTCTATCTTGCTTCCCAGCAAAAAAGGCAGTGTTTACATCTGCCAGTGCCGAAAAAGACATCATGGTGTCGGTTGTGACATCAAAGGGTCATAGAGATGGCCAGGGACCAGCAGATTTACTCTCCAGCTCGCCAAGGTGCAGTGGAGGGTGGAGGGGGGCTAAAAAGCAACTATAATTACTTTTTCCAGGGAATCACTAGCTTAAAAAAGATATCTGAATGATGCCTGCAGCTGCAGGAGGGCAGATGGAAGAGGGCAGATGGAGGGCAGATTGAGACTATACTGTGGCTGGTGAGGCTGAGGTGGATAGAGGAGGAGCAGAGCACTGTATTCAAGCTGCCATAATCTTCCACGCCCAGGCGGTTTTTATTTTTTGTTCTATAAACCAAAAAGCGCAGCAATTTTGAAGAAAAAACAATATTCCTTACTTTCTGGTAAAAAAACATTCCAAATAAAAAAAAATGAAAAATCGAATTTCTTCATCAGTTTAGGTTAATATGTATTCTGCTACATATTTTTGGTAAAAAAAATCCCAATACGCGTATATTGATTGGTTTGCACAAAAGTTATAGCGCCTACAAACTATGGGTTAGATTTATGACATTTTTATTTTTTACTAGTAATTGCGGCAATTTTTAGCAGACGGTGACATTATGGTGGACAAATCTGACCCTAAGTGACACTTTTTGGGGACCAGAGACACCAATACAGGGTTCAGTGCTAAAAAATTCACTGATTCATGCATACATGACACTGGCAGGGAAGGGGTTAAAACTAGGGGGATGAAGGGGTTAAGTGTGTCCTAGGGAATGGTTTCTAACTGTGGGGGGTGGCTTAGCTGAAACAGAAGATCTCTCTTATCCTCACTGACAGATGTAAACAAGGCACACCCCTGCACCGTGCTTCCTGTGAATGTTCGTCCGGCCGCAGCGGCCATCGCGGCCACTAGACCCACTGATTCGCTCCCGCTGTGTCCAATTACAGCAGGAGTGGTTCTCCAGTGGCACACGCATGCCACCTACACCGTGTGCACAAAATCACGTACAGGTACTTGATTTTGCACAGCCGGGCCACCCTGCCACAGGCAGTCCGGAAGAGGTTAAAATAATGTATGTATTATGTTGTTATCTTAAGTAATGACAAAATTATCACTGAATAAACAGGCTCATAGTAGACATTTTAAAATTGCTCTGGCCCATAAGGGATAAACAGGTGTGAGAGCAGAAGTGGTTACAAAAAATATATGTATACTTTGTGTGTATATATGTATATATATATATATATATATATATATATATATATACTGTGTATACATATACACACCAGCCCAGGACCTCTACATCCAGCGTCCTCACCTCCAAGATCATCTGAGACCAGCCACCCGGACAGCCACTGAAACAATCGGTTTGCATAACCAAAGGATTTCTGCACAAACTGTCAGAAGCCATCTCAGGGAAGCTCATCTGCATGCTCATCATCTTCATCTGGGTCTCGACCTGACTGCAGTTTGTTGTCGTAACCGACTTGAGTGAGCAAATGCTCACATTCAATGGCATCTGGCACTTTGGAGAGGTGTTCTCTTCATGGATGAATCACGGTTTTCACTGTACAGGGCAGATGGCAGACAGTGTGTATGGCATTGTGTTTGGTGAGCAGTTTTATGATGTCAATGTTGTGAATCAAGTGGCCCATGGTGGCAGTGGGGTTATGGTGTAGGCAGGCGTATGCTATCTACAGTGCACACAGGTGCATTTTATTGATGGCATTTTGAATGCACAGAGATCCTGAGGCCCATTGTTGTGCCATTCATCCACGACCATAACCTCATGTTTCAGCATGATAATGCACAGCCCCATGTTGCAAGGATCTGTACACAATTCCTGGAAGCTGAAAACATCCCAGTTCTTGCATGGCCAGCATACTCACCATACATATCACCCATTGAGCATGTTTGGGATGCTCTGGATCAGCGTATACGACAACATTTTCAACTTCGTTCCAATATCCAGCAACTTTGAACAGCCATTGAAGAGGAATGGACCAACTTTCCACAGGTCACAATCAATAACCTGATCAACTCTATGCAAAGGAGATGTGCTGTACTGTGTGAGGCAAATTTTGGTCACACTGGATACTGACTGGTTTTCGGTCCCCCCGAACCCCCCAATACAGTAAAACTGCACAATTTAGAGTGGTCTTTATTGTGGTCATCCTAAGGCACAACTTTGCAATAATCATGCTGTCTAATTAGCATCTGGAAATGCCACACCTGTGAGGTGGATGGATTATCTCAGCAAAGGAGAAGTGCTCACTAACACAATTTTAGACAAAATTGTGAACAAAATATGAGGAATAGGACTTTTGTGTACATAGAAAAAGTCCTTGATCTTTAAGTTCAGCTCATGATAAATAGAGGCAAACACAAAAGTGTTGCTTTTATAATTTTGCTCAGTGTATTTATTTTTTATAAATCCCAAACTTCTCTTTTAAATCTTCGTTATAGTGTGAGTCTTTAAAGGGAAATATGTTTTGTGGATGTGTAGGATTTTTTTAAAGGAGTTGTAAAGACAAAAATATTTTCCTCTTAAATTAAAGTCTGACAGTAGCTGATAAAGTAAAAAGTAATGTTTTGCATTATAACTAGTTTGATACCTGTTGAAATCGAGCTGTTTTATTCACCTCCGTCACTCCTGAATCGTTATTCTCACTGACTTCCTGGTTTGCGGTGCGCATTCATTCTTGCAACATCACGGCCTAATGAAAACTACAGTTCCTATTAGGCTTAGCCTCCATGCCTGTGATAAGAGCATCTTCACGCAAAATATAGTATATAACAAAATATGTACATTCACCGCGCTACTAGAATGACACACATTAATAGCCGCCAACACAACAAAATGAGATCAATTTTGCAAACAAACAAACAAAGGAAAAAATGTGTAGCGCTAAAAAATATTGAGAATGATTTGAAAGATTGAAAGATAAAATCTTATAAAAAAAAGGGTGTATACAGAAATGTCACCAATAGTGTTCAAAGTAAGTCCATATATTGAAATATGAAAATTTAAATTAATAATGGAAGTCCGTTAAAATATCCAAATAATTCAATTAAACGTGACTGTGTGCTGAAGAATCCAGATAAGAGATCCACCACCAGTGAAAATGATGAGAGGCTTACCAGATAATGTGGACCAAAAATAAGTATATACTTATTAGATCAAACACGCTTGTATGGTATCAATACCAGACTCCAGATATGCTCCAATGTTAGACAGGGTGGTAAATCCTCAGGGTAAACTGGTACATAGTTGATAGGAGGCCAAATAGATAAAATACCAGCCAAATCAGTAAAACCACTTTCAGTAGTGGATGGTTCAGAAGACTCGGATTATATGTGATGGAAAAAACAAGAAATGGAGATGCACATAGCGTAAATCTGGATAAAAAATGTACTTAGCATCATATAAAAATTACACTTACATTTGGATGAACATAATGCATGCAAAATCTAAAAAGCAGTAGGGTCAAAGTGTCCTCCCAATGCGTTTCATTTTCTAAAAGTCTTCTGGGGTATTCTTCAGCATCTTCAGGCAGGGCTGTAGTCATAGGGAGGGGGTGAGCACATTCTGCTTTCCACCATGCAAAACGGCTCAGGAAAGCAAGAAAAGGAGAGACAGGAAATGGCATTTTCAAACCTGGATTACTGTATTTTGGAGGTCAAAAGGAAAAATGAGCTAAGTGATATTTAAATGCTCTAGCTTACAGCAATCAATTGATCTAATAAAAAACGAACCTTTAGTGTTCCTTTAAGTGTTCCTAGGTATTGGTAGAGAATCAAGAGAATTTCATCAATATGCATTGATGCCAATGGAAGGAATAATTGTGGTTCATTTCAGAGCGTGTGTTATGGCTATGATTCATATTGCAGTGTCTTCTGTTGGGTCAAGGTGGGGGGCTTCCCAAATGTAGCTTGAAGTAAGGGTTGCAGCCAGTCTGAAAACAAGACTGAGAACTCAGAAAAGTTCATAGTCCTCTCGGGCTACTGTACACCATGCAAGCGATCCACATCAGGCTCCCCCCAGCCTTCTTCTCGTCCTACAGATCGGCCTGTGCAGACTTTGTGTGGCATGGCGCCCGCCCTCGTCTAAGCTATGCGCGGCTCACGGTCCCTAAAATGCAGGGTGGCCTGGGACTCCCGGACCTCCATACAATTTGGCCTGTGGCCTCACTAGAATCGTTGACTGGGCCGCCAATGGGAAGAGGAAAAACTGGGTAGGGATAGAACAGTCATTTTCCCTCCTTCCATTGTCCCACCTGCCATGGGTTTCACAAGCTAATACCCCACCCGACTGCAAGGACCACCCTCTCATACTCCCGTCCCTACGAGCCTTCCGGGAGGCCTGCACCAAACACAAACTGTCGGACCGATGCGGCCCCTTGACCCCCCTAAGACTGCATCCTGCCTTCCTGTCTGACGGCTGGCCACATGCGACGGTACAGGCTGGTCAATTCTTTGTATCGGGCAGGCTTCTGCTTCAGGCGGAACTGGCCGCCAAAACCGACAAAGACGAGTTCCCATTTTGGACATACCTACAAATTCGACATTTCTTGGACAAGACGGGAGGGAGGCGGGGAGTTGGATCCCCAGATACTTAATGGCCCTAGCATTCCACTTAAAGGGGAAGTTCACTTGATATAGGTCGCATATTGATTGGGGCAGAGAGACGTTCAGGGCAGATGACTTGGAGAGATTAATTTTGAAGTTGGATAGAGTCTTAAACTCCTGAAGGTCCTTCATGAGGTTAGGGATAGTCGTGAGGGGATCTCTAAGAAAAAGGAGGATGTCATCCGCGAACGCGGCAAGTTTGTAGGTGCGCTTCTTAATGTCAATGCCTTTGATCGTCGGGTTAGATCTGAGTCGTCGCAAGAAGGGTTCCAGGGTGAGTACAAAAATCAGGGGGGAGAGGGGGCATCCCTGACGGGTTCCGTTCTTTATGGAGAAGGCGTCCGACAGGTGGCCGTTCACGTTAACCCTTGCTGTGGGGCCCGCGTAGAGCAAGGATATATAGTGTAACATGAGCGGCGGAAGATTGGTGGCTGTAAGGGTCGCTTGCATGAAGTCCCACGCCACCCTGTCAAACGCCTTCTCCGCGTCGAGTGAGAGAAAGAACCCCGGGGATTTGTTGGAGGTGAGCCAATGGTGAATATTTAAAGCTGCGATGGTGTTGTCCCGGGCCTCTCGGCCAGGAACAAAGCCAGCTTGGTCCAGATCGATGAGTGTGGGTAAGTATGGGAGAAGCCTGTTCGCAATCGTCTTAGCAAACCACTTGAGGTCCACGTTGAGGAGCGAGATGGGTCTATAGTTGGTAACTACTGCCGGGTCCTTATCGGGTTTAGGAATCACTACTATGTGTGCAGTCAAAAGGTCTCGGGGAGCGGCGTCGGTGAGTGAGGCGAAAGCTGATACAAAAAAGGGCGTAAGAACTCTGGCGTAGGTTTTATAGTATCCCGCAGTTAACCTGTCCGGCCCCGGGCTTTTGCCTGCTTTTAGTTGTTTCAGGGCCAGTCCCACCTCCGTGCAGTCTAGGGGCCTGTCTAGTTCTTTTTTAGCCTCCGATAGCTTGGTGGGGCCGTGTAGGTGTAGAAAGTCATCAATTAAGCCTCGTCGTGTGGCCTGAGCATGAGGCGTGGTCGGGGCTGGCAGGTTGTACAAGTCTGAGTAGTACCGAACGAAGAGCTTAGCAATGTCAGGAGTAGAGTGCGTTTTATGGCCCTTTTCGTCTGTCAGGGAGTGGACGGTCGCCTTGGCTTTCTTGGATTGTAGTGCTTTGGCCAGCATTTTACCCGCTTTGTCGCCGTGCTCGTAGATGGATTTTTTGTCCAGAGCGTAGTTCCGTTGAATTTTTTTACCTATAACAACCAGGAGCTCGGCTCTTGCCTGGCTCAATTCCTGCAGTGTTGCTAGGGCTTGTGAGTGTTTGTGTGCGGACTCCAATCTTTTGATCCTATCCAGGAGACCGTCGTATTGTTTACGCCGTTCTTTATTACGTTTGGCCGCCGCAGCTATCAGAAGGCCCCGAACCACGCACTTATGGGCCTCCCAGTTGACGATGGGGGCTGTATCCTCTGGTTTGTTTTCCCGAAAGTACTGTTCGAGAGACGTTTCTAGTTCTTTAGCTAAAATCGGGTCTGTGAGCAGGGATGGGTCCAGGCTCCACACCCTCGTACGAGGGTGGCATGGGGGAAGAGACAGTGTCGCCGAGACCGGATGATGGTCCGACAAAAACATGGGCTCGATAGACGCAGAAGTTAACCTAGGTAAGTCTTCCTGGCTAATCATTATATAGTCGAGTCGGGAGTACCGGTTGTGGGGTCTGGAGTAGAACGTGTAATCCTTTCCTGTAGGATGTAGGGTGCGCCATGTGTCATGTAGGAGAAGTTCGTGGAGGAGCGTTTTGATCCTCCTCAGAGCTATGTACGGAGTGGATGAGGTACCCGTGGAAGTGTCCTGCGCGGGGTTGAGGGGTACATTAAAGTCGCCCCCAAACACCAATGTGCCTGCCTTAAAGGGGGTCAGTAGATGCGATACGGATTTGAAAAAAGATACCTGTCGCGTGTTTGGCGCGTAAATGTTGGCAAGCGTGACAGTACGATTCAGATAAGAGCCTTTCAGAAATAGGTACCTACCCTCCGAGTCAGCTAGCATTTCCGTGAGCGTGAAGGGGCAGTTTCTAGCTATCAATATGGAGACCCCCTTGGTTTTGGCGTGTCTGTTCGTGGCGTAATGTGCTATCGGAAAATTAAAATTGTGCAGTTTGGGTACAGCCCCCGACTTAAAGTGTGTCTCCTGTACAAACACTACGTCCGCCCTAGCTCGGTGCATGGCCAGGAGGAGTTGGTCTCGTTTTTCAGGGAGGTTCAATCCCTGCGCGTTCAAGGAGATGACCTTTAATATAGGGCTAGCAGCACCTGCCGTTGGGTCCGTCATCTTGTGCGTCCCTATGGTTACTCACCCGCACTTAGAGTAGGTGGGGGTGCCTGAGCTGTGGCGGGACAGGGATAGGGTAAGGGTGGGGGTCCCTCAAATGTGTCACCGGGGTCGGAGGACAAGGGTGAGTGAGCCTGGACTAGGGATACAACCCTTCTGACGTCTGGTGAGGGGGGGGTGGGTGGTGGTCTAACTCTCGGGGGGGGTTTGCTCGCGGAGGGTTATCTAGAGTCCCCCTCAGTAAGAGGGGGGTGTTGACCGATTAGATGGGGGGGACACAGTCCCACCACCTATTTTGGGTTAGACTCAATCGGTAGGGTGCGGCCGTACGGGACACTCACGCCTAGTAACAGGCCTGGGCACCACCGCACGGTACCGCTGGAGGGTTGGCCAAATCCTCCCCCGGGGAAATGACTGGCTGGGGTAAAAACAGTAGATAAACCAGAAAAGCCTGAGGATGGTATGCCACACCAGAGCGGGCAAACTCGCCTTACCACAAGGGGTGCTTACCTAGAGGCTCCCATTCTACGATGGGCAAAGTGGTCTAGCGGGTTAGGTGGCAAGTACTACCGGTGGAGAAGGGCCTGCCTAACGTGGCACTGTGCACTTCTGTAACCCCAAGACCCAGCGACATTGCAAACAATCGGGTGTGACGATGCCCACCTCCCACCCCCCCAATAGCCAGCAAGCCACCGGAGATATCGGGGCAGCTAGGTTGACCCCCTCCTGACGAACTATGTCGTGGAGGGTGTGGGGGGGGGGAGGAGAGATACCCACGATCCCCATACAACAGCAGTATAGAACTTCGTCCCTAAACATCGTCACATTAGCTACCAATTAGCATGATACCTCTGCCTTATGGCGGCAACCGATATACAAGCAGTCCCGTGCAAGATTGTAAGAGGAGGCGTAGACTCATCCTAGAGTCCGGGGCTAGTCAAGCATCGCCTGACCCGGCGCCTGCTGCGTTAGTGGTGTATCAGTCCCTGGTGATAGGCTCCGTGCAGGCCAATGAGGGGGCTCAGCGATTCGGGGCTGGCAGAAGCAGGCTTTTCACCTCCGCGCAGTCACAACCCCACGGCAGTGGGACAGTTCAACGTCAGGAGAGTGTTGCGCGGTGTTGGAGCATCCCGTCCTGTGGATGTAGACCCCTCTCCAACAGGCGGGGGTCAAGTGCTATAGTCAAACCGGCAGTGCTGGAGAGGCGAGGAGGAGGGATCCACAGCGTGACCGCAGTCGTCAGGCCAGGCGGGGGGATCAGGTGGGTCGGAAGCCGGGTGGACCCACCGGAGGCATGATGACACTCCACTGTTGGATGGCCGGGTTAACGGTCAGCGGGCGGTGATAGCAGACAAACCGGTGTGGACACCAGGGGTCGTAGCTCCGGCGGCGGGGCCGAGGACTCGTCCATGTTGTCTTCTCCCCGGAAGTGACCAAAGCGTGGTGCGCCGGAAAAGGGAGTTGCAGGTCGCTGGTTCCGGTGGCGATGATGTGCGCGGGGTATTCTGGGCAACGTAGTGTGGCGGCCTTACTAGTCGCAGGAGTCCCACAAGGCCTCAGGGAAGAACCAATCGGCGTCGACCTTTTCCGGGAAGGGGCGGAGGTTGCGGACACAGTGCTTGAGGCACGGCTAGAGTCAGTGCAGGAGGCTGCATAGGCAGGCAGCTGGTGAGGAGCTCAGTCTCATAAGTGAATAAAGTGCAAGTAGTAAAACACCCAACATGGCAACGCGGTAATACATTTGGCTACAACACAATGGGCAACAGGGTCAACAGGCAGTCTCCTGATCACTTAGTAGTCTCTACGGGCCCTCCGTGCCCCGGGAGAAGACAGCGGATCTCGGTCGCTTCGGGGCCCTGTGGCAGTAGCTGAGTTGCGAGAGCCTGAGGGGGATCGTCTCCTGCGGGAACTCGAAGGCTGCGTCTCCATTTTTTTCCGCCTGAGGGCCAGTCCAGCGTCCCACGGAACGGCGGTAAATGGCATACCATTCCGGAACCGCTACCGGTGGTATACCCAGGGTCGCAAAGAAATGCGGGAGGTCTTCCGGAACCTTTAGTAGTGCAGTGCGGCCCTGGTGGGATGCCGACAGGCAGAAGGGGAACTTCCACTTGTAGCGTATGTTCTCGGACCTGAGGACATCCAGTAGTGGCATGAGGTCTCTGCGGTGTTTTAGTGTAATCCCTGAGAGGTCCTGAAATAGTTGAATCGGGGCTCCACTGTGCTGGAGACGCTGTCCTCTGGCTTGCCTCAGGATTTCCTCCTTTAGGCCGTAATCCGTGAGGCACCAAACGATGTCCCTGGGGGGGTCAGTGTCTCTGCCTCTAGGGCGCAGCGCTCTGTGGATCCTCTCCATAGCTAATCACGTGTCTGGGGGGTCTCTGAAGGATCGAGTTGAAGAGGCCGGTCACCTCCCGCTCGATCCGGTCACTCTCCACAGCCTCTAGCAGTCCCCTCACGCGCAGGTTATGGCGCTGTCCCCGGTTCTCCAGGTCCTCCAGATGGCGGTTTACTTCCCGTAGTTGTAGGGTGTGATCGTCTATTTTTCTAGTAGAACGCTGGAGGACAAGGCCATGGTCCTCCAGCGCGTTTTCGGTCACTTTCACCCGCCCATCCAGTGCCTTAAAGTCCAGGCGCAATTCCGCTATGGCTGCCGCTAGCGCCTCCTTAATGTCAGTCGCCACGGCCTTCAGGTCCAGGATGGTAATGTGTGAGGACGCTGACACGGGAGCCAGTGCGGCCTCCGGTCCCCCGAGAGCCCCCGGAGTGGAGGTGAGAGGAGGCGCGGACAAGACGATCTCTTGTGGCTGTGATAATGAGGCCTGCGAGCGGCCTACACGCGGTCCTTGGCGGGTAGCCGCCATGTTCCCTCGGCCGGCCCAGAACATCTCTGACACGGTTTGTCCAATCGCTTCGTTCTGTTCCCGAGGGGAATGGGAACGGGAGGCTGAGGACTGCCTCGATGCTGTACCCATGGTATAAGCTCAGAAATACGGGCGAAAAGTGCCGCTGATGGTCAAAAAGGCTCTGAGGTGGCAGGAGCTCAGTGATCAGGCAGCCATCTCCTAGCTTGGCTCGGCCACGCCCCCCTACATCCACTTTCATATAGCTGGGCTAGGGTCGGTTGAGGGAGGATGCCAGTAATATCTGATAGTATTTGAAATATTTTCTGCCAAAAGCTTGGTATATTTTTGCACAACCACAATATTGGAAGAAATTACCTGTCTGGCCACATCCCCTCCAGCATGTGGGTGAACATTCAGGATACACATCAGCTAGTGTATTTGGTGTTAAATACCATTTTGTAGAATTTTTCAAGACCAATTCCCAATGGTTCACTCAATGCATAACGTTATAAGTGTATTTTATGGCATGTTGCCATTGAGCATTGGTGAAGAATGTATGGAGGTCGTCCTCCCACTTCAACATAGCTTTAGTTTTAGAAATTGTGGTCTTTTTTCACAGCAGGATACAAGAGTGAAATGCCTTTATTGGGGGTTTGGCCGAATGTGACAAAAAGTTCCAAACCATAGGGTGTAGGCACACTTTGTGTATGGGAGAGGACCTTAAGAAATGTCTAATACAGAGTTATGTAAAGTATGTTGTGGGTGGTAAATTAAATTTGTTCAAAAGTGTCTCTGGGGCACTGGGGTTGCCATTGATATGTTCTCCATGCCAAGACGAATGCCTTGGTGGTGATAGGCAGATCAGTAATCAACAATGGTCGCCAAAGGTCTGCAAGTAGAAGGTGTCTCAGATTGGTGGTTTTAGTGAGATATTGTTCTAATATATTAACCATTCCCATGACACCAACTGTTCTGTGTTTAATGAGAAGCTCATGGAAACATCTGGATCTCTTCCCTTGCCATATGTACTTCTTAAATAGGGAGGACATTGCACATAGACAAGACTCAGGTGTGGGGATATGCAGGGACCTAAACAAGTATAATTGGGGCAAAATAGCTAATCTTCCTGATCAGGAGACGTCAACTCTAGCTAAAATATGAAGTTCCTTATCCAATTTAGATTTAAGAAGAGTTTGTAATTGGCCTTGGCTGTTGTTGCAGTGGTAGACGTGATAATGATCTCCAAGTATGGAATATTGGTTTAGGACCAGGTATATGGACAAAGATATTGTTTTTTTTTAGTTTTACTATACTTATTATTATTATTGAAAATAGTATATATGTTATTTAAAGATGCATTCTTTCTGCAGTTAAGAGGTGCAGCGATGGGCTCTTATGTCTCCCCCCATATGGTAATGCAAACATGGATATAATTGAGAATTTGCAAATTTTTGAACATCCTATGTTTTTAAAACATGGTGTTGTTTGGTATAAATTGATTGACAATATTTCCACCATATGGAGTCTTTCATTGAATCTTATTCATATATAAATACTATGATACTGGCATTACAGTTTAATATGCAGTGTAGTGAAAATGATATTCCTTTTCTAGATGTTAGGGTATATAGAATGTGCAATAAAAGTGCAATAAATGTGAAACAGATCTATAAGTCAAACCAACAGACAGTAATAAGGTATTACTATACTTGAGCTGTCATCTGCTGGCAGTATTTAAATCAGTGGCTCACAGACAAATGAAATGTGTGAGCCACATAGTGAGTGAGGAAGCTGTGAGAAAGAACAATTACTGCAGACAGGGTTTATTTGATACAGCAATTAATCCTTAAGAAATTAAAAATACAAGGAAGGGCTGTTAAAATGAGAGTGAGCTGGTTACAAAGACAGGATAAAAAGATTGCCTTTGTCCCACAATTCCACTGACATTCAAGACAGATTTATTCAGTGATTAAAAGACATTGGAGAAAACTAAAGGAATATTTTCTTAAAATGTAGGAATTTCAGTCTCCCTTTACCATCTTACAGGAGGGGGAGAACTATTAGAGAGAGTGGGCTCCATTCACTAAAGCAGATTGCATGCAATATTTAGGTGTCCGGACACATTTTTCTTAAATATTGTGTGCAATCCTGAATCTGTCAATGGCCTTGATCGGTGACTTGGAGTGGGACTGCCACATTGCGGCAGAAAAATTGGACACTAAGTGACACTTTTTGGGGTCCAGTGATACTAATATAGTGATTAGTGCTAAAAATATGCACTGTCACTGTACTAATGACACTGGCAAAGGGAAGGGGTTAGCATCAGGGGATATCAAAGGGCTAAATGTGTTCCTAGGGAATGCTTGCTAAATGTGTGTGAGGGGTGTGTCTACAAAGAGAAGGCCAAGGTCCATGCAGGAAAACAGAATCACAGCCTTCCCTTCTCACAGAACTGTTATCTGCCTTGTTTACATTGGCAGATTGCCGTTCTGCCTGTGGCCCAGAGATTTGTGGTTCCCAGTGGACATCACATCCATTAGACCCGCAGATTGGCTCCCGTTGTGTCCATTCTATTTATCAGAAATGTGGTCACTATCCAAGATCTATCCATATTGCACACATCACATCCATTAGACCCGCAGATTGGCTCCCGTTGTGTCCATTCTATTTATCAGAAATGTGGTCACTATCCAAGATCTATCCATATTGCACACATAGTAGGTTAATCACAGCTGACATAAACAGAATAATCGAAGGCTGGATTCTTGATAACATACTTTTTATTATCAAATATGATTCAATGCATGCCACATACATCAAGCATGGAAGCTTATGTTCATACAGTATGTTACACTCCTGTAATCACTCCTCACACCTTGCAGGCAAAGTATACATATCAGATTGTTTGACCTGGCTCATCTAAGAGCTAGTAGGTCTAGGACGTTAAATAAATAACTACACCAGATCCTCATTCTGGTCTAACCATTTCCACCTAAGCCACTTTACACGTACATATGGCCTAAGGATTTGACATGACAATTATGTTTAACCATTAAATTCAAAATGTAGGGAAGAATTGATTCTGTTATTATACACTTGTTATGATATACTATTGAGGACTCAGTATGAGTATGAAAAAATTATAACAATGTAGACAATGAAGATAGTTCGTTATTTCACAAAACAGGTTTAAATCAAGTCCTTAATTGGATGTTGATTATGTGTAAAGTGGTCAGTGAAGTCCAAAAAGGAAAATAACACCCGTCACCAGAAATACACCAAAAAATGGATGGAGGCTTACCAGAAGGCAAGCTCAATGGGCTTGCGGCTATAAACCCTAGCCCGGGCCTTTAAGGGATCCTCAGCAAGTGTGGTTGTAAGGAGCTCCAAAAATAACAGGCAGGAACAAAAAGAAAAACTCACATGGTGAAGTATGTCAACACAGTTTGAATGTGACACTATTAACACCACCACCGTATCACCCACATAAATTGGAGGCTTACCAGAAGCCGAAGATTGATCTTCCTATGGCTAAAATACCCTTAGCCTGGGCCTTGAGTAATGACACTGCTAGCTGGATGACTAATCCTCTCAATAACACGTCAGCGGTGATAACAATATAAAATGAAAAAAGGGGGCCCACATAGTGAAGTATGTAATAAAAGGCTAAAAATTTAATGAAGATTACACTTACAAAACATCTCGATAAACAGGCAATAAGAAAACAAAAAGCCGGCCGGCTTAGATGAACGCCCGTTCCTCTTGGATCGTCACGTAGTTGCGTCAGCACGTCACCTTCCCGACGTACGTTTCGTCACACATTTGACGTCGTCTAGGGGCCCCTAGAAAATGCATTCTAATGAAAACGAATGCACATGTCTACAAACCAATATGTCATCAATATTACTATTAAGTCATGCAACAAGTGTTAGACCAGAGCTGTGCAAATCCACTGTATTTACAGGTCTAGAGGTATATGCCAAAGAAACTTAGGTTCCCATCCCACTTTGATACAAACCATTAAATATATCATCATCTTAATGATGAGGATATGTTTTGGCTCAAAGAACTAGGTTCAACATTGTCTAGAATGACAATGTTGGAGATGTACTAAAACTGGAGCATATACAATATGGTGCAGCTGGGCCTAGTAACCAATCAGCTACTAGGTGTTATTGTCCAAGCTTCTTAGGACAAGCTGAATTTAGAAGCTGATTGGATTGTATGACCAGCTGCACCTGAATCTCTGGGATCCAATTTGAGTAAATATCACCCAATGCCTATTTTTCATATTCAAAAAGCACACATCTGCCAAGATATAGCAATTACTTTGCCAAATAGAACACCCAAAAGGACTTGAAAGTGTACAGTAACTAAGGACAAACTGTTATTGTTTTCATTTTGGGTACAGTAATGGAGTGTTAGAACCCCTGTCAGTCTGCTTTCACCATCTGTGTTTGTTCCATTTGTGAGATTCACCCTGTTTTAGTGTTTAGCTGTCAAGACAGAATGTGGGTGTTTCACTGACTTGGCTCTGCACAGCAGGGACAGACCGGGGCTTATAGTGGGAGCAATGATCCTTTGTGACTGGCAATCTTGCTTCATTCAGCTTGAAACACACAGGGGAACATGTCCGGGAAGGAAAAAAAATGGAGGAAGCCTAGAAAAATGACAGAATTCTTCCCAGTCTGCAGCAGCATGTCTCGGCACAGAAGGGAGAGAGGACAGAGATGGCTGCAACAGATCTTCACACAGGTTTCCCTCTAAGGATATCTCTTCTCGCAACTCCTTTCTTGGCCAATTCCAAGCCCAGAATGTCACCTCAAGAAGCTACTTCTACTGTGGTAGGTCCTGTCTATCTGGGGAATTTATTAACACACAATCCTCCATAACTGCCTTTCCTACACTTAATAAACCTGTCATGGACATTGCATTGAAGGAAATGATTGTGTCTTTGTGTAGTTCAATACAAGTGATTCTTCCATCTCTGATCCATCAATTTAAAGGGAAAATGCAGGAGTCAGACACATATAAAATCACATGGGGGAATTTGCTGCTACGTTAAACAATTTAGTTGATGCTCATACTGAAAGGGAGGAAGATGTGGAATGGCTTAAAGGTACAGTTGCTGGCCTGGGGGGTTGCTCCAGGCACAAACACGTGAAAATTTGTGGCATCCCAGAAATGGTTCCATCAAATGAATTATGGGCCTATTTCACTACAAAGCTATTGACCTTTCTTCCAGAAATAATTTACGAGACACCCTACCTAGGGATACAGTGGTGAGAATTATTTTCTACCACATTAAGGATCAATTTCTCAGAGCCACCTGGAACATGGAGAAGATTCCTCAACAAAACGCCCACCTGGCGTTTTATACTGACCTCTCTCAGTATACTCTACTGTGAAGAAAGAATTTAAATAAGGTCACAAAATCTATACATAATCACAGCATAACTGTGGTCACCCATTGAAATAGGCTATCTCCAAAGATAAGAGAGATTTCAGAATCAGAATCCTGGAAGAGGGCCTGGATCTCTTAAGGAAATGGAGGCTTCTAGAAAGGGAAGAAAGAGAGAAAGGGAGTGATCTCTCTTTTTTTTACTCAGCACCTGGATTCTGAATGGCACACTGTAGGAGGCATTGATGAAATGATAACCTGATGCTGCCTCTTTGATTGTTTGATTGTGTTTTTTTTTAAGCTGCCTTTGCAATTTTTTTTTATACTTGCTAATACTTTGGTAATTTATTTCCTTTTTTTCTTGTTCAGGTACTTATGCATCAAGATGACCCAAGGCTGCCTATTTCATGCTCAGGCATCATCCTAATGTCTTTATTTTCAGCCAGTGATTCCCTACAATGTAAAAGCCATGGATTGCTTTTACAGGGAGCGGGAAGGGACCTCCCCTCCTGCTGCCCATCGGCGCCTTTCCAAGCTCTTCCAGGCACTCCCATTTTACCTGTCATGCCTTATTTCTATCACAAGGGATGTTTACATTTCTTATGATAGAAATAAAAGTAATAAAAAATTAAAAATACTGTGTAAAAAAAAAAAGTAATGCAGAAGTAAATGCATACATAGGTCGCATCTTCTGTTGCCAATCCCTTTTTAGTCTGAAATTTGCAAAAAGCCTAATGCATGGCATATTAATGAAATTAAGCACTACTGTAAAACGCCAGAGGAAGCAGAATTTAGAAAAAATTCTAAAAACAATTATAGATTTAGAGTAGAGATTAGCACCGCGTTGATTCGAACGTATGTTCGACTCGAACATTGTCTGTTCGTACGAATTTAGAAAAAAACGGGTCGTTTGCGTCAAATTCGAGTGACGCGCAACGGCCCATAATTCACTGCGGCATGGCGCGCTGATGATTGGCCAAACATGCACTATGACCCTGCATGCTTGGCCAATCGCAGCCAAAGGGTGGCTTTGGCCAATTATGGCTCAGGGCTTTAGCACACGGCCCACACTATATAAGGCCACCTGCTGGGCGACCTTGTGTAATGTGTTCCAGCACTGAACAGAGATCAGTCAGAGAGATAGAGAGATAGTCTTTTTATATAGCTAGATAGAGCAGGCAGGCTAGTCAGTTTAGCTTAATTTACAGTGTGTAGAGGATATATATACATCCCTAGGAGTTGTACATATATTTATACACTGTATAGCTTAGCTAGATCAGTTCTTCCTAATTTACTTACAGGCAGGTGATTGTGCTATATAAAGACATTATCACAGGTATAGACACCCAGCAGGTACAATATTTAAAGGAATTTTTTTTTTTTTTATTTAAGCATCAATAAAATTACGTGATTACAGTGATTTTAATAATGTTTAAATAAAAAAAAATGAAAAATTCCTTTAAATATTGTACCTGCTGTGTGTGAAACATGTATCAATGAAAAAAAAACGTTTTAAAAATGGTTGTTTTTTCAGGAGTCCTGCTCCTGAAAAAACGACAGTTTTTTAAACTTTTTTCTATTGATACATGTTCCCTGGGGCAAGACGTTTTCCAACAATAACTTGGTACAATAACAATATTGGTCTTTAACATTTTTGAATTTGAACGTTCGAGTCCCATAGACTTCAATGGGGTTCTGAATGTTCGCACGAACTGTCTGTCTGTTCGATGGTTCTGGTGCGGACCGAACGCGGGGGTGTTCGACTCATCCCTAATTTAGAGGATGTAAATTAATGAAACCCCTCACTCTCTATTAGTAATAAACAATTTTACACAAGACACGAGTTGCTGACCTTATTCACTGCTCAACATGCACGCAACTTCAGAAATGTAAAAGCCACATTTATGCCAATGGGAACAAGGTGGACAAATTGTTAGCAATGCAGGTGAAGCAACGCACATCTAAACCAAAAAAATCCCCTATGTGGTTCATCCTGAGAATGGAGCTAAAATCTCCAAGACATTGCAGTTCATTCAGTGGATATTATAAATCTTTATATAATCTTCATGATGATCCTGCTACTAATCAAACTACGTTGGAGGGCATGACCACATTTTTGGCCTCCATTGACTTACTTCTATTAAAGGAATCTCATCTGCAATCCCTTAACTGCCAATTTTTGAAAAAGAATTCTAGCTGTGTTTCAATCCCTTTCCAATAATAAAGTGCTGGGACTGGGTGGCATCTCAGGAGAATACTACAAACAGATTTCCTCCTTATTGGAGCCACATTTGATCACATTTGATCACTAAATCATGTCAAAATAAGAGAAATTTCAGAGCTACTTCAACTAGAAGATCAGTTATTTTCTACTCTAATCTCTGATTTATCTCATCTGGAAATGACTATACATTAGTTAGAATCCACAGCATTGTGAAACCTGCACATATTCCGGATCATGTTCTAAAAGACATTCTACTTCATAAACAATTTTACCATATCAAAAAGCATTAAATGTTGCTGACTCGCATCGTTTTACTACCTACTCAGACGTCCAATCTGAATAACATCACAAAAGGTTTGCGGAATTACAATATAGTTTACAAGTAGGGCTACCCAACCAAGCTGCTTATTACCAAGGATGGATCTACACATGTGATCAACTCTCCAAACAAAGGCCTCCGCGTCCTGAAGGCCTGAAACTTCCTTCCAAGTGATCTGCCAGAGTCAGCACCTGCGAGCAGTCTGAGGAGGATCCTGCTAGAATGGCAACAAGTGTCCCACACATGAGGAATCTATGTCCATTGTTACTGGATGCCATTTTGCCTGTGCATTTAGCCCTTATATCTTGGGTCCCGGCCTTAGGAGCTCAAACCACATAGTATCACTCCTACTTATTTGGGCAGAATTGTCCTGCACCTGGGTTTTTAGTACCCTCCTTTTATATGCATGTTGTACTGTTACTCACTTTGCTCCATTGTTCCATGAAACTGGATCAACCGATATCCGGAAACCACACACCAGGATGCTGGGACTGACAGATGGTGGATAAGCCCAGAGGGAAATGGAGCACAGGCAGGTGCAGGCAGACTGGGTCATACACAGGCAGAAGATACTGGAAAAGGGTTAGCAAACAAGACCACTATCACAATCTTCTTATCTTGCTCTTCCTATCCTGTTACAGCTCCCAGGAAGGAGTATCCAGCTGCTTCATGGACGTGTCTTTTGCAGCAAGACACCTTATTCCACTTCAAACAAAGACCCAGGGACTATATGTACATCTGGCCAATGGGTCCACCATTAAATCAGGTCCGGTCACACAAGAGACTATTCCTCTGTTGACTACCATTGCCACAGCCACAGGCAACTCCTCACCCTTACTCTATCTGGACTATGACTCTGAGTTACGCCAATCGGCCCAGTGGTGTAATTACGATTTCCTAGATGTATTAAGTAAGAAGGGTGCAGAGACCCTTCCTCCTCACAGTTCCTATGATTGTCTGATTGACCTTCTACCAGGAGCCGAGGTCCCCTTCGGAAGGATCTTCCCTTTAACTGAACTTGAACTGGGCAGGCTGAAAGAATAGGTTGATAAAAATATGAGAAAGGGGTTTATTCACCCATCCACCTCTCCGGCAGGTGCAGGCATTTTCTTTTTTGAAAATAAATATTACTCTCTACGCCCCCGCATAGAATACCGGGAATTGATTATCGTCAGAGAGGGAGATGAGTAGAAAAGCTTTTTTGGGCATTTTTAATACCTGGTCATGCCATTTGGTCTATGCAATGCCCCGATGACTTTTCAGCACTTTTTCAATTACATATTTTATATAGATTATCTGGACCTGATTGTCATTGTATACCTAGACGATATCCTGAATTTCTCTTCCTCAAGGGACGACCACCGTAGGCATGTCAGAAGTGTGTTAACCCAACTCCGGTAGCAAATTTGAACTAAAGAGCATTTAATTTCTGGGGTTGATTATCTCAGTTAATGGCATTAAGATGAACCCCCAGAAAGTCACCACTATCCTAGACTGGTCAGTACATGCAGACAAAAAAAGGAGTCCAATGTTTCATCGGATTTTCCAATTTCTACCAAAAATTAATTGGGGGGTTTTCTGCCATCATCACCCCATCACAGAATTAACCAGGCAGGGAATCCAATTTCTCTGTTCTTCTGAAGCTCAGACTGCCTTTGAAACCCTTAAAAAGTTGTTCAATTCAGCATCCATCTTAAAGCATCCTGACCCTGCTCTGCCATTTGTTCTTGAAGTAGGTGCATCTAAAATAGCAGTCGGAGCAGTATATTTTACAAAACCAAAGATCCAAAGCTCTACTGCAGAAAATAACTACAATGTAAGGGACTGTGAGCTCCTGGCTATTAAGGCTGCACTGGAAGAGTAGCAATACTTGCTGGAAGGTGTGACACACCCAATTTTGTTCTATATGGCCAATAAAATAAATTGGAATATTTGAGGACGGCAAAGAGACTAAAAGCACAGGAGGCCAGATGGACACGATTTTTCTCTAGATTTTCATTCCACATAACTTATTGGCCTGGGTCAAAGAACACAAAGTCTGACGCAATATCCCAGATGTTCAATGACTCATCTGAAAACATCACACCTCCAGGCACCATATTGCCCTCAGGAACTTTCTTGTGTTACGAGAAAATTTACTGTCATGGATCAAAAAAGCCTCTTCGGAAACTGCCTCTTCCCCAGAAACCAGCTTACAGGTAAAGGATGACCTACTATGGCATTAAGACAAAATCTTTGTACCTAGGGACTTAAGGGTTGTGTTATTGGAACTCTGCCATGATAACAAACTGTCCAGACACTTTGGCGTTTTGAAAACGTCCAAACTTGTGCAACACACATTCTGGTGGCCCCAGATAGTAGGTGACTGTAAAAAGTATCTGGAATCCTGCACAATCTGTACTGGAAGCTTGGGGTTTACTGAAGCCATTGCCCGTTCCCGAGAGACTTTGAAAGAACTTCTTTTGGATCCCACAATTTATAAAGGCATAATCTTAGTAATCTGCAATTCCTTTTAAATGTATTGGTCACAACCCCCCCCCCCCCCCACACACACACACACATATTTTTCCAAATGAGCAATGAAATTGGAAGGTAATATTACGAAGTCCCAAAGAAAAAAAGATTAAGTTAAAAATCTACACTCAAATTGCATCTGTCTTTGGGATTTGTCACAAAAAAGTTATTATGATAGGGTATGTATAGATTATAGATTGAGTAGATTTTCTAAATTATGTAATGAATATGTGACTAGACAGGTGCATTATATAACAAACAATGGACGTGTCCAATATTGCAAGGCCTCTGGAATGCAGTTTTATAGTTAACATCATTAGTTATAGGGTGAATCAAAAACTATTTCCAGAACTAGCTTTATTAAACATTTCAACAGGTCTATGAGGATTCCTCTTACAATATTAAAATCTAATAGTTCATCTTTTTAAAGTGGCAAAATTGACCATTATCAATCAATAGAAGAACCCTTAAGAACCCAATGTGAGTATTCTTCTAAACAAATTAGACGTGCACTTCACATTTGAAAAATGATAGCTCTTAACAATAATATAAAAAATTATTTTAACAAAAAATAGGAAGCATACTTTCAGTATAGAAAGCTGCCTAGCAAACTTATTGATGGTATTTAAAACATATTTGAAATCTTAACAAATTCAGTTTAAATTAGAAATGCAAGGGGATATATATATTGAGCGCATCGAGGCCTTTGGGTAATGACTGCGCTCCCAAAAAGCATTTTTATAAATACATAAATATATATATATATATATATATATACTGTGTGTGTATATATATATATATATATATATATATATATATATAGATAGATAGATATAGATATATAGATCTATATATATATATATATATATATATATATATATATATAGATATACATTGGTATTGTGGAGATTAAACTCAATTGCTTTTTTCAATTAATTGGATCCGCCAAAACTGTGTTTAAGGGCATAGCAGCCAAATTGTATTAAATAATATGGAATATTTCCATAAATTGCCCACACAGGGATTCTTCCACATTAATATGAACAAATGAAAATACTAAGCCACCTTACTCTCTTGTTGGCAGCACTGCTGCTCTTCTTACCAGCATCTCTGACTGTATTGTCTAGCTCTGCTGGTTTCCTTGGGTCCCTTATGCTACGTACACACGATCGGTTTGTCTGATGGAAACAGTCTGATGGACCGTTTTTATCAGACTAACCGATCGCGTGTGGGCCCCATCGTTTTTTTATCCATCGGTTAAAAAAATAGGAACTTGTTTTAAAATGATCTGATAGTTAACTAACCGATAGAAAAAAATTATCGTCTGTGGGCACGTCCATCGGGTTAAAAATCCACGCATGCTCAGAATCAAGTCAACTCAGTCCGTTTTCATCGGATGAACCGATCGTGTGTACAGGGCATTAGCCTAGCAGTGTCCGGTTGCATAACCCAATCCTGTCTTCTTGATAATGTTTCTCCTGCCACCCAAATAGCAGCTGACCTGACTCTTGGAATGAGACCTCCAGACTTCTGGCTGGGGCTCCTCTAATCCCTGGATAAGACCTCATGTCTCTTGGTTCCTGGCTGAGGCTCTTTTGACCCCTGGGTGAGACCTTCTGTCTCCCACACTGAGAGCTCTAACCAAACTGGGAGCTATGAGCTATCCTCAAGTCTGAGTATATAACAACCCTGCACACCTGTTTACAGGTTGCAGGCACCTGGTAAAGCCTGAACACAGGATTGAAAGGTCTGATTCAGAAATATCGAGTCTGGAGAAAACCAAAAACACATCTTTCTCTGCTTAGAAACAATCATTCTCACTCTGTCACATTATCCCCCTCTTTTGTTTCCAACTAGAGGGCTTAATTAGACCTTTCTAATTCTTCTTGCTGGTGTGCTTGTGTGCTTCCACAAGCACCTTTTCAGAGAATTTATAGGGGCCCTACTCATTCTTATACCAACCCTTTTATCTTACAGTCTTGGGGTCCTAGGGGTACTTTCAATTTCTAGCTTTCCTACTACCACTCCTCAACTTCCTGTCCTGAAGTTGTAAGGAACCTCCTGTGCTTAACCCAAAGCAACTTTCCGTCTCATTTGTACCAACTTCAACTTCATTAACCCTTTTGTGGTTACCTTTGGCAAGCAAAAATTAATTTACAGTGCCACAAAGAGGAGAAAAGGAGGGAGGGACTATATGCACACACACATATATATATATATATATATATATATATATATATATATATATACTGTGGTGGTTTGACCTGAAGGACCTGAAGGATGCTGGTTTTTGCCATACTTTGGAGAGAAAGACACATTACTTACACAGCTGTGTGGTCAGATATTTAGTTCTGACCTGGTTGTGGCTCAGAGCCCCACCCATAGACAGGAAGTCTGGTCCTGGGAGCCAGATGAGCTCCCAACTCTCTGAGAGGAGTCAGAGAGAGGCTGCATGGGTTGCAGCTAGTACGTGCAGATCTGCAGGTTGCATATGATGGTTGATGATTGAGCAGCAAGTCGCTGACTAAGAGAAAAGCGAGAGTTGAGCTTATCTCTGGGAAATGCTGTGTGTTCTGAGGAACAGAACTTAGGCTTAGGCTAAAGACCTGAAGCCATCGGATGACAAGATTGAAAGCCAGGAGGCTAAACTCTTGAGTTTTTAGATGCAGTAATGGTGGAACCCCCTGCGAGGGATGCTAATGTATATGTGAACTTTTGTGCGTTTTAAATAAAAGTGGACTACCAGGCTCTTAAAACTCAGTTCTGGACTGGCGTACTCACTGGAAAATGCACCTACTGTTGAAGTCTGAACCCGCAATCTTACAATACACACACATGTATATTGTAAGTTAGTCTGTACACATGGTTCTTACTCTAAAAGAAAGAACAAACAAAACCAGTGCATGTAGACAACATACAAATTATCTCCAATAGGGACAAAATAGGAAGAGGGGGAGAAGAAAAAAAAATACTCTTACACCACTGATGTATATATTATATACCGGCCAATTGGGAACAAACCACATCTGCAATCCAGAATATATGGTCCACACTTAAATTAGGAGAAGAAAAGGAGGAGAAAAGAAGATAATGGGCCAGATTCACAGAGTGATTACGCCAGCGTTACAGGAGATGCGCGGTTTAAGTCTAAATTTGCGCATGCGTTTCTATGCGCCGAATCCCCAAAACGAGATACGCAAGAAATCTACTTTTTTTGACTGGCGTAATTTCGATAGACCGGCGTATCCGTCCGCGCAAAACTGCGCTAGACACACCATTGATTTGCTATTCAAATATGCAAATGAGGGAGTTACGGGGATCCACAAAAGAACGTTGGTGCAGCACAGGCTACGCGCTGTGTGCAACAGCTGCACGTCCTGTCTAAAATTAGACCATAGAAAAGGTGGTATAAAATTAGACAATCCGTCTACATGTCAGCTAAAGCAACACTGTTAGTGAGGAGCTGAGCAGTCACACTTGCTGCACAACAAACTTTATGCCAAGATGCCTGGGGCATCCTCGCTCATAGCTATACTAATGACTTTAGAGGAGCAAAGAAGGAGGAGGGCACGGAGGAGGGCACGGAGGAGGGCATGGGAGAGGATATACCGCACACGCATAGACCTCTTTGGCATGAGTGATTCTGAGGTGTATCGCATCTTAAGATTCACCCCTCATGCCATCCTGGAATTAACCATAACCCTGCAGGATGACATCACCAGCCGAACACACCGCTCACATGCAGTGCAGCCACTGGTCAAGGTCATGGCAACACTCCATTTCCTTGCCAGTGGCTCTTTTCAAAGAACAAGTGGAGTGCTGGCTGGGATGTCACAATCCTCCATGAGCAGATGTGTGCACCAGGTTATCCCTGCAATTCTCAGACGCATGGCCAACCAAATCATCAAACCAACCACTGAGGACCTTTCGGGTGAAGGCAATGACAGATTTCTACAGAATTTCCAGATTCCCACGCACCGTGGGGGCCATTGATTGCACACATGTGGCACTCCAGCCCCCCCATGAGACAGAGCACATATACCGCAATCCGAAGCATTGGCATTCCATCAACGTACAGGTGATAGTCGATGCCCAAGGCCTCATATGGCACGTCCGTGCCAAACACCCCGGATCCAGCCATGACAGCTACATATACAATCAGAGCCCCATCCCAATGGAATTCGAACAGAACGTGTATGGGGACACCTGGCTCGTTGGTGAGTGACATGGGTGGCAGGCATGACTGTCCCCCCCATGATGCACACATCACAAGGAGCACATGCATGACTAACATCCTCCTGTCTTTTCCCTTACAGGTGACTCTGCATATGCACTGGGACCCCATCTCATGACTCCTATCCGGAACCCCCAAACCCCAGGAGAGGAAAGATACCCACGCCCAAACACGTGCAGTGGTGGAGCGCACCTTTGGCCTCCTGAAGTCACGTTTCCGATGCCTGGATAAGTCTGGGGGGACCCTGTTGTATTCCCCAAACTTCATGTGCCAGATCATCGGTGCATGTTGCATGCTGCACAACTTTGCAGTGAGAAAAGGCCTGCAGATTGACATACGTGATGACCTGACCCCTGAACCAGACAATCCCCCCCTAACCGAGGATACCCCATCTTCTGAGGGAAGAGCAGCCAGGAGACAGCTCACATTAGGCATCTTTGCACGTTAAACACACACATTAGTCATGGCACAATGAGAATGCATGCATGCACACCACTGTGGTCCCTAGCACAGACACATCACATCCTCATCAAATTGGATTAGCACAAGCCCACCATGCTGGACTTGTGAGGAGCAACGCCACGCCACGGCTCCAATTATGTCACTCTACATTCATACACCATTCACACGGACCTGGGGATCACTTCCCCCTGGTCCTGGGGAACCCTTCTCCACCACAAATGAGGGTGACACCCCTTTTCCGGCAGGAATGTCACCCCCACATTCCAAAATCATTCACAACACAAAAAAAAATGACCAGCAAAAAAACAAAAAATTTCCAGCAATAAAAAAAAAAATCATGAAAAAAAAAAAGCCCAGAAAAAAAGAGGGGGAAACCAAATTAATGCCACTGGCGTGACCCACGCCTGGGGCGGCCACGGCCCCGGCTCCTCAGGGAAGGCTCAAGGGGAGGGGGGGGTAATACAGGGAAGGAGGAGCAGCCCCTGGTCTCCGCCCACCTGGCGGCCTGCCCTCCAAGGCCACGGCAATTCTGGTCAGCCCAGCACTTAGTGATGCCGTATTGGCATGGATAGCCTGGGTGAGGGCCCTCACATCCTGCCCAACGTCTGCTGTAGTAGTCTGCAGTACGATTAGGCAGTTTGTAAGAGCCAGGGAGTGGCAGTCCAGATCCCCAAGCGTATCCTTTATGGAGGACAGGCTCTCCTCCATCCGCCCCAAAGTCTGGCTGACCTGTCCCAGATGGCGGGTCTGAAGGGCCTGGTCCCTTCTCAGATTGGCGGGCAGAACCTCGGCCACCCCCTGGTCTTCTGGGACGACTTCCTGCCTCCAGCTGATACTTGTGGCCGGGGAGAAGGGGAGGCCCTTGGGAGAGGAGCCCTGTTGGGGGAGGAGTGGGAGGGGCTAGCCCTTATGGAGGGCTGGCTGCTGCCAGCCAGAGAGGAAAAATCCTCCTCCAATCCACTGGCTGACATGACATCCTTCTCCTCCTCAAACTCCTCCTCCTCCAACTCCTCCTCCTCAAACTCCTCCGAGGACTCCGGCCTTGTCGGGGGGGCCTCATCAGGCTGGTGTCCCGGGGATGGTGCAGTCAGGCCAGATGGCCCAGCACCCTCCTGCACATCTGTGGATGACACAAAACATTCACAGGTTGGAGGATCCACACACTTGCCACATATTCCTTTCCCCCCTCCCCCACACATGCTACACACCAGATAGGAAAAAAAAAACCTTACCTGGCATCACGGCTTCATGACTGGAGTCATAGCCAGGCAGGCCCTCCACTTGTTGCCTATTAAAGGTCTGGGCCACCGCACGCTCCTCCACTGTCAGCCTAACAGGGCATGGTGGGCCCCCTCCAGTGCCCCTGGCATGGGCTGCCATTTTGGCCAGCTTCTTGCGGACCACATGCCGGAGGTAATTGATTTTCTTGACGATCCCCTCGCGTGTCCGGGTCCTCCCCCCAATGCATTTACCTGGTCAGTAATGTTCTGCAAAATCACCTTCTTCCTGGCTGGGGTGGTGTTGGCACTCTCCGGGCCGTGGAGGAAACGCCCATATTGGGTAAGGGCCCGGGCAATAATTTGTTTCTTCCCCAAAGAAAAATTGCTCTTCCGCTTCCTCTCAGTCATACTCATACAAAAACTCTCTCCCAAACAATCAGCAAAAATCACTCACAAAAACAAGCAGGAAAAATCAAGCAACAAAACAAACAAACAAAATCTATCAAACAAAAAAACAACTGTCTGCATAGTTCACTAAGTTGCCCGGGACCACTTACTTGAATTACTCCGCCTTACGCCTCGGAATTAACTTTACTCCGGCGCTAATTTCTGCGCAAATACTACGAGGATACGGTGATTGCGCCTCTACATTGCGCCGGTCTAACGTAAAGGAGGTGCGCTACGCTGGTCAAAAATGCGCCAATGTACGTGAATCTGGCCCAATGTGTCTAAACATTATACTGCAGACAGATATCTGCATACATTACCTTCTATGTGATCCATAGACATAGATAGCTTTTATGTCCAAACCAATTACACCATATTGGATCCCCCTTCTGTCTTTTTTGGCAAGAGTGGACATATATGTGGTATTTTCATTACTTCATTACATATTTGATTTTTCCCCTCTTTTTCCTTGTTTTGTTAGAATATGTTTCCTTATGCTGGCATTGGACCATTGTTTAGTTGTGATTCTTCCTATTTTAGTCAATATAATTTAAGTGTGAACCATGTATTCTGGATTGCAAATGCAGTTTTTTCCCATGTGACGGTAGGTACAAATTCTGGAGACATTTATTTTCCTTTTTGCTTTTATGGGTCTAATCAAAAATTCCCTTATATTTTTTTCCAGTGTCAGTATTGCAGTTCCAGTATTTATGTCAAGCAATAATTTTAGTTAAACCAAAGTAATACACATAAAAATATTTGATATTTAGTGTAACTGATGCTGTTCATGAAAATGATACTGTTCTATGACACCACATACAGCCTAAAGGCAGCTCTCATTTTCATTTTCATTGAAAGGGTCATTTTTTTACGCTTTTCACTCTCAAGTTCCAACTGAAAAATGTTTTTAAATTTGTATTTCTGCATTGGTACATGTTCCCATGGCAGTGGTCATGTATTCCTGCTTCTTGTTTAACACCCTTGCTTATTAGAAATAAAAATAAACAAAAATAAAGTTTAACCCCCCCCCATTGACTTCAATAAGATGTCTGTAATTTCTTGATTTTACAAAAAAATTGCTGAACAGCCCATTAATCAAAGCTGATTAACTATTTTCTACTCATCTGGTTTATTGACTCAGTGAAGTATGGAATGGATTACCAATATTTAATGCCTACCATAGTATGATGGTGACTATTCTCATCTACACCAGAATGTAGTAGATGAAGCCTTTGTTCTTTAAACATACTTTTGGTTATGAAAATAAACATATTAATCCAATAAAACATGCAATCTTCACACAACACTTAAATGAGTATTAAAATGCTTTCTAAATCTATGCTAAGATATAAATTATATATTTCTAAGTATGAATATTTCTGCATGCACAATACTTATTTCTCCCTTGACCTTATTCACAAAGGCTACAGAGATAGCAAGTCACTGCAGAAAAATACAGTATATCAAAAGTTATCTTTACTTGAATGCAAATGATCATTTAAATGAGACAATTTGACACAACTGTCAATTTAAATGATTTGAAAAACATTCTAAAGCACAATGTAATGTTAAATATAGACATGACTGAATCACTTCAAACTTGAAATGTGCCAACTTGGCAAATTTATTTTTCTAAATATAATATTAGGGTTTGGGATTTATTCATTTAAATGATACTACTCAACTTCTTCTGGAAGCCGCATACAGTATTCTATTATTATTATTATTATTATTATTATTATTATTATTACTATTATTACTACTATTATTATTATCATCATTATCAACTAAAGGAGATGACACATTTATATCTTAAATAAATTATTGTACATACAGGTGCTGTGCTAATCTCGTACACACACTATATCACTAAGAGCTAATTTACACTTTCTTAAAAATACGGATTTGGATACTCCTTGTTAAAGCTCTCTGAACATCAGTCACAGCTCCTGTCACTAACTAAAATGGTTAACTTACAGTCCTGTTTACACCTTGCTTTTGCTTGGTGCTTCGATGAGGCTTCAGTGGGGCTTCGATGAGGCTTAGGTGGAGCTTCAATGGAGCTTCGATGAGCCTTTGGTGGGGCTTTGGTGGAGCTTTGGTGAGGCTTTGGTGGGGCTTCAGTGAGGCTTCAAGAGAGCTTTGCCATAGACTTCAATGGAGGCTTTGAAGACACCACTAAAGCTACATGGGTTATCGTTTTTGAAGCGAAGCTGAAGCAAAGCAAAAGCAAGGTGTCAACAAGCTAATCATTTTATTTAGTGACACAGACTTTGACAAGTTTTCAGAGAGTTTGAACAAAGCCTGTCCAAAGCCTTGTTTTGAAACAAGTGTAAATTAGCCATTAATGTGTGCTGAACCCGAAGCAAGTGTAAATGAGCCCTATATGTTCTAACATATAGTGAACGACAAGCACATTTAAAATGTGCAAAGAAATAGAGTTGTGTTATCAAATACATCTGTACATAAACTATAAATAGTCCATCTGCTATTCCACTGCCCCACACAGTGCTGGGACAAGGTCATCTAGAGCCTAGGGCAAACATACCAAACTGAGCCCCCCCAGATGTATTAGTATTACTGTATGTGTCAGCAAACCCTCCCCCCAATAATTGAGCATTAAGCTAAATGCTTACCCCTAAGCATAAATTCCCCCAATACATCCCCCCATTCAAATCCCTCCTATAAGCACAAATCTTTACCTCCCCATCCCCCCAAATCCCACTAATAAAAATTCCCCTCCCCAAAAAAGTCATCCCTCCTAGAACAAATCCTCTATGCCTCCATTTTCTCCTCTGCGAACACATCATCTCCCCTCCCACTCCAAATCCCCCCTCCTAGCACAAATCCACCCCCTAAATGTTCCCTCCTAGTACAAATCACCTCAAACAAAAATCCCCCCTCCTACCTTCAGTGCTTATTATGAGGCACTGTACAATCTGCAAAATTACCCTTCCACTATCCAACCCACAACTGGACTTATCACTGAATTTTTAGACTCAGTATCTCTCCTGAAATGTACACAATAATTTAACTCTTTAAACCAACCTTTCTCAGCAGCCTAAATTGAAGGTATCATTAAAATCTTACCCCAAAACCAGTTCCCAGGACCAGATGGCTACTCATCTGAATATTATAAATTATTCTCAGGTCAAATTTCTCCTTGTGTGGTGCAGATCTGTAACACAGCTGTGTTTTCTGCATCTTTCTCTCCTGAGATGCTATCAGCAACTTTAATAACGTTACCCAAACAAGGAAAAGAGCGGGACTCCCATCAAATTTCCATTTAATTTCACTGCTTAACATAGAATAGCACGCCCTCTTCCTATATTCATTCAGGTAGACCAAATGGGCTTTATTCCAGGTAGGCAAGCCAAGCCCATGGGGCTACCAGACATGTATTGAATCTATTACACTATTTAGAACATTTAGGCCCTCCCTCAGTCTTACTCATATTAGACGGTGAGAAAGCCTTTGACAGGATACATTGGAGGTACCTGTCACAGGTTCTATCCAAATTTGGCTTCTCAGGAGGAATTCATGCAGCTATATTAGCTTTATATATCCAGCCCTCTGACTTTGTTTTTATAGATGACATGTTTTCTACTAACTTTTCTATTACCAATGACAGGAGTCAGAGATGTCGCCTTTCACCCTTAATTTTTGCACTTTTTATGGCAACACAAGCTGAAAAATTCCGTACTGATCCAAAAATTTAAAGCATACTGATCCACAAAAAAAGCACACAATTTCATTTTTTGCTGATGATGTTGTTTTAATCTTATCTAATCTGGCTCTTTCTCTGCCTAGAGCTTATGAAATTCTCTTTAATAAAATATCCTTCTATAAGAACAATGCCACCAATTCACACATATTGGGTGTCAATATACGTGTTAAATTGAAGTCTTCTCTAAAGACTACCCTTCCCTTTCCTTGGGCTCAAGGTTCTCTTAAATATTTGGGCGCTAAAATGACCTCACCACTTGCAAATTTGTATGAAGCAAACTTTGTACCTCTTATAAGTAAATTACGATCAAAATTGGGCATATGGAGAAGATACTACTTTTGCTGGACAAGTAGGCTTGCTGCATTTTAAATGGTCCTACTTCCTCAAATTCTCTATTACTTTAAAACATTACCCATATTCATTTCCAAGAAGTTTTACTGCTCAATACATTCAGAAATCTTGAACTATATGTAGTTAGATAAGAAGGCTAGATGGTCATCATCCATACTCACATGCCATAGCTGGCAGTATGGGAGTCCCAGTTATGAAGGACTACCATATGGTGACCATTTTAGATCAATTGAACTTTTGGTTTTCCCATCCCTATGCTAAACCTTGGTGTGACTTAGAACGAACAGCAGTCCCACTTGATAACTTAAGCTCCCTAATATTGGCAGCGATGTCTCATCACATTGTGAAATATTGGGACTATCCAATTATTGAACTTCAGTCACTTCAGCATTGACCTTACTACCTTCAGACCAGTGATAAGGCACCCCCATCTTATTTTATCCCAATGCCTACGGAGATACTTCAAATTATACTTCTGAACATTTCTCTCAAGCAGTAGGTAGCTAATAGGATTTTTACCATAGATGATACACTATATAACCAAAAGTATTGGAATGCCTGCCTTTACACGCACATGAATTTTAATGGTATTCCAGTCTTCAACTGTAGTGTTCAATTTTGAGTTGGCCCACCCTTTGCAGCTATAACAGCTTAAACTTATTTGGGAAGGCTGTCCACAATGTTTCGGAGTGTGTCTATGGGAATGTTTGACCATTCTTCCAGAAGCGCATGTGTGAGGTCAGGAACTGATGTGAAGACCTGGCTCACAATTTCCGATCAAATTCATCCCAAAGGTGTTCTATCTGGTTGGGGTCAGGACTCTGTGCAGGCCAGTCAAGTTCATTTAACCCAAACTCACTTATCCATATATTTATGGACCTTGCTTTGTGCACTAGTCCAAATCATTTGGTGTGGGGTTGTTTTCAGAGGTTGGGCTTGGCCCTTTAGTTCTTGTGAAGGGAACTCTTACGGCTTCAGCATATCAAGACATTTTGGACAATTTCATGCTCCCAACTTTGTGGGAACAGTTTGTGGATAGCCCTTTCTTGTTCCAACATTCACACCAGTGCATGATCATATTTATAAACATTATAGGTATTAAAACATTATAAGTATTTATAAATATAGTTTCAAAGACACTAAATAATGAATCAGGACCTCCTAACGGGGCACCTACAGATTTTATATTTTTTAATCAAAAAAATATGATGGAAATCAACATAATAGGGGCTAAGCTCACCCCCCCCCCTATTTTCAGAAGGAGATGTACCCAGAACCCAGCAAGAAAAGACAACAATATGGGTAGAAATATACTACATTTCCTAGTTAGAAAAATGCAGGTGTTAAACTGTTTGTGAGATTGATGGTAGGGTGGTAGATTGATTGGTGGGAGCTATTGAAAAATTGCTTTTAAACAATGTCACTGTTTGAATAAACATTTGTCCCTTCAAAATCTAAAGAAGAGGGATGACTTAGTTGATAAACCCTTTAGAAAAGGGAGGGAGAATGTAGTCATTCTGAGTACTGATCAATACATGCCAAACAAAATAAGTCCTGGTATTCAGGTATCACCCAATATCGTATGGACATTTCAAGGCAGTTTTTCAAGGATTATTACCAACAAACTTTGATTTCTTAAAAATAATGCATCCCACTTCCCTCTCAGAAAAACAAAAAACTAAAATATTTCAGAGCCACCTGATTGGCTGATCATCTTGAGGGTCTCAAGGGTTGTTTGACCCAGAATTCCAGTAGGAGGGTAGATGACTAACCTATTTCAGATTACATGTCCCCATCATCTGACCATTCTGGATAAGTTGATCCCCTGATACAACTTGCTATTAGTAGATTTGGATAGTTTGTATTCAAACATTCTACATAATTTTGGATTAAAAGTAATGGCCTCTACTTATACAAGCTAAGTGTAGAGTTGCATGAACACAATGCCTTCATCTTAGGCCTCGTACACATGACCGAGAAGCTTGTCATAAAAGAAACATTGTTTTCTTCAACGAGTTCCTTGTCAGGCTTGTCGAGAATCTTGTCAAGCTTTCTTTGCGTACACACTGGCAAGACAAAATCTCGTCGTTCTCAAACACGGTGACGTACAACACGTACGATGGCACTATAAAGGGGAAGTTCGATTCCACTGGTGCCACCCTTGGGACTGATTTTACTAATCTCATGTTACTGCATGTTAAGTAAAAGTTTGTTGAGAGATGATTTGCGCTTTTCAGTCTGTTACAGCGTGACAAATGTGCTATCTCCATTGCGAACGCTACTTTTACTGAATGTGCGCTCCAGTCTCATACTTTATTCTGAGCATGAGCGGGTTTCTAAGCATACACACAAATGCGTTTCTCGTCGTAAACCAGCCCGACGAGAAACACGACGAGGAAATTGGGACTCCCAACGAGAAAAAAGAGAACTTGTTCTCTTTTTTTCTCGTCGAGATCCACAACAGTTTTCTCGACGAAAAACATACACATGACCGTTTTCCTCAGCAAAAAAGCTCTGCCACCAAGTTTCTTGATGAATTTTGTCGAGGAAAACGGTCTTGTGTATGTACAACTGGATTCATAAGATGTGTAGTCTGTATATTCATCCCTAATTGTACTTTGACGAGAGAAGTAATAGATGTATAAATATAGATGAAAAATAAATGATTGATCCTTTTAAATGTGGAAGTCAGCCTTGACATAAGCTTCTTGTTATATTATCATATTGGTTAATGTACTCTTAAATCATGGATTTTAAAACTTTGGCATCATATTTCAATCATTTAAAATTTGCAAGGTGCTTACAGGAAATAATAGAGTAGTGATTTTTGTAGACTTGTTTGCATAAAAAGGCACAAGCGACTTTAAACTTGGCAGCACATCATTATTCATTTCTGCATCAAGAAACACTATTACACTTTTTATCATGAAAACTGAATTCCCTTTGCCATGCTGATGTTCAGAATCTTGAAACTAGCAATGCTCTTCTGCTCACATACATTTATTGGCATTTTAAAATTGTATATTTAATATATACACACCCATACTCATTTTAGTCAAAAATAATTCTATGGCAAGTTAAACCAATAATTATAATTATAATATATATATCTAATTTTCTTAGCCATAGTCTACGTAGAATACATGGAATATTACTTAATAAAATGTTGTAAACACTAAAGATGAGCAATAACTTAAGTAACTTATAACAGCCAATAAGAAAATATTTTTAATCTGTCCAGACGCATTAATGTACTGAAAGTTTTAAGTACTTTCCAAGCAAGACCACACTATTAGTTTCAATATGTAAATGGCATAGGGGGTCACCCTGTATTTTCTTCAAACAATGAATATGCAAGCATACAGAGGGGATCTCCTTTCTTTGGGAATATTCTTAAGGCATGACATTTTCTGTAGAAAATTAGAGAACTCACATTATTTGCCCACTACAGGGAACCCAAGGTTTAAACGTGGAAGACTGCATATACTCGAGTATAAGCCGACCCGAATATAAGCCGAGGCACCTAATTTTACCACAAAAAAAATGGAAAAACGTATTGACTCGAGTAAAAGCCGAGGGTGTCCATATGCATGCCTCACTGTGCCTCACTTTGCCTCACTGTTTCCATGTGCATGCCTCACTGTGTCCATGCCTCACTGTACCCATGCCTCACTGTGTCCATGCCTCACTGTACCCATGCCTCACTGTGCCCATGCCTCACTGTGCCTCACTTTGCCTCACTGTGTCCATGTGCATGCTTCACTGTGTCCATGCCTCACTGTACCCATGCCTCACTGTGCCCATGCCTCACTGTGTCCAAGCCTCACTGTGCCTCACTGTGTCCATGCCTCACTGTGTCCATGACTAGACTTACGTTTAACATGGGAGCATATAGAAGGGGTGCCCGGATTTGAAAAATCGGTGCTCCCTGGCCGTAGGTCCCCCAGACAGAAAACTTTGCACACTTTTAGAGGAAGAGTGGGGTTATATATGTACTGGGTCCCCAAAGTCCGGGAGATCAGGCGCAAAAAGGTGACTCGAGTATAAGCTGAGGGGGGCATTTTCAGCACCAAAAAATGTGCTGAAAAACTCAGGTTATACTCAAGTATATACGGTAATCTATACACTATTTAATACATGTGGTAAAATGGGATTTTATTTATTAAAGGATTCCCTGAATGTAAAAAGTGGACCTGTCACATTCTGTTTTTCTGAACATATATCAGGGAATACAAAAACATATATATTTTGTTTCTTTCATAAACAGATCATGGATTTTATAGGTACAATAAAGGAGCATTGTTTAAATAGTTAGGTTATGCTGAGTCTCATGTTAGAAACCTCCCAACTAATAGGGATTTTGGTTTAAAAAAAACAACTTCCTATTAGGCCTCGTACACACGATCAAATCTGTTCGCTGGAAACGGTCCGCTGGACCGTTTCAGCAGACAGATTCGATCGTGTGTACGGCCGAGCCGACGGATTTGGCCACCCGACAGATTTCAAAGCATGCTTTGAAATCTATCGGGTGGGAATCCGTCCGCCCAACATGTCTGCTGGTTAGTACACTTACCAGCAGACATGTCGTCCCGCACCGCCACCGCACCGCGGCCAAATGGATTCGGCGCATGCGCGGAAGTGTTTTACTTCCTGGTGCGGTGACGTGGCGGCGTCAACGTCACCGACACGTCAGCGCGCTCTCTGCTGGCAGGGATTTTGGTTTGCTGGTGTGTACACGCGAGCAAACCAAAATCCCAGCAGACAGATTTGTTCATGTGATATGTTTACTATCATATAGGCCATGCATTATACAACAAAAAATCTAGGAATATTTTCCCCAAACTAGGAAAAGTAGGTGAGATATTTGAGGAAGGTTATAAAAATGTATATTAGTTCATTTTGGAAACCAGACATAGAGAAGTTTATTTTAGATTGAGAAATCATAGTTTTTCTACAGCAGAAACATTAAGAGGATGTGGAATAGAGTTAGGGAATGGATAAGTAAGTTGTTGATGAATCACATTAGCCTGACATTTGCAATGATAAACTTTTTAGCAGGCCATATGGAAAGGCATACGATTATTTTGATGTTGGTTATGCTGATTACACTGAATAAATTGCTTAGAAATTGAACAAAGAAAAGATTACCCTGAATAAATTATATCATATATGATATTTCTAGTTTTTTGGCAACTGATATTTTTTTAAGGCAATGGGAATCAGTATCAGGGGGGGGGAGGGCATTAGAGTGTCAGTAAAACAAATATAGGTATACTTGCCAGTGTTTTAGGTATTGGGTTTGTTATGTACCATGTACCTGGTGACCAGAGTCTAGTCGCAGGAGAAGGTCTCTCTTATGGCCCTGGCTCGCGAGCCAGGATGGGAACAGCGGACTCAGGAGCGCAACGAAGTACAAGTGCCGCTTGTGCATGCGCGCACATTAGGCGCTAGACGGCACGTAGTTACAGGTGAGTGCTGCTGTCTCACCTGAATGGTGGCACGCCGGGATTGCAAGGTAAGTCCCTGATAGGATTAAGGTACTATTATTACTTTAAAAGAAGAATAGACAATGTACTTTTGTGCCCATGTTCAAAGAAATTCTCTTACATACTACACATGCATGTGCGCATTTAAACCCCAAATTTTATAAATCAGTAGTAGACATTTTTTAGGAAAAACTATAGAATTGTCACACCAAGGAAGCTGAACAGTGTCTTCAGGAAATGTACCAAAGCAGAAACAAGTTTAAAAATTCAGTTTGGTGGGTGCCAATTGTAATAATCCTTAAAGTAAGACATTAGAAATGCAAAAAATATTTAAATAACATGCTTGGTGGGATGCCCTGAACCTGACTGTGAATTGGCGCATCTGTATGATGTATACAAAAAACTACAGAAAACATTTTCCAAAAAATGTTGTTTAAACTGTTGGTAAATTACAGTTTTTGGCTGATTTGCTCTTTTTTTTTAATCAAACTGACATGAAATGATGAACCCCAAGCAAAGAAAATGGAGCGGGGTTTTCCCTAAAAATACATACTAGACTCTTATAAAATGAACAATAAGGGCCCTTTCACACTGGGGCGAGAGGTGCGGTGGCAGTATAGCGCCGCTAAAAATAGCGGTGCTATACTGTCGGAATTGCCGCAGGATTCGGCCGCTAGCGGTGCGGTATTTACCCCTGCTAGTGGCCGAAAAAGGGTTAATACCGCCCGCAATGCGCCTCTGCAGAAAAACTCCTCAGTCTGAAAGACTCTTATCTGAGCATACGGAAGGGGCCCTTATCCTTATCGACATGGAGACAAGGGGCCAGATTCACAGAGCCATTACGCCGGCGTTACAGGATATGCGCGGCGTAAGTCTAAATCTGCGCATGTGTATCGATGTGCCGCATCCCCAAAACGATATGCGCATGAAATCTAATTTTTTTCGACCGGCGTAATTTCGATAGACCGGCGCATCCGTGCACGCAAAACTGCGCTAGACAAATATGCAAATGAGGGAGTTACGGGGATCCACAAAAGTAAGTTGGTGCAGCGTAGGCTACGCGCTGCGCACAACAGCTGCACGTCCTGTCTAAAATTAGTCCATATAAAAGGTGGAATAAAATTAGACAATCCTTCTACATGTCAGCTAAAGCAACACTGTTAGTGTACATACATTTATACATCAATACATCAATACATAACATACATACAAATTACAAACACGGTCTCACTATCTTTCAATAGCCCTTTAAAACCTTGATGGATATAATAATCTAATCTACTACAATATTCTTCTCTGATACAAGCCCCTCACTCTTCACTTGATATATCACACACGCATAGACATCTTTGGCATGAGTGATTCTGAGGTGTATCGCATCTTCAGATTCACCCCTCATGCCATCATGGAATTAACCACAACCCTGTAGGAGGACATCACCAGCCCAACACATGACACCACCCATGACACCCATAACAGCTACATATACAATCCTAGCCCCATCCCCACAGATTTCGAACAGAACATGTATGGGGACAGCTGGCTGGTTGGTGAGTGACATGGGTGGCAGTCATGACTGTCCCCCCCATGATGCTGAAATCACAAGGGGCACATGCACTACTAACATCCTCCTGTCTTATCCCTTCAGGGTGACTCTGCATATGCACTGGGACCCCATCTCATGACTTCTATCCGGAACCCCCCATGGTACCCTGTTTTATTCCCCAAACTTTGTATGCCAGATCATCGGTGCATGTTGCATGCTGCACAACTTCGCAGTGAGAAAGGGCCTGGAGATTGACATACGTGATGACCTGACCAATGAACCAGACAATCCCCCCCCTAACTAAGGGTCCCCCGTCTTCTGAGGGAAGAGCAGCCAGGACCCAGCTCACATTAGGCATATTTGCACGTTAAACACACACATTAATCATGGCACAATGAGAATGCATGCATGCACACCACTGTGGTCCCTAGCACAGACACATCACATCCTCATCAAATTGGATTAGCACAAGCCCACCATGCAGGACTTGGGGGCAGCAACGCCATGGCTCCAATTATGTCACTGTACATTCAGACACCATTCACACGGACATGGGGATCACTTCTCCCTGGTCCTGGGGAACCCTTCTCCACCACAAATGAGGATGACACCCCTTTTCCGTCAGGAATGTCACCCCCACATTCCAAAATCATTCACAAACAGAACAAAAAAAAATAAAAATTAAAAAAAATGACCAGCAAAAAATAAAAATGCCCAGCAAAAAGATAATAAAAAAAAAAACACAACAAAGAAAACACAGAAAAGACAAAAATCACTCTGCAAAACAGTCCCCAAATATCTCAAAGACACGTCACAAACAAACAAATGCTAATAAACAACAGAACAAAAGCACCTTGCTGTATAGGAAGGGATACAAAGGGATGTACTTTTGCAAAGGAAGTGCGTTTGTGTCTGTCTATTTAAGCTCTCTGCGTAGCTCACCTACGGGTCCACTTCCAATTTCACTGATTGCGCTGTTCCCGAGTTGTGAGCATGCGCACAGAGGTGCTGATCATGGTCTGCTTCATGTGCGTATGCGTGATCCGGCCGGCCCTTCATTTGCATGGGGTCATGGCTCATTTCAATGTAACACGCCCACGTCCTTCCCAATTTGAATTACTCCACCTTACGCATCGGGAATTACGTTGCACTGCGCAAATACTACGAGGATACGGTGATTGCGCCTCTACATTGTGCCGGTCTAACGTAAAGGAGGTGCGCTACTCCGGTCAAAATATGCACCAATGTACCTGAATCTGGCCCAAGGTGTTTTGCTTGAGGGACCCCCATTTGCATTTTTTTTAGGAGATGTGGACTAGTAAAGTTTACAGACAGAGCTATGCTCATCCTTCCTCTTTCTTGGCCATGCAGACTGCATGCTCAGGTAGGGGTCTGCTACAGATTGTTGGCAGAATTCCACACTTGTTTTGCATGGGGTTTTTCTTGAAATATGTACTAAAACAGAAAGAATCTCTAACAGCTAAATGGGCCAGGCAGGAATACATCAATGGTTACTAGGAAGCCAGAGACCACTAGTTCCCTAACAACCAGCATGCATGGGAAGCTGTCATATTTAGCAGTGGTAAAAACACCACTGAAAAATATTTTACTTCTCTCTGCAACCAGTTTAGCCAATACCCTTGTAGCTGTTTTCAGAATGTTTTCAAAAATTGGACTGAATGTGGGTTCAATCTGAACCCAAAGCCCAGCCTTAAAAGTTAATTATATGTTAATTATCACAGCATTAAGGGGTCTATTTATAAGTTTTCACATAAAATTCACATTTCTTTAACCCAGGACACAAACATGTCATTTGAATCAAATTTGAAAAATGGGAATTTTAGGGTGAATCTTGCGTGAACACATAACATAATGTTTTTTTCAGTATACACTCATAATATTTGCTTTCACAATCACATGCCATTGATTTGGGTTCTGGGGGATGTTTTTGAAGACATGAAAGAAATTACGATTTAGCTTCTGGCAAATGAGTAAGGCAAAGTCTAATATTTACTCTGGCTAAGTAGGCCAAATAGATATTAATTTCCCTATACTCTGTTTAAGAATGTCTTGGCTTTTAAGTTTAGTTGCCTTAATTAGCAAAGGATAATGAGGAGCATTTATGCTCTGGGGATATAGTACTTTAAGTTCTTCCTGTCAAAATGAAAAATACAATTACTCAAAATCATTGAGACGTACCTCCTATTTTGAAATATTCCATATTTTTTAGCTGGGGAACCATACATTTGTTTATTTAAAGGGTAACTCCGGATGCTTGGAAGCATTAAACTTCGTTTTTTTCAGCACGTCGTTGTGTTAAAACACGTAAACGTCACCACGTTCTAACACGATCGTTTTTTTAACCGATGGTGTATAGGCACATCAGACCATCAGTCAGCTTCATCAGACCATCAGTCAGCTTCGGACTGTTCTCATCGGATGGACTGATCGTGTGTACGTGGCCTAACACACCTGACCTCAAATGAGCAGCAATGAGGTAATGCTGTAGGACAATCCATATACATAAAATCGCTCCAAACTTACAATGAATTAACTCAAGTAAAAAAAAAATATGCACGCAAGAACAATCCACATATAGATATAGGGCCAGATTCTCATATATTTTCGGCGGTGTAGCGTAAGCCATTTACACTACGCCGCCGCTGCGTACTAGAGCAAGTGCTTTATTCTCAAAGCACTTGCTCCGTAGTTTTCGCCGGCGTCTCGTAAATCGCCAAGCGTAAACCCGCGCAATTCAAATGGGGCGGCTTGTATTTAAATTAAGCACGCCCCCGCGTCGAATGAACTGCGCATGCGCCGGCCGGGGAAATAGCCCAGTGCGCATGCTCCAGCTCACGTCGGGAAGCGTCGTTGAAACCGACGTCAAAACGACGTGAGCGTCATTTACGCAAGTCCCTATTCGCGAACGAGTTAGTAAAACGACGGAAGCGACGGAAAAAGCCGACGCTGACCCGACGCCATACTTAACATGGTGTCCGATGGCACCCGACGGCATCCGACGGAACTTCGTAAGGTTACTCCACATAGAAGCTGGGGTAACCTTACGAGTCCGTAAACGACGTACGCGACGACAGGGCGGCGTAAAAGCGTTCGGGAATCGCCGTACTAGCCTCATTTGCATATGCAAATGAAAAAACAACGTGAAGGCCACCTAGTGGCCGGAGTTGTCACTACACCTACGATCCGAAAGTGTAATGCTTTTACACTTGTCGGATGTAGAAGCGTATCTATGCAAAACTGATGCTAAGCATCACTCGCATAGATACGAGGACAAAAAAAAGGCGATACGACGGGGTATCTGAGATACTCCGTCGTAACGCCTCTGAGAATCTGGCCCATAAAGTGTAGTCCACTCCACCAGTGCTATGGTGTCAAAAGTCTTTTGAGACCTTGATCAAATTTAGGTCCAAACAAACTGAAGATCCACATGATATACGTATATCACTCCACTTTGTGTGATGCATGCAATCCACTCCCTAACATTCAGAAAACCGACTCCCATTGCCTTCACTTTCCTAATAGGCAATAGCGCATGTTACAGATCACATATTTGTACTTCACTTCTCCTTTAACCACTTTCCGATGGTTCCGTTATCCTGACTGGACGTTATATGATGTCTTTCAGGATAACAGCCGACGTGCACCCACGGGTGCGCACAGCGCGGTGATCAGGGGTGCGTTGTGTCAGTCTGATGCACCGCAACACCAATCTGGATAAAGAGTCTCTGACAGATACCCCTTTCCATGTGTTCAGCTGTGTCCAATCACAGCTGATCACCGCATAAACAGGAAGAGCTGTGTATCGGCTTTTCCTCCCTCGCGTCAGACAGATACAAGTAGACAGGGGGGTCTGGGCTGATTGATTATCAGTCCAGCCCCCTTAGGATGCCCAGCCAGGATCACCAGGTATGCCACCAGGACCACCAGGGATTCTCACCACTAATGACCACCAGGTATGCCACCCATGATCTCCAGGGATGCCAATCAGTGCCCATAAATTATGCCAATCAGTGCCAATATATGATGCCAATAAGTTCCCATCAATAATGCCTGCAAGTGCTTTCTTATCAGTGATGCCTATCAGTGGCATCTATCAGTGTCCATCAGTGCCACCTATCAGTACCCATCAGTGCTACATATCATTGCCACCTATAAGTACCCACCAGTGCCGCCTTTCGGTGCACATCATGTCACCTATCAGTGCCGATCAGTGCCACCAATGAGTGCCCATCAGTGCCAGCTATCAATGCCCATCAGTGCTGCATATCTATGCCACCAGTGCCCATCAGTTTCACCTATCAGTGCCAATCAGTGCTGTATATTAGTGCCCATCATCAGTGCCCATCACTGTCACCTTATCAGTGCCATCTAATTGGTTCCACCTCATCAGTGCCCATTAGTGCTGCTGTATCAGTGCCCATAAGTGCAGCCTAATCATGGCCCATGATTAAGGAAGAAAACATACTTATTTAGAAAATGTTATGGTTAAGGAGTCGCTCAGGCAGCATAATAAAAAAATAAAGCCACTAATAGTGTAAAACAATATCACCATATATAAATGTATAAAACAATCCACATATAAATATAAAGTGAAGTCCACTCCACCAGTGGTGAATTTCCACCTCACTTCACTTCTCCTTTAAGAAGTCACTCAGGGAAGCATAATTAAAAAATGAAAGCTGCTAATAGTTTAAAACCATATGACCAATAACGTTATTCACTCTCCAGGTAAAGATGGAATAACAAACATCCAAATATCAATGCTTGTCAAAACCACAACTATGGACTGTAAGGTATAACCCCACTCCTCAGCCGATTGATCGGCGTCTCACTGCTCCGTTCCTTCGTGATTTTCACCATGCCACTTCTGGGGGACTCTGACATTTTCTTCTTCTTCAGAGGTTTAACTGTACGGCACAGCAACAGCACTTATATACCCTCTAATCATGAAGAAGTTAACCCCTTGTATCCCAGTAAACCATGCCGAGACCGTGGTAGTCAAAACCTCCATCTCGTGGGCAAATAATAGGCTGCATCTCACATAGCATTTATGTAAATGATTATGTTCAATACTAATGTTAAAACACTAGAAATTCAATAATGTACTATATATTGGCACTAAAATACTGATATTGCATGACTATGAATTTCAAATAACTAAAAAAAATTATAAATAAAAAATAAAAATACAAGTCATAGCCCTCCAGAAATTACACCAACCAGTGAAAACAATTCAATTACAACTACATGATTAATTACCAATTTTAACATCCAAAAATCCTCCCCTCAAGTTTTACAAAAAATGTATCTTTCAAAAATAATTAACTAAAACATTGTATACATAGGACCAATTTACTAGGCTACAACCCTACTACTTCCAATTGCATATGTAAAAATATAATCACAATTCACTATGCCCCATAATGCTAATCTGTCTCAAATACCGGTAACTATAATTACTCAAGAATTAATAATAATTAATGGAACAATTTACATTGACCTCAACATTAAAACCACTGGGATTCAATGTTTTAAGTTGAAATATCCACCTAGTTTTCCTCCTTAAGAGGTCCCTATCCAAATTGGACCCCTTCCACAAGGGAAAAATCCTATCTATTCCCAAAAAATGTAACCATGAAAGGATTTCTTCTATGGACGTGTCTAAAATGCATAGACACACTGGGCCAGATCCACAAAGCACTTACGCCGGCGTATCTCGAGATGCGCGGCGTAAGTGTAAATATGCGCCGGCGTATCTATGCGCCATATCCCCAAAATGAGATACTCCTGAAAACTTGATTTTTCCGACCAACGTAATTTTTCTACACCGGCGCATCGTGGGCGCAAAAATACGCTAGACACACCATTGTTTTGCTATGCAAATATGCAAATGAGGGAGATACGGCGATCCACAAAAGTATGTTTGTCCAGTGCAGGCTACGCACTGTGCGCATTAGCTGTATGTCCGGTCTAAAGTTACCCTTTATAAAAGCAGCTGTAACTTTGCACCAGACGTGTGCAGGTCAGCTAAAGCAACACCGTTAGGGACGAGCTGAGCAGCCACACTTGCAGGACAACAATCTGTATGCCAACATGCCAGGGGCATCCATGGTCATAGCTATACTACTGGCTTTAGATGCGCGTAGAAGGATGAGGGCACGAAAGGAGGAGGAGGAGGGCATGGGAGAGGATCTACCGACCGTGCATAAACGTCTTTGGCATGTGTGATTCGGAGGTGTATCGCATCTTCAGATTCACCCCTACTGCCATTCTGGAATTAACCACAACCCTGAAAGATGACATCACCAGCCCAACACACTGCTCACATGCAGTGGAGCCACTGGTCAAGGTACTGGCAACACTCCATTTCCTTGCCAGTGGCTCTTTTCAAAGAACAAGTGGAGTGGTGGCTGGGATGGCACAATCCTCCATTAGAAGATGTGTGCACCAGGTTATCCCCGCAATCCTCAGATGCATGGCCAACCAAATCATCAGACCCACCCAGGAGGACCTGCGGGTGAAGGCAATGCGGCATTTCGTCAGAATTGCAGGATTCCCACGCACCGTGGGGGCCATTGATTGCATACATGTGGCACTACGGCCCCCCCATGAGACAGAGCACCTATACCGCAATCGGAAGCATTGGCATTCCATCAACATAGAGGTGATAGCCGATGCCAAATACCTCATATAGCACGTCCGTGCCAAACACCCCAGGTCCAGCCACGACAGCTACATATACCGTCAGAGCCCCATCCCAATGGAATTCGAACAGAACGTGTATGGGGACTAGTGTTGCTCACGAATATTCGCATTGCGAATATTTAAAACGAATATTGCATATTCGAGTATTCGCGAATAAATCGAATATCGCGGTGAATATTTTTTCAAATTTATTTTTAAAACAGGTCACATCCTAGTGATCTCCATCGACGTCTAAAAGCATTGCTGGTATGATTAGAGACCCTGGGCCGAGTAGCTGAGGCGATCCTTTTATGTTGCCGAATATTCGCAATGCGAATATTCGTATTACGAATATTCGCGAATACTTTCTCTGCCCTTCTGTGTTTTGTGTATATAAAAAAAAAAAAATAGCTTTAGTTTAGTCATATAAGTTTGTGTAAGTAGAGTTAGTGTTTAGTGCATATTAGTTTAGTAATCCAGGAAATGATCTTCGTTTTCGCGTGTTGACGAGAATTTCGCAATCAATTTCGCATTCGCATTAGCGAAATTTCACATTCGCATTAGCGAAATTTCACATTCGCATTAGCGAAATTTCGCATTATCGAAATTTTGCATTATCGAAATTTCGCAAAAATTTTTTTTTGATAAAATATCATGAATATTCAATATGAACGAATATTTCGCGAATATTCTTCTATATATTCGTGAAATATCGCGAAATCGAATATGGCGTATTCCGCTCATCACTAATCGGGACAGCTGGCTGGTTGGTGAGTGACATGGGTGTCAGACATGACTGTCCCCCCCATGATGCAGACATCACGAGGGGCAAACGCACGACTAACATCCTCCTGTCTTTTCCCTTCCAGGTGACTCTGCATATGCACTGGGACCCCATCTCATGACTCCATTTCGGAATACCCAAACCCCAGGAGAGCAAAGATACAATGAAGCACACACACGTACCCGTGCAGTGGTGGAACACACCTTTGGCCTCCTGAAGTCCCGTTTCGGATGCCTGGATAAGTCCGGGGGGAACCCTATTGTATTCCCCAAACTTTCAGTCAGGAGATGCCTCGCATTAGGCATCTTTGCACGTTAAACACACACATTCATCATGGCACAAGGAAAATGCATGCATGCACACCACTGTGGTCCCTAGCACACACACCCCACATCCTCATCTAATTGGATTAGCACAAGCCCACCATGCAGGACTTGGGAGCAGCAACGCCACGCCAAGGCTACAATTATGTCACTGTACATTCATACACCATTCACACTGACCTGGGGATCACTTCTCCCTGGTCCTGGGGATCCCTTGTCCACCACAACCGAAGGTGACACCCCTTTTCCGGCAGGAATTTCACCCCCACGATCAAACATCATTCACAAAAAGAAACCAAATCATAATCACAGTAAAAACACAAATAAACATAAAACACAGAAAAAAAAACACAAAAACCTAACCCCGCTGGCGTGACCCACGCATGGGGCGGCCACGGCCATGGCCCCGGCTCCTCAGGGGAGACTCATGGGGGGGGGGAATCAGGGGAAGGACGAGCATCCCCTGGTCTCTGGCCACCTGGCGGCCTGCCCTCCAAGGCCACGGCGAGGCGCGTGAGGCCCACATTGAGGGCTGCCGTGTTGGCCTGGACAGCCTGGGTCAGGGCACGCACCTCCTGACCCACGCCTGCTGTGGCGGTCTGCAGGTCTTGGAAGCAGGTAATCACAGCCAGGGAGTTGCAGCTCATGTCCTGCATGGACTTCTTGATGGAAGCCAGGCTCTCCTCCATCCGGTCCAAAGTCTGGGTGACCTGACCCAGATGGCGGGTCTGACGGGTCTGGTCCCTCCTAAGATTTTCCGGCAGAACCTCTGGCACCCCCCTGGTCTTGCGGGTCGCCTTCCTACCTCCTGATGAGGCTTGTGACCTGGGAGAAGGGGAGCTCCTTGGGGGGGAAGCCCTGTTGGGGGATGAGTGGGAGGGGCTACCACTGATGGAGGCCTGACTGCTGCCAGCTCTAGGGGGAGACTCCTCCACATGGAGAAGTAGCTCATTCCCCGACATCACCTCCTCCTCCTCAACCTCCTCATGAGGTGAGCTGGGGCCACTCCCCTGCACATAGGACTCCGGGCTTGGCTGGGGGTCTACCTCAGTCTCATGTCCGGGGGAGGCTGCGGACTGGCCAGATGGCCCAGCACCCTCCTGCACATCTGTGGATGACACAAAACATTCACAGGTTGGAGGATCCACACACTTGTCACATATTCCCTCCCCCCCACACATGCTACACACCAGAACCAAAAAAAAAAACACTTACCTGTCCTCAAGACCTCCTCAATGGAGTCAAAGCCAGGCAGCCCCTCCACTTGCTGCCTGTGGAAGCACTGGGCAACCACACGCTCCTCAGCATTGAGCCTGATAGTGCATGCAGGTCCCCTCCCTGTGCCCCTGGCATGAGCTGAAATCTTTGCCAGCTTCCCATGGACCACGCGCCTGAGATCATTGATCTTTTTTTGGATCTCATTGCGGGTCCTGGTCTCACCCCCCAACGCATTGACATCATCTGCAATGTCCTGCAGGATCTGCCTCCTCCTGGCTGGGAGTAGTTCAACTTCCTCTTCCTCTCTGACATCTCTCAAAAACACACGATCCAAAAAACACACCGACACAACACAAACCTACAAACAGCAACAGACAACGGAACAAAAGCACCTTGCTTCAGGGAGGGAAACAAATGGATGTACTTTTGCCATGGAAGGGCGTATGTCTGGGCCTATTTATGCCCTGGGCATATCTCACTAAGTACGCCAGGCCTAGTTCCTATCTCATTGATTACGCCGGGCCGGGTTGTGAGCATGCGCAGAGAGGCGCTGACCATAGTCAGCGCCATGCGCATGAGCAGTCTGGCCGGCCCTTCATTTGCATGGGGTCACGGCTCATTTCAATGGAACATGCCCGCGTCCTTCCCACTTTGAATTACGCCGCCTTACGCCTCGGAATTTATGTCGCGCCGGCGCAAATTTGGGCGCAAATACGACAAGGATACGGTACTTGCGCCTCTAAGTTGAGCCGGCGTAACGGAAAGGAGATGCGCTACGCTGTTGTATATATACGCCGATGTACGTGGATCTGGCCCACTGTTTTGGCAAAAGCCAAACCTGATGTTTAAGATATCTATCTAAGGTGCATTTTCTACAGCCCATATCCAGTGCATCTGAAAAGTATTTACAGCACAATTTTTTCACATTTTGTTACGTTACAGCTATATTCCAAAATGGATTAAATTCATTATCTTTCTCAAAATTCTACAAACAATACCCCATAATGACAACATGAAAGAAGTGTGTTTGAAATGTTTGCAAATGTATTAAAAAAATAAAATCACAAATACAAAGTATTTACAGCCTTTTCCATGACGCTCAAAATTGAGCTCAGGCGCATCCTGTTTCCACTGATTATCCTTGAGATATTTCTACAACTTGTTTGGAGTCCACATGTGGTAAATTCAGTTGATTTGACATGATTTGGAAAGGCACACACCTGTCTATTTAAGGTGCCACAGTTAACAGTGCCTCAAATCAAGCCATGAAGTCCAAGGACTTATCTGAAGACCTCCAAGACAGGATTGTATCAAGGGAAAAAAAAAAGTGGTAATACTGCGCTGTCTATGTGAATGGTCTAGAAAAAATGCTAGCAACTTAAAATGTGAGATACCCACAAAAATAATACTACTAAACAAGAAAAAGCTGCGCAAATATAAACACTACAGTGTAGAACTCCAGTAGTAGTCCTGTGTAGAGTAAGTGAAAGTCCCGTCATGCAGGTGATGAATAAAATAAAAAATCCATTAATCAAGTGCGGAACATGTTATGCATCTGATGGAAACTGATTGCAGAAACAATTATTCTTTCCTCCAGATAGATGGTGACATCAAATGCAAAAAACCTCAGAAACAGTGCATGGATAGATAAACACCTCCACGAGGTGCCCCAGGATGAAGTCTTTAGGAGACGAAACGGCGTAGAGTAGCGGCGTGCTGACGTCCTTTAAACTGCAAACTGTGTCCCGGAGTAAACGGGTGTGCTAGCCGGCCGGCTATATTTTTCACATGCAAATTTTATCTACTTTCCTGTAAGTGTGATTTTAAATTGTTTATTAAACAAGTTATATGGGTTCACACTATGTAGCTTTTTTTCTTCTCTATACTGGTTTCATTAGAACTCGGATAATCGGTCCACTGTTGGAGAAATCTCGACTTTTGGATATCCTGCCACGTTAACCCCTGGCTGGGGATTAAGCAACCTGCTGTCAGAAGATCTCTAATTGGGATCTTCCCCTCTGGTAAGGGGCGGTGTGATTGAAAGGTGGAGGTGTTTATCTATCCATGCACTGTTTCTGAGGTTTTTTGCATTTGATGTCACCATCTATCTGGAGGAAAGAATAATTGTTTCTGCAATCAGTTTCCATCAGATGCATAACATGTTCCGCACTTGATTAATGGATTTTTTATTTTATTCATCACCTGCATGACGGGACTTTCACTTACTCTACACAGGACTACTACTGGAGTTCTACACTGTAGTGTTTATATTAGGATTGTATCAAGGCACATATCTGGGGAAGGGTACAAAAAAATGTATTCAGAATTGAAGGTCCCAATGAGCAGAGTGGCATCCATCATCCATAAATGATAGAAGTTCCTAGAGCAGGATTCCTGGCCAAACTGAGCAAACAGGGGGAAAAGGGCCAGGGAGGTGACCAAGAACCCAATGGTCACTCTGACAGAGCTCCAGCATTTCTCTGTGGATAAAGGAGAAACTAACAGAAGAACAACCATCTCTACAGCACTCCACCAATCAGGCCAGTATATTAGAGTGGCCAGACGGAAGCCACTTCTCAGTAAAAGGCACAAGATGGCCCACCTGGAGTTTGATAAAAGGCACTTGAAGGACTTTTAGAGCATGAGAAACAAAATGATATGGTCTGATGAAACAAAGATTGAACTCTTTGGCTTGAAGAGCAAGCATCATGTCTGGAGGAAACCTGGCATAGCTCATTACATAGCCAATACCATCCCTACAGTGAAGCATGATGGTAGTAGCATTATGCTGTGAGGATGTTTTTCCGTGTCAGGAACTAGGTGACTAGTCATGATTGAGGGAAATATGAATGCAGCAATGTACAGAGACATCCTTGATGAAAACCTACTCCAGCACGCTCTGGACCTCAGGCTGAGGCAAAGGTTCATCGTCCAACAGGACAATGATCCTAAGCACACAGTCAAGATAAAAAAGGAGTGGTTACAAGAAAGCTATGTGAATGTCCTTGAGTGGCTCAGCCAGAGCCCAGACTTGAACCCAATTGAAAATCTCTGGATAGATCTGAAAATGGCTGTGCACTGATGTTCCCCATCCAACCTGATGGAGCTTGAGAGGTCCCGCCAAGAATATTAGGAGAAACTGACCAAAAATAGGTGTTCCCAGCTTTTAGCATCATACTCAAAAAGACTTGAGGCTGTAATTGGTCCAAAGATGCTTCCACAAAGTATTGAACAAAGGCTGTGAATACTTATATACATGGTATTTTTTTGTTTTTTATTTTTAATAAACTGGCAAAGATTTCAAACAAATTTCTTTCACATTGTCATTATGGGGTATTTTTTGTAAATGTTTTTGTAGAATTTTGAGGAAAATAATGCATTTAATCCATTTTGGAATATAGCTGTAACATAACAAAATGTGGAAAAAGTAAAGCACTGTGAATACTTTACGGATGCACTGTTCTGCAGACCATAAAGATACTGCAGCATGTAGACCCCATGTGTGGAGTTATAGATGTAAAATTTCCAGAAATGTTGAAGTCACAAGAAGGTAAATAAACTAAACTTGCTTTTTAAAATGTTCTTTTTTTATTATAAATGGAAAAGCAAGGACTGTATTGTGTATTTTTGTGAGGCAGTGCTTTGCACATCATTTTCCCACATTGTTACCCCATAAATGGCAAGCTTAACACTTGTGACATGCAAAAAAAAAATCACTAAAAAAAGACTCCGGTGGATATAAAGGGCCAGATCCACAAAGCACTTAAGCCAGTGTTTCATGAGATGCGCGGCGTAAGTCTAAATATGCGCCTGCGTATCTATGCGCCGCATCCCCAAAATGATATACGCCTGAAATCCTGAATTTTTTGACCGACGTAATTTCGATAGACCGGCGCATCGTGCGCACAAAAATGCGCTAGACACACCATTGATTTGCTATGCAAATATACAAATGAGGGAGATACGGCGATCCACAAAAGTAAGTTTGTGCGATGAGGGCGTGGTTTGCCTTGAGGGAAGATGGTAGCTTAATCCCGGAGCTCTGACAGACCACGGCCTCACTTTACCCGCCTCTGGAGACTAACGCCGATTCCTGCCCAGCAGAGTATGGGGACTTCTTTCCACCAGTCCTTGGGCTCCAGATCACGATCCCCGAGGGATATCGACGGCCGGGGGACCCAGCAAATCACGGATATCTTCCGGTCGCAGAGACCTAACATGGCGGCGCCGACTCCCGCCTCAGCCACCTCACGAACCGAATCGGGGATTCTCCTCACACCAACGTCCCCTTCTTCCCCAACGCTGGACGCTTCAAACCTAGCCTGATGGATCTCCACGAAGTAGCGGCGGACATCAAAAATACATTGTTCGCGGCCATTACAGATCTCCGTCGTGACATCCGCGCAATAACACAGAGGGTGCAAGAAGTGGAGATCACCACCACTCGCCACAGCACCACCCTCAAAAAGGTCGATCACAAGCTGGACGCCCACACCTTACAGCTCCGTGACCTCCAAAGACATGTGGAGGATTTAGATAACCGGGGCCGCCGACGGAACCTTAGGGTCAGAGGACTCCCGGAATCAGTTGAACCGGACCGTATCCTACCCGCCATCACGGAGCTCTTCAATCTTGGACAGACCGCTGCTAACGCCAATCCCAATGGAGCGAATCCACAGGGCACTGAGGCCTAGAGGCAGAGATACTGACCCCCCTAGGGATGTGGTGTGCTGTCTGGACAGCTTTAAAACAAGGAGGACATTCTGAGAAAAGCAAGAGGAAAGCCCCGGATAGAACATGAGGGTCGAGTGATTCAAGTCTATCAAGACCTCTCAGTGATCACCCTCCGGCACCGAAGGGACCTCCGCCTGCTGTTAGAGGTCCTCCGCAGCAAAGGAATCCAATACTGTTGGAAATTCCCCTTTGCCCTGTCCGCCTCCCATCTCAGCCGCACCGCCATACTGAGAGTTCCTGAGGAACTTGATGAGTTTTGCCGAGTGCTGGATGTTCCTTATGTGGATCTGCCACAGTGGTACGCAGAATTCGCTGTTTCAGCTCTTCATGGCCGCCCCACTAGTGAGGAACCGATGGACGCCCAAACAACCCATTTCCGTAGACGCCGCTCACCATCCGTCACCAGGCATGCTACAATGGTGCCGCAGGATCATCATCCATCCAGACCACCAGCAGCACCACAACCCCACAGAGCCCGGCATGACCGCTGAACGGGCGCCTCTGTGATTCACATTACCATCGGCTGAACTCAGTTAAGTTCCATCTCTTTCTTTTTCTTTTCTTTCATTTGTACTGTTTTCCCTCGCTTTCTCCCCCTCTGTCCCCCCAGCATTGTCCTTGCTGCGCCTCGGTGCTTCCCCGCCATGTCCTCCCCCCTTTCCATACGGCCGACCGGCCCGAGAAGGTCTGCTGCTGGGCTCCGAGCAACGATCGCAGCCCAACTCCAGCTCCTGACTACGTAGCCAACACGATTAGGAGCAACGAAGTACCATACCTTCCTCCCCCCAGCCGCAGATGGGACCATCTAGTATTACCCTGTGTGCCTTGCTAACTGATAGCGGGATCTCACCATGTACAACTGTCTTCCCCCTCTTCAGCATATGACAAGCTTTGCCCAGTCCCCCCGGTATGCAGCTCCTTCACGTACCCCGATACTTACACCAACCGTCTGAGCCTACTGTTGCCACGGCACCGAGCCATTTAGCTGGCTTCCCAGAGACATGGAACTGCACCCGGACGCTGAACTTTATCCCGGAGCCCCCTGCTTTTCCCATAACCCGGCTCTGTCCCTGCACTGTCCTGACACCCTACAAGGGGGGTATCTGAAAGGGAAGGCTGCCATGACGTGTCCCCCCTCACCGATATTGGACTGTACCAGGCTGCTAGGGGACGCTAAGGAGAAACGCTCTCCTTATTCCCAGGATTTTGCTCCATCCATCCCTCCCGCACCTTCAGGGCTCTTCCTGCGGTTCTGACTTGCCTGGTACGCAGTATGCACTGCTACACCCCGCACCCCAGTGCCCCATTCCTTGTCACGTACTTCCCACGCTATGCCGTCACGCTGGAACCCATCGGATGTGCTCCCCAGGTGCTCTAATAGACTGGTTCTGTATGTTCGCTCTCCCTGAGGCACTAGCTGATCATTTTCCGATGCAGCATGATTGATGTGGAATGGGTACTGATACTGTTTATGATTTTTATGTTTACCAGGCATGAAGTTATGCTGCAGTGAGTCCGCCTCACTCTTTCACTTACTAACCCTCCCTACCCTGCTACCCCTCTGTCATTTTTCACTCCTCCTGACCTTCCTGTTTCCTGACTCCCAGGTCCCCTTGCAGCCCCAGAGTGATACCATGGCTATTGATTCCTATGAGGCACCTTCCACCAGGCTGGTACGCCTTCCCCCTGCCTGAGTCCCCTTCCCCCCCACCGCTCTCCCCCTTTCCCCCTCCCCCTCCCTCACTACCCTCTCCCACCCCCACCCCACACCTTCCCCCTATCCGACCTCCTCCTTTCTCCCCCTCACCTCTTTCCCCCTCTCCCCTCCCTCTCCCCTTTCTCCCCCCTTTACCCTCTCCCCCTTCTTCCCTTTCCCTCCCTTTCTCCTCTCCGCCTCATCCGCTCCTTTCCCCCCTCGTCCTCTTCCCCCTCCCCTGCCCCCTCCTTTCCCCTGCCCCCTTCTTTCCCCTACCTCCCCTCCTTTCCCTCTCCCCATCCCCCCTCCTTCTCCAACTTCCCCCCTCCCATCCCCCTCCCCTCTTCCCCTTCCTCTCTCCTCCCCTTCCACTCTCTTCCCCTTCCCTCCTCCCCTCACCCTGCCCCCCCCCCTCGCCCCCTTCCCCGTCCCCTCTCTTCCCCTTTCAACCCCTTCTCTATCCTCTACCTACCAGGGTACTATGCCTGCACAACCACCTCCACGAATGTGGTCACTGGCAATTCACAGGGGGATTGACATAGAGACAGAAAGGAGATCAAACCATGTAGGTACACATGGTTCAGGGGGAGAACATGGGGGAAAATGAGGGATAAGATAGGATGGTAAACTGTTAAAAAGTTAAAATGTTATACTGTTTAACCTGCTTTATGGTTGTTTTATTCTATATTAACCTGTACTCCTTACTAAGGTTGAAGTTAGCTATGACTCGGGTATGTTCCTCTCTACCGTCTTTTCAACAGTCGAGACGACCGCATCCATTGGACGACCCACAACTTCATAACTCACACACTGCCCCCTCTTACGGCTTAGACATATGCTGTAAAGCACACGCCCCCACCTCTTGACTACCTACGGTCTCCACATGCCCTGACCTCCTTACTCCAATTGAAGTGTGGCTGGTGGTCTGTCTGCCTCCTCCAATCCTTCCTTCCTTAGAGACAGACCGACCCTCGCACAGTGGTTTCTTTTTTGCTTGGTTTCCCGAAAGGACGACTTGTAACACCTCTTATACCACTGACACCCTCCGGACGTCCCACACCAGTGGACACTCCCATTACTGGACTGGCGAGGAAAGCCTCACCGGTCTCCAGATTATTACTACCCTAACCGTAGCATTACTGCTACCGAACGCGTAGCGATCCTCCTTCCCAACCCCCTCACGACCCATCGCCTCTTCCTATTGAACCACCCGTTTCCCAGTCCACACCGAAGAATCCCTACCCCCTCCTCTGATCGCTTCTCTTACTTGCAACCCTTCCTGCTCGCCACAGCTCTCGGACTCCTCACTGCTATAGCGCCAGCCGCCCCCGATCTTGGTTACCATGTCTCAGGCCTCGACAATAATCGACAAATTGCGGGTTAAGATCATATCCCTCAACGCCCGGGGTTTAAACATCCCTGAAAAACGTTCACGACTTCTCCATGCCATGCAACGCGATAAGGCAGACATAATCTTTGTCCAAGAAACACACTTTCGTACGGATGCGACACCGAAACTGCAAAATTACTACTACCCTTCGGTGTTCCACACCACTTCGCCCTCCTCCAAAACGAAAGGTGCATCCATACTTATAGCAAAGAAGTGCCCTTTTCAACTAACAGATGTGGCTTCAGATGAGGAGGGGAGATACATCTTCCTTAAGGGTTCACTTCTAGGCCGCAAAATAACCTTAGCCAATATCTATGCTCCGAATTCAGGCCAGGTCTCCTTCTTTTGATCTCTCACTACCTGCCTATCTGCCTTTCACAAAGGCATGCTTATTATGGGTGGTGACTTTAATGTCCCCCTTGACCCGCTACAGGATACTTCAACGGGTACATCATCCCTTACGTACGCAGCTCTCAAAACCATCAGGACACAAATCCAGACGTTGCTCCTCCATGACACGTGGCGCACCCTGAACCCCAATGGCAGAGACTTCACTTTCTTCTCTGCCCCCCACAACAAACACTCCAGGATTGATTACCTTTTTTTGACGCAAACAGATCTGCCCGTTCTAGAACGCACCTCCATTGACCCCATGTACCTGTCCGACCATCACCCCATCTTGTTAACACTAGCGTTCCCTGAACAGCGCCCCACCTCGCATTCGTGGAAACTGGACCAGTCCCTACTTACTGATCCCCTGATAGCAGCAGTAGTCGAACTCAGCATTAAACAATACTTTGCCGAAAACAAAGCATGAGATACATCCTCCTTGGTCACATGGGAAGCACACAAATGCGTCGTTCAAGGAATCTTGATGGCCGCGGCGGCTTCGCGAAAACGGAACCGACACAAGCTCTTTTCGGAGCTTGCGTCACGTATCCACCGGCTAAAGAGAATACACAAACGCTCCCACGCTTTAAGTGCCTTACAACCCCTCCTGTTAGCTAGAACTGAAATGCTGGATTTTCTGGGTAAGCAAATTAAACGAAAATATATCCTCTCCCAAAAAGTCTTCTACGAGTTCGGTAATAAGGCGGGGCGACTATTGGCCAGAGCACTACAGGTCAAGAAGGCCTCCACGACAGTACATTCCCTAACTGACTCTAGGGGCCAAAAACTTTCCTCATCTCCTGATATAGCTAACCAATTTATGACTTATTACTCGAAACTGTACAACCTTCACCCAACAGCCTCGCCCACGGAATCACTCAGACAAAAAGCTATAAAAGACTTTCTGACGGAATACTGCCCCTCACCAATCTCAGACACTTTAGCCAAAAACCTTGACTCCCATCTCACTGCTGCTGAAGCGCTGAAACTCATGAAACCTGGGAAAAGCCCAGGCCCCGATTGTCTGACGGTGGGATATTATAAATCGTATGCCACCCTTCTTACCCCCCACTTCATCGAGGCTTTCAACTCCTTTGCCTTTCCTGTCACTCCTCCCCGGGATCTGCTAACGGCTCATATAGCGGTAATCCCGAAGCCGGGGAAGGACCCTTCTTTGGTTACAAGTTACAGGCCCATTTCCCTGTTGAACGTGGACCTTAAATGGTATGCCAAAATGCTTGCGCTTCGCTTGCTTCCCCTTTTGCCCCGATTGATAAACCTGGACCTGGTCGGCTTTATCCCTGGTAGGGAAGCCAGGGATAATACCCTCAAAGCCCTCTCCATCCTTCACTGGCTCACATCAACTCAGCAGAAGGGCTTCTTTCTTTCCCTTTACGTGGAGAAGGCATTCGACATGGTGGTGTGGGACTATATGACGGACACACTGACCTTTTTAGGTATCCCGCAAAGAATGCTCAACTTTATTTTAGCTCTATACACCAATCCTACTGCGAAGGTCAGGGTCAATGGTCACCTGTCGGATGCCTTCTCCATCACCAACGGAACCCTTCAGGGCTGCCCCCTCTCCCCACTTATCTTTGTCCTTACGCTCGAACCTTTCCTACAGCGACTCAGACTTAACCCTGACATTAAGGGGATCGATGTCAACCAACACAACTACAAACTGGCAGCTTTCGCGGATGACATCCTCCTTTTCCTGTCGAACCCGATCACAACCATACCCAACTTATTGACTGATCTCAAATCTTTCAACTACTTGGCTAACCTGAAAATAAACTTTTCAAAGTCCAACGCCCTCAATATCACTCTCCCTCCCGACATATGTACTCAATGTCAAGCGAACTTCCCGTTTAAATGGGAAACTGGCGCAATCACCTACGTAGGAATTCAGATTCCCTCCTCCCTGCTAAACCTCTACTCTGCAAACTATCTCCCACTGCTACAATGTATTCAGACAGACCTCAAACGCTGGGCTACTGGCCTTTTTTCATGGTTCGGCAGAGAAGCTGCTATTAAGATGAATATCCTACCTTGCTTACTCTATCTTTTCCAAACAGTCCCAATCAGGCTTCCCCCAGCCTTCTTTTCAACTTACCGACGTGTTTGTACCAACTTTATCTGGAATGGTCTCCGACCTCGGATCAGCCTGGACAAACTCTCCATACCTAAACTAGGAGGAGGCTTAGGGCTCCCAGACATGCTTAAATACCACCAGGCGTGTCACCTCACCAGAATCATTGATTGGAATATCCATATTACCACTAAAGCCTGGGTATCTCTGGAACACTCATTCTCGAACGTCCCCCTGGCCCTTACCCCCTGGATCGGGACAAACGCTCTCCCTCCTTTGGCCCGAACCCACCCCTTCATCGCACCTACACTTGCTGCCTTTAAAACGACGTGCTCTAAATACTTGATTTCCTCCATTTTGGGCCCTATGACCCCACTTAGACACAACCCTGACTTCACACCGGGAATGTCCTCCTCATTTATGCTGGATAACTGGCCACACCCTCAGATTCGCGCACACCACTTCTTCGAAAACGAAAGCCTGCTCTCGTATGAAACGCTGATGTATAGGATGAGGGACGGAACGTTCCCGTTCTGGACGCATTTTTTTGACAAGCCCCGACCGAAACCGGCCTGGTCTCGACGCCTCACCCCCTTTGAATTGTTGTGCTCGGAAACGGAACCCATGACACACCTAATTTCCTGTACATACGCTTTGCTGTTCCCGACCTGTAAGCCAAAAGAAAACTGGGCTAGTAGAAAGTGGGAATCGGAACTTGCAATTGACCTGACAGGCAAATCATGGGAGGCTATATTTTCGTGCATCCACAAGGGCTCGGTGAACGTCCTCTCCGGCTACACAAAATATACCCATCAGTTCCCCCTAACTGTTGGAGATGTGGAGTCGAGACGGGCTCGTTGCTACACATTTGGTGGTCGTGTTCTAAGTTATAGCCTTTCTGGACCGAGGTCCATCGACTTACCAATTCTGTGACGACAAATGACCTAGACTTCTTGCCGGCGCAGTTTCTACTCCACCACTCCAACATGCCCACCAAGGCCTACTTCCGATCCCTCGCGATGCATATGATCAACGCGGCAAAACTCTGTATCCTGGCAAAATGGCGATCCTCAGAACCACCAACTGTAACCGAGTGGTTTAGGCGCGTGAATCAAGTTGCTGACATGGAGAACTTGATACACCAAGCTCATGATACACCTTCTAAATTCACTGAGACCTGGGCCAGTTGGCTGCATTTTACCTCGACGACCGAATACAAATCGGTCATGTCTTAGTGGTCCTCCGAGAGCTGTGGCGAGACACGATAACTCTTGCTCTTCTGATACAAAATCCCCCCCACTCTGGATCCTTCTCCTTCCCCCTCACCTATACCCAACCCACCTGCCCCCCACCAAAGAGACTGTGACGAGACCCTTTCTCGCCCAGGTCCTGCTCTCCCGACACTCCTCTGCTTCTATCGTATCAGATTGCAGCTTGCAACATCTGATGGTCCAGTCATCCAAGATTCCAGGATCCAACCTACAGCAATGTGCCAACCGCGATCCATTTGAAGAACACACACCAAACAAGCTGTATGTGTGCTCAACCAGAACTCCACTTTATTGAAACACTCAGCTTGTTATATACAGGTTACAGCTTTCATCAATCAAAGAACAATGAAATCTCCCCCCCTTTTTCACACACTGGGGTTTCCATACAGAGACATTTCTGTAGACAATGACATCAGTGAAGTTAACAGAATACGTTATGTAGCCGGCTTGTATCCCCATAGAGAGGAGCTCATTACTACATCTGAGAGATCACACTTTTTTAGATAATGACATGCTAATCCAATACTCCTGATAATCAAAAGGCTCAACACAGTGTTATCACACAATAGAAAGGTCAAAGAGCCGACTGACTTAACACCTCTACACACTGGACAATGAATGTCTTTCACAAGCAACTTAGCCTTTCAATAGTCCTCAATAGTCTGATTCAGTTCAATCCCCATCTAGACAGACACCTCATAATGTCCAAAGGTATCCTGCAATATGTCATATACATTGGGCCAGATTCAGGTAGTCCAGAGCATCTTTGCTCTGGAGTAACGCTTCTCATTTGCGTTGCGCTGCAGAAATTTTAGGAGCAAGTGCTGTCATTCACAAAGCACTTGCTCCTAAAGTTGCGGCAGCGCATCGCAAATGAGCCGGCGGAATTCAAATTGGGCGGGTACGGGGCGTGTAGTATGCTAACTAAGCGCGATCCCGCCGCCAACGTACTGCGCATGCGTCGAGTGTCAAAACATCCCCGTGCGCATGCTCCAAAATCTGTGAATGAACGTCAATGACGTCACATTCCCATTCATGACCGTTTTACGCAAGCAACGTTTTTTTTTTTTTTCCCGACGCGATGACGACGCCTATACCTAACATAGGATACTCCAACCCCATGTAGGTATATCTATGCGCCGCGTATCCCGTCCGGAAACGTCGTATCGGCATTGCGTCGCGCCGGAATTCGATCGTGAATTGCCGATTTCCGCTCATTAACATATTTTTTGAGCGTAAATCGGCGGGAACGCCCCCGGCGCCATTTTTAAGTTGAAGTAACGATGCGATGGCGAAACTCAGTTACGCTGCTCGCATCGGAACTTCAACCCTGCGTTTCTTGTTTTCTGGTTACAGAAAACAGAAACGCCTGCTCAAAGTCACAGTTAGGCTGGCAGATCACTCGATCCGCCAGCCTAACTGTTCGTGAATCTGGCCCATAATGTCTCATCTTATGTAATACATGAAGTATGATTTCACGGTCCATGACAGAGACATACTTCTGTTTAAACATATAAAGAGTCACCATTGTCCGAGCTGAGGCAGGATGACCACGCGTCCTCGAATTTGCCCTCCAACACTGCTTCTTAATTGTACCATACAATGGGGCATTAGAGGGACAGTCAGATGATGTTGTTTCCATATGTTGATGCATTTGTGGTTGCTCTTCCCCTTACTGTATACTTTGCAATCATACTCTATCGCAAAGCGGCTGCGACCGCAACGTTAATGCTCTTGTTATTATTGTTGTTGCATTGTACCATCTGTACTGTTATCATTCTTCTCAATAAAAATCTATTGGAAAAAAAAAAGTTTGTGCGGTGCAGGCTAAGCGTTGTGTGCATCAGCTGCACGTCCAGTCTAAAGTTAGTCCTTATAAAAGCAGGTTTAAATTTGGACAATCCGTCTACATGTCAGCTAAAGCAACACCGTTAGGGACGAGCTGAGCAGCCACACTTGCAGGACACCAATCTGTATGCCAACATGCCAGGGGCATCCTTGCTCATAGCTATACTACTGACTTTAGATGAGCGCAGAAGGAGGAGGGCACGGAGGAGGGCACGGAGGTGGGCACGGGAGAGGATATACCTCACACGTATAGACATCTTTGGCATGAGTGATTCTGAGGTGTATCGCATCTTCAGATTCACCCCTCATGCCATCATGGAATTAACCACAACCCTGCAGAAGGACATCACCAGCCCAACACAACGCTCACATGCAGTGCAGCCACTGGTCAAGGTCCTGGCAACACTCCATTTCCTTGCCAGTGGCTCTTTTCAGCGTACAAGTGGAGTGGTGGCTGGGATGGCACAATCCTCCATGAGCAGATGTGTGCACCAGGTTATCCCTGCAATTCTCGCATTGGCCAACTAAATCATCTAACCCACCCAGGAGGACCTGCGGCTGAAGGCAATTACAGATTTCTACAGAATTGCCAGATTCCCACGCACCGTGGGGGCCATTGATTGCACACATGTGGCACTCCAGCCCCCCCGTGAGACAGAGCACATATACCGCAATCGGAAGCAATCGGAAGCATTGGCATTCCATCAACGTACAGGTGATAGTCGATGCCAAATGCCTCATATGGCACGTCCGTGCCAAACACCCCGGATCCAGCCATGACAGCTACATATACAATCATAGCCCCATTCCAACAGAATTTGAACAGAACATGTATGGGGATAGCTGGCTGGTTGGTGAGTGACATGGGAGTCCAGGTGACTCTGCATATGCACTGGGACCCCATCTCATGACTCCTATGCGGAACCCCCAAACCCCAGGAGAGGAAAGATACAATGAAGCACACGCATATACCCGTGCAGTGGTGGAGCGCACCTTTGGCCTCCTGTAGTCACATTTCCGATGCCTGGATAAGTCTGGGGGTACCCTGTTGTATTCCCCAAACTTTGTATGCCAGATCATCGGGGCATGTTGCATGCTGCACAACTTCGCAGTGAGAAAGGGCCTGGAGATTGACATACGTGATGACCTGACCCCCGAACCAGACAATCCCCCCCTAACCGAGGCTACCCCATCTTCTGAGGGAAGAGCAGCCAGGAGACAGCTCACATTAGGCATCTTTGCACGTTAAACACACACATTAATCATGGCACAATGAGAATGCATGCATGCACACCACTGTGGTCCCTAGATCACACATACCACATCCTCATCACATTGGATTAGCACAAGCCCACCATGCAGGACTTGTGAGCAGCAATGCCACGCCACGGCTCCAATTATGTCACTGTACATTCATACACCATTCAAACGGACCTGGGGATCACTTCTCCCTGGTCCTGGGGAAGCTTTCTCCAACACAAATGAGGGTGGAATGTCACCCCACATTCAAAAATCATTCACAAACAGAAAAAAAAATCGTAATCCAAAAAAAAAAATGCCCAGCAAAAAAAAAAAAAAAAAATGCCCAGCAACAAAAAAAAATGGCAAGCAAAAAAAAATGCCCAGCAAAAAAAAAAATGCACAGCAAAGAAAACACAGAAAAGCCAAAAAAAATACCGCCGCTGGCGTGACCCACGCCTGGGACGGCCACGGACCCGGCTCCTCAGGGGAGACTCATGGGGTGGGGTAATCTGGGGAAGGAGGAGCATCCCCTGGTCTCTGGCCACCAGGCGACCTGCCCTCCAAGGCCACGGCAATACTGGTCAGGCCAGCATTAAGGGTTGCCGTATTGGCCTGGATAGCCTGGGTGAGGGCCCACACATCCTGACCGAGGGCCCGCACATCCTGACCATTGCCTGCTGTGGTAGCCTGCATTTCATTTTGGCAATTGATCAAAACCAGGGAGTTGCAGGCTATGTCACCAACTGAATCTTTTATGGAGGACAGGCTCTCCTCCATCCGCCCCAAAGTCTGGCTGACCTGTCCCAGATGGCGGGTCTGAAGGGCCTGGTGCCTTCTCAGATTTGCAGGCAGAACCTCGGCCACCCCCTGGTCTTGTGGGTCGCCTTCCTGCCTCCAGATGAGGCTTGTGGCTGGGGAGAAGGGGAGCCCCTTGGGGGGAGCCCTGTTGGGGGAGGAGTGGGTGGGGCTACCCCTGATGGAGGCCTGGCTGCTGCCAGCCATAGGGGAAGACTCCTCCAAAATTAACATGAAGTCATTCCCTGACATGACCTCCTCCTCAAACTCAAACTCCTCCACCTCAACCTCCTCAGAGGACTCCGGCCTTGTCTGGGGGTCTTCCTCAGACTGTTGTCCTGGGGATAGTGTGGACAGGCCAGATGGCCCAGCACCCTCCTGCACATCTGTGAATGACACAAAACATTCACCGGTTGGAGGATCCACACACTTGCCACATATTCCCTCCCCCCACACATGCTACACACCAGATAGAAAAAAAAAAAAAAACCTTACCTGTCCTCACTGCCTCCTCAATGGAGTCAAAGCCAGCAGCCCCTCCACTTGCTGCCTGTTGAAGGTCTGGGCCACCGCACGCTCCTTCTCAGTCAGCCTAACAGTGCATGGTGGGCCCCCTCCAGTGCCCCTGCCATGTGTTGCAATCTTGGCCAGCTTTCCACGGACCACACGCCAGAGATCATTGATCTTCTTTTGGATCCCCTGGCATGTCCGGGTCTCACCCCCCAAAGAATTTACCTCGTCGGCGATGTCCTGCAAAATCTGACTCTTCCTGGCCGGGGGGGAGTTGGCACTCTCCGGGCCGTGCAGGAATCGCCCATATTGGGTAATGGCCCTGACAATAATTTCCTTCTCCCGCAAGGAAAATTTTAATTTTCTCTTTCTCTCACTCATGTTCACACAACACTCTCCAAATCACTCTCCAAAACACTCACCAAAAATCACTCTCCAAATCACTCTCCAAATCACTCTCCAAAACACTCTCCAAAACACTCACCAAAAATCTCAAAGACACGTCACAAACCAACAAACACTAACAGACAACAGAACAAAAGCACCTTGCTGTAGGAAGGGAAACAAATGGATGTACTTTTGCAAAGTAAGGGCGTTTCTCTCGGTCTATTTAAGCACTGTGCGTAGCTCACTAAGTTGACCGGGCCTAGTTCCAATCTCACTGATTGCGCCGCGCCGAGTTCTGAGCATGCGCAGAGAGGTGCTGACCATAGTCTGCTTCATGCGTGCATGCGCAATCCGGACGGCCCTTCATTTGCATGGGGTCACGGCTCATTTCAATGGAACACGCCCACGTCCTTCCCAATTTGAATTACACCGCCTTACGCCTCGGAATTTACGTTGCGCCGGCGCAAATTTGTGCGCAAATTCTACGAGGATACGGTACTTACGCCTCTAAATTGAGCCGGTCTAACATAAAGGAGATGCGCTACGCCAGTTAATATATGCGCCAATGTACGTGAATCTGGCCCAAAATCTTTTTGACTATCCTGTCTCCAAAAGTAGTGGCTCTCCAATATTTACCTGATTTTTAGGTAAAACCGGGCCTAAAATGTTATCCATCAATATCACGTGCCAGTTCTTCCTAATTATCAATTGCGCGGTCGTGAGACGTGGCTCCCAAACAAAATTGGCGTCCTTTTCTTCCCACAAATAGAGCTTTATTTTGGTGGTATTAGATCACCTCTGCGGTTTTTAGTTGTTGCGCTATAAACAAAAATAGAGCAACAATTTTGAAAAAAATGAATATTTTTTACTTTTTGCTATAATAAATATCCCCTAAAAATATATAAAAAAAATGTTCCTCAGTTTAGGCTGATACTTATTCTACATATTTTTCATAAAAAAAATCACAATAAGCGTTTATTGATTGGTTTGCGCAAAAGTTATAGCGTTTACAAAATCGGGGATAGTTTTATGCCATTTTTATTAAATTTTTTTTTACTATTTATGGAGGCGATCATCGATTTTTATCAGTACTGCGCAATTATGGGGGACACTTCAGACACTTTTGACACATTTTTGGGGCCATTGGCATTTTTATAGTGATCAGTGCTATAAAAATGCATTGATTACTATAAAAAATGCCACTGGCAGGGAAGGGGTTAACACTAGGGGCGAGGAAGGGGTTAAGTATGTTCCCTGGGTGTTCTAACTGAAGGGGGGGTGGACTGACTTGGGGAAATGACTGATCGCTGTTCATACATTGTATGAACAGACAATCAGGCATTTCTGCCACTGACAGGACCGGGAGCTGTGAGCTGCTGCCATCTAACATGTTAAGGCTTGTATTTAACCACTTGACCACTGGGCACTTAAACACCCTTAATAACCAGATCAATTTTTAGCTTTCGGTGCTCTCACAGTTTGAATGACAATAACTGTCATGTGTCCTTTTTTCCCCACAAATAGAGCTTTCTTTTGTATACTGCTACATATCTTTGGTAAAAAATAAAATAAAAATGTTGGATATTATTTAGTCTGGGTGAAAGTTATGGGGTCTACAAGCTATGGTACCAATTACTGAAAATTGATCAATTTCATCACACCTGATGTACTGACAGCTTCTCTCATTTCTTGAGACCCTAACATGCCAGAAAAGTACAAATACCCCCCAAATGACCCTTTTTTGGAAAGAAGACATCCCAAGGTATTTAAAAAGAGGCCTGGTGAGTTTTTTAAAGTTGTCATTCTTTCCCACAATTCTTTGCAAAATCAAGATTTTTTTTTTCATCAAATTTTCATATTAACAGGTTATTTCTCACACACAGCATATGCATACCACAAATTACATCCCAAAACACATTCTGCCATTCCTCCCGAGTATGGCGATACCACATGTGTGAGACTTTTACACAGTGTGGCCACATACAGAGGCCCAACATGTAGGGAGCACCCAGGCCAATTCTGACATTTCTCTCCTACATGTAAAAATCATCATTTATTTGCTAGAAAATTACATAGAACCCGAAAAAATTATATATGCTTTTTAGCAAAGACCCTAGAGAATACAATGGCGGTCATTGCAACTTTTCATCGCGCATGGTATTTGCACAGCAATTTTTCAAACGTGTTTTTGTTGGACATAAAACAGTTTTGTGCTTTTAAAAAAAAACATTAAAGTTAGCCCAATGTTTTTGCATAATATGAAAGATAAAGTTACGCCGAGTAAATAGATACCTAACATGTCACACTTCAAAATTGCTCACGCTTGTGGAATGGCGCCAAACTTCGGTACTTAAATATTCCCATAGGCGACGCTTTAAATATTTTTACTGGTTACATGTTTTTAGTTACAGAGAAGGTCTAGGGCCAAAATGATTGCTCTCGCTCTAACGTTCGCAGAGATACCTCACATGTGTGGTTTGAACACTGTTTTCATATGTGGGCGGGACTTGCGTATGCATTCGCTTCTGCATGCGAGCTCACGGGGACAGGGGCACTGTATGCCCAGAGTATTGCAGAGTATGCCCAGAGTATTGCGGAGTATGTCCAGAGTATTGCAAAGTATGCCCAGAGTATTGCAGAGTATGCCCAAAGTATTGCAGAGTATGCCCAGAGTATGCCCAGAGTATTGCGGAGTATGCCCAGAGTATTGCAGAGTATGCCCGTGACCAAGTCTTTTGTAAGACGAAACGTTGGGAGGAGACGTTCCCACGTCATCGCAACAACACGAGGGACATCCGCGTTCCACAAGCCGGCCGGCATCTTTTATACATCGCCTTGAATTTGCATCTGTTTGTAAGTGCGCATTTTTGGCTTCTTTTAGAATAAATATTTTAAGGATTTCACACTATCTCCAGTTTTCCTTTTGTTTTTATGCTGTGATTCATCGAGGACTGGTCTCTGATACAACACACACAGTATATTCACCTCCTTGCTGCCTCTATTGATCCTAGAGTGGATCTTATTATCTGGTAAGGGTCAGTGTGTGCGTCCGGTGGTGGTACCAGCACTCCTCTCCCACACAGTATTTGTTGATTCTCCTCACGGGTGATTGTGATTAATTTCCATTCAATCCACACTATGAGAAGTTTCTCTCTTTTTGTTTCATCTGAGGAAAACATGAAGTTATAAAACGAAGCCCATTTTCACCATCTTTAAGGCTGCATTTGACCTCAAGAGGGTCTTACGATCTGGTAAGGGTCAGTGTGAACTGTGCCCTATGGTGAAGGGTTGTCACTGTTTTTTCTAGTAAATAGCTACTTTTCACGGGTGCATATTTTTTATATAACAGTATCACACTATGAAAGTTTTTTTCTTTTTTCTTCCCGGTGTTGTCATTTCTTATGGAAATTCTACAAGTGCAAGACCTTCATGAATGTAACGGGACACTGTTTTTTTCACGTTTTTTGTGTATCAAGATTCAATACCATTGGTTATAGAGATGGACTTCTGACCAACATCAAGAATTTAACCCCTTTTTGATCACGTTTGACCTATTAGGTTTTCCTGTTCACCTATCAGGTTATTGGGTGGACTTCACCATTAGCAATTGTGGTTTTGTACTTTACTATATTTTTTGACATTATATTGTGCTATCAGTAAGCAATATCTCACGTCTAGCGCGACTCCCCTCCCTGTTTATAGTCTATTTTATGTTGTATAACATTTTTGAGTCGCAGCTTTTATCTATTCTCTTCTGTTTATTTGGTATGCGCAATTTTTTCTCCATTTATCATACTATGCCCATTGTATGCCCAGAGTATCGCAGAGTATGCCCAGAGTATTGCAGAGTATACCCAGAGTATTGCAGAGTATGCCCAGAGTATTGCCAGAGTATGCCCAGAGTATGCCCAGAGTATTGCAGAGTATGCCCAGAGTATTGCTGAGTATGCCCAGAGTATTGCAGAGTATGCCTAGAGTATGCCCAGAGTATTGCGGAGTATGCCCAGAGTATTGCCAGAGTATGCCCAGAGTATTGCCAGAGTATGGTCAGAGTATGCCCAGAGTATTGCCAGAGTATGCCCAGAGTATTGCCAGAGTATGCCCAGAGTATTGCCAGAGTATTGCCAGAGTATTGCCAGAGTATTAACGGCCACTTAGAGTTAAGCAACCGCCCTGTAGACGTACTTTGTCTATAGGGCGGTTGTAAAGTGGTTAAGCCAGCTGAGGTGAGAGGCTGGTGAGAACGGGGTCACTTAGAGTGGAGCACCTTTGCGGTGGATTGCTAGTGTCATTATACACTTCATTTAAATGGACATTGTTATTCTACTCTCTTTGCGTGTTATTGGACTTTATTTATTTATTTATTGAGCTTTTTTTGAGAATATTTCACCTACATTATTAATTGCATGATTTGGTTAACACTATTACATTGCACATTTGCACTTTATACATTATTGGATGCACTTTACTTATGCACATTATTGCTTGTTCATAGTATTTAATAATTCATTTGGATTTTTATATTCCTATTCAACAATATTTTTTTGTTCCAGTCACATTTTATAATATTTATTTATTAGTATTATTGATTTTAATCACTTTTGTAATTTATTTATGTGCACAGAGACCTACCCGATTTGAGATATATATTATACTTACTTATTTTTTATTATTAATTATTGAATCTTGGAGTGGACATTTTTCAGAGTATATTGGATATTAATTATCTATTTTTCTACATTTATTTTATTTAGTGTGTTAGTACTTGCTCTGGATGGTATTTATACCACCTATGGTATTTTTCACATAAAATCTCGTCACCCCCCACATTGTCCGGTTGATGTTTGGCGGGTATTATACTTGGAGTGAAACACATTTTTCTGACTCACAGGAATTGCTAGGTTCATTTCTATATATGTGTTATTCATGATAATTATTTTATTTATGTATTAGCAAGCACCATTATCCAAAAGACAAATAATAAAAAAAAATCTTTATCAGTTTAGGCCAATGTGTATTCTTCTACATATTTTTGGTGAAAAAAATTAGCAATAAGTGAATATTGAGTGGTTTGCGCAAAAGCTATAGGGCGGCGTAAGTACGAGCGGGGCATAGCGTATCCTATTTACGCTACGCCACCGCAATTATGGACGCAAGTACCGTATTCTCAAAGCACTTGCGTCATAAGTTACGGTAGCGTAGCGTAAATGGCCCGGCTTAAGCCCGGGTAATTCAAATGTGGATGAGGTGGGCGTGTTTTATGTAAAAGAATCGTGACCCCACGTTTTTGACTTTTTTTGAACTGCGCATGCGCCGTCCGTGGACGTATCCCAGTGCGCATGCTCCAAATTATGCCGCAAATACATTGGTTTTGACGTGAACGTAACTTACGCAAATCCCTATTCACAGACGATTTACGCAAACGATGTAAACGACGTAAAAATCGACATCCATACTTAACATTGCGTACGCCTCACCTACGCAAAGTTACCCCTCATATAGCAGGGGTAACTTTACGCTTACGTAAACGACGTAAAATACGACGACCGGGCGCAATTACGTTTGGGAATCGGCGTATCCAGCTCATTTGCATATTCAACGCGGCTAATCGACGGAAGCACCACCTAGCGGCCAGCGTATAATTGCACACAATTATACGCCGTCGTAGACTATTTACGTCGGTGGAAGAAGCCTATTTTTTAACGTATCTGCGTTTGGGAATCGGCGTAAACATACGTCGGCACAGATTTGAAATTACGGCGGCATACCTGGAGATACTGTTTTGAGAATCTGGCCCATAGTGTCTAGAAAATACTGGATATATTTATGCCATTTCTATTATTCATATTTTTTTTATTAGTAATGGTGGTGATCAGTGATTTTTAGTGGGACTGCGACATTGTGGCAGACAGATAGGACACTTTTGACACTTTTTTTGGGACCATTGACATGTATACAGCAATCTGAGCTAAAAATAGCCACTGAATACTGTTCACATGTCACTGGTAGGGAAGACGTGAACACTAGGTGGTGATCAAGGGGTTAAGTGTGTCCTAGGGAGGTATTTCTAACTGTAGGGTCAGTGTACTCACAAGGAGTAAAGAGAGATTGCTGTTCCTGATCACTAAGTATAGAAGATCTATCTCTACTTCCCTGCCAGAACAGAGATCTGTCAGTTTACATTGACAGATCCCCATTCTGGCTCTCTGAGGAGCAATTGCAGTTCACTGGTCGACATAAAGGCACGCCGGCCATGTGCATCAGCTCCGGCATTGCGCCACGGGCATGCGTGCATGCCCCCTAAACCCCTTAAAGCGGCCACCGTACAGCTAGGGCGATTCGCAAAGTGGAGCCAACCTGATTGGCAAGTAGTTAAAAGAGAAGTGAAGTGCATATATGTGATCTATTACAAGAGGTGGAATCCATGCATCCCACATGCATTATTTTTTACAGTAAAATGAAGGCAATGTGAGTAGGTGAGTTTCCTGAATTTTGGGAAGTGGATTGCATGCATCACAAGAGATGTAGAGACGTGTATCATGTGGATCTTCAATTTGTTTATACCTAATTTTAATAAAATTTACATATGTACTAGCTCATTATGACTTTGGAAAGAAAAAAGAAGAAACTGCGTTAAAATTAATAAATACAAAAATAAAGAGAACTCCAACGAAATTACAATGTGCTCTCCCTAAGTCCTGCGATTTTCATGCATACAATAAATACAAGAAACAAAATAGGAAAAATATAAATTGCGCTACCTTAAAACATGAATGAATACAAAAAATCACAATTAATATAGAGGGCTGGCTGCTGGATCGAAAAATGACCAATGATGGCCACTAAACAATACGCAGTCACCCCAAAACGTGATAATACTGTGTTATTGATAAACCAAAAAACAAACAGCAAAAAAACACAACTGATATGATATAATGATGAATGTGTGACCATCAACTGAGTGTGACTTGATTAAACACAGTCCAAAATGTTGACAAATAAAAAGTCCATAAGTGAAGATTGATAAAAACACCTGTGCTTCTAGATGAATAAACGTGTCCAAAAAGCAAAGTGTCCTCCACCAAACTTATGAACTGGTCTCTTACCAGAAACCCATGATCCCTTATAACAGGGGATCAGAAACATTTTTTTTTTTTATACGTTTAACACACTATGTGGAGCCAATGATGTTTTTTTGCATGGTGGGTATCCATATCGCTGAAACACTTTGAGGTACGAGATCCACCATTACCACAGACCTGATACCACGTGATTGGGACCCGTTATAAGCTGTTTCTGATCCCCTGTTATAAGGAATCGTGGGTTTCTGGTAAGAGACCAATTCATACGTTTGGTGGAGGACACTTTGCTTTTTGGACACGTTTATTCATCTAGAAGCACGGGTGTTTTTATCAATCTTCACTTATGGACTTTTTGTTTGTCAACATTTTGGACTGTGTTTAATCAAGTCACACTCAGTTGATGGTCACACATTCAGCATTATATCATATCAGTTGTGTTTTTTTGCTGTTTGTTTTTTGGTTTATCAATAACACAGTATTATCAAGTTTTGGGGTCACTACGTATTGTTTAGTGGCCATCATTTGTTCATTTTTTGATCTAGCAGCCAGCCCTCATTATGACTTTGCCTTACAGTTTTTATTTTATTTTAATTTAATTGTATTTATGTCCTGTGGGTATACAACCACTTTAAATATTGTGTTTTGTAATTGCATCAAAACTCCCTTAGAGTTATTTATTTCTAAAGGCATACGCCAACTTTTCTCATAAGAACATTGCAGGTGCACCAGATGATTTTAATAAACCAGTTGTTCTCATTCATATTCAAGTGAACTTTTTAAAATAATAAACATGTCATACCTGCTCTGTGCTCTGTTTTTCTGGGTTCCCCTGTCCGTGCTTCTGGCTTCTCCTCTTCTGCGAGTGCTTGATCCCAGGCCATGCTGCCTGCATCCATAGACAAAGACAGTGCAACTCAGCTCCACCCCCTGCTCTCTCTACAGGATTTGATTGATAGCCACAAGAACCAATGGCTCCTACTCATTGGTGGCTTTTGCTCCAGTTTTTTTGCGGGGGAGACAAACACCCCATAGCCGGGTCCACACTTACCCTATCCATGATCGTGGCTTTCCCTCCTTCTTGGCACAGCAGATAGACAAAGCAGTAGGAGAGCAGCCCGGTGGACGGAGCCAGGCCACAGCACGCTCCAACAACATAAATCACCATCTTTCTTCTCCGACCTCAGGCTGCACAGCAACTCTGCCTCTGTACATCACTGCTGGAGATTGCACGCTCATTGGCTGCCACCAGCTTCTTCTGCCTCCTCCTCAGCTCCTCTACTCCTCTCCGCTGCTCTACTTCTCCTCTCTGCTCCTCTACTCCTCCTCTCCACTCCTCTACTCCTGCTGTCTGCTCAAACCACCGCCGCACACATCCCATCACACAAAGCAGAGTACTGGGTGGCGGCATCCCTGCCCCCCTAATGGATGGGCCACCACTGCTCCTACTGCTGCTTCTGTGTCCTGTAAGGAGAGAGGGAGGAGAGAGCTGCTGCTCTCAGTCACATTGCTGGATTAAAATTAAGCACAGTTAAGTAATTAAGGAGGGGTGGGAGGAATCCTCATTACAGAAGCTTCTTTTTTTATCTTAATGCAGGTAATGCATTAAGGTTAAAAAAAATTAAGCATTTAGAACCACTTTAAATATTTTACTTTGCCTAGACACAATTTTTAGTCACAATATAAGTAAAGAAATGCACACAAAAACCAATGTAAGACGTTTTGCTGATATTTAATACTGATTTGGGAAAAAGTTTGTTAACTTTTAGCATTTTTTTATTTCTGCACAAAGGATCCTAAAATAACAGCTAATCTTAACCAAGGTACAATATAGTAACATACTGTATAAAACAAGCACAGTAGAGTTTATGGGCCAGATTCAGAAAGAATTAGATTCCCGCAGAGTATCAGAGATACTCTACGCCGCCGTACTTTACCTGGCTCTAAGAGGAATTCAGAGAGATTTTGGCCCCTAAGGTACGGCGGCGTAGTGTATTTCTCCCGGCGGAATCAAACTATGCGATTAGGGGGCGTGAGGCATTTAAATTAAGCGCGTCCCCGCAGCGATCGAACTGCGCATGCTCCGTTCAGAAATTTCCCGCCGTGCATTGCGCGAAATCACGTCGTTACGTAATTTTTTTTTAAGTATCGTCATTTACGGACATTCCTATTCCCGGACGACTTACGCAAAAAAATAAAAAATAAATTGAAAGTCGACGCGGGAACGACGGCCATATTTAACATGGGCCGCGTAACGTTAGACCAGCTAATAGCTGGTTTAACTTTACGTAGCGAAAAAATTACGTATGCGATTGCGAACGACGCTCGTAACTTCGTGGATCGCCGGAAAAAGCTCATTTGCATACCCCGACGCTGAAAACGACGCAAACTCCACCCAGCGGCCGCAAAAAGATTACAGCGTAGATCTGAAGGCGCACAAAGACGTAAGCCTGTCAGATCGAAGCCCAATGCCGCGGTATCATGGTTTGAGGATTCAAACTAGTGATACGGCGCGCAAAATTTGAAATTACTCCTGTCTAACACCAGTTAGACAGGCGTAATGGCTCTCTGAATCTGGCCCTAAGTGTTTTAGCAGTGTAGCAACATCTCGGTAGACTTTTGAAAAATCATGGAATAAAAAGTAATAACTATTATCCCTTTTTCATATATTATATTGCAGTACACCCTAGATATGAATAAGAATATATACAAGGTGTGTGATCTTCTTCTAAATGGATATGATATAAAGATCATATCTTATTTAAAAAATACATGCAACAATTAATTATTATTTTTTATTTTTTACGACGTACAGACAGGCCTGCTCAATGTTTATCTGGAAGAACTCCTCACCACGTATTAAATTTACCTGGTTGACTTGCACAAAGACTAAGGGAGTAATAGGCTAATCTGACCTTTACAAATACTTTTTGGCTTGCCATCTCACCAGAATCGCAGACTGGAATATTCACGATGACAGGAAATGATGGGTCTATCTATAAAACTCTTTCTTACAATTCCCAATCCATAATCTCCCCTGGCTTCTGCCTAGACACTGGCTGAAAGAGTCCTTGACACATGCACTCATCCAACCATCCCTAGTGGCCTTCAAACAAGCAGCTAAATCTACAGCCCTTTCCACGGTTCCAGGGCCCCTAACCCCATTAAAAGGAATTTCTGAGTGGCGAATGGCTCTACAAGAATATGAGGGCATACTACTTTTTTCATATGACAACCTGATTGACATCTCTCTAACCAACTCTTTCCCCTCCTTTGAATTTGGTTTACTGATAATTCCAACATACCAAGTATAGCAGGGTTGATGACCATACTGTATGCATAAAGAAACGGGTAGGCTTGCAACCAACGTGCTAAATGGAGAATGTGCTCATATGGTTCCCTGAATGTTTAGCAATTTGTTTTTTCTGGTACACAGTATAATTTGAAGGATATTAATAGTCCATAAGATACACTACATGATGTACATGATGTTCAAATTGTAAACACTTTTATTTTTTTAAATTAGGCAGAAATGTAAAATAGGGTGACACTCTAATTCAAAAAGTGCTGATAGAAGATCCTCCACCTTGCAGAAAATGATGGCCGCTTACCAGATCCCGATTACCGTTTTCCTCCACCCCACATGGGATTTGGGGGGACGAATTATGGACCCCAACACGGTATAGGCCAGGGTAACTTTGGCTTCAATATTCCTACCCAAAACCAATTTGCAACCTTGTCTGGATTTGACACTAATGGATGTTTGGGACCCGGTATGGGTGGTTGTAATAACCCCAACAGGAATCCGTTTGTGTTTAATCAGAACCAGTCAGACTCGAGCAATCGGTTTGGAAGTTATGAACATCCTTCCAACTTACCCATCAATATTTATAACCAGAATTGGGATTTTCGTGGAGCCCCGTTCACCAAGGGAGCCACCCCAAAACGAAGAGAGGGACCAGAGGGGGGAGGAGGGCCCAGTCGGCCAAAACGAAAAAGAACTTAGGGGTGGGCATCTATAATCTTAGCCAGCAACCACTATCTACGACTGAACTTAAAGTTCTTGACAAGGGTTTAAAATTTGCTCCCCCTAGAAACCTCAGTAAATTTCAAACATATATGGATGTACACACATTTACTAGAAGACTCAGTATCAAAAGACATTTCTTAACTAACCCTATGACTGATCAAAGGACAACTAGCGTTTACAAGCACTCATCCCTGTCGAATGCCTCCCTCTTTAACCCACCGGGTTCTCTGGCCCCCAGCATCAGGGTCTTTAGGGACGTGGTGCTGGGTGATCTAGAAAAGCTTGAGATTAAGAAATCCAGGATGAATAGGGACCTGCAAAAAGGTCTTGAATCTTTGTGTGAAAACAAAGCTTTGGTTATTCGACCAGCTGATAAGGGGGGGGGGGGATAGTGATTCTCGATCACAGTGACTATCTTAAAGAGATGCACAGGTTAGTCTATGACACTGACACCTATACCCCCCTCACCAGGGATCCTGTTAACAGCTACAAAAAGGAACTTGAGGTTCTGGTAAAACAGGGTCTGAAGGGAGGCATCCTTACCAATAAAGAGGCTCTCTTTTTGGTACCTAGCGCCCCAAGGACTCCTGTTATTTACTATCTACCAAAGGTGCACAAGAGCCTTACTTGCCCCCCGGGCCGCCCAATTGTGAGCGGGATTGATTCTATCACGTCCCGGGTGGGCAAGTATATAGACTATTTTCTGCAACCAATGGTACAAAGCATACCATCCTACATCAAAGACACCAAACAGGTGATCAACACACTAGATGGACTCACACCCAAACCAGGGATTTGGTTAGTTACAGCTGATGTAACATCTTTATATACCATCATACCACACCACTTAGGTTTTGAGGTTTTTCTATTTTTAGAGAGACAGTCTGGGCTCGTTAGAGCGCAAATTAATTTCATTATGGTACTGTTGAAATATGCAGCTACGCATAACTATTTCCTGTTTGACAATCTATTTTACAGACAGGATAGAGGCGTGGCCATGGGGGCTAAATATGCCCCCAGCTTGGCCAACCTCTTTATGACTAAGTGGGAGGAGGACGTCATCGATAATTGCCGCCGTCCAGAGATTCTACTCTGATAGAGGTACATCGATGACGTCCTCCTCCTTTGGGATGGTGGTGAGCTGATCTACATGACTTTATGTCAGGTTTAAATCAGAACACCGGGGGCATCAAGTTTAACTTCGAGACCAGCCAACAGTCTATCCATTTTTTAGACCTTCAGATCACTGTTGAGGGAGACAGATTTGTCACATCAACTTTTTTTAAGCCAACAGACTGGAATGCATATATCCCACTTGATAGCTGTCATCTCCCGACTTGGCTGAAAGCAGTACCTTTGGGGCAATATATGCGCTTAAAACGCAATTGTTCTGATCCTCTCATTTTTGAGAGTCAGGCATCCATACTTTCAACCAGGTTTGAGGAAAAGGGGTATGACAGACAAATTCTACACCAGTCATTGGAGAAAGTTAGAAATATAGACCGATCACCGTTACTGGCTGATAAAGATAAGAGAGCACCAAATGATAGATTTGCTTAACCATTTGTTACCACCTTTTCAGCACAACACTTCAGTATAAAGAAACTGATACAGAAGCATTGGCATATTCTCGCAACAGACCAGGTCCTGGCCCCTATTCTCTCAGCTAGACCGAACGTGATCTTTAAAGGTGTCTCCACGATTGGCAATCGGATTGCTCCAAGCGTGCATGATCCTCCCAAAGCATCTAGGACTTTCTTTGACAACCTTATAGGATACTTTAGATGCAAAAAATGTCAAGTCTGTACTCTTAATAGCTGTAGAGACAGAAAGATCTGTTTGTTTCAGTCTACAGCCACCCAACAGTCATTTGAAATTGACCAGTTCATCACTTGCGCATCTAAAGGGGTTATCTACCTTATCCAATGTCCGTGCGGCTTACAATATATAGGACGGACTAAAAGAGCCCTTTCAGTGAGATTGAACGAACACATTGCCAAGATAAGAAGTGGTTTTGATAAACACTCTGTCTCGAGACATTTCGATCTCAAACACAACAGAGACCCCTCGAAAACATTATTCGTAGGGATCGACAAATATCGCCCCCACTGGAGAGGCAGTAATCTAGTCAGAGAAATTTCCAGACAAGAAATGGCTTGGATACATCGGGTCAAAACATATACTCCGTTCGGCCTAAACATTGATACAGATATTAATGCTTTCATTAATAACTCCTAATTCAGTGACTTTGTAATATACCCTTTTAGGGTTATATACACAACTGGAATCCACACTGAATTTTAGCACCCCCGATTTATAGTTGAGAATATCGGCTAGGTATATAATAACTGTTAACATATATGCTTTTTATTACATATTAATTTCTAACATTGGCAATCTTTGGTGGTAAGGGATTAGTTTATATATATACAACTTAAGTCAATGGGTTGATTGGTGTGCACTATATGTGTGCCCCTTCACAGTTTGTGACACTAATGAAATGTAATATTACTATGTGGGATATTTACCTATTGTATTTCCAGCATGTGCTGTGTTTGCTTTCCCAGCCCGTTTCGGGATTCTGGTCCGTCCATCCAGGTTTGTAAATAGAATGGGGCTATTTATTTTTACAGATCTTGTTTAAGATCAATTTTAATTTCATTTTTTAATAATAATTGTTTTATGTTTGTGTCTACATCTGTCTGCCGGGCAGTATGAGGCTCTGAGCCGTAGACCAATTAGAGCGCTTTAATAACGGCGATTCTCAAGATGAGGCTTGGTTTTATTTTCACCTTTTTTTTCAATTGTTCTCTTTTGAAGCTGATTAGCCACTTTGGTCAGCAGGTCTGCGTCGAGTAACGTTGGTGTCACGTGCTCACGATGACGTATGACGCAGTTACCCCGATCATGTGACCATACAGCATCGGGCTAGAGATGTAATCTGATTGGCTCATGGCGTAAGGGGCAGTCCGTAGGCGGGATGGTTAGCTGGGACGCTCCTTTTCACCAGCATCTAATGATCGCCATTCAGATTCTTCATCGAACGTATTTTTATGATTTTTTAAACTCTTAAGATTACCTTAAGGTACATTGCGGCTTAATAACATGACGTTTTGATTCATAAGGGGTCGTGACGCGCGCGCGCATCGGGATGCAGACGAGCTAATGCTGTAGTCTGTCGGTATGTGCACGCGCACGCATCTCCATTGACGTTCGTGCTAACGGCATCACGTTTTTACACTGTTTACCTTTATAGGGGGATGATCTAATGTGTCACCCGTGCCCCATGACTAAGCGATCTCTCGCGAAACCGGTCGGGCGGGATACTGTACTACACCGGATCATCCCCCGCTGTATACCTCTTTCCTCACCTCGTTGGACGGATTACGTGTGTTGCTGGACCATTTCCGGCCGGAATCCCAGCATAACCTGACATGCCTGTTTACTATTTTGTTCCATGTAAGTGAGTTTTTGTCTTTTTTAATACATTTTAAAGTGACGGTATTACACTATTGTGGCCCTTTGTTTTTCCCTGGCAATCCATTCCGAGGATTCAATTCTGCTCTGCTGCCGATGGGGATCAACAAGCGACCTGACTCTACATCTTCCTCCTAGTGGATAATCATACCCTATCTGGGGTTCTCTTTTAATTAAGGGGCCACCAGAGTTCTGGTAAGCGGCCATCATTTTCTGCAAGGTGGAGGATCTTCTATCAGCACTTTTTGAATTAGAATGTCACCCTGTTTATCAACATTATTCACATTTCTTTGCACTGGTGTTGACCCTTTTAATCATTTTACAACTGCGAAATCCATTTGTTTTTTGATTGGATCAGATGGACATTAGTCTCATGATTATCACCTGTGGACACTTATTTCGTTTTGATTTATGTTTGTAACGCATTCTGTTTTTTTTTTTTAGTTCAAAATTTTTATTAAAGTTTAAAATGAGAACAGCAATGAAGTAGTCAAAAGACAAGGTGCTTGCAGATAGAATAAAACAAACATTACAGCCTGGTACCTAAGCCCAGCTCATGTAAACCTTACACAACAGCGATCTTTAACATAGAGCAGTAAGTCTAACAAGTTGTGTCCCCCACACCCGGACCCAGGTACAGACCCAGCAACCAAGCCATGCGAAAGTATATCTTACCACAATGGGAGAGGCCCACATACCCCCACTCCCCCGGAAGCCCCAACGGGAACAAGCTGCATCCCAGGAGACGGGGCCACCCGAACCCCCCCCTCCCACGTGGCCGCCAGCTCCCCACCCGAGCCCACACAGAAGGGGACCACCTCCCCTTCCTGTTGATCCTTCCTAGCAAACAAGTGTAAGGAAATGCAACGAAAATCCTCCGTGACAGAGGGTCACCTCAGGTATGCCAAGATAGGCGAGGGAAAGGAGAGAAAGTAAAGGGGAAGATGTGTGAGATTAGAAGAGAAATACTGACACCAGCTATCCATGTGGGGAATCGACAGACACATCTCCCAGTTGTATCCCAGGTATGAGAGAGATATTACTGTAAGAGGCCCATGGTTCCCAAATGTTGTTGAATCTCTCCGTTCTATCATTGAGTTTAGCTACTAGTTGTTCCTGTACCATGATCCAGGAGACTTTCCTCCTGAACCCTTGAAAGGATGCGGTAGGTTTCTTCCAGGCTTTAGCAATGGTCAATTTAGCACCTAGCAGTAAGAAGAACGCTAGTGCCTGTGAGTGTTTGGATAGGTTCGGGATACGATGGTTAAGTAGTGCTACATTAGGATGAGGGCCTATCGATATCCCTAACACCGAACCCATAGTACGGAACACCTTCCGCCAAAACGGTCTTATGCGAGGACAGGTCCACCAAACGTGCAGCATGGTGCCTTCAAGTTCACAGCCTCTAAAGCAGACTGGCGAGGTTCCCGGGTACATTTTTGCCAGCCTGGAAGGAACATAGTACCATCTCAACAGTACTTTAAGGCTAGCCTCGATGAGGGAGACATTGAGTATACCTTTATATGCTCTATTAGAAGCACCGAACCACACTTCAGGATCCCACGAGCCGCCCACGTCTTCCTCCCAGGCTCGAGCATAGGTCGGCTTATCCGTCTTTGTCATCAATGCAGTATAGATCAACGATATTCCTCCCCTCTGATCCACCGCGTCCGCACACCACTGTTCATAGGGGGTAATGGAGGGGGGCAGAGGTTTGTTGATCCAGATGGAGTGCAGAAAGTGTGAGATTTGAGAGAACCTAAAAAGCTCTGTGTCCGGCATGTCTAGTGTCTTCCTGCAGTGTGAGAGGGAGAGAGGACCTACTCGATTGAGAAAGTGCCCGATCCGATAAAGACCCTTATCTGTCCACCATTTAAAGGCAACTATATCCAATCCCGGGGGAAACTCCTTATTATGAAACAAATGCCTCAAAGACCTCCATGGCGATATCAGGGTTTGTCTGTCATAAAGCTTGGAACAAAGAGTCACAGAATGCGAGAGAGTTGGGGCCATTATGGCCGGTCTGCATTTAGGATCGCAACCCAAAAGGTAATCAACGGTGTGTAACGGGACTGCCTGTCTTTCCATAAGTAACCAATCCGGTTTAGGGCCCCTGGAAAAGGCTATCGATATTTGAGCTAATTGAGCAGCCTGATAGTAGTTCCACAGGCTCGGGAGGCCTAAACCACCCTGCGATCTTAGTCGAGCCAGTACACTTAAGGGACACCTGTACCCCTTCTTACCCCAAACGAAGCGAACTATCCCTGACTGTAACCTACAGAGGACTTTTTTCGGGACTGGTATTGGGAGAGAACGAAATAAGTATAAAAGGCGTGGAAGGATGGTCATTTTGACCGCGTGTATCCTGCCCAACCAGGATAATCCTGCCCTGGACCACCTTTCCATGTCACCCTGGCACTTAAGGATCATAGGGGGATAATTAGTTTTGAAGAGGTTGTAGATATCAGGTGTCAGTTTGACACCCAAATAAGGGATGTGTGAGGGAGCCCACGAAAATGCAAATTTATTGGTAAGTGGGGCAAGAAGGTCCGGAGGAACCGATATATTCAACGCAATCGATTTGTCCATGTTAACCTGTAGACCAGAAGTTTCACTGAAGACCCGCAGCGTCTTGAGGATTACGGGCGTGGAAGTCAAGGGGGAGGTTACAAAAAGGAGGAGGTCGTCCGCATACAGGGCGCATTTATGTTCCTGTGACCCGCAAGTTACCCCTTTAATATCGGGGTTCGATCGTAGCGCCACTGCCAGTGTCTCTATAGCTACCGCAAACAGGAGGGGGGATAGTGGGCATCCCTGTCTGGTTCCCCGGCCTATAGAAAAGGAGTCTGAAAATCTGCCCAGCAGGCGAATCTGCGCAGTGGGGCATGAGTAGAGGGAATTGATGAGATTAAGAAAGTGAGGGCCCGAAGCCCCATCTTCCCAGGACATCAGACAGGTATGCCCAGTCTATAGAGTCGAAAGCTTTATGTAAGTCTATGGAAAGTAAGAAACCTTTTTGTGGGGACCCCCCGTCCCATCCTGACTTGAGCAGGGAAACAATGTCAATAGCGCGCCGGATCTGGTCCGGACCCTGTCTTCCGGGGATGAAGCCCACCTGGTCCTTATGGACATACTCGGCAATGAAACCCGATAATCTGTTCGCCATTATTTTGGTCATAATCTTAACATCATTGTTGATTAGTGATATAGGGCGATAATTGCCCACCTCGCTAGGGTCCTTATCCGGTTTCGGGATCACTGAGATGTAAGCAGAGTTTAAATCTGCATTCAGGGGGGCTCCGTCCCGGAGACAGTTAAACAGTCTTGTCAGATGAGGGGCCAGGCTGGTGCTAAATTTCTTGTAATAACCAGTAGAGAAACCGTCGGGTCCCGGGGAGGAACCTAGTTTAAGGGTCTGGATGGTATTTAGAACTTCCTCCTGCGTGAACGGACTCTCCAGGAGATCACTGTGGTCTTTGGTCAGCATGGGCAAATGGAGATCATCTAAAAATGTATTACGCACCGAGTGAGGGGGAGTGCATTTAGAATTATATAAGTCAGAATAAAAATGTAGGAAGGCGTCCATTATCTTGGAAGGGTTCTGAGTCAGCTCCCCCGAGGCAACCCGAAGTTTAGGAAATGCATGAGTGCGCGGTTTGGGGTTCAGTTTCGTGGCTAGCCTGGCTCCCATTCTGTCCGTTTGTGCATAAAATCTAGCCCCCGTCCACCTAAGGTGTTGCTCCGCTGCTGTGGTCAGGGAAAGATTCAGAAGAGCCCGGGCCTTGTCTAAATCCTCTAGCGATTCGGGGGTGGGGTGGGACCTGTGAGCCCTGGCTAGTTTCCGAAAGTCCTCCGTAAGTTTATGCGTTGTCGCATTGTGTTCAGCTTTAAGCCTAGAAGCCATCTGGATTAGTTTCCCCCTGATGACCGGCTTGTGCGCCGCCCAGACTGAAATAGGGGATACCTCACTCGTAGCATTATACAGGAAATATTCATTAATGGACTCCTCCAGTAAGGAGCATTGCGCTGGGTCGCTTAATAGAGACTCCCGTAAGCGCCAACGAGGAGGGCCACCCGACGCCGAGGGCCTATTTGTTATCAAGGTGACCATGGAATGGTCAGAGAGGGAGGACTCCACAATCTTGGAGCTTTTAATGAGAGGGATCAGTGCTGTGCGAACAAAAATGTGGTCAATCCTAGCAAAGGAGTTGTGGGGTGCCGAAAAGTGCGTATAATCTTTGGTGCGCGGATTGCATTCCCTCCAAATGTCCACTAGTCCTACCGAGTTAAGAGATTTAGCTATGCTGACACTCTGTTTAGTTGGGCGCTTAGGTTTTGAGGAACCGTTTGCTAATTTGTCCAGGGCGAAATCGAAGGCAATGTTCGAGTCCCCTCCAATGACCACGGTACCTTTAAGGTGGTTTTGTAGCTTATCTAGCAGTGATTCGAAAAATATCTTTTGTCCCCTGTTGGGCACATAATAGGTTACAAAGGTGTAAAGTCCACCATCGATATTCCCAGAGACCAGAATGTAGCGACCCTGAGGATCTACAATAGTCTCAGGTTGCGATATGTTGATATTTCTAGCAAAACATACCGCAACACCTTTGGTTTTGTTTTCCGCAGATGCCAGAAAAAATTGAGGGAAGCGTTGATGTAGGAACTTGGGAGTAAAGGTGGACGGGAAGTGGGTCTCCTGTAATAAGAGAACGTCTGCGTGCATGGTGGTATACAGTTGCAGGAGCTTCCTGCGTTTAACCGGGGAATTGAGACCTTGGGTGTTGTGTGAGATAATCTTAAGAGTTGGTGAGGGGTAATGAGTATTAGTCATGAGCCAGGATGTAGTGCACTGCGCAGTGGTTCTGAGACTTACCTGGATCGAGAGGGGAGCATAACCGAAGCATTCTGAAGAGGCGGAGAAACCGTGGCCCGGGACCCGGGAGTGGAGACCAGAGACAGCCGAGGGGCCTGTGGATACCTGGAGCTGTATGAGCGAGAGGAGAAGAACCAAGAGGGGAGGATAAAAGAAAGAAAGAAAAGAAGAAGACAACATTATATACCTGAGGAGACAATTGGAATAAGATAACAATACATAACAATACCCGGGGGTCCCCCAACCCCCTCCTGGGGAGGAGTGGACTAGCCATCCCCAGCCCCACAACCTAAAGGATCCGAGAGTCCCTGTTGTCAGGGAACCCAGAAACGGAACAAAAGGCACTAAAAGTGCCTCTGATCCAAAGGAGGGGCATTAATTCCACCACGACCCCGCCCCCCTGTTGAAAGCAAAAACTGAAGGTCTCAAAGAGACCCATGATCCCGTAGTTACCGAGCGCCTATTAGCAATGAGTTACACTATCCCACAATATTATTGAGAGTTATATAGCAAACAGAGCCGAGGGAGAAAACAGTAGATTCCAGCCAGAACACTGTTCCACCTAGGGCAAAAATCAACCCTCAACCCCCAAGAAGAGGAGACCGCCTAGCGGTTTCAAACATGTAATAAATTGTCAGTAAAATCTAACAGAACCACTGACCAGAACCTGTATGATAAGCTAGGCAAAAAAAATAAAAAAAAGAACAAGAGAAAAGAAAAAATAATTCAGCCCAAACCCGAACTAGTAGGAGCCATCCTTGCCCGGAGAGCAAGGGTAAGTTCCAAAAATGGTCCAAGGTGGACCAGTCCCAGTCCAAGTTCCGAAACCACAAACCAGAATAGGTCTCAACCAATCAAAGAGGTGGATAGAATGTTCACGTCGTCAGGTTCTCCTTAGGACGTTTGGAACCGTGTTTCAGCCAGGTCTGCTGCAGTGGACTTGCTGGTGGTGGCCTCTTTGATGATGTGGGGGTACCTCTATTAGCCAGTGCCGGGGGTGGGCCCAGGTGGATCAGCCCAAGTTGGGCCAGGAGATGTTCTCCCTCCGCGAACGAGGAGAAGCCGAGGTTCTTGGTTTTGTAGGAGAAGTTCAGGCGGAGAGGGAAGGACCATCTGTAGGTAATTCCTCTGTCCATCAGGACCTGGAGCAACGGTTTAAGTGCACGCCTCCTCTGAATTGTATATGGGGATAGGTCTGCAAAAATTTGGATCTTGTGCCCATGGAGGGTGATACTATCAACCGATCTAGATTTTCTCATTACATCCTCCTTCACCGAATAGAAATGTGGTTTAACTATAATGTCTCTAGGCAGACCGTCTGAGCGAGGGGCCTGGAGCGCTCTATGAGCCCTGTCCAGCTCAAGGCGGTCGTCAGGAATGTCAGGGATCAGCTGTCTAATAAGGGCTTTTACCGCAGACTGCACATCCTTTTCGGATTTAGGGAGCCCCCTCACCCTAAAATTGTATCTTCTCGTTCTGTTCTCGAGGTCGTCGATCTTTGCAAAGGCAGTTTCTAGCTGGTCCTGCACATCTTGGAGTCTGTCTGTGTTCTGATTAATTCTAAGGACTGCCTGGTCTGCCTTCTGCTCAATACTGTCCATCCTCAGTCCAATCTGTTGTAGGTCCGCATGTATAGAGGAGGTAATCTGTGCTGCATTCAGAGCCAGACTTTTAGAGAGCATCTGTGAAAAAGCAGACATCATAGAGGGAAAGTCTGTGGGTATAGGTGCTTCCTCCTGTGCCTCACTCACTGATAGCAACAGGCCTGTGTGAGGATCCATCATGGGGGTAGAGGGACAGCCCGCCCCCATCCTACCTAGTAAGGATTCTGTGGAGGTCGGGGAGCTGGCCGGTAGCAGCAGGGGGTATTCGGTACCTGGAGAGTGTAGTGGAGCCAGGTCCTGGTCGGCTATGGAATCGTCCGCCGGATTCAAAGCAGGTGAGCCTCGTGTAGCCGCCGCCATCTTAGCATAGCTGAGGGAGCCGGGCGCGTCCGCCATCTGGCTCGATAGGTCCCTCCTGACCAGCGGGGCTGACATCCGCCTGCTCCTGAGGGTATGCCTTCCTCGAATCTCTCGGTGGACGGTCCGGTGGAGCGCTCGGTAAGCTCCGGGGGTTAACGTTGGGCCGTGGTGGAGCGGAGCTCTAGCAGCCGGTGGCCATCTTGGGAGCTGCCGCGCATGCGCCTCCGCATTCTGTTTTTTTATCAATTGTTTTCACTGTGTTTGTTAGTACGGTCAGGTGCAGCTTCCTTTGAGTTCTCAGCAGCTCTCTATTATATTTAGCACTTGGTTGTTTTTATATCACTTTTTATCTGACTTATTTTTTTCCTTAGAAATGTAAAATAGACCCGCACAGGGTCCAGTGTCAGTCCTGCAGCAGCGCTGCAAACTATGCGTTTGCTGTATTCACAGTTAGTGCTGAGTGACCAGATAAGGTGTACTTCTAGTATAAGTTGTCCAATTACCAAAGATGTTCACCACCTGGGGGGATATGGGGTCCCCTTCGGGGGAAACACTAACCAGATGATAAATTCAAATCAGCATTTCAATACACCTCCTTAATCTCCGTCTGTAGTTTACCAATCCCCCAGTATTTAGATATGTAATCCACAAGTATATAGGAAAGAATAATCCATATAGAGCAGTATTGTTTGATAAATTTAATAAACCCCCAAAAAGATACCCCCTTACAAATAAATGCATACCATAAATCATAAACAATCAGGCATAAATGTGTTCAAAATATCTCACTGATTCTGGACCCTGAAGACCGCCTTGGAACACTTCCTCCGGCGATTTCCTGGTATATTCCCCATGGAGCGCACACGTCACTTCCGGTTTGGATGCTGGAGAGTCACTCCCTGATGCGTTTCGTCACTTCCGGACTTCGTCTGAGGGCGTGACTCTCATATGCACCAACCGGACTTATGTAGTACATCGCCCGCCTCCAATCAGTGGACGACGTGCCTCTGCGTCATTGGCGCGGCTCCGCTCGATTGGCCGTCATTGCTCAACTCGCTCAAGTGAGGGCGGAAGTGCTTCGGTACATATCATATTGTGCTACTAATGCCCTACACTGCCCCCACCATAGATCGCTGTTACAGGCAGCGGCAGGCGCGCAGTAAATATTAGCACCGTTTGTAATCATTGAAGCACAAGAATGGCTGCCCCTTTTATTTCATAGGGGTGTTCGAGTTGTCTTAAGTAATCCTGAAACAGAAATATTTTGAAGGTGTCAGTTATTTTCTGCTTGGTGATATGAAAACAACATATTACATAATAATAGACTCAATAACAAATTGCAAACATGTGAAGCTACTTACCAAATCTCCTCAATTTCACATGATATTTCAGTTGAAGTTTACATTTCCTTTAAAAGAGTTTTCAGAGGAACGGAAAAGTATAGTTGTTAAAACTCAAAAAATGTGGAAAGATTTATGAATGAATGAATGAAAACTTATATAGTGCAGCACATGCGAACTGAATCGCCTCTGGGCGCTTGTTGATCCTGTCTCCTTTGGTATCAAAAGAGATGAGTCTTGATCTTCCTCCTGAATGCTAGGTGGTTCTCCTCCAACCGAATGCTGGTTGGTAAAGCGTTCCATAGTCTGGGACCTTGGACTGCAAATCTTTTATCTCCTTTGGACCTGTAGTTGGCTTTCGGTATCTGGAGTAGATTTTGATTGGTGGATCGCAGAACGCGATTGGGATTATGAGCTTTTATTTTTTCCCATAAATAATGGGGAGCATTCCCATGGATACATCTATGCGTTAGACAGAGTGCTTTAAAAGTGATTCTGTCTTTTTCTGGTAACCAGTGAAGCGTTCTCAGTGAAGGTGAGATTGATTCCCAAGGTTTTTTCCCAGTCACAAGTCTAACGGCCGTGTTTTAAACGACTTGTAGACGAGCGATTTGGTACTTGGGGAGTCCGAGGTAAAGGGCATTGGCATAGTCCAGTCTGGAGTTTACAATTGTTCCCACCACAACCGCTATGTCTTTTTTGGGAATAAAAGGAGTAAGTCTGCGTAGTAGACGCAGCAGATGGTGAGATCCGATGACTACTGACCCTATTTGTGCGTCCATTGTCATGTAGGAGTCGAAGATGACCCCAAGACTTTTGACTTTGGTGCTAGGGGTGATGATTTTGCCCAGAATGGGCGGGGGGTCCATGTTGTTGCAGGTTGATTCCTATGCTTGGCGTGAAACAGGAGAAGTTCTGTTTTCGCTCCGTTGAGTTTAAGATAACTCTTTGTCATCCAGTCCTCTATCAAAGAGAGGCATGTCTCTAGATCGAGGTGGTGATCCTGTCTCCTTTGGTATCAAAACAGAAGGATTATTGAAAGACTAGGGCCTCTAATCGTTAATTTTATTTTATACTGGGGTTGAACTACTGAAACTGGAGAGTGCAAAATCTAGTGCATAGAAACCAATCAGCTTCCAGCTTTTTTTGTCAAATTGAACAAGCTAAAGTTAGAAGCTGATTGGCTGCGCCAGAATTTGTACTCTCCAGCTTTCATTAATCCACCTCACTCTCTACAACTACCAGACATTCAGCATTGTCACTGTCCCTAGAATTAGGCATCCTAAATGATCAGTAAAAGAGTATAACATAAAATCCTCAAATATGGGACAAAGAAACCAAAGGTAGTTGATATGGATCTGCGAACCTCACTTTCACATGTTTGCAATTTGTTATTGAGTCTATTGTTATGTAATATGTTGTTTTCATATTACCAAGCAGAAAATAACTGACACCTCCAAAATATTTCTGTTTCAGGATTACTTGAGACAACTTGAACACCCCTATGAAATAAAAGGGGCAGCCATTCTTGTGCTTCAATGATTACAAATGGGTTTATAATGTTGTTGCCATTATGGCAATTCGCCACATAGTTTATTATAAGTGCACTTTTTTCCTGAACCTACCATATTTACAGTGCAGACTATTCCACCATATATTTATTTGTGAATACACTAATATATCTGCAATCATAATGCGGTTAACTGATCAAACTTTTTTTCTGATATTTACAGCTAGGTTAGGTGATTCTAAAGAAATGCAAGACCACCCCTTTTTCCCATAAATTCATGCTTCACAACAAGGAGTTTAAATAAGTAAGCATAACAGGAATGGAAACATAAGGGCTATTTTTATCGAAGAGAACAAAACCTATTTAAAAAACTGAACTAACAAGAGTTGATCGATATATCCAGGGCCCAGTATAAAGTATTATCAATTATTAAACATTTACAATCTTGATTTATAAAGTTTTTCATTTTAAATACACCAAAAACAAGCAAAACAAACAAAAACATACGGTATTAGAAAAAAAACTAATAGGATTTCAGCTGTCAGACAGCGGCTCTTGGCTGAAGCACCCCTATTGTGTGTATAGTCATCCTGGAAACGTTTGTGAACTCCACTAGCATGTTTTTGTACAGTATGGTAAATACACACAACATTTTTAATGTAGTTTTGCATGATGATTTACACAGTAAAATTTTCTTAGAATTCTTGTTCAGTTATTTTTATGTCTAAGAGATATATTTTATTGTAACTAATTTATAATTAGAAAAATGGTGCATTAATCTTTGCCTTTAAATATTAAATTATAATAATTCTAGAACATGAATCATATGTCTCTAGGCTTTGTAAATGTAGCCTTTTCTGGTCTTATTCTCTACTTGATTTTTTTCATTAAATATTAATTTCCTTTCTGCTGCTAAGATTTTAATTTTCTTATTTATCCTTCTTCCTGCATCCTATTAACATTTTCAATCTTGTAATTACTTTATCAGGTTTTTAGCAATTTTGTCTTATTAGCACTTCAAAAATCAGACTGATAGTCCTTAATATATTGCCAAATTGCTTGAGTACTTAATTTGCTAATAAAATCTCTTTCACAGTTAGAAATCTTTGGCCTTTGAAATCACTAATGAAGATTACATTGCAAAACCATACAAATAAACTTAGGAACACATCTTTACATGCTATTTTAACACTTATTCTGTAGATTTACACATAAAATAAGTATGTTTCCTATTTTTGCTGAATATTGTTATAAACAGTGGCCCACTTTGAGCTTCTGCTTTATATTTAAAAAAAAAAAAAAAAAAAAAACATAGTTAATCATAGATTGTCTTTAAATGATCTATCTATGATTAATATTTTTTTCACAAGAAAATCTATGATTAATATTTAATGCTGAAATATGAAATATGTATCTCTATCTTTGGATCAGCTATACCGTGTTTCAATTTATTATGTACAGTTGTAGTTCTCATATAGAAATATTACAAAACAGTAAAATGGTAATTTCTCCAGATGTAACAATTATTCTTACCTTAACATTTAAGAATTATGTAAATAGTAAAAAAAATATATATTTAAGCTTTTGTGAGAAATACTGTTTTAGAAGCCCCACTCTAAAACAGAAAATAAGTTAATGCTTCTGTCAGGTTTTCATTGCTCTCCATGTCTCTGTTGGGGATATTTCCACAATGTGCTTGCCTGTTCTGGTGAAAACACATATGCATCATGGGAGCAAGGTATATGTATATATATATATATATATATATATATATATATATATATATATATATATATATATATATATATATATATATATATATAAACTATCAACATCTAAAATCATTATTGATAAAACAGCACTATTGTTGGATAGGTGTCCAACCTCACATAAATAAATAAATGATGACATGGCAAAAAGTCCTAAAGTGGTAAGTGCTTCTAGAGTTAAATGGGTAGTGCACCCTGCACCAGCTCCCAATCTTCACCAACAGTGGTACTCTCCCCCTCTGGGGTTCAAACTCACCAGAAGGATGAATAAAACAAGCCTTGATAATCAATTTCTTTTCATTCAGAACTCCGCCATCACCTCAGAAAGCAGCAGGGGTTAATTCCCAATGATGGTTCATATGAAACACAAAAACACCAAAAATAGTGCAATACTGCTTTCATAAAGTAACCAAGTATACATAACTCCCCGCTTCTGAACTGCGTACATTTATATCACTTGGTAATGAACATAGAAGGAAGTGTGAGGAGTGCGTTTCACCGTTCTTAGACCTGTATCTAGGAAGGATTTCTACAACACTGTGCAGGCATCAGCAAGCGCGGCTTCCGGGTATTGTAGAATAGTGGTGATTACACACTTCCTTTCCTTCTATGTTCATTACCAAGTGATAAAAATGTACGCAGTTCAGAAGCAGGGAGTTCTGTATACAGGTTTACTTTATTAAACTTTTGCCGACAGCGCTATAGACAAAAGACGTCTACAGTGCGGTCGAGTTACTCTGGGAGGACGTCCCCAGAATCCTGCTCTCGCGCGCCCCCTGGGGCGCGCTCCCGGAATCATCTGGATCGCGGTAAATTGCTGCTGATAGCGGCCGTTTACCACGTGAACTCTCCGTCAAATGACGGAGCGATCACTTGTAAACAAACCGGCGTCGTGTGATGACGCCAGTTCCTCCCTCTCCTCTCTGTACTGATCGGTACAGTGTGAGAGGAGAGGGGGAGAGCGGAGGCAGCAGCAAGACTGTGGGCTGGATCTGTGACAATTGCAGTCACAGATCCAGCCATCCCTCCCTGCACAATACTCTGCAATTCCCTGTGCCGCAATACTCTGCAATTCCCTGCGCAATACCCTGCACAATACCCTGCACAATACTCTGCACAATACCCTGCAATCCCCTGCGCAATACACTGCACAATACCCTGCGCAATACTCTGCACAATACCCTGCGCAATACCCTGCAATTCCCTGTGCAATACTCTGCAACAATACCCTGCGCAATACTCTGCACAATACACTGTGCAATACTCTGCACAATACCCTGCGCAATACTCTGCACAATACCCTGCGCAATTCCCTGCAATTCCCTGTGCAATACTCTGCAACAATACCCTGCGCAATACTCTGCACAATACCCTGTGCAATACTCTGCACAATACCCTGCACAATATTCTGCACAATACCCTGTGCAATACTCTGCACAATACCCTGCAATTCCCTGCGCAATACTCTGCACAATACTCTGCGCAATACTCTGCGCAATACCCTGCGCAATAGCCTGCGCAATACCCTGCACAATACTCTGCAATACCCTGCACAATACTCTGCAATACCCTGCACAATACTCTGCAATACCCCGCAAACTCACCAGAAGGATGAATAAAATGAAAAAAGCCTTAAAAATCTATTTATTTTCATTCAGAACTCTGTCATCACCTTTAGAAAGCAGCAGGGGTTAATTCCCAAAGATGGTTCATATGAAACACAAAAACACCAAAAATAGTGCAATACTGCTTTAACCCCTTCCTAACCAGATCAATTTTCAGCTTTCGGTGCTCTCACAATTTGAATAACAATTACTCAGTCATACAACATTGTACGCATATGAAAATTCTGTATTTTTTCACAAAAATAGAGCTTTATTTTGGTGGTATTTGATCACCTCTGGGTTTTTGATTTTTTGCGCTATAAAAGAAAAAAGACTGAAAATAATTATTGTTTCTGTCATATTAGCAGGTTATTTCTCACACACAGCATATGCATACCACAAATTACACCCTAAAACACATTCTGCTATTCCTCCTGAGTATGGTGATACCACACGTGTGAGACTTTTACACAGCGTGGCCACATACAGAGGCCCAACATCAGGCGTTCTGGAGCACCCAGGCCAATTCTGACATTTCTCTCCTACATGAAAAATTCATAATTTATTTGCTAGAAAATTATATAGAAACCCAAAACATTATATATGCTTCTTTAGCAAAGACCCTATGGAATACAATGGCGGCCATTACAACTTTTTATCTCGCACTGTATTTTCGCAGCAATTTTTTGAATGTATGTTTTTTTTTTTTTTAAAACTGTTTGTGCTTTAAAAAAAACACAAAACAGTAAAGTTAGCCCAATGTTTTTTGCATAATATGAAAGATGAAGTTACGCTGAGTAAATAGATGCCAAACATGTCACCCTTCAAAATTGCACACACTCGTGGAATGGCACCAAACTTTGCTACTTAAAAATCCCCATAGGTGACGCTTTAATTATTTTTATTAGTTACATGTTTTTAGTTACGGAGGAGGTCTAGGGCCAATATGATTGCTCTCACTCTAACATTCACAGCGATACCTCACATGTGTAACTTGAACACCGATTTCATACGTGGGCCGGACTACGTGTGCGTTCGCTTCTGCGTGCGAGCACACAGAGGCGCTTTAAAAAAAAAATATATATATCTTATTGTTCATTTTACTTTTTTTATTTTAGTTTGACACTTTTTTCCCCAAAAATATTTTTTTGATCACTTTTATTCATATTATAAGGAATGTAAACATCCCTTGTAATAGCAATATAGCATGACAGGTCCTCTTTACAGTGACATATGGGGTCAATAAGACCCCACATCTCACCTCTAGGCTGGGAAGCCTGAAATAAAATAAAAATGATCATGGCTTCGATTGTAGCGGTGAGTGGTGAGTATTGCAGGGTATTGCTGAGTATTGCAGGGTATTGGAGTATTTCAGGGTTTTTGAGTATTGCAGGGTATTGGAGTATTGCAGGGTATTGCAGAGTATTGGAGTATTGCAGAGTATTGAGGTATTGCAGAGTATTGAGTTATTGCGGGGTATTGCAGAGTATTGAGTTATTTCGGGGTATTGCAGAGTATTGTGCAGGGTATTGCAGAGTATTGTGCAGGGTATTGCGCAGGGTATTGCGCTGGGAATTGCAGGGTATTGTGCAGAGTATTGCGCAGGGTATTGTGCAGAATATTGTGCAGGGTATTATGCAGAGTATTGTGCAGGGTATTGTTGCAGAGTATTGCACAGGGAATTGCATATTGTGCAGATTGTGCAGAGTATTGCACAGCAGGTATTGTGCAGGGTATTGTTGCAGAGTATTGCACAGGGAATTGCAGGGTATTGCGCAGGGTATTGTGCAGAGTATTGCGCAGGGTATTGTGCAGTGTATTGCGCAGGGGATTGCAGGGTATTGTGCAGAGTATTGTGCAGGGTATTGTGCAGGGTATTGCGCAGGGAATTGCAGAGTATTGCGGCACAGGGAATTGCAGAGTATTGTGTAGGGTATTGCAGAGTATTGCGCAGGGAGGGATGGCTGGATCTGTGACTGCAATTGTCACAGATCCAGCCCACAGTCTTGCTGCTGCCTCCGCTCTCCCCCTCTCCTCTCACACTGTACCGATCAGTACAGAGAGGAGAGGGAGGAACCGGCGTCATCACATGACGCCGGTTTGTTTACAAGTGATCGCTCCGTCATTTGACGGAGAGTTCACGTGGTAAACGGCCGCTATCAGCAGCAATTTACCGCGATCCAGATGATTCCGGGAGCGCGCCCCAGGGGGCGCGCGAGAGCAGGATTCTGGGGACGTCCTCCCAGAGTAACTCGACCGCACTGTAGACGTCTTTTGTCTATAGCGCTGTCGGCAAAAGTTTAATAAAGTAAACCTGTATACAGAACTCCCTGCTTCTGAACTGCGTACATTTTTATCACTTGGTAATGAACATAGAAGGAAAGGAAGTGTGTAATCACCACTATTCTACAATACCCGGAAACCGCGCTTGCTGATGCCTGCACAATGTTGTAGAAATCCTTCCTAGATACAGGTCTAATGCCGCGTACACACGGTCGTTTTTTGCGATGAAAAAAAACGACGTTTTTTAAAACGTCATTTAGATTGATCGTGTGTGGGCAAAACGTCGTTTTTTGTCTTCAAAAAAACGACCAAAAAAAAATTCCAACGTGCTTGAATTTTTTGTGTCGTTTTTCAAAACGTCGTTTTTTGTTTCACAAAAAGTCACCGTGTGTAGCAAAAACGTCTTTTAAAACGACGTTTTTCAACCCGCGCATGCCCAGAAGCTAGTTATGAAGCGAGCCTCAATGGAAAAGAGTGGTGAACGTAACCTCGCTTTTTGTGAAAAAACGATGGTGTGTATGCAAAATTGTCTTTGAAAAGTGACGTTTCAAAAACGTCGTTTTTTACTTCACAGAAAACGTCGTTTTTTTCATCGCAAAAAACGACCGTGTGTACGTGGCATTAGAACGGTGAAACGCACTCCTCACACTTCCTTCTATGTTCATTACCAAGTGATATAAATGTACGCAGTTCAGAAGCGGGGAGTTATGTATACTTGGTTACTTTATGAAAGCAGTATTGCACTATTTTTGGTGTTTTTGTGTTTCATATGAACCATCATTGGGAATTAACCCCTGCTGCTTTCTGAGGTGATGGCGGAGTTCTGAATGAAAAGAAATTGATTATCAAGGCTTGTTTTATTCATCCTTCTGGTGAGTTTGAACCCCAGAGGGGGGGAGTACCACTGTTGGTGAAGATTGGGAGCTGGTGCAGGGTGCACTACCCATTTAACCGTAGATGCACTTACCACTTTAGGACTTTTTGCCACATCATCATTTATTTATTTATTTATGTGAGGTTGGACACCTATCCAACAATAACGCTGTTTTATCAATTGATTATTTATGATTATAGATGTAATTTTTGTATTGGATGATTATCCATTTTATACTTTAAACAGCCGCTCTTCATATACCTTTTATCTTTCATTGTGATGTCAGGTTTTAACCATTGTTTTTATTTATTACCCAACTGCTGGTTCTCAGAACCAGTTATTATATTTCTTTGGCGCTGGAAGTGCACTGTGGGCCCCTTTTTGTGCACCTTTCTTATATATATACATATATATATATATATATATATATATATATATCCAAGGGTAACCACGCCACTCTATATTTAAAGTAAGTGCCCAGGTGCTCATCCACATGTAATCCATATAAATCCAAAACTGGTTTAGAGGCACTTAATCTAACCAAAGAGAGAGGCACATTAAATGAGAATGGAAGTTGAATTCAGCTTATCACTGTTAAAGTGATATGTATGTAGGATGTTTGTATGCTGACAATGCAATAATCCTTATCTGTTTTGATTTTTCACTTTATGATATGTAAATGCATGTGATATTAACAAATCATTCACTGCAGGTGAATCAATTACTTTCATTTAAAACACATGCACTGGGAATATACCTCTTAGTGAATGAATGGTAAATGTCAGATTGATTCCTTAATAATAATAACCACATTACAGTGTCCTCTGAGCACCAATATGACTACATATTTGTCATGTTTATTATGGTTGCCAAGCTAATTTTATGTTATATTTATCCTCCTATTGTTATAAGTCCTATTGTTATAAAAAGTTCAGAGCTGGCAGCAACTGATTACAGTCGGAATCCCTCCTGTGGAGACATTGTGAACATTGAAAACACAGTGATTATTGCTAGTGGCTATAACAGCTGCTAGCAATAATTGCATGTAAAATCTGACAGGCTGGTAATGCCCAAGTTGATTGATCAATCAACCTGGTTACATTCAGCCTGCCCATACATTGTTTGAATATCGGCTGGTTCCTGCTAAACTGGCCAAGATTCTAACTGTCTATGGTCGACTTAAAGCGGGGTTCCAACCACAATTAGCATTTTTTAAATGTATGTCCCTTCATCATGCGTTTATAATATAAATCCTGTCACTTACTATTTTACAATCCGCCGCCGCTCCACATAGTTATTCAAAAAAGATGTCCACTCCAGATCATTGTCATTTTGCTTGTGGGCATTGTGACCATTTGACACAAACCAAGTATTATTGGATTTTCGGACGAAAGCTATTCCCCAATGAAAAACAAAAAAATCAAAACGATTTTCGGGAGTAACTAAATAAATGTATTTTCCAAACAAAAAAACAAAACAAAATATTCCAGTCTACCGTTCAGTGGATGTCTGTTCTGTAGCGGGTTCGGTCCATATTTTACCATGGTGCAGTACCTGAGATGCAAACAGTCCACATATACTTTATTTTTAAAAGCTCTCAACACCCTATGCACTATACCCACAGTTATACACTGGTTTTGGCACATCTTTATACTGGGAATGGGATGGAAAGTTAAAGTGAGGCCGTGTACACACGGCAGAGAACCTCGACGGGCAGAACACATCGTTCCGCCCGTCGAGGTTCTCTGCCGGCCGTCGAAATCGGCGACCCGCCCGTCGGGAATGGCAACCAGCCATTCATCCAGGCGGGCCGTCGAGCAAAAAGAGAGGTTTCCAGCGAGAACCTCGGTCGTGTGTACGCCGCCTGTCTCCCTATTAGGGATACGCCCAATGTTCAAGTCGAAAGCCACGGAACACCCTTTAAAAGTCTATGAGAGAAATCAAAAGTGCTAATTTTAAAGGTTAATATACAAGTTATTGTCAACAAAAGTGTTTGGGGACCTGGGTCCTGCCACAGGGGACATGTATCAATGCAAAAAAAGTTGTAAAAAATGAAGTTTTTTCAGGAACAGTGATTTTAATAATGATTAAATTGAAACAATAAAAGTGAAATATTCCTTTAAATTTCGTCTATAGTATGCTGGTAAAGTGGCACATTTTTTCTCACTTAAAACAGTCCCTGCACAAAATAAAACCTCTAAAGGAAAAAAAGTAATTTTAAACTACTTTCGGCTATAATGAATTGTCAGGTCCCGGCAATACAGATAAAAGTAATTGAAAAAAAAATGGCATTAGTCCCCCCCCCCCCCCAGTCCATTACCAGGCCCTTTGGGTCTGATATAAATATTAACCACTTATCTACCAGCCGCCATTAATTGACGGCGGCAAGGTAGCTCAGTTGTTCTGACAGGACATCATATGATCACGATCGCCACCGGGCACCCGCGATTGGCCAGTTACTGAGCAGGGACGTGGAGCTCTGTGTGTAAACACAGAGCTCCACGTCCTGTCAGGGAGAGAGGAGACCGATCTGTGTCCCTTGTATATAGGGACACAATCGGTCACCACCCCCAGTCACCCCCCACCTTACAGTTAGAACACAAACTAGGCTACACATTTAACCCCTTCTCCGCCCCCTAGTGGTTAACCCCTTACCTGCCAGTCACATTTATACAGTTATCAGTGCATATTTATAGCACTGTTCACTGTATGAATGTGATTTGTTCCAAAAATGACACAAAAGTGTCCGCTATAATGTCGCAGTCCCAATAAAAAATCGCAGATCGCCGCCATTACTAAGTAAAAAAATAATAATAAAAATTCCATAAAACTATTCCCTATTTTGTAAACGCTATACATTTTGCGCAAATCAATCGATAAACGCTTATTGCGATTTTTTTTTAACAAAAATAGGTAGAAGAATACGTATCGGCCTAAACTGAGGAATTTTATATATATATATATATATATATATATATATATATATATATATATATATATATATACAGTATATATATACAGTATATATATATATATATATATATATATATTTTGGGGGATATTTATTACAGCAAAAAGTTTAAAATATTGAATTTTTTTTCAAAGTTGTCGCTCTATTTTTGTTTATAGCGCAAAAAATAAAAACCGCAGAGGTAATCAAATACCATCAAAAGAAAGCTCTATTTGTGGGAAAAAAAGTATGCCAATTTTGTTTGGGAGCCACGTCGCACGACCGCGCAATTGTCAGTTAAAGCAACGCAGTGCCGGAAGCTGAAATTTTGCCTGGGCAGGAAGGGGGTAAAACCTTCTGGGGCTGAAGTGGTTAAGGGTTAAGGGGAACCCCGAATCAAAATGTAAAAACAAATTCTGTGGGGTTCCCCCCAAATTCATACCAGACCCTTATTCGAGCATGCAATCTGGCGAGGGATGAGAGAGCGCCCCCCTCCTGAAACAGGCCATATGCCCCCTGTTGATGGAGACAAAGACCTCACCCCCACAACCTTTGCCTGGAGGTTGTGGGGGTCTGCGGGCGGTGGATTATCGGAATCTGGAACAAATGGGGTCTGGAACAAAGGGGACCCCAGATCCCTGCCCCCTATGTGAATTGGTAACGGGTACCCCTACCATTTCACAGAAAGTGTAAAAAATTGTAAAAAACACAAGTCTTCACTTGGGACAAGTCCTTTATTAAAAAAAAAAAATGTAATCCATTATTGACCCGGGATACAGAAAAACGCACCGCCACGATCCGATTCCACCTGAATGGGAGGCACCCGCCAAATGGCGCTACACCCTCCATGACAGCTCTTAAACAGCTGAGGACGGGGCCACCCATCACGTGAGCGGGTGACCCCGCCCCCTCTGACGCAACGGGGTATCCGGTAGTTTCCATGTGGCGTCATGGGTAACCCAGCCCCCTCTGACATCACGGGAAAAACCCTTGTTGCGTCATCCGTACATGTCACTGGGTAACCCTGCAGTGTTTCCCCATTGCATCAGAGGGGGAGGGGTCACCCATGCACGTCACAAGTGGCCGACCCTCAGCTGTTTAAGAGCTGTCATGGCGGGAGTAGCGTCATTTGGCGGGCGTCTCCCATGGAGGCGGAATCAGATCGTGGTGGCGTGTTTTTTCGTATCCCGGGTCAAGAATGGATTACATCGCTGGATTTTTTTTTTTTATAAATAAAGGACTTGTCCCAAGCTGTCTTGTATTTTTTAAAATTTTTGACACTTTTTTTGTGAAATGGTAGGGGTACAATGTACCCGTTAAAAATTCACATGGGGGCGGGATCTGGGCATCCCCCGAGCCATAGTAATATGACGTCGGCAGGAACTGTCTCTCCCTCAGAGTGGAGTCTCCTTTGCATTGTGACCGCTAGGGGGCACATGTGCGGCATCACTCGCGACCCGGTACACGTCTGCCGGGCACCCGCGATTGCAGGCAATCATGGCAGGAGTGTGGATCTGTCTGTGTAAACAGTCAGAGGTGAGGAGACCTATGTGTGTTCCCAGTGCCAGGTTGCATGCTCGAATAAGGGTCTGGTATGGATGTTTGGGGGGACCCACGCCATTTTGTATTTTTTTGGCGCGGGGTTCCCCTGAAGGATTTGCTATGGATTTTAAGGGGGACCCCAACGCCATTAAAAAAAATTGGCGCAGTGTTTCCCTTAATATCCATAGCAGGGCCTTGAATGGAATTTGGGGGTCCCCCACGCAATTTCTTTTATTTTGGTTTGGGTTTTCCTTAATATTCATACCAGACCCAAAGGGCCTGGTAATGGACTGGGGGGAACCCATGCTGTTTTTTTAAATGACAAGATGAAATTTTAAAGGAATATTTCACTTTTATTGTTTCACTTTAATCGTTATTAAAATCACTGCTTCCAAAAAAAACTGACATTTTTAAAACTTTTTTTTTTTGCATTGATACATGTCCCCTGGGGCAGGACCCAGGTCCCCAAACACTTTTTATGACAATAACTTGCATATTAACCTTTAAATTGATTTTTCACGTTCGTGTCCCATAGACTTTAACGGTGTACGTGTGTTCTAACAAATTTTTTGCCTGTTCGCATGTTTCGCATGTTCTGCTTCAAACTGAACCGAGGGGTGTTCAGCTCATCCCTACTCCTAATCACCCCTTGATCCCTAAACTCAAAGAAAACTATGACTGGTTTTGCATATGTTTCTTTATTTTATTTTAATTTTTTTGAAGCAGATACATTTTAAATATTGCTTCTGAATATTATGTATTCCCTTATCCAATCAGCAGGTGGAACGCTAGGCTCTTTTCATTCATTGCGCCTTCATTGCGCCTTCCACTTTCCATGTGTTAAAGCACCCGCTGCTCTCTCCACCGTGTCTGAACTCTCCCTTTATCCTTTTTTTTACTTGTGCACTTTCATTGTTGTGACTTCTCCTGTAGGTCAATTTCCAACCTCATGCCTGCACAAAGAAACTTCATCAACACCGCAACTGCTCAACCCCCTTCTCCCTACTACAGTTGTGTATCATCCATCACCGCTTCACTTCACTTTTATTTAATTTGTTTTTACAGTTTTTCCATCACTGCCGTTATACCCAGCACTAGTCCACATTTTCAAAGCAGATCATTATGCAAGGCTTCTGTGACCCAATGTAAAAGCTCTTCTTCCAACAGTGACATTAAGCCGAGGAATCCTGAATTCCTCTTCTTTGTTCAGTGTAGGCACTGCCATATAAGTAACTCTGGTGCAAATATTGTTAAATGACCTGTCCAAACCGGAAACTCGGGTTGGGGGCGGGGGAACTGACCAAGATGGCCGCATGGTGAGGTAGCGGTGTTTAGCTCCTCCAAGCCCAGGTATGCCACTAAATTAGCCTCTATCCCTCCCCACCTACCTATAGACTGTGGCAGCATGTGAAGAGACTGTCTCCTGTGGCAGACATGCAGAGAAAGATCTTCCTGTCCAAACGCTACATGGAGTGAGAGTCACATGGCCGGAGAGAGGGGAAGCGTGCGGACAGTCCTAAGCCAAATACTAAGCTGTATACCAGATACAGAACCAAGCCATCCGAACAAGCGGAGCCCACTAGTCTGGTAGCCCTGCAGAGTGACAGGCAAGCCTGTGCCGCCTGCTTGTGTAGCAGGCAATGAGGAAGCGGGCACAGAAGCCTAGCCGAAATTTGCATGGCGGGTCGATGGACAGAAGTTGTGCAGCCATATGTGTCTATGGAGAATCTGGAGGTACAGACCCACAGTGCCTGACTGGGTAGCGGGGACAGAGAGAGCGAGAGCGGGAGAGGAAATGGAGGAACCCCTTGGAATTATCAGCTGATGGTTGGTGAGCGGCCCGGAGCATCTCGGTATCTCTATACTCCCCCACACTCTCCCATTACTCTAGAAGATAACAAAACAGGCCCTGAGCAGTCTCAGTAAGAGCTAAGGGAGAGAGTGCAGATCTGTGTGGACTGACTATATTCAACTTACCCTTGTTAAAACACATACTGTAAGGAGACTGTGCACTGGAGTAAGATCCACCACCACTGCAAGACAAGAAGTGAGACCCTAAATCTAAATCTAGTTCTAATAATTAAATAAAGCACAGAGACTGTAATATGCCACCCAATGGGTCACAGGCACAGAAAGCCAAGAGCGGGTCAATGGGAGGGGCAGTTAAAAACACCCCCAAGACACAATTAGCCCAAACTGACATTATGGGAAACCTGCAATATCCATTGCACCATAAAGAGGCCTTCAATACAACAGAACTCAATATCTCATCTTCAACAGGGGAATTAGACAAATCAGGTAGTAGTCCCTCTCAAAGCATGCAACATTTTATAATAGAAGGGGGAAACACTTAAGGAGGGGGGCCCTGGAACATGCAGGCCTACATCCAGTCTCTACCGACAAGGGAAGATATGGACAAATATGGGTTCAGACTAGAGACTACATACAAAGCCAAACTACAACTAGTAAAGACATCCCTTGCAGATACTCAAGCTAAAATGGACACTATTGAAACCAGGGTCTCACATATTGAACATATATTGATGGAGGCAGAGAGGAAAAACCAAGAGCAGGAGCTGGGTCTAAAGTATGCAATTTCTGCTATCGACGATCTCGAGAATAGAAATCGCTGAAATACCATAAGAAGTAGAGGAATGCCAGAAACAGCAGGTCCAGAGGATCTAATGCCAAAACTTCAGGAGATGTTTAACACACTTATGAAATGTCCAGCTGCAGCCGAATTGGAAACCAACAGAGCACACCATGCATTAGGCCCCAAAAGCTTTGATCCTGCAAGGCCCAGAGATATAATTTGTAAAATACACCATTTCCATATTAAGGAAAAATGATGGCGGCCGCATGACATCAAAACACTATAGACAGGAGGAAAGCAGTAAAACCACTCTTTAAAGCTCTTAAAGCAAAATAGATACCATATAGATTAAGATTCTCTTTTGAAATAAAAGTACAACACAAGGGATATGCAATAATAATTAGAGCAGTGTTTTTCAACTCCAGTCCTCAAGGCACACCAACAGGTCAAGTTTTCAGGATTTCCCTCAGATGAAATGGCTGTGGTGATTACTAAGGCAGTGAAACTGATCAAATCACCTGTGCAAAATAATGGAAAGCCTGAAAACATGACCTGTTGGTGTGCCTTGAGGACTGGAGTTGAAAAACACTGATTTAGAGACATCATGGATCTCCCAGGTTTACTAAGCAAGATGCAGCTGCCCAGGATTGAACTACCTCTATGGCCGCAAAATTTTCAGGGCTCTTTAACCACTTAAGGACCCGCGCACGACTATATACGTCCTATATTTGAAGAGGGATATCTCGGAAACGGCAGCAGCTGCTGCCACAACTGAGATATCCATCTCTTCACGCGCCAGTCCTTTAAATGATAATGGTGGTTTGCGCGGCGGATTCCCGCAGGATCACTGTTATCGGTGGTGGGAGAGGGGCCCTCCTGCCGCTCTCCTGCACCCTCCTCCGCTTACCGCAGCCATCGACAGCGGTGGAGACGAACGGGTCCTGTCTCCTGCTTGCCATGGATGCGAGTGAGGACAAGATGGCCCCTACCTGTCTCCATAGCATAGCAGGGTGGAAGCGACGTCACAACTTCTTAAAGGCACATTTTCTTGTTGTCATTTTTTAAAATTTCATTTTTTTTTTATTGGATTTTAGTCAAAATATGAGATCTGAGGTCTTTTTGACCCCAGATCTCATATTTAAGAGGACCTAGCATGCTTTTTTATATTACAAGGGATGTTTACATTTCTTGTAATAGGAATAAAAGTGACCCATTTTTTTTTTAAATCAGTGTAAAAATGTATAAAATAACTTAAAATAAATAAGAAAACCATTTGTTTTTTTAAATCGCTCTCTCCTGATGAGCTTGCGCGCAGAAGCGAACACATATGTGAGTAGCGCCCACATATGAAAATGGTGTTCAAACCGCACAAGTGAGGTATCGCCGGGATTGTTAGAGCGAGAGCAATAATTCTAGCCCTAGACCTCCTCTGTAACTCAAAATATGTAACCTATAGAATTTTTTAAATGTCGCCTTTGGAGATTTTTAAGTGTAAAAGTTTGATGCCATTCCACGAGCGGGCGCAATTTTGAAGCGTGACATGTCGGGTATCATTTCACTTGTAACATTATCTTTCACAATATAAAAAAAAATTGGACTAACTTTACTGATGTCTTATCTTTTAGTTCAAAAAAGTGTTTTTTTTTTTCAAAAAAAGTGTGCTTGTAAGACCACTGCGCAAATACGGTGTGACAAAAAGTATTGCAATGACCGCCATTTTATTCTCTAGGGTGTTAGAAAAAATATATATAATGTTTGGGGGTTCTAAGTAATTTTCTAGCAAAAAAAACCTGTTTTAATCTTGTAAATACTGAGTCTGAAAAACAGGCAAGGTCCTTAAAGGATCACTAAAGGATTTTTTTTTTTAACTGATTCCTTTTAAAAATAATTAAAAATAGACAAAAATCAATCATATAATATTCCTCTAGTTTCACTTTCGTTTTTAAACCGGTTTTGTGTTTATGTGAAGTAGAGAGAGAGACAGAACAAAAACAAACAAATCCAGGGCCGTGTTTTGTTTTTAAACTGAATCCCAGGGCAGTGTTTTGTTTTTAAAATGAATCTGACCAATAAGGGGAAAATAGAACTTCCAGTCAATTTCCCTTGGGCTTTTACAACAACACAAGTTAAATGATTGATTTGTCATGGGACATTTCGACAACACATGTAACTTTAAATGGACAAATAGGTAGGGATGGTGATTACATTTTTTTTTCACTGCATTCCACATTAAGATACATTTTTCAAGTAATTTTCATTCAATAATATTTTTTTTATTTGGTGCTTTTTTTGTTGTTGTAAATGTTCCAGAGTTGACATGTTGGCATGACTTTGTAACATGACACATAGTATGCACAATTTTCACTTATTATAGAAATGTACATGTTGCATCATATATACTGGGTATATATTGGGAAACAGATTGTAGGATGTCACAAATACCCTCTAGGGGAGGTGTCCCCCTTTTTTATATATTCCTCCTCTTCCTTTCTCTTCTCCCTTATCTGCCTGTCTCTCTCCCCCTCCCCCTGCCCTAGTCTTCCTTTCCTACTTCCCTTCTCTTTTACTTGGGATCCATTTTCCTGTTCTTTCTTCCTCTCCTCCTCATCCAACTTAATAAGTCCCTCATGGAAGGGATAAGGTGGGGGGTGGAGGTTGAGTACATAACTGTTTAAGATACCTGGGTAGGCAGGATCCATCCTGGATGATTCCCCCATATTGGCAACATAGACATGTGCAGACTGGAATATTTCGTTTAGTTTTTTCGTTTTCGTTTGGAAAATACATTTATTTAGTTACTCCCGAAAATCGTTTTGATTTATTTAGTTTTTCGTTGGGGAATAGCTTTCGTCCAAAAATCCAATAATACTTGGTTTCTGTCAAATGGCCAAAAGAATATTCGACGGAACGTCGAATCTTTTTGGTTGCTGGTGAATGAACAAACGAATATTCGACGGAACGTCGAATCTATACGTCTCATAACTCAAAATCTATTCTCTGTAATGTCGAATCTATTATTTCTATAATGTCAAATCTTTTCTCTATGATGTGGAATATTTTCCCTATAATGTCGAATCTCTCTATATGGAATTTTTACCGCAACGAAAACGAAAATAAAGCATTTTTTATGTCGGATCTTTCGGTTTTCGTTTCTTGCACTTTCGTTATTGTTTGTTAAAACGATAACGAAAAAACCCGATTTTAGGACGAAAATGCATTCTAACGAAAACGAATGCACATGTCTAGTAGTGAACTTAACAATAAGTTCTGACTCAAATAGAGTCAAATAGCGTTGGGTTAGACATAGTATATATTTTTTTCTCTCTTTTTTGTTCCTTTCTTTTGGTCTCCAATATTACAGATTTTATACTATTTACAGAAACAAAAAGTCAGTATTGCCCTTCTCCAGGAGACACATTTTTGCTCAGATTGCATACCTAATATACAGAATAGATATTACTCAACCTGGTATCATGATTCCTTTGCCTACTCAAAATCCAGAGGGGTCTCCATAGGAATTCATAAACCCCTACTGCATCAAATAACAGGAAGCTGGTGTAGTCATGACGACAGAGCCTTACTTATAAAGGTAATCATGTATGGAAAAAATATACTATCATTAACATATACCTACCAAATCAAGATCAGATTAGGATAGTAGATATGTGCATTCCCGTTCGTACGAATGTTATTTTCGTACGAAAATGTTAATTTTCGTACCCGCAGTATAATGTGTACATACGAAAAAATTAAAGCACCAAAATACGAAAACTACAAGATTACGAATGAGCCGCATAACGAACAACCGCAAATACGAACGAATGATCCGATGAAAAAAAAAAACGACAAAACGAAAACGGCAAAAGAACAAAAATGACATCTATAACAAAAGATTTACATTCTGTATTTTGTTTGAATCCTTTTTCTGTTTGTTTTCAGTCCTATGTTCATTGTTCATATGACATCTATAACAAAAGATTTGCATGCTGTATTTTGTTTCAATCCTTTTTCTGTTTGTTTTCAGTCCTATGTTCATTGTTCATATGACCTCTATAACAAAAGATTTGCATTTTCGCAGTCACGTGATACGGACGTGACGTGTGTAGGAGGGAGGGGCTGCTGGAATGCTCCATGGCTGTGAGCGGTACGGAGAAACTCCGCGAGACGCGAGGTGACTGACCCGGCGTGAGAGGCTGGGCTGCCTCCGACAACGAGGAGAAACCTACCAGGAATCACCGTGACCACCGTGACCCACGACCCGCGACCCGCTCGGATGTCGATCCTGCCCGCAACGCTTGGAGTCCGCAGGGTTTGTTGGCGACGGCGCTGAGGGGAAAGGTGCACGCAGCCTCCTGCAGAGCCAGAGATGCCGCCGTATAACATGGCCACAGCGCCAACGGGAGACGAAATAAGGATTTGGTGAGGCGCTCTGTGGAGCCGAGAACAGACAGGGTCTGACGACCCCTCCCCCCCCTGCAATCACCCCCCCCTATCCTGGAGAAATTATTGCCTGTAGTTTTGTGCACAATATTACTGTCTTAACATCTGATGTCTGGCTTTGTTGGGCAAAGGAGGGGAAAAATTTTGGCGAATTGGGTTGCCTCTGATGTTAAAGTCCGAGGGTACTACATTCCTGGCTCAGGCTCGGGGTAACTACCATTTGGAAGCGCTTATTGCAATCTTGAGTTTAAAAATCATTGAAACCAGGAGGGTTTGGAATTTTGTGTCTTGTGTCTTGGACATAACAATTGACAACATTGAGACAAATGTGACTATGAAGCTGGTACAGGGCAGTGCAATCCGAGAAAGAGAGCCTAGGAACCTTAAAGGCGGATATCTTGTGAATGTCTTTTGCACCCGGTGTGGGAAGACTGAGGGATATAGAGACGGAGGTCCTTGCAATGCCGACCATGCGACCAAATGCGATTTAGAGCTTGAATGTGCAGAAAGCCTGCGCTGAATACCTCACGACTGTGAGTCAGGGATCGCAGTCAACCCCTGTGATTGAGGACATTTAGAGGGTAAAAACAGATAGTTAGAAAGATAGAAAATCTCTTTCCTATCTGTCCGTGGGCCCGTATGACCCCCCAGGGGACTAGTGGGATACCCTGGATCCACGCTTGGAGGTAACTCAATAGAGAGGATTTAAAAAGACCTACCCTAAAATTATTGGGAAAAGTTTCTAAGCACCTGAGGGATGGGGATGGGGAGTCCTATCTGGTAAAAAAAAAAGTGGGAGGGGGGGCGAGGGAGGGAGGGGAGGGGGGGAGGGGAGGGTGGGGAGGGAGGGATATCTCGTTGACTCCACATCAATCCATTTTGTGCACCCATGCAAGACCCCACGAAAGGGAGGTTGGTTCGAGACAAGTAAACAAAGTAAACAAAATTGTAATAAGTACAGATGACAGAAATTAAATTATTATCATACAACGTTAAGGGGTTAAATTCTCCTGCAAAGAGACATAAAATTCTTAAGGAATTACAACTTTATAAAGCAGACATAGTCTTTTTGCAAGAGACACACCTAACGTTGGAATCTAATATAAGACTGTTTTCTCGATATCACCCTATATGGTACTATGGGGATACAATTACAAAATGAGCCAGAGGTGTCGCAATCGGCATCCGAGGCTCCATACGCTTCGAGCTGGGAGACAGAGTAACGGATCCTGAAGGGAGATTCCTTTTTTTAAAAGGAAAACTAAGAGGGGAGGAATATACGCTAGCAAACATATACACGCCTAATGACAATTCAGCAAACTATGTGACTAGAGCCCTGATAAAACTTGAACAATTTAAGGCCGGGCATCTGATAATAATGGGAGATTTTAACTTTTGCCTGGACCCTGTAATGGACTGTACGTCCCGTGCACAGGGGACGAGAAACGTACAGCTGAAACTAGTAAAACAAAGACTACATCAGGCTCAGTTGGTAGACATTTGGCGCCTGCAACATCCTAAAAAATTAGACTATACGTTTTACTCCTCGGTGCACGGGACGTACTCTAGGATCGATTATGCCTTGGTCGATCATAGACTCCTGAAAAGAGTAGTAGAGACCGGTATTGAAGCAATGACAATCTCCGACCATACACCTATAACTATGAAGCTTAATATATCAGATCAGAGAACGAATACCCCAGTGGGTGAGTGGAGAATAGATGAGAGCTTATTGGATGACGAAGAAATTGTAAAAAGAGTGCAAGGAGAACTAGAAAGCTACTTTAGAGAAAACGATACGGAGGAGATCTCTAGGGCCACACTGTGGGAGGCCCATAAGGCCTACATAAGAGGAATTTTTATTATGGAGGGGGCTAGGAAAAAGATAGAAAAAACAAAAGAGCTAAAGGAAATAGTGAAGGTACATTATTAGAACAAGAACATAAAAATAAAGGACAAAAAATAGAAACATGGTACAAAGTAAAAATGAAAAGGGATGAGTATAGAGCGCTACTAGAACAAGAGACTAAGAAAGAACTAAATATTATTGAAAGAGAGAGATATATCTGGGGAGATAAACCTGGTAAAGCCCTGGCCAGAATGGTCAAAAAAAAAAAAAAGGCAGGAACTATATAGAAAAAATAAGGAAAAAGAATGGGGACCTAGTCTATAAAACCAGTGACATTGCAGAAGAGTTTAGAAGTTATTACGAGGGCCTATATAATGTAAAACAAAAAAACTGGAAACCGGGAGAGAAAGAAGCTAATATTGAGGAGGTACTGAGAAAAGGCAAACTCCCCAGAATAGACAACGAGGTAGCTGAAATTCTAGACCAGCCTATAACTGAGGAGGAAATAAGGATAACGTTAAAAAACTCCAGTAAAGGGAAAAGCCCCGGCCCCGATGGCTTTACGACCAGATATATACAAAAGTTCAGAACTATACTAATACCTCAACTCTGCCAGTACTATAATGGAAGGGAGGGACTATGAGCTGAGTAGAGAAGCTGCCATGGCAAACATTACCGTCATAAAAAAAGAGGGTAAAGATAACACGTTATGCTCTGGGTATAGACCCATCTCATTATTGAACGTCGATATAAAGATGTATGCTAAAATTCTGGCAGACCGTATGAAGGAGATAATGACGGTCATTATCCATCCGGACCAGGTGGGCTTTATATCGGGAAGAGAGGGGAAGGACAATGGAACTAGAGCCCTCCTACTCATAGAACAAATCAAAGAAAACCAAACCCCCAGTCTACTCCTTTCAGTAGACGCCGAGAAAGCGTTTGATAGGGTAGACTGGGGGTTCATGATGTCAACACTGGAAAATATAGGATAGGCCCAAGGATGAGAGAGAGAATTCAAACATTATATCTCCACCCTCGAGCAAGAGTTAAGGTCAACGGATCTTTATCGCCTCCCTTTGAAATGGGGAATGGGACTAGGCAGGGATGCCCTTTGTCCCCCCTTCTCTTTGTGTTGGCACACGAGCCCCTTTTGGCCATGATACGGAACGACCCCAATATAAAAGGGGTCAGAGCAGGAGACGAGGAACACATATTGGCAGCCTTTGCTGACGACGTGTTGTTCTTCGTCAGAAATCCAAGGGACACGCTCCCCCACTTAATAGCGAAAATCAAACAATACGGAGAAATTTCTAATTTCAAGATGAACATGGCCAAAACAGATATATTGAATGTAAACATTAATAAAGACGAAGTGAGATTCCTTAAAAAGGAATACAATTTCATTTGGCAGAAAGAGATCAAATATCTAGGAATAAAGCTAGCAGGATCCTTAAAAAGGATATATAAATCAAATTATATCCCCCTACTAGAGGAAATAAAAGGGGAAATCAGAAAAATAAAGAATCGACCGATCTCCTGGTTCGGAAGGGTAAATTTAGTAAAAATGATATTAGTCCCGAAAATTCTGTATAGGTTCCAGATGATCCCAATCCATGTACCCCAAGGATACTTCAGAATACTTAACTCCCTCCTACTGAATTTTATATGGAATAAAAAAAAACATAGGATCTCCTTCCAAGTTTTAAAACAGGGGAAAAAACTGGGGGGTTTAGGAGTGCCGGATATTAGAAAATACTACACCGCCTCAATAATATCCCGTATAATAGAGTGGGCCAAAGAAAAGCACGATAAAAGATGGGTTCAGATCGAGTGTGCACTAGCAAATACACAATTAGGTAGAGTGATATGGAATCCACCACAGTATAGAAAGATACACACAACCACCCATGAAATGACACAGACAGCATTACGGATATAGGATAGAACACACAAACAGTTAGGAACAGTTTATAATTCACCACTTATTGATTTAAAAGACAATATATTTTTTGCACCAGGATTAAAAGAGGAGGGGGGGAACTGGATTAAAAATCGGATCCGGATAAAAGATATAACACAGCAAGGTAAAATAATGACACTTCACGAAATTAAAGTTAAGAGGGAATGCACAGGGTGGAATGAATGGCGATATAGACAGCTATCCTCCTTCATCAGGACCCTACCAGGCCCCATCCGGGAGCAGAAGGACTATACACCCTTGGAACAACTAAGCCTGGTGGATAGTTCAAAAGGAAATATTTCAAAACTATACAAAATCCTCATGAGGGCGGAAGAGCTGGGGACACCTAGGTATATCCTGAAATGGGAAAGGGAACTTGAGGTCTCCAGGGGGAAAACATCTGTAGAAAGAATATTGAATCTAACCCATTCTTCAGCAATTGACGTAAGAACGGCCGAGATGAATTTCAAACTTATCACGAGATGGTACTCCACCCCTGACAAAACTAGTAAATTTAAAGAAGGGGAGACAGGAGAATGCTGGAGAGGCTGTTCAACATCGGGGACAATGGCCCACCTTTGGTGGAAATGTCCCAAAATTAAAAGCTTCTGGAACAGTATTCTTGCACTAATTAAGGATATTACCAAAAAAGTGATTAAAGAAGATCCTTGGGAAGTCCTATTCCATGGAGGAGTGGTGTCCTTAAAGGAGTATAAAAAATCATTGGTACCCCACCTCCTTAATGCAGCAAAACGGTTAATTCCGAAAAAATGGAGGGAGAAGAACAGCCCACAAATATGGGAATGGATTGATTCGGTGGAGGAAACTTACAGGAGGGAGGAGTTGAAACCTGGAGGGGATATCGAGGATATACGTAAGAAGTGGGGTATATGGAGAGATTTTAAAAAAAACTGGAGTTATGCACAAAATCTCAGAGTACCATGAACAAAGAGAAGGAAATTGATTTAACTACGGGGGGTACACTTGGGTGGGAGAGATTGTGGAATCACGAGATAGAGGGAGGGAGAAGAGGGGGGGAGCCGGGGGGGGGGGGGAAATCCACAAGTTAAATTAAAATGGTATGGTGGAAGAGGAAAAAAAAAAAAGAAGAAGAAAAAAAAAAAGAAGAAGAAAAAAAAAAAAAAGAGGAATTAAAACAGAACGAAGATAAAAAGAACCACAAATGATGCAACAACTACAATGATAAGCTAAGGGCGGAAAGATCTGTGAGCTGGGCATACCGGTACTATCTTGGGTCTAGACTGATGTGGAAAAAAAAAAAAGAAAAAAAAAAAAAAAAAGATTTGCATTTTGTATTTTGTTTCAATACTTTTTCTGTTTGTTTTCAGTCCTATGTTCATTGTTCATATGACATCTATAACAAAAGATTTGCATGCTGTATTTTGTTTCAATCCCTTTTCTGTTTGTTTTCAGTCCTATGTTCATTGTTCATATGACATCTATAACAAAAGATTTGCATGCTGTATTTTAAATCCAAAATACGAACAGAAAAAAGGAATTTAAAATACAGAATGCAAATATTTTGTTATAGATGTCATATGAACATACGACTGAAAATAGCAAAAGAAAAGGGTTTCAAGATACTGCAAATCATTGACGAAAATTGACGAAAATTATTGTCTAACAAGTAACGAACATGAATTAAACAGAATAACGAACCATCCCGCATGTACGAAAATAAAACAGTAACGAAAATACGAAACGATCGGAATACGAAAAAATCGCGTCATACGAAAAACGAACGGGAACAAACAGGAAAACGGGCGTCTTACGAAAAACGAACGAAAACGAAAAAACGGAACGATACGAAACAGAACAAAAAAAACGATTTTTTTTTCTGTGCACATGTCTAAGGATAGGTATGCAGAAGCTGACAGATTTCATGGAAAAAGCAGAGGGGGTGACCCTCGTAGGAGGAGACTTTAATTGTGTACTCAATCGGGATCTGGACACCACTGCCTCTCGAATACTTCAGGCAGTTAACCAAATAAACAGATTTAAAGCTACGTTAGACTCATTCCACTTGATAGATATATGGATGGTGCTCCACCCACTCGATAGGGATTACTCATTCCATTCGAAAGTTCATGGTACTTATTACAGGCTAGATTTTTTTCTTATAAACCAAATAGGAATGACAATGATATCCTCAGTGAGCATAGGGAGTTTCATTTGGTTGGACCATGCTTCAATATTCTTGGCGATGGCCACACCAAAAGGGGTCATCTAGGGGGTCATGGAGATTAAATGACAAATTGTTAACAGATGAAGTATGTATAGCAGAAATTAAAGTAACAATTGATAACTTTGTATTAGATCATATAAATTATATTACTTCGAAACAGACCCAATGGGAAGCACTAAAATATGTCTTATGGGGTCTCTTAATAAAGCACGGTACCAGACTAAAAAAAAAAGAAAGGGAAAGTAATATATCTTCCCTACTAAATGAAATCCCCAAGCTCGAAAAGAGGCATAAGCAAAACCAGAAAAGGATCACATGCTACAGTATGTGGGTGTTATCGCCCAATTTCCTTAACCAACATAGATCTTCGATTATATTCCAAGATCATAGCTAATAGACTTACTCCAATTCTGCCAACATATGTCCATCTGTATCAAGTAGGGTTTGTAAGGAGGAGAGAGGCAGGGGTCAATACATTGAAGACTTTGACATTGGTAGAATATGCCCAGCAGAACATCTCAGCCTGTCTACTGGCGGTGGATGCTGAAAAAGCATTTGACACTGTGGAATGGAGTTTTATGGAAGAAAGCTTAGACCAATGGGGAATAAGCCCAATATACTTAAAGGGTTTGTAAGGCCTCGTACACACGATCAAATCTGTCCGCTGGAAACGGTCTGCTGGACCGTTTCAGCAGACAGATTCGATCGTGTGTACGGCCGAGCCGACGGATTTGGCCACCCAACAGATTTCAAAGCATGCTTTGAAATCTATCGGGTGGGAATCCGTCCGCCCGACATGTCTGCTGGTTAGTACACTTACCAGCAGACATGTCGTCCCGCACCGCCGCCGAATGGATTCGGCGCATGCGCGGAAGTGTTTTACTTCCTGGTGCGGTGACGTGGCGGCGTCAATGTCACCGCCACGTCACCGACACGTTAGCGCGCCGTCTGCTGGCGGGGATTTTGGTTTGCTCGTGTGTACACGCGAGCAAACCAAAATCCCAGCAGACAGATTTGTTCAAATCTGTAGGACAGACAGATTTGAACAAATCTGTCTGCTCGTGTGTACGGGGCCTAAAGGATTTTTTGTTTATCTTAATAGCTTCCTTTACCTTAATGCAGTGCTGTTTTCATGTGCTCACTGTTTGTTTTTGCTCTCAAGTTGCTGTAATTCTTCTCTGATCTCCACACTTCCTGGTTGTCTGTTTCCTGATAACCACAGTCCTGGGAGCTTTCTCTCTGTGGTCACTAATCTAGGAGGTGTGATTACTGTGTGTCTAAAACCCCTCAGCACCAATCAGTTTCGTTTTACAAACCATCACTGCCCTGTACTGGCTCTGTGGCTCTGTACATCACAGAAGCAGGAAACAGCATGCAAAAACGAAACTAGAACTTCAGGTACATTATATGATTGATTTTTATCTATTTTTAAACATTTTTAAAAGGAATCAGTTAACTATTATGTCTCTATACCCTGTAAACAGTTATTTCAGGGGAACATAATGGCCCCCTACCTAAATCCAACAGCTAGAATTTGAACAAATGTAAACCTCTCGGAACTTGTGAAAATATCGAATGGAACATTAAAGGGATGTCCCCTATCCCCACTATTATATGTACTAGTGATGGAGCACCTGAGTACAGCCATTTGGAAAAACCCAAATATACAAGGGCTAAAAGTGAAAAGGAATAGAATACAAAATGTCTGTATATGCAGATGACCTGCTGCTGTATATAACAAATCCAACAACATCCATACCAAATGTAATCCAAGAATTCAACCGCTTTGGTAAGATGAGAAATTTTAAAGTAAACTATGATAAAACAGAAGCTCTGAATATCACAATCACAAGTAAGCATATTGACATCTTAAAAAAAAAAGAAAAACATTATTTAAATGGCAGAAGCTAGCAGTTAAATACTTGGGATCATATATTCCTAATGATTTAACACAACTTCAAGAACTGAACTATGTACCAATAATACAAAATATATAGCACTTGTAGTTTGCACTTGTAGTGCAAAGTGGATTTGCCCCCATAGGCTGTTATCGGCATTTTTGGCAGTTTTTTTTTTCAGCTGGGAAAAAAAAACAGAACTAGTGGATTTTGAGAGGAATTTTTCAGCTGTAAAAACACTGAAAAAAGCCGACAACAGCTTAAAATTGTGGATAAACTCTGCTTTTCTGCATTTATTAGCATGTTTGAGCAAAAAGAAGTAGTTTGCCATCTTCTTGAACTTTCAAAGGACTTGGGCTTGGGTCAACCGGAACCCAAAGCTCATCCCTAAATAGAATTTGTACCTCCTAGACTACAAATAAATCCCCCAATGGGGATTCCCGCTTTTGTCATTCCTAAAGAAAAAAAAATTGTTTTAACTTTGCCAAGATATTCTTCAAGACTATCCACTTGTATAAATATTCTAGCGTATTACCACTGGAAACAGTTAGGCCCTGAGAAAGAGAACACAAAATAAATGGTCAAAGAAAAGACAGATATCACCAGTGATGAGCTTAAGAAGGATGACTTTTTAGGGATGCTTTGAAAAAATAGTTTTACTGCCTTGAAAAAAATGTGTTTATTTTGCTTTAGGAATTCTTTTCTAATTGTTACATTTCCAAGTTAAAAAAAAAAAAAAAGTAAAAAAACTGTTGCTTCTGATTAGATTGCTTTTATAGAATTAAATAGAATTTCCATGACTACAAATGCTAATAGTATAGTCTAATAGTTAGATCTATGATCTATTCAAAATTGCTATCTGTTCCTCACTAGGGGAGATTTCTGCTTAGTTAGAGTGTTAAAAAGGACAGGAAGGAAAGTAAATGTCTTCAGTAGAGCCAAACACAAGGATGAGACAAGAAAACCCCTTTTTGGACATATTATCAGTGAGACCTAGGTTCTATTAATTTCAAACTCTAAATCTAACATGATTATTACATATACTTTATTTCCAAAAGCAAGCCATTAACACTATAACAAGTGTCTGAATAGTTTGCACCAGAACATGAGAACAGTCAAAAAGTTTTAGTAAACATGCGAACCCTAACAAAGTCTATGGGATACGAACATGACAAATCAAAAGTGCTAATTTTAAAGGCTTATATGCAAGTTATTGCCACAAAACTTGTATGCGACCAACCATTTTTTTCCAGGAGCAACTGATTTTAATAATGCTTAAAGTTAAACAATAAAAATTAAATATTTCTTTAAATATCCTGCCTGGGGAGTTCAAAGGAACTCCCCAGGCAGGATATTTAAAGAAATATTTAATGATTTAAAGAGAGAAAAGAGTCTGTCTGTGAAGTGGTGCATGTGTGTGATGTGTAGAACAGTGCCGCAGCAAAATTACACTTCTAAAGGAAAAAAATTCAATCAAACGTGGCCATTTTTCAAAGAATATGAATCAAAACACAAAAACATTTCTTTCACTCATGGTTAGTGTTTGGCTAAAGCCATTTATTATCAGTCAACTATGTTTACTCTTTTTAAATCACAATGACAACAGAAACTACCCAAATGACCCTAATCAAAAGTTTACATACCCTAATGATTTTGGCCCGATAACATGCTTTGAATGGCTATTGAAGGTAACCATCCTCACCTGTGATCTGTTTGTGTATAAAAGGTCAGTGATTTTCTGGACTCCTTTGACCAATCAGCAGCCATCAATACACTGCATTCTCACAGTGTATTATGGGGTACTCTGTGGCATTCGCATTTCCTGCAAATGCCCCATATGTTTAGTTTATCTGCAAACAAACACTGGATGTTTGAGTTGAACTTACATTCGATCCGAACATCGGGACCAACCCTATGTCTGACCAAAATGTTAACACCTAAAGTTTAACTATAGGCAGGGCCACTGTGGACAGACTAGGTGATCAGTGCAGTGGGGAAGGGGATTACTAGAATTGATTCCCCTGCAGCAGCTGAAAGCCAGCTTTTCTCCTCCCTCCTACTGGAGGGGATCAGTTCCAGTAATTCCCCCCCATGCCACACTGATCACCACTATCTTCACATACTTTTCCCCCTGCTGCCAGGGCCCTCACTGTGTTCCCCCTGTTGTGTGCCTGCCATGCTGTGTACCCCTTCCCCCCTGCAGCCCTGGCAGCTTCTCTCCTCTCTCCCTTCTGTTGGCTGCACGCGTCGCACATAGCACACAAGGAGATTTTTCAGGATTGAAAATGAGTAAAGGGGCTACTAAATATTTATTAGCCCACTGATCAGAATCAATCACTCACTATGTTCATTCATTACTGAAGTATACTAAACTGTGTTTAATTTGTGAATGAATAGACGCCTTTGTACAGTGCAGCTGAGGTTGCAAACAGAGGATTGGGTATGTATGTCACCAGTCCCTTTCTTTATTTAAAAAAATAGACATTAGGGCTCCCAAGATGGCACTGGCTAAGACAGCTATAAAATCTATTTAACACTGGGACCAGCCACAGATGAACCTATGAAGCTGCTACCCCCCACCCACCACAGGCTCCTCGTACAAAACAGCCAATACCCACTCCCAAACGGCTGGCACCTCCCTCTCCTCCTCTCTTGGGCAGAGCGACTCCAGATTGTCAACTACAGATTCCAATGTAGAGGATTTGCCAGATGCTTCAGCTCTCTTTGGTACCCGTGTCTCCTGGAGAGAGGGTTTGAACAATATCAACTCTCCCTTATCTCCCTGCACCTTAAGGTGGAGGACATTGAAAATCATTCCACCATAATACTATACGACTGCACGGCATTGTGGATGCCACTCCTGTCTAAAAACTCCCGGGTAGGGTGATTGCTACTGTATTATCAACAAAATTCTGGATAAATCTCCAACTGATGATTTAGAACTTTGATTTGTGTTTTGCTTGTTAGCATCTCTTCGGAGGAATCTCCAATGGTTCACTTGCGGCCCCCACCTCTTATCTCTGTGGATATATTCCTATACTCTAGAATTGCATTTATCTGAGAACTTTGGCAATGCTGTATTTTGATGGGGCTCCTTCTTCTAGTACTGTACGATGATCACACAGCCCTGTGTTATGTTACAGTGCACACCACACAAATTGGTGTTTTCTATCTAATACACTCTACTAATACCTGTTGAGGATCTAGTGTGTGAGGTACACCAAGTACCAACCTCCAGGTGGCTAACATGAATTCTGAATCCAGTGGGGGGTTGTGTCCTGGGGGGGAAATTCCATACCTGGTCTGCATCTCCCCAACCTGAATCAAGGTTTTTGCATAATATGTTGGATGTGTCCTTCTAGTTATCAATTAGAATGTGAATGATGCACTTATTCTAATCATCATAATTTGTCAAACCATATCAAAAATCCATAATGATATGCATTGAAAATTAAGCTGTGTGAGTGGAAAATATAAATATTTTTTTTTTTTACATGTGCCAAAAAAGTTAAATAATATATGCAAAATATAGAAGCAGGAATCAGAGATTGCAGCTGTGGCTCTAAATGGCTAGGGGTGGGCACCGACCCGGTTCACTATAATAAGGTCACTGTTGGCTGCAGCTATTTGCACATGCGTCCAGCTGCGATCACCACAGGTAATAGCTATCAAAAAGCTGCAGATTCAGACGACCAGTCATTAAAAGTTTCTGTCAGTTTTTTTAACCACTTTTAACTTTTTATTATTATAGGTTAGACATGAACTGCATACAAAACAAAAAAATTATGGTGAAAAAACTGGAAACCAGTAGCAAATGTATTAGGTAAAACAAATAGAAAGCAACTCCTTGAAACCTTACGCATAAAAAAAAAATGATGTTTTGCATTTCAATAGAAATTTTCCAACATGCTCATTAAACTTCATTTGTATGTGAAGGTGAAATATGAACTAATACTGCAACAAATGTATTGCATTCATATCAAATACCTAATATTATGCAAATACGTACTACATATATATTTTTTTTCAAATTCAAACATTTAAGCAGGTCAATCGACTATTAAAAGTTGATCTGTCCTTACTTGGAGAGATATCCACTAATTTACTGTTGTGTCTGCAACACAGAAAGTTAAGGACAATTTCCCCAATGGATGAAAGGGACTTGTCTATTACCTAATTTAACCAAAATAAAAAATATGTGGCTTAATTATAGTGTGATATTTCATGCACAAAAACCGAAACCCCCAATTTTACACTGTAGATTTCTTATAAATATTGTTGTAAAAAATGTACATAATATTTTAAAATTTACAAAGGCCATAAAACTCATGTTTAGCTGTGAATGTACAGTACTATATGTTGAAGTTTTCTTTTAACTATAAACATTAGGGCCATCTTTACCAGATACATGCTCAGTGAATACCTTAATGGAAGTTAAACATTCAAAAGTTTAAAAAAAATGTTATGTATCTGACTTACTTCTTACTTCCCTAACCATAATTATCATTGTCTTACACATATTGATATCCTTAGAAAATTTACATAAAGTTTCTAACTTGCAGAAACACTTTTTTGTTATTGATTGTGATCCTTAACCACTTCCCGATGGCCGTACGAATATATGCGGCCGTCGGGCGGTCCTGAATCTCTGACAAGATGCATATATGCATCCTGTGCTCTTAATGGCCACTAGAGGGCGCGCGAGCGCCGCCGGCGTCGCGCGCGTGGCCGCTGGCGGTGCGCGTGTACCCGCTGCATTCCTGAGATACCGATGCGCGTGCCTGGCGGCCGCGATGTCTGCCAGGCACTCGCAATCGGCGGTTACAGGGACAAGATATGGATCTCTGTGTGTAAACACAGAGATCCATGTCCTGTCAGGGGAGAGAGGAGACCGATCTGTGTCTCTTGTACATAGGGACACAGCATCGGTCACCTCCCCCAGTCACCCCCCTCCGCCCACACAGTTAGAACACACCCAGGGAATACATTTAACCCCTTCCATGCCCCCCTAGTGTTAACCCCTTCACTGCCAGTCACATTTATACAGTAATTGGTGCATTTTTATAGCACTGATCGCAGTATAAATGTGAATGGCGTCAAAAGTGTCCGAAGTGTCCACCATAATGTCGCAGTCCCAATAAAAATCGCAGATCGCCGCCATTACTAGTAAAAAAAATAATTATAAAAATCAATAATAATTCTTTCCCCTATTTTGTATGCGCTATAACTTTTGCGCAAACCAGTCGCTTATTGCGATTTTTTTTTTTTTTACCAAAAATATGTAGAATAATACGTATCGGCCTAAACTGAGAAAAAAAATGTTTTTTTTTTTTTTTTTTTAAATGGGCTATTTATTATAGTAACAAGTAAAAAATATTGACTTTTTTTCAAAATTGTCGCTCTTTTTTTGTTTATAGCGCAAAAAATAAAAACCGCAGAGATGATCAAATACCACCAAAAGAAAGCTCTATTTGTGGGGAAAAAAGGACGCCAATTTTGTTTGGGAGCCACGTCGCACGACCGCGCAATTGTCAGTTAAAGCGACGCAGTGCCAGAAGCTGAAATTTCACCTGGTCAGGAAGGGGTATAAGTGCCCAGTAAGGAAGTGGTTAAAATTTATGGTCAAGACGGTATTTCCTGTTAATTTCAGATGCAGTTACTAATACAGTTTAAGCAGTATTAAAACCAAAAATGTTATATATTGCAGCTTAAAAATGATAAGATGCGTTGGCTGCAATCATTTTCTTTTTTTTCCCCTTCTGTTTTCAACTGGTGATCCACGCAGTTACACCCTTCATGTCTACAGTCTGGATAGAAGAGCAACAGAGACATCTTTGGATAGCATCATTGCCAGTCTTCGGGATAGGGTAGTGTTAAATGCACTAGCATATTTAGATACATTAAGAAATTTAAAGCTGAACTCAAGCTAATACTTTTTAAGCAGTTTTGCCTTTTTGGGAATAAAGGTTAAACTTTCATTCATTTTACATACATGAATACTGGAAATTGAGCAAGTACAAAGAAGGGCAACAAAGCTAATAAAGGGTCTGGAGGACATTAGTTATGAAGAAAGGTCACTGAACTTATTCTCTCTGGAGAAGAGATGCTTGAGGGGGGATATGATTTCAATTTACAAATACCGTACTGGTGAATCCACAATAGGGATAAAACTTTTTTTTGCGGAAATGAGTTTAACAAGACAGATGGCCACTCATTAAAATTTGAAGAAAAGAGGTTTAACCTTAAATTACGTAGAGGGTTCTTTACTGTAAGAACAACAAGGATGTGGAAATAAGTGGTTGCAGTGGTTAGTTTCTGTAGTTAAAGTGGGAGTCAAAGCAGAGATGTTGTTTGATTAATAAAACATCAATGTACTGTAAAGCAAAATTATATTGTTATCACCATTATATAGTGGAAAGAATCATAATCTTTTCATTACCCTAACTCTCCTTGTGTTCAGGACAGTGAAATTCGATGAATATATATTTCATATTAAATCCTCTAGTAAGTGCTTCTACTTCCTCTAGCATTGGATTAAAGCTGAAGGGTGAGCTGAATTTACCACACAAGGCTCCATTTTAATGTGTAATAAAACAACATTTTTTAATATAACTTACTGCAAAGCTGAATTTGCCATGATGCCATCTTTCTTCACCTGTGGTTATGCCTATATCCCACAGTAGGAAGAATAGATGTGAGGTTATTTATGACAGATCCCATAAATGTTAGGTGTGACTCACAGAACTACATATCCTATGATCCTTTAAGATTTTAGCCATAGGGATGGTCATGAAGAGATCAGGGGATCTTCAAGCCAAATCAACCAATTCTAGGTAGTGCTGTTGTAATACTATCAATGCTACCTAGTGAGGACTACAAGTTTGATAACACTGTTCATATATAAACTTTGTGATAGTTCATAAAAATATTGATGTACTTCCAAATGAAAATACATCATTATTTTATGAACTATTTATTTAACCCCTTCCATACAGGGCATTGTCACCCCCTTCCTGCCCAGACCAATTTTTAGTTTTCAGCGCTGTTGCAATTTGAATGACAATTGCGCAGTCATGCAACACTGTACCCAAATTAAATCTTTATGTTTTTTTCCCCACAAATAAAGCTTTTGTTTGGTGGTATTTGATCACCTCTGCGGTTTTTATTTTTTGCGCTATAAACAAAAGAAAAGTGACAATTTTGAAAAAAAAAACAATATTTTTTACTTTTTGATTTAATAAATATCACTTAAAAAAAAATCCTCAGTTTAGACCGATATGTATTCTTCTACATATTTTTGGTAAAAAAATCGCAATAGGCGTTGATTGATTGGTTTGTGCCAAATTTATAGCGTCTACAAAATAGGGGATAGATTTATGGCATTTTTATTTATTTTTATACTAGTAATGGCGGCGATCTGAGATTTTTATTGTTACCATGACATTGCGACGGACATATCGGACACTTTTGATACGTTTTTGAGACCATTCATATTTATACAACGATTAGTGCTATAAAACTGCACGGATTGCTGTGTAAATTTGACTGGCAGGGAAGGGGTTAACACTAGTTCCCTAGTAAGTGATTCTTTTTTTTTTTTCATTCAAATTTAAGTTTATTTTCATAAAATGAAGAACATACAGAGTAGTAAACGTAATACAGAAGATACATCAGGAAATATCGCGTTGACGATTATAAATGTGAACAATAAATTACATTTCTTAAGTAGATTTCCCCACCTCCCCTCCCCCCTCCCCCCCATGTTTCAACTATAAACCCAGTAACCTTTACATGGAAATGTAAATGTGGATAATAGGGAAGGATGGGAATCAGTAGAGATAGCGAAACCTTTTAGAGCTAGAATCCCTGTTTACTAAGGAATCAATAAACCTTCTATTTTAAGCTCAGGATACAAAACTAAAATGTATGTAAAAGATCAATTATACCGAACCGTAAAGAGGATAGATCTCTGGGGGTACCCCTTCCCCCCGACACCCCTACCGGGAACAATCTGTGTCGAGGAGGGGGGACAGCCCCCTCAACCCAGCCTCTCCTCAATGAGAAAAAAAATATCTGAATCTAAATGATATCCAGAGATACGTCTCTCAGTCAGCTCTTAACTTGTAAACCTAAAAGGAGACAAGGAATTCAATAAGTATATTTAGTTAAATTAAATCGACATTATAAGAGACCAATGGAGAATGTAATATGCAGTGAATATCTTCTGTTAAGAAAAAAAAGAGAAAAGTGAAGAGAGGGGGAGAGAAGGAGAAGAAAGAAAAAAGGGAGAAAGGGGAACGGGAGAAGGGGAGTGGGCCCACCTGCCATAAGATTGCGTCAGTCTGAGGCTAAAGCCATAGCTAAACTCTCATGTTGTAGGAGATTCCCATATAATTTAACCAAGGTTCCCAGATTTCAGTGAACTGAGTAAAGGTATCTAACATGGAGTTAATTTGTTTTTCTTGTTCCATAATCCACGTAACCTTTCTTTTCATATGTAAAATGGAAACTGATGGTTTCTTCCAAGCAGCCGCTATAGTGATTCTGGCACCAGTCAGTATAAATAAAATCAGCTGTCTAGTGGCCTTAGAACTCTGTGGGGTTAGTCCATTCAATAAGGCTATTGCAGGAGACTGATGGAGATTGCAACCAGTAACTCTCCTGATAATTTGAAATACCTTATTCCAGAATCCCCGTATCCTAGGGCATTCCCACCAGGTATGAATCATGGTGCCTATTCCTTGGCAGCCTCTAAAACAAAGGGGTGAGGATGCCGGATACATGGAGGCCAGCTTAAATGGAACTAAGTACCATCTAGTGAACATTTTTATATTGGCCTCGATGAGAGAAGAGCTCCTAAAACCCTTGAGAGATCTAGAATAGTTTTTTTGCCAGTCAACTAAGTCCCAATACTCCTGAAGTTCTCTTTCCCAAGCTAGCATATGAGGTAGTTTTACGTTATTTGATGCAAGAGATTTGTAGATGATAGAGATATTACCTTTCCTATTCTGAGCTTGTTCACATTTGTGTTCGTATGGGGTTAGAAGGCCAGAAATTAATTTGTCGTTCCAAAGTTTCTGAGCAAAGGTATATATTTGATGTAATCTGAGACTTTCAGAGGGGGGGGGGACTAAGATTATCTATAAGGAATTGCTCAGATAGAGGGCCTGTATGCTGAAAGAAACGTCCAATGCGGTACACCCCCCTATCACGCCACCATTTGAAGGAATCCACTTCCGTATTGGGGTAAAAGTATGGGTCAAGAAAGATACTTGACAAAGGTTTGCCTCTAGAAACTAAGAGTGGGTTATTTTTAAGTGAGTCCCATAGGACCAACGCTTGTGATAGAGTGGGGGATAAAATAGGGGGTCTACTTTTAGGAGTGCTCCACATGAGTTCTTCAATTGTTGACGATGGGGAAGCCTGTTCTTCTATTTCTATCCAATCCGGGGGATCATTTTTGAGGTAAACCTCCGATAATTGCGCTAACCTCGCAGATTGATAGTACCAGAACAAGTTTGGCACTCCTAGGCCTCCCTGTTCAGGTAAGTTAAATAGACTACGGGAGGAAAGACGTGGACCCTTTTTGTTCCAGATGAACTTGGTAATTTTACCTTGAAAGGACTTCAGATGGCTTTTTAATATCAGGATCGGAAGGGATCGAAAAAGATATAGGAGTTTCGGGAGAAGAGTCATTTTGATAGAATTAATTCTGCCAATCCAGCCTATTTTCTGCGCTCCCCATTCGGTTAGGTCCTTCTCAAGTTTCCTGAACATAGGGGGATAATTAGCTAAGTATAAATTCTGGAAATTTGGGGTCAGATTGATACCTAAATAATAAGTAGACGTAGAGTCCCATTTGAAAGCATATCTGTTTTTCAAGGGAGACACTGTGGATTCGGGTAGAGAAATATTAAGGGCCCTAGACTTGGGCATGTTTACCGTGAGGCCCGAGACTTTAGAGAAATCTTCTAGCAGGGAGAGGATTTCCGGGAGGGAGGAAATAGGAGAGGTTATAAAGAGTAATAAATCATCCGCAAATAATGCGCATTTGTGTTCCTTTTTATTGCAAAGAACTCCCCTGATATTCGAGTCATCTCGAATGGCTATGGCCAGAGATTCAATAACGATATCGAATATCAGGGGAGATAAAGGGCAGCCCTGCCTTGTACCCCTTTGGATTTTTATAGATTCCGAGAATATGCCTTGTGACCGGATTTTAGCTTCAGGGGAAGAATAGAGAGCAGAAATAATTCCTAAAAATTTTGAGCCAAAATCCCAACGTTTCAATACAGTGAACATAAATGGCCAGGATACTGAATCGAAGGCTTTCTGGAGATTAAGTGAAAGAAGCATGCCTCTTTGTCTAGTACCTCCAGACCACCCTGAGTACATTAAAGAGATAAGATCAATAGCTCTCCTGATCTGGTCCGGGCCTTGTCTCCCTGTGATAAAACCTACTTAATCTTTGGTTATGTATTGACCTAAGAAAGCAGACATTCTATTAGCTATTATTTTAGTAAGTATTTTAAGGTCATTATTAATGAGCGATATCGGTCTATAGTTCTCCACTTGGCTAGGATCTTTATTGGGTTTCGGAATCAACGAAATATAGGCCATGTTAAGTTGTTTATCAATAGGGGAGCCCTCAGTCAAATAATTGTAAAATCGTGCTAAGTAGGGTGATAGAATGGTTGGAAATGTTTTGTAATAAGACCCCGAGAAGCCATCAGGGCCGGAAGCTGTGTTCAATTTTAAGTTTTTGATCACTGACATACCTTCCTCAGCTGAGATGGGTGCCTCCATCGCCTCCTTGTGAACCTTTGTCAACCTGGGGAGATTCAAGTTGTCCAAATATTCACCTATTTTGTCTGAAGAAAAATTACTATCATTAGCGTAAAGTTTGGAATAGAAGTCGTGGAAGGCCTCCAACGCCCGCTGAGGATTTAGGGTGAGGGAACCATCTGCCATTTTTATCTTAGGTAAGGTCATCGATTTAAATCTAGGAGACAATTTACGTGCTAGCAATGGACCTATCGTATCCTTTAAGTGGTAGAACCTGGCTCCTGTCCATTTTAGGTAATTTCCTGATTTTGCTGTAAGTGCTAGGTTTAAGGCGGATCTGGCAGTATAAAGAGCGTGAGTAGGGACTCCAAGAGGGTCTGATTTATGTTTTCTACGTAACTCTAAGTAGGTTTCTTCCAATTTTTCTATGGTCAGTTTCTTTTGCCTTCTAAGTTTGGCTGCAATTTGTATTATTTTTCCACTAATTGTAACTTTATGGGCAGCCCATAAAGTTTCGGGGGATATATCTTTAGTATCGTTAATTTCAAAATATTCCTTTATGGATTGTTCAATTTCTACCATGAGAGTAGGATCTTTTAGGATCGACTGGTTAAGCGTCCAATGAGACACTCTGTGAGATGTAGCCTCTTTTCTCAAGGCTAACAGGACCATGGAGTGGTCTGACCAGGGGACATCCTTTATAGTAGATTTAGTGGCTGTTGGGACATGATGGTTGGATATTAATATATGGTCTATACGAGAGTACGATTTGTGAGGAGTAGAATAGTGGGCGTAATCTTTGGTTTTCGGGTTTAGTTCTCTCCAAATATCGGTTAAACGAGATTGATGAAGCATACGTGCTACTTGTGTGCTAGTTTTGGTTGGCCTTATGAGTTTATTATTATTTGGTTTGGATTTATCTAAGCCCGAATCGAAAGCTAGGTTGGAGTCTCCTCCCATAATAATGATGCCCTCCATGAATGGGTGGAGGACCTCAAGCATCTGAGAAAAAAACTTCTTCTGTCCCCTATTGGGAGCGTAATAGGAAACAAAAGTGTATAGTTTCTCATGAAGGGTTCCTTTTACCAAAATATATCTGCCTTCCGGGTCTCCATATTCTTTTAGTAAATTATAATTACAAAATTTGGAAAACAAGATCGCCACTCCTTTTGTCTTATTTTCGGCGTTGGATAAATAGAATACTGGGAAGTGAGAATGTAGAAATGAGGGGGTGTACCGCTGTGGGAAGTGTGTCTCCTGTAGGAGCACTATATCTATATGAAGCGCCTTGTATGCCTGAAGAGCTTTTCGTCTTTTAATAGGAGAGTTCAGCCCCTGAGTGTTGTATGTCACAACACGCAGGGGCTTAGTAATATTATTTGAGCCAGCCATGAGACATGAACACTGCTATGGACAGATAGTGTATTAAAAACTGAGTCCATAGATCAGAGGGCACATGTGTTTGCAGGTGGGCCGGGAGGGAAGGTGGGGTGGTAAATGGAGAAAAGAAGAGAGGAATGGATACAAAGAATAGAAAGCAAAAATAGTAACAACAAAGCAGAGTGTAGTATTGCATAAGGTCAAACCATGACCCAGAATGAAGGAAGAGAAGTTTGCTCCTTCCTTCAATCAAACAGAATTTATTAGAGTAGTCTATTTAGGGGACTAACTTCCTACTCGTTAGGACGACAAAGTGTCGTTCCAAGAAGTAGGTTGAGGCTCAGGGCCTCACCGTCGTCTGTCATCGACAATCAGAGAATCGTATACTAGATTTTGAAAAACAAAAGATTGATCCCCAAAAATGACAACTGATGGTATAGAACCCCCCCCCCCCCCAAAAAAAAGGAAAAATTATTATAATATCATAGGAATAATTAAATATTATAATCCCATAGGAACAAATAAATGAATTACGTAAGTGTGCCTATAAATATTAACTCTTACTCTACCAGAAAACATTATAGGTTATTTGATCAGGTACTGAGAAACAAGTTATATTGCAGGAGGGCATACTGGGGAGAAAAAAAAAGGGGGGGGAGGGGGAGAGACCACCGGATCTAAGAAAGAGTCATTTCAGTCGATACTTAATAGAGTTATTTCAAACTTTCCTGTGTTTGACTTTATTCCAGGAATTCGAGGGTGGACTATTGGGTGTATTTCTTTTAGCTGAAGGTTGTTGAGGTGGTGAAGTGTCCATGGCTAGTTCAAGTGAAATAATTTTCAGGTCTAGTAATAGTCTTTCACCTTCTTGAAAGTTGTGTCTGCCATTATAGTTGAATTTCAAGGCGAATGGGAAGGCCCATTTATATTTGATGTCCTTTTTCATGAGGGCAGACAGTAATGGTTTCATCGCTCTCCTCTTCTGAATGGTGTAGGGAGAAATGTCTGCAATTATTTGGATTGTTGCGCCTTGATATTGGAGATTTTCTTGTTGTTGGGATTTTTTCATCACCTCGTCTTTGGTGGAATAATAATGAGGTTTTACTATCACATCTCTCGGTAAGCCATCGTTTCTTAGTGGGCCTAGGGATCTATGTGCTCTGTCTAATTCCATTTTGTGAATAGGCATGGAAGGGATCAGGGTTTTTATGATGTCCTGTATAGCTGAGTGTACATCTGTGATGGACTCAGGTAGCCCCCTAAGTCTGAAGTTGTCCCTCCTTGATCTGTTCTCCAAATCATCTATTCTGGCTTGGGCCGCCTCCAGATGTTCTTGCAGGTGTTGTAGCTGGTCAGTATTTTTCGATTTTTTAAACGTTAATATCCAGTTTCCGTTCTATAGATTCGATCCTGTTTCCAAGGCTCTGAAAGTCAGCTCTGATGTCCTTAGTGATTCTTTCAGCGTTCTGGGCCAGGCCTCTATCTAGCATTTCCGAAATTCTATTGAATAGGTCAGTAACATTGAAGGAGGCTTCAGGGGAGTGTTCAGTCTTAGACTGGATATAGATGGGGTTTTGAGCAGAGACCTCGGAAGGGGTTAGTTGACCCGACATTGTAGATATTATTCCTTCTTTAACAACAGACGAATATAGAGCCGTATGTGATATAGAGTCTGAGGAAGGGGGTGGTGAGATGGCCAACAAGTGAGATGAAATTTGTTTGACAGACATAGAATTTTCGGTGATTTCCAGCGTACGTGTCTGGAGTTTGGAGTCCCTGGGCCAGATTCAGGTAGATGAGAGTATCTTTCCTCTGGAGTAACGCTTCTCATTTACGTTACTCTGAAGACCCTTTCAGCGCAAGTCCTGTAATTCACATAGCAGTTGCGCGTAAACTTGCGCCAGAGTAACGATAATGCGCTGGCGTAACCCGACGCAAGTGGAAGTGGGTGTGATCATATGTAAATGATGGGCGGAGCCCAGCGCAGAGGCTTACGTTCAGCGCATCATCCACGGAGCATGCGCAGTGAGTGCGGCTCCACTCGCCCCCCTTGTGCGCATGCTCACAACTTCCGTCGGCACCACTTCCTGGGAAACGTCAGCGCAATGCGTTCCGCTGGGCGCTTAAAAGCGCTGGCGGAAACGCCATTCCGGCGCAAAAGTAGTTCCTCTTCCCCCCACCCCAGGGAAGATACTTTTGTGCTGTGATGGCTGCTCCCGCTACCCCCAGAGAGAGGAGGAACCTCAATTTTAATGCCCAGGAGGTCTCAGTGATCATTTCGGCAATGGAGAGGGATAATGAATTTCTCCATGGCAAAAAAAGCCGGAAGACCAGCCGGGAAAGGAAGCAGGGCATCCTGGAGTCGATTGCTGCCAGGGTCAATATCCTGGGCTACTCCACCCGGACTGCTGGGGACATACAAAAAAAAATAAATGACCTGCGGCGCAAGGTGAGGGACAAGGTGGCCTCCATCAGGAGGTATGAGAGGGGCACAGGTGGTGGTCCCCCATGTCCTGTCACCCTGACCGCAGAGGAGGAGGTGGTTGCTCGCTGCCTGGAGAGGGAGCAGGTGGAGGGGGTCGCAGGCTATGACTCCGTGGAGGAAGGCACAAGGACAGGTAAGTGTTTTATAATCCCCTATTTGTTGTTTTGCATTTGGGGGGGGGGGGGTACATGTGCCAAGTGTGTGGGACCACCAACATGTGTCTGCTTTGTGTCATCCACAGATGACGGAGCTGGGCCATCATCTGTCAGCGTGCATTCCACCCCATCCCCCCCACGCCATCGTGTGCCCGAGCCACTGGGTGGTGAAGAGGTTGTGGAGGAGGAGAGTGGCCACACCACACCTGCCGAGGTGGTTGTGGAGGATCCTGCTGTGGCAGAGCAGGACTTTTCATTAGTGTTGTCTGTCTCCTCCCCTTCTCCTGGGCCGTCTGTCGTCCCCTCCCCCATCCTTGGAAGCCCCTCAAGGGCGACTCCTTCCACCCGAGGACATCCATCTTCTGGCCCCAGGAAGGCGACCCAGAAGACCAGGGGGGTGTCTGATGGTATACAGGACCAGTTGGCGAGGGATCACGCCAGGCAGACGGAACAGATGGGGGCCATAGCGGTGCACTTGGAGAAAGTGGCTGACAGCCTGGGCTCCGTTGCCAACCTCAGCAACGCAGTGCAGGATGTCAGCTGTAATTGCGCTGCAGTGGTCACCACTTTGGGGAGGTGCAGGGGGATATTCGGCACCTTACTGCAGCCGTCCAGGCCAACAGTGCTGCCATCCGGGACCAGGGGAGGCTGAGTCGGCGGGCCCAGCACTACCAGGTCACCCGTCAGCTCCGGATGCAGGCCCAGACGAACTCCTACCTTGGACGGATAGCCAGGGCCTTGGAGGGCACGCAGGCCACACCTGCCAGGAGTGGCCCACCTGGGGATCAGCCACCTCCAGATGCCCCCCCACCCCCACCCACTCCATCCAGGCAGCTGCGGAGCCAGAGAGGGGCCCCCAGAAGAAGCCCCCGGCATCCCCGATGAGGCCTTTTTTTTGGTTGTTTTATATTTTTGATTTGGACATACTCAGGTCATGAGTTTATTTTTTCTTTTTCTCAGGTTATGAGATTTTGTTTCTTTTCATTATCAGGATATGATATTATTAATTTATTTTTGTACTGCACACGGTCAGGAGTGCAGGGGACAGTGTGAATGGTGTGTGAATGTGAGAGGGTGGCACTCCTGAAAGTAAGGGGTGTCACCCTCGGCCGTGGTGGTGAAGTTAACCCCACGGCTGAATGAATCACGTGTGAAAGGTGTGTGAATGGACAGTGACATCATTGGGGCCTTGACGCTGGCGTTACTGCTCCCAACTCCTACATGCTGGACTTGGGCTAATCCAATGCGATGTGCATGTGGTGTGTGTGATCCAGTGGTGTACACGCGTGCACTGTCTGTGTGATTAATGTTTTGGTTTAGTGTCCAAAGATGCCTACGGCGAGGACCCTCCTGACTGCTCTTCCATCAGCAGACTGGGTGTCCTCTGGCAGGGGGGGGCTGTGTGGGTCGGGGGTCAGGTCATCACGTATGTCAATATGCAGGCCTTTTTTCATAGCAAAGTTATGTAGTATGCAACATGCAGCGATGATCTGACACACAAAGGTAGGGGAATACAATAGGGTCCCCCCGGACTTATCCAGGCAGCGGAAACGGGACTTCAGGAGCCCAAATGTTTGCTCCACCACTGCACGGGTTTTGATGTGTGCTTCATTGTATTTTCTCTCTCCTCTGGTTTGGGGGTTCCGGAAAGGAGTCATTAGATGGGGTCCCAGTGCATATGCAGAGTCACCTGTAAGGTAAAAGACAGGAGAATGTTAGTCATGCATGTGCGATTTCTGTTGTGCATCACGGGAGGGGATAGTCATGCCTGCCACCCATGTCACTCACCAACCAGCCAGCTGTCCCCATACATGTTCTGGTTAAATTCTGCTGGGATGGGGCTCTGATTGTATATGTAGCTGTCATGGCTGGACCCGGGGTGTTTGGCACGGACGTGCCATATGAGGCGTTGGGCATCAGCTATCACCTGTACGTTGATGGAATGCCAATGCTTCCGATTGCGGTAAATGTGCTCTGTGGCACTGGGGGGCTGTAGGGCCACATGTGTGCAATCAATGGCCCCCACAGTGCGTGGGAATCTGGCAATGTTGTAGAAATCTGTCATTGCCTTCTGCCGCAGGTCCTCAGTGGTGGGTCTGATGAACTGGTTGGACATGCGTCTGAGGATTGCAGGGACAACCTGGTGCACACATCTGCTTATGGAGGACTGTGACATCCCAGCCACCACTCCACTTGTACGCTGGAATGATCCACTGGCAAGGAAATGGAGTGTTGCCAGGACCTTCACCAGTGGCTGCACTGCTTGTGAGCGGTATGTCTTGCTGGTGATGTCACCCTGCAGGGTTGTGGTTAGTTCAAGTATTGCATCAGGGCTGAATCTGAAGAGGCGATACACCTCCTCATCCCCCATGCCAAAGAGGTTCATACGAGTGCGGTATATCCTCTCACGTGCCCGCCTTCTTGGTTCCGGGGGACCCATCAGTAGTTCTAGGACCACAATTGCCCCTGGCATGTTGGCACACAGAGGTGTTGTCCTTGCAAGTGGGGGTGCTCAGCAAGCTCCTATCGTCGGTAACGCTGCTGTAGCTGCTCTCCTGCTGACCTGTGACCGTCTGGAGTAAAGATAAAGCAGCCTTTTGTAGAAATAACTTTGCGCCGGACGGACCAGATACGCGCGGCGCATGTAGCCAGCGTATGGTGCTAATCCGTTCGTGAATTGGGAAAAATACCTCATTTGCATATTTGCAGGGGAAATCAATGGGCGCGACTGATGCGCCCAGCGAAAATAAGCGCTGACGATACTCTGGCGTCGGAACGTTCCGCCGGTCGCAAATGACCCGTTATTGGGCGCATCTAGTTTGCTGGGTACGGGCACATAGAAACGACGGCGCATCATCACAGTTACGCGGCGCATATCCAAATACTCCAGCGCAAGTGTTCATGAATCTGGCCCCATGTTTTTAAGAGATTTCTCGACAGCTGAAATTTTAATAGTATTCTTGTTCTTCTTGCTTCGCTTTCCCTTCATGTATTGTATGTGTAGCAGAGTATTTGCACCCACGGGAGTCAAAGCAAAATAAATATTAGGATTAGCAGCTTATTGAGTGTCCTGTATCAACCTTTGGGAGGAGCATGATATTTCAGTGCTCAGTTCATACCTGGGTTCCAAAGCTTGTAATCAAATAGTGAAAAATGAAAAAAACTGTTCTAGGTGGAGTCCATATTTAATATAATAAGTGGGTGTCATTGCTACAGATGAGGGGGATTAAACATCCTCAATTTTTGTCGATAGGCATCTGACGGTGAGTGGTGGGTCTTTTCTAAGTCGCCACCTTAAGAGTACTCAGGCAATGAATTATAGTAAGTGATTTGCGACTATTGCAGGTTGTATAAGTTATTGTTGAGTGAAAGTTTTCCTCTCAAGACTACAGCCCTTAAATTGTCTGGTGTATATTCCTTCAGGCAGTAGATACATTCTGTGAGGTGGTAGTGTAATGACAAGAAAGGAATTAAAGACTGGGGGTGGTGGGATGGTGATGAAGTAACCACTAATTTCCTGACCCTGCGTATTGTATCCACTCAAATTGGATTGCTGGGGAAGCCTCTAACAGGGAGTGTAAAGTCTATTGATGAAATGTATAAAATATCAGATGATATTATTCCTCTGTGCTGTCACCGTAGTATATGCAGGTGTAAGGGCTGGTCACAGGGTTCTCAGAGTGGGGGGATGTCTTGGGGAGAAGGACCAAGACCAGTGCTATCTACTCCTGGTGGGTATCTGTGGTATGTGGCAATTTTCAATGGAGTTTACCTCACTTACAGTGCCTGCCGCCGAGAATGTGTTTTCAGCACGCCAGCATCGCGCTGAATCTCGGCGACAGGCTGCCGATATCTCGCACTCGCTGGAATAGTAAAAACACATTCCAGCGAGCGCGTCATAGAAGCGACGGGGATCCGACGCGGATTCCCGCCAATTCTACACGTGGGCGGAGTTTGTTATGAATCCTGAAGGAGAAATCCCTGCCGGATTTTTAAAAAAAAATCCGGCATGGGTTCCCCCCTCAGGAGCATAACGGGCCCTTAGGTCGGTTATGGGTTGTAAGGAGACCCCCTACGCCGAAAAAACGGCGTGGGGGTCCCCCCACAATCCATAACAGACCCGTATCCAAAGCACGCCGGCCGGCCGGTCAGGAAGGGAGTGGGGGCGAGCGAGCGCCCCCCCCTTCCTGAGCCGTACCGGGCAGCATGCCCTCAACATGGGGGGGTCAGGTGCTCTGGGGCAGGGGGCGCACTGCGGCCCCCCACCCCAGAGCACCCTGTCCCCATGTTGATGAGGACAGGGCCCCTTCCCGACAACCCTGGTCGTTGGTTGTCGGGGTATGCGGGCGGGAGGCTTATCGGAATCTGGAAGCCCCCTTTAATAAGGGGGCCCCCAGATACCGGCCCCCCACCCTAAGTGAATGAGTATGGGGTACATTCTACCCCTACCCATTCACCTGCAAATACAAAGTGTAAACACAAATAAAACACACAGGGTATTGAAATATTTTATTAGTTGGCCGCCGGGGGGGGGGGTGTGTATGATCGCTTTTATAAAAGCGCCCCCCTCCGGCGGGCTTCTGTGGGGGGTGGGTGCCGCCGTCTGGTTCTCTTCCGCCGCCGGGGGGGGCGCTTTGATAAAAGCGCCCACCACCCGGCGGGCTTCTTTCGACGTCTTCGGCGGCGGGGGGGTCTTCTCCCACTCTCCGGGGTCTTCTCCCGCTCTCCGGGGGTCTTCTCCCACTCTCCGGGGGTCTTCTCCCACTCTCCGGGGTCTTCTCCCGCTCTCCGGGGGTCTTCTCCGCTCTCCGGGGGTCTTCTTCTTCTTCAGGACTCGCCGCCGCTATCTTCGTGTGTTAGCTCAATTACTAGCGGCGGCGGCCCCCTCTTCTGCGACGTCGGCGTCTTCTTCTTCTTCTTCTTCTGCTGTCCAGATGTTGACGCGACGCATCCTTCCGCTGTTATGCCGGGCGCGCGGCTCGCAGCGAAATATATAGGCCTGTCTTGTGACGTCGCAGTCCCATCATGCTCCGGTAGGTACCACGTGCTACCTACCCACGTGATACCTACCGGAGCATGATGGGACTGCGACGTCACAAGACAGGCCTATATATTTCGCTGCGAGCCGCGCGCCCGGCATAACAGCGGAAGGATGCGTCGCGTCAACATCTGGACAGCAGAAGAAGAAGAAGAAGACGCCGACGTCGCAGAAGAGGGGGCCGCCGCCGCTAGTAATTGAGCTAACACACGAAGATAGCGGCGGCGAGTCCTGAAGAAGAAGAAGACCCCCGGAGAGCGGAGAAGACCCCCGGAGAGCGGGAGAAGACCCCGGAGAGTGGGAGAAGACCCCCGGAGAGTGGGAGAAGACCCCCGGAGAGCGGGAGAAGACCCCGGAGAGTGGGAGAAGACCCCCCCGCCGCCGAAGACGTCGAAAGAAGCCCGCCGGGTGGTGGGCGCTTTTATCAAAGCGCCCCCCCCCGGCGGCGGAAGAGAACCAGACGGCGGCACCCACCCCCCACAGAAGCCCGCCGGAGGGGGGCGCTTTTATAAAAGCGATCATACACACCCCCCCCCCCCGGCGGCCAACTAATAAAATATTTCTATACCCTGTGTGTTTTATTTGTGTTTACACTTTGTATTTGCAGGTGAATGGGTAGGGGTACAATGTACCCCATACTCATTCACTTAGGGTGGGGGGCCGGTATCTGGGGGCCCCCTTATTAAAGGGGGCTTCCAGATTCCGATAAGCCTCCCGCCCGCATACCCCGACAACCAACGGCCAGGGTTGTCGGGAAGGGGCCCTGTCCTCATCAACATGGGGACAGGGTGCTCTGGGGTGGGGGGCCGCAGTGCGCCCCCTGCCCCAGAGCACCTGACCCCCCCATGTTGAGGGCATGCTGCCCGGTACGGCTCAGGAAGGGGGGGGCGCTCGCTCGCCCCCACTCCCTTCCTGACCGGCCGGCCGGCGTGCTTTGGATACGGGTCTGTTATGGATTGTGGGGGGACCCCCACGCCGTTTTTTCGGCGTAGGGGGTCTCCTTACAACCCATAACCGACCTAAGGGCCCGTTATGCTCCTGAGGGGGGAACCCATGCCGGATTTTTCTTTAAAAATCCGGCGGGGATTTCTCCTTCAGGATTCATAACAAACTCCGCCCACGTGTAGAATTGGCGGGAATCCGCGTCGGATCCCCGTCGCTTCTATGACGGCTTTGTCTCCATCGCGGCAAGCCAGCTCGGCGCTGGCTCCCGCGATGGGGCTCGTAGGTGGTCAATCTCGCCGAGAAAGGGAGCGAGATTGACACAATATCCCAGTCACCTACTGTAGGAGCTCCTGTATTTGCAGTTACCCCAGAGTCATTTTTCAATAGGTATATAAATGAAAAAGCACCTTCTGGGTCACTTGCTTAGCTGGCAGGGTGTGTTTGGAGAACAGCGGGGTTAGAAAGCAGGCATTGAGGGGGAGAGGAGGCTGCTATGGGGATGAGGGAATAGCAAGATGAATGCTGCTCACCTCCTCAGTTAGTACTCCGTCCATGCAGGGATTTCCAGATGGTTCCATGATCCCCTCCGCCTCCTCTGCTGGTACTGGGAGGTCTCCTCAGGAGGAGTAGGGGTGAGGGAACACCACACGTTCCGTCCAGCACCGCTCCCGAGGCTGAGGATTCGTCGGCCGTTTAGGCCCAAAAATGGCGGCGGGACTGCCGTGTATGTAGCTGACTGAGGGCCGAAATGAAGAGCTGGCAGCCGGCCGGGGGGTGTGGTGTGTGGGGCGACCACGGATGGGACCCGGGAGAGGTTGCCGCGAGCACCGCAACTTGCGTTACTCGAGGCCGAGGACTCCGCGGCAGTGTAGGTTTCAAAATGGCGGCGGGGCCCCGGTGGACGGAGCCGGCCTAAAGCCGTAGCACCACTCTTATTGCCGGCCGGGGAGCGTCCAACAGGTAGGGAACTGTTCGGGGGGTGCCCAGAAGTCTGGATGGAGGGTTTAGGAGGGAAAAGAGAAGGTTGCTTGCCCAGGATGGAGATGGATTCACCGTGGCTAGCAGAGCTCCTCCATATTGCGTCCTTCTACGTTCGCGTCCGGCCACGCCCCCCTAGTAAGTGATTCTAACTGTAAGGGACTCACAAGGGGAGGAGACCAATGTGTGCTCCTCTGTACTGGGAACACATATCGGTCTCCTCTCCTCTCCTCTGACAGGACATGGATCTGTGTGTTTACACACACAGATCCATGGTCCTGCCGTGATTGTGGGTACCTAGCCGCTCGGGAAGCACAGGGCGTCATATGACGTCCACCCAGAAGGAGGGCGGGTTCCCACCAATGTAATTTTACAATGACTTGGTAGGGAAGGAGTTAAAGTAAGGGTTTGGGCATATTAGTGATAGCAGCCTTCTTTCTCTACAAGGTACTGGCTCTTTTTATATTTATTTGATAACACTGTTCACCCTCTTTAAGGGGAAAATTCAACAATGACCAGTCATCCCAAGTAGAAACGGAAGGTGAGTAGCACTTAGGAAACATTTTAGGATGGATTTATGGTGAAAGGAGGCACTACTGTGGAATGCAGGGGATGTTTTAGGTAAGCCACCTGTTGTCTATTGCACTTATAAATGTATTGTTTTGCGTGAAGTTTAGATTGAAAATACAACTGAGGGTAAAACTTTTCTAAATTTTGGATGTGCAGAGGTATTAGAACCCCTTTTAGGTTCTTATTGTTGTCTGTGCCCCTGTTAGGGAGAATTACCCTATTTCTCCTGCTTACTGTTATCATCAAAAGTGAAAGTAAAAGAAAATCCCAAATATTGGGCCATCTCCAAAACAATGATAAGGGGGTAAAATTTTCCAATGGGGACACTTGTAATGATGACCCCTGTGACAAACAGAGAACGTCTAATTTTGGAGGCATTTTGAGTAGTTTCAAGGTACCTGACAGATACCTGACAATGATTATAACCCTCCCTTACTCTATACAAAATGACCGAGCCCTTTTTTAGTGATTCAGCACTGTGTCACTTTAACCACTTGCCGACCAGCCGCCGTCATTCTACGGCGGCAGGTCGGCTCTCCTGGGCGAGAGCCCGTAGCTCTACGTCAGCTACATTTTCGGCCACTGGCGGGCGCGCATCCCCGCTCGCCCCCGAGTCCCGCGCGCATGCCCGGTGGGTACGATCGCCGCCGGGCACGTGCGATCGCTCGTTACAGAGCGGGGACAGGGAGCTATGTGTGTACACAGATAGCTCCCGGTCATGTCAGCGGGGGAAACGCTGACCTTCTGTTCATACAATGTATGAACGGAAGATCAGTGATTTCCCCTAGTGAGGCCACCCCCCTACAGTTAGAACACACCCAGGAACACACTTAACCCCTTCCCCGCCCCTAGTGTTAACCCCTTCACTGCCAATGGCATTTTTATAGTAATCCAATGCATTTTTATAGCATTGATCGCTAAAAAAATGCCAATGGTCCCAAAAATGTGTCAAAAGTGTCCGAAGTGTCCGCCATAAGGTCACAGTACTGAAAAAAAAACCGCTGATCGATGCCATTTCTAGTAAAAAAAAAAATATTAATAAAAATGCCATAAAACTAACCCCTATTTTGTAGACGCTATGGCCCAGATTCACAGAGCGATTATGCCTGGGCAACAGGAGATGCGCGTGCGTAAGTCTAAATGTGCGCATGCGTTTCGATGCACGGCATCCCCAAAACGAGATACGCAAGAAATCTACTTTTTTTTGCCAGCGTATGGTGCTAATCCGTTCGTGAATTGGGAAAAATACCTCATTTGCATATTTGCAGGGGAAATCAATGGGCGCGACTGATGCGCCCAGCGAAAATAAGCGCTGACGATACTCTGGCGTCGGAACGTTCCGCCGGTCGCAAATGACCCGTTATTGGGCGCATCTAGTTTGCTGGGTACGGGCACATAGAAACGACGGCGCATCATCACAGTTACGCGGCGCATATCCAAATACTCCAGCGCAAGTGTTCATGAATCTGGCCCCATGTTTTTAAGAGATTTCTCGACAGCTGAAATTTTAATAGTATTCTTGTTCTTCTTGCTTCGCTTTCCCTTCATGTATTGTATGTGTAGCAGAGTATTTGCACCCACGGGAGTCAAAGCAAAATAAATATTAGGATTAGCAGCTTATTGAGTGTCCTGTATCAACCTTTGGGAGGAGCATGATATTTCAGTGCTCAGTTCATACCTGGGTTCCAAAGCTTGTAATCAAATAGTGAAAAATGAAAAAAACTGTTCTAGGTGGAGTCCATATTTAATATAATAAGTGGGTGTCATTGCTACAGATGAGGGGGATTAAACATCCTCAATTTTTGTCGATAGGCATCTGACGGTGAGTGGTGGGTCTTTTCTAAGTCGCCACCTTAAGAGTACTCAGGCAATGAATTATAGTAAGTGATTTGCGACTATTGCAGGTTGTATAAGTTATTGTTGAGTGAAAGTTTTCCTCTCAAGACTACAGCCCTTAAATTGTCTGGTGTATATTCCTTCAGGCAGTAGATACATTCTGTGAGGTGGTAGTGTAATGACAAGAAAGGAATTAAAGACTGGGGGTGGTGGGATGGTGATGAAGTAACCACTAATTTCCTGACCCTGCGTATTGTATCCACTCAAATTGGATTGCTGGGGAAGCCTCTAACAGGGAGTGTAAAGTCTATTGATGAAATGTATAAAATATCAGATGATATTATTCCTCTGTGCTGTCACCGTAGTATATGCAGGTGTAAGGGCTGGTCACAGGGTTCTCAGAGTGGGGGGATGTCTTGGGGAGAAGGACCAAGACCAGTGCTATCTACTCCTGGTGGGTATCTGTGGTATGTGGCAATTTTCAATGGAGTTTACCTCACTTACAGTGCCTGCCGCCGAGAATGTGTTTTCAGCACGCCAGCATCGCGCTGAATCTCGGCGACAGGCTGCCGATATCTCGCACTCGCTGGAATAGTAAAAACACATTCCAGCGAGCGCGTCATAGAAGCGACGGGGATCCGACGCGGATTCCCGCCAATTCTACACGTGGGCGGAGTTTGTTATGAATCCTGAAGGAGAAATCCCTGCCGGATTTTTAAAGAAAAATCCGGCATGGGTTCCCCCCTCAGGAGCATAACGGGCCCTTAGGTCGGTTATGGGTTGTAAGGAGACCCCCTACGCCGAAAAAACGGCGTGGGGGTCCCCCCACAATCCATAACAGACCCGTATCCAAAGCACGCCGGCCGGCCGGTCAGGAAGGGAGTGGGGGTGAGCGAGCGCCCCCCCCTTCCTGAGCCGTACCGGGCAGCATGCCCTCAACATGGGGGGGTCAGGTGCTCTGGGGCAGGGGGCGTACTGCGGCCCCCCACCCCAGAGCACCCTGTCCCCATGTTGATGAGGACAGGGCCCCTTCCCGACAACCCTGGTCGTTGGTTGTCGGGGTATGCGGGCGGGAGGCTTATCGGAATCTGGAAGCCCCCTTTAATAAGGGGGCCCCCAGATACCGGCCCCCCACCCTAAGTGAATGAGTATGGGGTACATTCTACCCCTACCCATTCACCTGCAAATACAAAGTGTAAACACAAATAAAACACACAGGGTATTGAAATATTTTATTAGTTGGCCGCCGGGGGGGGGGGTGTGTATGATCGCTTTTATAAAAGCGCCCCCCTCCGGCGGGCTTCTGTGGGGGGTGGGTGCCGCCGTCTGGTTCTCTTCCGCCGCCGGGGGGGGCGCTTTGATAAAAGCGCCCACCACCCGGCGGGCTTCTTTCGACGTCTTCGGCGGCGGGGGGGTCTTCTCCCACTCTCCGGGGTCTTCTCCCGCTCTCCGGGGGTCTTCTCCCACTCTCCGGGGGTCTTCTCCCACTCTCCGGGGTCTTCTCCCGCTCTCCGGGGGTCTTCTCCGCTCTCCGGGGGTCTTCTTCTTCTTCAGGACTCGCCGCCGCTATCTTCGTGTGTTAGCTCAATTACTAGCGGCGGCGGCCCCCTCTTCTGCGACGTCGGCGTCTTCTTCTTCTTCTTCTGCTGTCCAGATGTTGACGCGACGCATCCTTCCGCTGTTATGCCGGGCGCGCGGCTCGCAGCGAAATATATAGGCCTGTCTTGTGACGTCGCAGTCCCATCATGCTCCGGTAGGTACCACGTGCTACCTACCCACGTGATACCTACCGGAGCATGATGGGACTGCGACGTCACAAGACAGGCCTATATATTTCGCTGCGAGCCGCGCGCCCGGCATAACAGCGGAAGGATGCGTCGCGTCAACATCTGGACAGCAGAAGAAGAAGAAGAAGACGCCGACGTCGCAGAAGAGGGGGCCGCCGCCGCTAGTAATTGAGCTAACACACGAAGATAGCGGCGGCGAGTCCTGAAGAAGAAGAAGACCCCCGGAGAGCGGAGAAGACCCCCGGAGAGCGGGAGAAGACCCCGGAGAGTGGGAGAAGACCCCCGGAGAGTGGGAGAAGACCCCCGGAGAGCGGGAGAAGACCCCGGAGAGTGGGAGAAGACCCCCCCGCCGCCGAAGACGTCGAAAGAAGCCCGCCGGGTGGTGGGCGCTTTTATCAAAGCGCCCCCCCCCGGCGGCGGAAGAGAACCAGACGGCGGCACCCACCCCCCACAGAAGCCCGCCGGAGGGGGGCGCTTTTATAAAAGCGATCATACACACCCCCCCCCCCCGGCGGCCAACTAATAAAATATTTCAATACCCTGTGTGTTTTATTTGTGTTTACACTTTGTATTTGCAGGTGAATGGGTAGGGGTACAATGTACCCCATACTCATTCACTTAGGGTGGGGGGCCGGTATCTGGGGGCCCCCTTATTAAAGGGGGCTTCCAGATTCCGATAAGCCTCCCGCCCGCATACCCCGACAACCAACGGCCAGGGTTGTCGGGAAGGGGCCCTGTCCTCATCAACATGGGGACAGGGTGCTCTGGGGTGGGGGGCCGCAGTGCGCCCCCTGCCCCAGAGCACCTGACCCCCCCATGTTGAGGGCATGCTGCCCGGTACGGCTCAGGAAGGGGGGGGGGCGCTCGCTCGCCCCCACTCCCTTCCTGACCGGCCGGCCGGCGTGCTTTGGATACGGGTCTGTTATGGATTGTGGGGGGACCCCCACGCCGTTTTTTCGGCGTAGGGGGTCTCCTTACAACCCATAACCGACCTAAGGGCCCGTTATGCTCCTGAGGGGGGAACCCATGCCGGATTTTTCTTTAAAAATCCGGCGGGGATTTCTCCTTCAGGATTCATAACAAACTCCGCCCACGTGTAGAATTGGCGGGAATCCGCGTCGGATCCCCGTCGCTTCTATGACGGCTTTGTCTCCATCGCGGCAAGCCAGCTCGGCGCTGGCTCCCGCGATGGGGCTCGTAGGTGGTCAATCTCGCCGAGAAAGGGAGCGAGATTGACACAATATCCCAGTCACCTACTGTAGGAGCTCCTGTATTTGCAGTTACCCCAGAGTCATTTTTCAATAGGTATATAAATGAAAAAGCACCTTCTGGGTCACTTGCTTAGCTGGCAGGGTGTGTTTGGAGAACAGCGGGGTTAGAAAGCAGGCATTGAGGGGGAGAGGAGGCTGCTATGGGGATGAGGGAATAGCAAGATGAATGCTGCTCACCTCCTCAGTTAGTACTCCGTCCATGCAGGGATTTCCAGATGGTTCCATGATCCCCTCCGCCTCCTCTGCTGGTACTGGGAGGTCTCCTCAGGAGGAGTAGGGGTGAGGGAACACCACACGTTCCGTCCAGCACCGCTCCCGAGGCTGAGGATTCGTCGGCCGTTTAGGCCCAAAAATGGCGGCGGGACTGCCGTGTATGTAGCTGACTGAGGGCCGAAATGAAGAGCTGGCAGCCGGCCGGGGGGTGTGGTGTGTGGGGCGACCACGGATGGGACCCGGGAGAGGTTGCCGCGAGCACCGCAACTTGCGTTACTCGAGGCCGAGGACTCCGCGGCAGTGTAGGTTTCAAAATGGCGGCGGGGCCCCGGTGGACGGAGCCGGCCTAAAGCCGTAGCACCACTCTTATTGCCGGCCGGGGAGCGTCCAACAGGTAGGGAACTGTTCGGGGGGTGCCCAGAAGTCTGGATGGAGGGTTTAGGAGGGAAAAGAGAAGGTTGCTTGCCCAGGATGGAGATGGATTCACCGTGGCTAGCAGAGCTCCTCCATATTGCGTCCTTCTACGTTCGCGTCCGGCCACGCCCCCCTAGTAAGTGATTCTAACTGTAAGGGACTCACAAGGGGAGGAGACCAATGTGTGCTCCTCTGTACTGGGAACACATATCGGTCTCCTCTCCTCTCCTCTGACAGGACATGGATCTGTGTGTTTACACACACAGATCCATGGTCCTGCCGTGATTGTGGGTACCTAGCCGCTCGGGAAGCACAGGGCGTCATATGACGTCCACCCAGAAGGAGGGCGGGTTCCCACCAATGTAATTTTACAATGACTTGGTAGGGAAGGAGTTAAAGTAAGGGTTTGGGCATATTAGTGATAGCAGCCTTCTTTCTCTACAAGGTACTGGCTCTTTTTATATTTATTTGATAACACTGTTCACCCTCTTTAAGGGGAAAATTCAACAATGACCAGTCATCCCAAGTAGAAACAGAAGGTGAGTAGCACTTAGGAAACATTTTAGGATGGATTTATGGTGAAAGGAGGCACTACTGTGGAATGCAGGGGATGTTTTAGGTAAGCCACCTGTTGTCTATTGCACTTATAAATGTATTGTTTTGCGTGAAGTTTAGATTGAAAATACAACTGAGGGTAAAACTTTTCTAAATTTTGGATGTGCAGAGGTATTAGAACCCCTTTTAGGTTCTTATTGTTGTCTGTGCCCCTGTTAGGGAGAATTACCCTATTTCTCCTGCTTACTGTTATCATCAAAAGTGAAAGTAAAAGAAAATCCCAAATATTGGGCCATCTCCAAAACAATGATAAGGGGGTAAAATTTTCCAATGGGGACACTTGTAATGATGACCCCTGTGACAAACAGAGAACGTCTAATTTTGGAGGCATTTTGAGTAGTTTCAAGGTACCTGACAGATACCTGACAATGATTATAACCCTCCCTTACTCTATACAAAATGACCGAGCCCTTTTTTAGTGATTCAGCACTGTGTCACTTTAACCACTTGCCGACCAGCCGCCGTCATTCTACGGCGGCAGGTCGGCTCTCCTGGGCGAGAGCCCGTAGCTCTACGTCAGCTACATTTTCGGCCACTGGCGGGCGCGCATCCCCGCTCGCCCCCGAGTCCCGCGCGCATGCCCGGTGGGTACGATCGCCGCCGGGCACGTGCGATCGCTCGTTACAGAGCGGGGACAGGGAGCTATGTGTGTACACAGATAGCTCCCGGTCATGTCAGCGGGGGAAACGCTGACCTTCTGTTCATACAATGTATGAACGGAAGATCAGTGATTTCCCCTAGTGAGGCCACCCCCCTACAGTTAGAACACACCCAGGAACACACTTAACCCCTTCCCCGCCCCTAGTGTTAACCCCTTCACTGCCAATGGCATTTTTATAGTAATCCAATGCATTTTTATAGCATTGATCGCTAAAAAAATGCCAATGGTCCCAAAAATGTGTCAAAAGTGTCCGAAGTGTCCGCCATAAGGTCACAGTACTGAAAAAAAAACCGCTGATCGATGCCATTTCTAGTAAAAAAAAAAATATTAATAAAAATGCCATAAAACTAACCCCTATTTTGTAGACGCTATGGCCCAGATTCACAGAGCGATTATGCCTGGGCAACAGGAGATGCGCGTGCGTAAGTCTAAATGTGCGCATGCGTTTCGATGCACGGCATCCCCAAAACGAGATACGCAAGAAATCTACTTTTTTTTGTCCGTCGTAATTTCGTTAGACAGGCGCATCCGTCCGCGCAAAACTGCGCTAGACAGACCATTGATTTGCTAGTCAAATATGCTAATGAGGGACTTACGGGGATCCACAAAAGAACGTTAGGGCAGCGCAGGCTACGCAGTGTGCGCAACAGCAAAATGTCCTGTCTAAAATTAGACCATATAAAATCTGGTCTAAAAAGAGAAAAAAAGTCTACTTGTTAGATAAAGCAACACTGTTAGTGAGGAGCTCAGCAGTCACACGTGTTGCACAACAATCTGTATGCCAACATGCCAGGGGCATCGTCGCGCATAGCTATACTACTGACTTTAGATGAACAAAGAAGGATGAGGGCACTGAGGAGGGCACTAAGGAGGAATACAATATTCTTATCTGATACAAGCCCCTCACTCTTCACTTGATATATCACACATGCATAGACATCTTTGGCATGAGTGATTCTGAGGTGTCTCGCATCTTCAGATTCACCCCTCATGCCATCATGGAATTACCACAACCTTGCAGGAGGACATCAGCAGCCCAACACATGGCACTACCCATGACACCCATGACAGCTACATATACAATCAGAGCCCCATCCCCACAGATTTCGAACAGAACATGTATGGGGACAGCTGGCTGGTTGGTGAGTGACATGGGTGGCAGGCATGACTGTACCCCCCATGATGCACACATCACAAGGGGCACATGCACTACTAAAATCCTCCTGTCTTTTCCCTTCAAGGTGACTCTGCATATGCACTGGGACCCCATCACATGACCCCATCTCATGCCAGCTCACATTATGCATCTTTGCACGTTAAACACACACATTAGAGGCGCATGCGCGGCAGCTCCCAAGATGGCCGCCGGCTTCTAGAGCTCCGCTCCACCACGGCCCTGTCTTAACCACCGGAGCTTCCAGGACGCCCCCCGAGCGATCTCACCGGGATTGTCGGTCGGGGGAACCCCCCGTGAACGGGTACATGCTCACAGCGCCGGTCAGGAGGGACCTATCGCGGCAGATGGCGGCTTCTCCCGGCCCCCTCAGCTATGCCAAGATGTCGGCGGCAGCGCAGCAGGGCCTACATGCGGCGGAGGAGGCAGAGACACATGGAGAGTCTATAGCCGACCAGGACCTGGTCACACCGCAATCCCCAGGTACCGGCTTCCCCCCACTGCCCCTAGCTGTATCCCCAGCTTCCACGGAATCCCTGCTGGGGCGGATGTGCGCAGGGCCCCCCTCCACACCTATGCTGGACCCCCATACAGGCCTATTGCTGGAGGTGAGCGAGGCTGCAGACTCAACTCCCATTCCCACTGACATCCCCTCCATGATGGAGGCTTTTGCTCAAATGCTCTCTAGGAGCTTGGCCCTCAACGCAGCCCAGATCACATCATCCATTCATGCAGATCTGCAACAAATTGGGGTAAGGATGGACACTATGGAGAAAAAGGCTGATCAGGCAGTGGCGCGCATCAATCAAAACACAGCCAGGATACAGGATGTTCAGGATCAATTAGAAACTGCCCTTGCCAAAATCGATGACCTCGAGAATAGATCAAGACGCTATAATTTTAGGATCAGGGGGCTCCCTGAGTCCGAACGGGAGGTCCAGACGGCGTTGAAAACCTTCATCAAACACCTCATACCTGACATAGCGGACAACCGCCTTGAACTGGACAGGGCACACAGGGCTCTGCAACCGCCCCGCTCAGATGGCCTCCCCAGGGACATTATAGTGAAACCCCACTTCTACTCGGTAAAGGAAGAAGTGATGAGGAGATCCAGGAATGCCGGTAACCTTATGCTGAACGGTCACAGAATTCAAGTGTTTGCTGATCTTTCCCCATATACGGTGCAGAAAAGGCGATCACTTAAACCTTTGTTACAGCTCCTGATGGAGAGAGAAATCACTTACAGATGGTCATTCCCCTTACGTGTGAACTTCTCCTTTAAGAACAAAAGCTATGGATTCTCATCCCTGGCGGAGGGCGAACGCCTCCTGACGCATCTGGGGATCCTTTCCCTGGACCCCACCCCATTGCAGACCGGTAGGAACACCCCAGCCTCTGCGAAGAGACCCTCACCAGCAAGCCCACTGCAGCACACATGGCTCAAACAGGGCAACAAGCGTTCCAAGGAGAATATTCCGACCTGATGGCCTCCTCCTGTTCCTGCTCTCTCCTTGAGCTCGTGGACCTTACCTCTCCATGTTACCTGCGTTCCGGCAAGAACTTCCCGCTGTTCCCCTCATTGGGGGTCCCTCTTACTTCGGACATCCTGCCTATAGCGTTTGGACTGTTGTTTTCTTTAACCGTTTTCTTTTTGCAGGTGGGCTGAAGGGTCCATATCTCTTGGACTGGGACTGGGGCGGGTGGTCCTTGTCCGTGGAGCGCTTTGGAGGCTTGCGGGGGTGACGGATCGCCCATGGCGTTTCTTCACCTCTAGCGCGCTGCGGGCCCCCTGGGCCACTTCTATATTCTCAATTGCATTGTAATGTTATAATTAGTCAATATCTCCTGATCTGGTTTTTGTTCTCGTTTTAGTCCCTTTTGATATGCTTTCTTTCCTTTTTTTTTTTTGATAATAGGTATGTACTAGCTTCTTACAATTAGTACCCTGTACAAACTTTCGGGTTGAATGCCCTAGACAGCTTCATGCCTGTCTCCCGTATCCCCCCGGGGGCCCTGGCCTGGCCGGGGGGGGCCGGGGAATGCCCAATGTTCACAGTTTACTACTATGGTTTATCAGAGGGGGCGTCCTGCGTCCCCCTTTGAGTGCTGCTGGGCCCCTTTTTAGGCCCACGGTACTTCTAGTTTTGCTTTTTGTTTTCCTTAGGTGGTTGGGCCGTGGTGGACCCAGTGCGCCTTGATCTAGGACCGGGAGTGTGCTCGTACTCCTCGGTTCTTCTACGGAGCCCCTGTAACCAGGGAGCTCCGGACCTCTCAGGTTGAAGGGTGGGGATGACTGGCTCATCCCGTTCCCTGGGTGGGAAGGGGTTAGGGAACCCCAGGGTTTACTGTTTCACTGTCTTTTTTGTGACTGTTATTTTTCTTATGTTAGTGGCTCAGCCATTCTGTTCAGAGTGTCATTGTGTAACCAAACTCTCTTTCTCCCCCTCTTTTCTCTCACCTCTTCTCTCTGCTCCTTTTGCTGCTGCTCCTCTGAGTATCCTCGGGGCCTACGGACGTCGCGGACCCCTCCTCCCGGGACCTGAGCATTTTCGAGATTCCTTCGTCAGACTGTCTGGTGAGTGCCGATTTTTGGTTCAGGGAATGCATCCATATTTCACTTTAGTACTGCCTACCCCGTGCCATGTCTAACACACATACCCCTTCTCCGTCCCTCAAGTTAGTCTCCCATAACGTCCAGGGCTTTAACTCCCCCGTTAAGCGTAGGAAGCTTTTCCAGCAATATAACTCCATGCACGCAGACATCCTCCTGCTGCAGGAAACCCATTTTCCGGCCACTTTTAAACCCACGTTCCTCCACCAACGCTTCCCTCAATTCTTCCTAGCTTCCTCGGGTAATAAGACAAAGGGAGTGGCCATTTGCTTCGCCAAACACATTAATCTCTCCCAACCGGTGATCATAGCAGACCCGCAGGGGCGTTACATCCTGGTCTCTGGTCACATTGACGGAGAACTTTACACCTTTGTCTCATACTATACCCCAAATAAGGGCCAGAGATCGTTCTTTGTCTCTTTACTGCACAAGCTGAGGGAACACCTTAACCACTTAAGGACCGCCTCCTGCAGATTTACGTCGGCAGAATGGCACGGCTGGGCACATCAACGTATATATACGTTGGTTTTAGTACCCAGCCGTGGGTCGCGGGCGCGCGCCCGCGGGCGCGCGCCCGCGACCCGGTCCGAAGCTCCAGGACCGGGACCGCGGGATTCGCGGACCCGATCGCCGCTGCAGTGCGGCGATCCGTCCCTGGAGCGGAAGAACGGGGAGAGCCGTGTGTACACACGGCTTCCCCGTGCTTCTCTGTGGCCGGAGCATCGATCGCGTCATCCCTGTAATAGGGGGACGCGATCGATGACGTCACACCTACAGCCACACCCCCCTACAATAGTAAACACACACATTAGGTACACATTCCCTACAGCGCCACCTGTGGTTAACTCCCAAACTGCAACTGTCATTTCCACAGTAAACAATGCAATTTAAATGCATTTTTTGCTGTGAAAATGACAATTGTCCCAAATGTGTAAAAATTGTCCGAAGTGTCCGCCATATTGTCGCAGTCACGAAAAAAATCGCTGATCGCCGCTATTAGTAGTAAAAAAAAAAATAATTAATAAAAATGCAATAAAACTATCCCTTATTTTGTAAACGCTATAAATTTTGCGAAAACCAACCGATAAACGCTTATTGCGATTTTTTTTACCAAAAATATGTAGAAGAATACGTATCGGCCTAAACTGAGGAAAAAAAATGTTTTTTTATATATTTTTGGGGGATATTTATTATAGCAAAAAGTAAAAAATATTGCATTTTTTTTAAAATTGTCGCTCTATTTTTGTTTATAGCGCAAAAAATAAAAACCGCAGAGGTGATCAAATACCACCAAAAGAAAGCTCTATTTGTGGGAAAAAAAGGACGCAAATTTTGTTTGGGAGCCACGTCGCACGACCGCGCAATTGTCTGTTAAAGCGACGCAGTGCCGAATCGCAAAAACCCCTTGGGTCATTTGCCAGCGTATTGGTCCGGGTCTTAAGTGGTTAAGGGGTCGGTGTTTATTGGTGGGGACTCCAACACGGCCTTTGACTTTTCGCTTGACAAGTCCAAGAACGGGAAACCTATACCCAAACGTCCCTCCAAACAGAGCGTTAAAATTGCTGAACTTCTTCACTCCGCTGGGCTGATTGATGTCTGGAGGGAGGTAAATCCCCGCACAAGGGACTATACACATTTCTCGGCCCCACACAACTCCTTCGCCAGGATAGACCACATTTTCACACGCTCGTTGTCGATACCCTTGATTAGAGGCTCCAAGATTATGGACACCCCCCTCTCGGACCACTCGATGGTCGTACTGACCACGTTGCGATCCTCGGGCGACAGAACGGCCCCTCGTTGGCGCCTACAGGAATCACTACTGAGTGACCCAATACACTGTACCCTCCTGGAGGCCGCGATCCAGGACTATTTCCTCATCAATGGGACGGGCGAGGTCTCGGCTGCTACCGTCTGGGCGGCGCACAAGTCGGTAATACGGGGAAAAATCATTCAAATGGTATCGAAAAATAGGGCGGAACACCGAGCGGACACGTTGAAGCTCATGGCGGACTTCCGTTCTCTCGCCAAAACACACAAGCGACATCCCACAGTGGAGAATCTTAGACAATTAGACAAGGCCCGGGCACTGCTTAACCTGAAGCTGACTACAGACGCAGAGCGTCACCTTAGATGGACCGGGGCCAGATTCTATTCCCAAAAAGACAGGGTTGGGTCTAAATTAGCGGTAAAGTTGAGTCCTAAACCACGTTCCCTAGCATTCCCTAAAATTAAGACGACCGCAGGGGACCTAACCCAAAACCCAACAAAGATTATGGATACCTTCTTGCAATTCTACTCTGACCTTTACACACCTGACAGAAAGACACAGGCTTCCGCGAGTAGACGTCCCTCTACCCACCCTGTCCCTGGAACATAGGAATCTCCTTGAGAAGCCATTTTCTTTGGACGAAATATTAGATACTATTAAATCCCTCAAACTTGGCTCATCTCCCGGCCCGGACGGTTTTTCTAATGGCTACTATAAGAAATTTGGTCCGGCCCTGGCCCCGCATATGGCCCGGCTATTCAACTCTCTCAGGGAGGGACACTCCCTAGGGGCTGACCTGAATTCTGCATACATTTCGGTGATACCCAAACCGGACAAGGACGCTAGCGAAGTGGGCAACTATCGCCCAATCTCGCTTATCAACAACGACATCAAAATTATGACCAAGATCATGGCCAACAGGGTGGCCAGTTTTATCGCTACTTATGTGCATGGAGATCAGGTGGGTTTCATACCTGGGAGACAGGGACCGGACCAGATTAGGCGGGCCATTGATATCATCTCACTTCTTAGATCCGGTTGGGATGGGGGTCACCCGCAGAAAGGTTTTCTTCTTTCTTTAGACCTTCACAAGGCCTTTGACTCGATAGACTGGGCATACCTGTCTGATATTCTGGGGAGGTGGGGTTTCGGCCCATACTTCCTGAATCTGATCCGTGCTCTTTACTCAACTCCCACGGCCCAGATTCGCCTAATGGGTAGATATTCCGAATCGTTTGTTATCGGCCGGGGAACCAGACAGGGATGCCCACTCTCCCCCCTCCTGTTTGCAATGGCCATAGAGACATTGGCAATAGCGCTTAGATCGAACCCCGACATTAAGGGGGTGACTTGCGGACAGAGGGAGCATAAGTGTGCTTTGTACGCGGACGACCTACTACTATTTATCACCTCACCACTGACCTCCATCCCTGTACTCCTCAAGACGCTGAGGACCTTTAGTGCCGTCTCGGGTCTCAGAGTGAATATGACCAAATCCACAGCACTGAACATCACTGTCCCCCCTGACACCCTCACTCAGATCTCTGGCAACTTCGACTTTAAATGGGCCTCTGGCTCTATACCTTACCTGGGCATCAAGCTGACACCGGACGTAGGCAGTCTTTTTAAGTCCAATTACCCCCCTATGGTGCTCAAGTGTAGGGGAGAGCTGGACAAGTGGTCGAGGTGTGGTCTGTCCTGGCTGGGTAGGATACATGCTGTAAAAATGACCCTCCTCCCTCGCATGTTATATCTCTTTCGCTCCCTCCCGATCCCCATCACGAAACACTTCCTCAGTAAACTACAATCACAGATTGTCCGCTTTGTGTGGGGAAACAAGGGATATAGATGCCCCGCAGAAATTCTCTTCCGCCTGAAGTCACAGGGCGGTTTGGGACTTCCTAACCTTTGGGGCTATTACCAAGCAGCTCAACTCACGCAAATATCATCAGTTTTTTTCCGGGGACCGAAACCTGAATGGCTCTCAATGGAGAGACAAGCCACTCCCAGGAACACTATTGACTATCTCCTTTGGTGTGATCCCAAAGCCAGACCGGCAATACTGTCTCCTACCCTCTCGCACTCAGTTTCCCTTAGCTCTAAACTCTTTAGGACGCACTCCCTGACGAGCCCCCTGAAACCATTGGCACACCTTTTTCATAACGAGGCCTTCCCCCCAGGCATGAACATTGAGGCTTTCAGATGGTGGACTGACAAAGGTCTCTACCGGATTGGCCACTTCCTTACCCCAACGGGTCCGATTTCCCTATCACTCTGTAGGAAGAAACTGGACATGCCGGACTCCGAACTGTTCAGGTTCTCCCAAATTTTCCATTTCATATACTCTATTTGGTCCAATAAAAAGGTTCCCCCCACAGTCTCACTCTATGAGCACTGGTGCTCCTCCACGATGGACCAGAAGGGTGGCATCTCCTTGATCTATACGGCACTCGCTTCCAGACTGACAAAACCGTCCTACGCTCGGGCTTGGGAGGAGGATCTGGACGTCTCGTGGGAAACCGCGACCTGGTACCGGGCTACGCATAGAGCATACAAAGGTACTCTCAACATTTCTCTTATAGAGGCCAGTCTAAAAGTTTTAATTAGGTGGTACTACGTTCCTTCCAGGCTGGCTAAGATGTTTCCGGGGTCCTCACCAGCTTGCTACAGAGGTTGTGAACTGGAGGGGACTATGCCTCATATTTGGTGGACCTGCCCCCGCATTAGATCATTTTGGCGGAAGGTGTTCCGCATCATTAGCTCCTTAACAGCAGTGGTGGTGACTCCCTACCCTGGTGTAGCACTTTTAAACCAATGCATCCCAGGTTTACCCAAACATTCCCAGACCTTATCGCTGTTCGTCCTCTTGGGAGCCAAAATGACCATTGCCAAGGCCTGGAAGAAACCCACTGTATCTATACAGGGATTTAAGAGGAAAGTCACCTGGATCATGTCGCAAGAGCAGATTGTGGCTAAACTTGATGATAAATCTGGGAGATTTCTGGCCATCTGGGAACCGTGGGCCGCCTTTTGTAACATTTCCCTCATACCAGGCTCAGTGCCAGACGGCCCGATCGCGCCCCCCATTCCCTGAAGGAGCAGATACTCTTACCCTCTTTCTCTCTCCTTGCCTTTTCTTTCCTCTCCACGTCTCTTTACCCTGCCTCTCTTGGCACTTCTGCTGTAGTAAGATTGTGTTGTCACTTTATTTTTGCTTTTATGGCTGGTACAGGCCCCCCTAGGTCCTGGCGTACAAGGCTAAGATCTCACTCTGTTTATTCACACAGTTATCGGTCTCATACTTAGTGATAAGTTTGTATTTTTATTATCTTTCCTCTTCGTGTGTTCCGGAGCTGGGACTGGGGCGGTGTGATCCCTTTCCCTGAGGGGCAGCGTGATCCCTTTGGGGCCGCTCGGGGTCTGGGGTCCCGCGCTCCTGCCCAGAAGGGGAATACTCCTCGATGGGCTTCTGTACGACTGACCGTTTGCGGATTTGTACACTGTTCTATATTGTTCCGTCCAATGGTCGTTGTTGGCCTGATCGCCTCTTTTCTTCCATCATCACAATGTTGTTGTACTTTTTGCTCATGGCCTCGGAAGATGCCGCTTTTGAACCTATCTTTATGTTACTGTATTAACCTATGTGACACATGTTCTCATTTTGAAAACTTCAATAAAAATTATTAAAAAAAAAAAAAAAACACACACATTAATCATGGCACAATGAGAATGCATGCATGCACACCACTGTGGTCCCTAGCACACACACCCCACATCCTCATCACATTGGATTGGCACCAGTCCACCATGCAGGACTTGTGAGCTGCAACGCCATGCCACGGCTCCAATTATGTCACTGTACATTCATACACCATTCACACGGACCTGGGGATCACTTCTCCACCACAAATGAGGGTGACACCCCTTTTCCCGCAGAAATATCACCCCCACATTCCAAAATCATACACAAACAGAACCAAAAAAATAAAATAAATGACAAGCAAAAATAAAAAATGCCCCAGCAAAAATATAATTTAAACAAAATAACAACAAAGAAAACACATAAAAGACAAAAATCACTCTGCAAAACAGTCCCCAAATATCTCAGACACGTCACAAACAAACAAACAAACGCTAATAAACAAAAGCACCTTGCTGTATAGGAAGGGAAACAAAGGGATGTACTTTTGCAAAGGAAGTGCGTTTGTGTCTGTCTATTTATGCTGTTTGCGTAGTTCACAAAGTTGCCCTAGTCCATTTCCAATTTCACTGATTGCGCCGCTCCCGAGTTGTGAGCATGCGCACAGCGGAGCTGACCATGGTCTCCTTCAAGCGCGCATGCGCGAGCCGGCCGGCCCTTCATTTGCATGGGGTCACGGCTCATTTCAATGTAACACGCCCACGTCCTTCCCAATTTGTATTACTCCGCCTTATGCCTCTGAAATAACGTTACGCATGCGCAATTTTCTGCGCAAAAGCTACGAGAATAGGGTGATTACGCGACAAAATTGCGCACATCTAACGTAAAGGCGGTGCGCTACGCCGGTCCAATAATGCACAGATGTACGTGAATCTGGGCCAGTATTTTTTACTTTTTGCTATAATAAATATCCCTAAAAATATCCCCTCAGTTTAGGCCAATATGTATTCTTCTACATATTTTTGGTAAAAAATCTCAATAAGCGTATATAGATAGGTTTGCGCGAAGGCTACCACGTCTACAAAATAGGAGATAGATTTATGGCATTTTTATTATGATTTGTTTACAAGTTTTATCGTGATGCGATATTGCTGTGGACAGATCGGACACTTTTGACACATTTTTGGGACCACTGACATTTATAGAGCGATCAGTGCTATAAAAAGGCACTGATTACTGTATAAATGTCACTGGCAGAGAAGGGGTTAACACTTTGGAGCGATCAAGGGGTTAACTGTATGTTCCCTCCTGTGTTCGCAACCACTGGCCATGTGCATTGTGTCCCCCGCAGTGCTGCAGGGGCACTTGCATGCCTCCCACGCTGCACGCGTGCCCTCTGGTGGCTCTTAAAGGGCCAACATATGGGTACGTGATTTTGCGCATCCGTGCCAGTTTGCCGACTTGTATCAGCATGAGCTGGTTGGCAAGTGGTTAAGACAAAACAAAAAAAACAAATATAGTCCCAACTCCCTGAATTGTCCCTCCCTTGACCGTGACTTAATCATAAGTAAAATTAAGATTACCTATCACAAGATTACCAGTCAAGATCACATGACAAAATGTATCAGAAGGTGGGGCCACATGACGTCTTTGAGTCAGACTCAGATTGAGTCAGTGAACTCCAGAATCCATCCAGGAACCCTCATCCTTAAGGGGATATATACTTTTATTATCACCATTGTTTCTGCTTGGGAATCATCTGGTGCACTGGATGTCATTAGTGCACTATGTTTGGGAGGATTTTACTTTTTTTAATAAATAATAATGTCTTTAATACAGGCTCGGATTGGCCAATCGGGAGAACCGGGATACTTCCGGGTGGGCTGGTCGGGTTGCAGGCATGGTTGTACTTTGTCCTAGGCCAGGGGTAGGCAACCTTGGCTCTCCAGCTGTGGTGAAACTACAAATCCCATCATGCCTCTGCCTCTAGGAGTCATGCCTGTGATTGTCAGGGTCTTGCAATGTCTCATGGGACTTGTAGTTGCAAAACAGCTGGAGAGCCAAGGTTCCCTACCCCTGTCCTAGGCCAACAAGGCCTAGGCCTAGCCTTGCGTGCTGTGTCAGGGTCTGGGAGCCTGGATGTGTCTTCTTCAGACATCCCGCCCACTGCTTCACCATGCAGCGTGATGCGTGACATCCAGCCCAGACTCAGGTAGGAGACACCGTTGTAAGGGGAGAGTGGGGAGCCGAAGTGTATGGCAGCCAAGGACTAAGTGTATGGGAGGGGGTGGAAGGCTGTGCAGTCTCATTGTTTTGTGTTTGGAGGACTGGTGGCAGCCCGTTTTTGCTGGGACTTGTAGTGCCCTGTTTTTGCTGGGACTTGTAGTGCACTGTGTGGTCTAAAATATGTCAGCCCCGTTTTTGCTGGGACTTGTAGTGCACTGTGGGGGCTGAGATATGGCAGACCCATTTTGCTGGGACTTGTAGTGCACTGTGGGGGCTGAAATATGGCAGCTCCGTTTTGCTGGGACTTGTAGTGCACTGTGGGGGCTGAAATATGGCAGCTCCGTTTTGCTGGGACTTGTAGTGCACTTCTATTCTATGTAGGGGGTGTTTTCAGGGAGGTCTGTACTACTGGAAGAGGGGGTGGTCTGTGGGGGACACAACAGTCAGTCTGTGTGTGTGTGTGTGCAGGGCATTGCGGAGCTGTGTGTGTGTGTGTGTGTGCAGGGCAATGTGGAGCAGTCTGTGTGTGTGTGTGCGCAGGGAAATGCGGAGCAGTCTGTGTGTGTGTGTGTGTGTGTGTGTGCAGGGCAATGCGGAGCAGTCTGTGTGTGTGTGTGTATGTGCAGGGCAATGCGGAGCAGTGTATGCCTGTGTGTGCAGGGCAATGCGGAGCAGTGTGTGTATGTGCAGGGCAATGAGGAGCAGTCTGTGCGTGTGTGTGTGTGTATGTGCAGGGCAATGCGGAGCAGTCTGTGTGTGTGTGTGCAGGGCAATGCGGAGAAGTCTGTGTGTGTGTATATGTGCAAGGCAATGCGGAGCAGTGTGTGTGTGTGTGTATGTGCAGGGCAATGTGGAGCAGTATGTGTGTGTGTGTGTAGGGCAATGCTGAGAAGTCTGTGTGTGTGTGTGTGTGTGTGTGTATGTGCAGGGCAATGCGGAGCAGTGTGTGTGTATGTGCAGGGCAATGCGGAGCAGTGTGTGTGTGTGTGTGTGTGTGTGTAGGGCAATGCGGAGCAGCCTGTGAGTGTGTGTGTGCGTGCAGGGCAATGCGGAGCAGTCTGTGTGTGTATGTGCAGGGCAATGCAGAGAAGTGTGTGTTTGTGTGCAGGGCAATGCGGAGCACTCTCTGTGTGTGTGTGCTGGGCAATGCGGAGCAGTGTGTGTGTGTGTGTGTGTATGTGCAGGGCAATGCGGAGCAGTGTGTGTGTGTATGTGCAGGGCAATGCGGAGCAGCCTGTGAGTGTGCGTGCAGGGCAATGCGGAGCAGTCTGTGTGTGTGTGTGTGTGTATGTGCAGGGCAATGCGGAGCAGTGTGTATGTGTGTGCAGGGCAATGCGGAGCACTCTCTGTGTGTGTGTGCTGGGCAATGCGGAGCAGTCTGTGTGTGTGTGGGGGTTGTACTGATTCCATTTAATTTCATCAATCTATAGTTGTAACTAAGAGAAAGATTTATGGTCGTCTTTACATGCCAAGCCCAGGGTGACGGTCCGTTCAACATCTCTATCTATTGAACTACCACCTCCAGGTACGTTATTACATTATTTTAATAGTCGTGAACTAAAGTGGGCTGGTCTAAGGCATGAAACTCCAGGGCTGAAAATGAGTCCCACTCCGACCCTGCTTTAATACTACACTATGATGATTTGTGTTGATGGGAGTCTCGCTATCTAAAGGGATTTCATATACCATACTGGTGGAGCTGAAGATACTTATGGATTCATACCCTAAATTGGGACAAGCGTTTCTAAACCTTACCATTGTGTAGATCTAATTTTGAGGTAAGAGGTCAGAGTATGAGGTGGTACACTGTGGTGCAAGATATCGTTTGGAGTACCGTATTTATCGGTGTATACCGCACACTTTTTTCCCCTTAAAATAAGGGGGAAATTGTGGGTGCACGATATACGCCGATATCCGCTTCCCGCGCTCAGTTTGAACTGAGCCGCCGACATATACTGAGTGCAGTACACTCGGGTACATTCGGCTAGGCTCAGCTTCGCTCGTGCTCACGCATAAACGCCACAGAGCGTGAGCACGAGCGAAGCCGAGCCTGGCCGAATGTACCCGAGTGTACTGCACTCGGTATATGTTGGCAGAGGCGTTCAAACTGAGCATGGGAAGCGGGGATTCGACTCGAGACATCGCTGGAGAAGCCGGGAGGACACAACCGAGGCCGCAGACGGACGCCGGACCGGACGATGGACGCCGATGGACGCCGCGCAAGACACCAAAACTGTAAGTACTAAAAGTACTAAAAGTTTTTTTTTTACAGGTCCACAATACGGTACTTTCTTCACGCAAAGTTTTTGTTTTTTGGAGCACTGGTTTCCATGCAAGATTTTCTACTATATATTTCACTTTGAGGATTACTGCACTAAGGGAAAGTTATTGTGATTTTTGACATTTTTTTTTTAATTTATATATACATTTCACATGTGTTTTTGTATTATTTATTTTTTTATTGTGTATGAGTATATATGCATTTTTTTCACAAACATTTTTTGCGTGGATAATTATTTGTAATGTATCTATTGTCATTGTTATATGGATGTGGTCATATAATGATATATAGACTGTAAATTCTTCCAAGTTCTGGATCTACACCTACTCTATAAATAGACTGTAATTACTTCCACCTTCTGCATCTCTCCTTTATATCCTAACAAGATTTTTAGCTCTTACATCTTCAGTATCTTTCTGTTATACCTCAATAATTAAGATTCCCTGTTCTACATGGGGAAATAAACCCTGACAGATATTTACAGACATAGTGGAAAGCCAATCAATGCTGCCAACTTTCTACTTCCCAGTAGATGTTATAGTAACCCTTCACTTGCTTGAAATATTATAAAGCAACAGCCTGAATGTTGTGCAAGTGCTTGCACGTACAATGCCACAGCCTCTCTAGTGACATTCAAAATCTGGGACAGAAAAAATTGCAGATAAAATTTGTTCTGAGCGGATGCATGAAAGTATGGGCAGGCAATCAGAACGTCTTCTGCCAAAACACTATGGGGTTGATTTACTAAAACTGGAGCGTGTAAAATCTGGTGCAGCTCTGCATAGAAATCAATCACTGTCCGGTTTTCATTTTTCAAAGTCTAATCGAACAAGCTGAAGTTAGCAGTTGATTGCCTATTATACACAGTTGCACCAGTTGCTCCATTTTTAGTAAACGTATTTCCTCTTACAAACTAGGTTTTTTTTTTTATGTTTAAAGTATTTATTAAGTTTTCAAAAAAATGGAAGTACAATGCAGAGAGAAATAGCATATGAAAGATCATCCAAGGTGTACAGGTACAATTCACAAAGGAAACGCATTACCAAGGGTAACAAGACGAAATAATTGCCTAACACTGCTTCAATTGTGCCCATGCCCGTGGACCCTGCAGAGCGGGATCACCCTCCGACCTCCCCCGCACCCCGACGGGAGCTAAACTGTGCAGAGGATGGTGGAGAGGACCCCCACTCACCGTATACATCCGGAAGTGAAATTAGTTAGAGGTCGTCGTAGGCAGGTGGGCAGCTGATACAGAAGGCACTCTGTACCTTTATGTAGCTAAAAGGCAAGCAAAATACAACCAAAAAACTAAAAGACAAAATAAGAACTAAGAATTGAAACATCAACAACCCGGGGGGAGGCCTAGGTTGGGCTCAAAAAATCTATGGATCAATAGGGATCAATCTATGCCCAGGGTGATTTCCCCGTAACGCTTGGGATGGATAAGGGGGTAGGGTGGACAGAGAAAGGAGAGAGAGAAGGAGGGAAAAGCAGGGGGGGGGGACTGCGGTGATTAGAGGGAGAGGCCCACTTCCAGGGGGGTTAGGTGGACACATAAATGGAGTCTCCGACCCCCATGTATTTAGCCCAGGGCTCCCATATCTCCCTAAACTGGAGGGAAGTATCTAGGATAGAACTCAGCATCTTCTCCTGGGACATGATCCATGAAATTTTCCTTTTGGCTGCTGTTATGGAGACCCTGGGACGTTTCCATGCCCTGGCCAAGGTGATTTTAGCACCCAGAAAGATGAAGAATACAAGCTTGCGGGAGGATTTGAGGGCTTTCACAGGGAGGTGGTTAAGGAGGGCCGTCGAGGGGGACCTGGGGATAGCCAGGTCAGTTATTTTGGATGCTATAGAAAATATTTTGTTCCAAAAACCTCTGATTTTGGGGCATTCCCACCAGATGTGCAGCATGGAACCCCTCAACTGACATCCCCTGAAGCACAAGGGAGAGGTCGAGGGGTACATAACCGCAAGCCGGGTGGGGGTGAGGTACCATCTGGTGAAAACCTTCAGATTGGCTTCCACAAGAGATACGTTGTAGATGCCCTTATATGAGGAGCCCACAGCCTTATGCCAAGTATCCAGATCCCAGGTCAATTCTAAGTCCGCCTCCCAGGCCAGCATATAGGGCGCCTTCTGTTTGTCCCCGGCCAGTGACGAGTATATCATGGAGATCCCCCCCCTTTGCTCCTGAAGGTCTCCGCACCATTGTTCATATGGTGTGAGTTGTGGGGGGTCGGGTTTCGTGGACCAAATGGAGTGAAGGAAGGAGGAAATTTGGTGGAACCGAAATCTCTCCGTAGGAGGTAATTTCAGGGTCATAATACATTGAGAAAGAGAAACAGGTCCCGTGGTAGAGATGAAGTGCCCGATCCGATACATCCCCTTATCCAACCACCATTTGAATGTTCGAATGTCCATACCTGGGGGAAAGTCTGGGTTATGAAATATGTGACTCAAGGGTTTACAGGGGGAGACTAAGGAAGGGTCATTTCTGAGTTTATCCCAGATCATGAATGAGTGCGATAGAGCTGGGCAAAGAATGGGGGGTCTGGCCTTAGGGGCACTCCAGAGGAGATAGTCAAGGGTGAAGGAGGGGACTGCCTGTCTTTCCATTTCCACCCAATCAGGTTTGGTGCATTTGCTATAAACTGTGGATAGCTGGGTGAGTCTAGCCGCCTGATAGTACCAGAGTAGGTTGGGCAGTCCCAATCCCCCTTTGCTTCGGAGTCTAAAAAGGGTGTGCCTAGCTAGGCGGTGGCCCGACTTGCCCCATACAAATTGGATGACCTTGCTTTGGAACGAAGTCAAATGGTCCTTCCTAATAGAAATCGGGAGCGCGCGAAAGAGGTAAAGTAGCCGTGGGAGCAGGGTCATCTTCACCGAGTTTATCCGCCCCAGCCAGGACAGTTGGTACGGGTGCCATTGTTTAAGGTCAAGTTCTAGTTTTTTGTAGGTGGGGGGATAATTGGCTCGGTATAATTGTTCAAATTTGGGGGTTAAGTTAATTCCCAGGTAGCGAATGGAAGAGTCACTCCACTTGAAGCGGAACGAATCCTTCAACTGGGCCACCAGGGGCAATGGGAGGGATACGTTGAGGGCCCAGGATTTGGTATAATTAACCCTTAAGCCCGACACGTCTGCAAAATCATCAAGCGTTTTACATACCACCGGTAGTGATGTAATGGGGGAGGTTATAAAAAGGATTATGTCGTCTGCAAAGAGACCACATTTGTGGACTGTGGATCCGCAGCGTACTCCGGTGATGTCAGGGTTAGACCTAATGGCTATGGCCAGGGACTCTATAGCAATAGCGAAGAGTAACGGAGAGAGAGGGCATCCCTGGCGGGTCCCGTTACGTATTTTAATTGGGTCAGAATACAGGCCCTGCAGTTTGACCCTAGCTTCGGGGTTTGAGTAAAGAGACTTAACTAGCCCGGTGAATTGAGGGCCGAATCCCCACTTCTCTAAAATCTGGAATATGTAGGACCAAGAGACGGAGTCGAAGGCCTTTTGGAGGTCCAACGACAACAGCATCCCAGCCTGAGCCCCCCTGCCGTCCCATCCAGATTGCAATAGAGACATTACATCCACTACCCTTCTGATTTGGTCCGGGCCCTGCCGTCCCGGTATGAACCCAACCTGGTCCTTGTGTATATAGACAGCAATAAAGGATGCCAACCTGTCCGCCATAACTTTAGTCATTATCTTAAGATCATTATTGATCAGGGATATTGGTCTGTAGTTACTGACCTCCCCCGGATCTTTGTCAGGCTTAGGTATGACGGAGATGTAGGCAGTATTCAGCTGTGCGCCCAGGGGATCCCCCCCAGTTTTGGAGTTAAAGAAATTTGTTAGGCGAGGGGCTAAAGTTTGTGCAAAGGCCTTATAGTATGGAACGGAGAACCCGTCCGGTCCCGGGGCAGAGCCCGTCTTCAAACCCTTAATGACTTCCAGAACTTCTGCTACAGAAATAGGGGCTTCGAGTCTGTCTCTATGGTCCCTAGATAATGTGGGCGTAGGGAGGTTATCCAGGAACCCAGTCCCGATAGGGGTTGTTCCTGATTGTTGTCCTCTATATAGATTCGTGTAGAAAGAGTGAAACGCCCCAAGGATTTTAAGTGGGTTCGCCGTGGGGGACTGTCCTGGTACATTAATTTTAGGGAAAGCGTACGTTCGCGGACGCGGGGTGAGTTTGGAAGCTAAGAGGGGCCCCGGTTTATCTTTCATGTGGTAAAATCTTGCCCCCTGCCATCGCAGACCAGACACCGCTTTAGCAGTCAGGGCTAAATTTAATTCTAGGCGGGCAGAGTCAATGCGAGACATGGGGCACCGGCCCGGATCCCTCTTATGTTCCGCACAGAGCCCTTGGAATTTTTTTTCGAGGTTCTCTATGTCCGCTCTACGAGCCCTATTAAGTCTTGATTTGATTTGAATTAATTTGCCTCTAATGGTAGCCTTGTGAGCAGCCCAGAGAGTCTCTGCCGAGACGTCAGGGGAGCTGTTTTGCAAAAAGTATTCAGATATGGCCAGTTCTACCTCTTGTTTGTGAGCAGGGTCCGACAGTATCGATTCGTTGAGCCGCCACTGACGGTGGTTAGGGAGTGAGGGGTGGTTAGTCAAAATCATACTTACTAATGAGTGGTCGGACCAGACTGTGTCTGTGATCTGGGACTTGCTGACCGAAGGGATCAGGGCGTTTGAAATCAGGAGATGGTCTATTCTAGCAAAGGTTTGGTGGGCGTGGGAGAAATGTGTGTAGTCTCTCTGGGTCGGGTTCATCTCCCTCCAGATGTCAGTAAGGCCCCTCCGAAATACTAATTTGGCAATCTTAGAGCTAAGTCTAGTGGGTCGTACATTTTGTGCTGTTGGAGGTTTGGATTTATCAATGCCTTGATCGAAGGCGACATTCGAGTCCCCGCCCAATATCACCATGCCCTCCAATAGTGGGTCTAGGATTTTGAAAAGCTCAGTGAAAATTTTTAGCTGGCCCACATTGGGTGCATAATAGGAAACCAGGGAGTACATATGGCCATCGATAGTGCCCTTGGCCAAGACAAAACACCCTCCCGGGTCCTTGTATTCTGACTGTAGTGAGAACCTGCAGTGCTTGGATATGAGGATCGCTACCCCTTTGGTTTTATCCTCTGCGCTGGATAGGAAAAACTGGGGGAACTGTGCATGGAGGAAGTTGGGTTTGTATCGGATCGGGAAGTGCGTTTCCTGTAGGAAAAGGATATCAAGGTTACGGGACTTCATGAAGTCCAGTACCTTCCGTCGTTTGGATGGGGAGTTTAGACCCTGTGTGTTGTGTGTGGCTACCTTCAAAGAGGTCGCCTTGGGAGTGCCGCTAGCCATGGAGCAAAGGTATGGGGGAGATCACCAAAACCCCGCCACTTACCTGGCCAGGGACACCATAATGGAGCTGAGGACCCGGTCGTCTGGTGAGCCGCAGATCACCTGGGGATAGAAGTTCGCCAGTCGTCCCATCCCTGCCTGCAAAAGGAAGAAAAGTTAGAGAGAGATAAGACATAGGAAAGGGGTGGGAAGGGGGAAGGGGGGGGGGATTCAAGCCCGCAAGGGGCTCAGGGGTGTGTTGGGCATCAGCCTGCCCAACATCAAGAACCCTGTTTTCATTTACTGCACCCTGCAAGCAGGGTGGACGCCTAACCCAGGGAAAGGGCATAGCCTGGTCCGTGGGATAGGAGGAGGCGCTGCAACACCGCCCCGGCTCCGACGTAGCCAAGAAGCTAAACTGGAGCTGATAGCTCCATCTAAACAAAAAACAAATATATCGGACCAAAAGGGGCACCCCAGGGGCCCGCCCCCCAATAACCCAACCCCCATCCACACGTAAAGCATGCAGAAGAGGACATGGGCCCCCGAGGGGCGACCAAATGCACCAAAAAAAAAAAAAAAAAGGGGAACATAACAGAACAGGAGACAAAAGGAAAAATCCCTTCTTCCCCTTTGTTCCTCCCCTGTCTCCCCTCCTTATCAAGAATATCAAAGACTATCGGAGAGAGGAGTATACAGTTAAACATGAGTAGCAACACTTAAACCGTGAGTGGTCATTAAGACATATGGGTGGTCTAGTTCAGAATTATGAATGGAACCGACAAGGTCCCTCAGGACCGCAACTGGGAGAGAATGAGGAGTAGGGAACACTTCTCAAAACAGTGGGGGGAGTTCGTCCGGAGAAAACAAAAGTCTTCACGAACTGTTTCCGGGGATTCTTCTTTAGCGACATCAAGGTGGCCTAGTGTCCCTGGTCTTCTTAAATTTAGGTTTGTCCCAGGTGTTCGTCAGGGGGCTTGCAGGAGAAGGACGTTTGGTGGATCCAGGATTGGAGTTTGAGAGATCCATGGCGGCTTCATGAGAAATAAGGCGAAGGTTCAGCAGGAGGCGTTCCCCATCACGGAAGTTGTGAAATGCATGTGCTTTACCCTTGTACTCAAATTTTACGGCAAATGGGAAGGCCCACTTGTATTTGATGTCACGTTGCGTCAAGGCCGATAAGAGGGGCTTCAGGGTTCTTCTTTTTTGGATAGTTGTGGGCGAAAGGTCCGCGAACACTTGAACCGTGTGGCCCCGGCAAGTGAGAGGGTTTTGGCGTCTGCTCACCTTCATCACTTCCTCCTTCACTGAAAAGAAATGGAGTTTGACCACAATGTCCCTTGGGGAGCCATCCTTCCTCGGCGGTCCTAGGGTTCTATGGGCCCGATCAATTTCCAATTTATGTTGGGGGATGGTAGGGATCAGCTGTTTGACAAAGTCCTGGACCACCGGGAAAGTGTCGGTAATAGATTCAGGGAGCCCCCTGATCCTAAAATTCTCTCTCCTGGACCTGTTCTCCAGGTCATCGATTCGGGAGAGGGCAGTGTCCAGTTGGTCCTGTAAGAATTGGATGTGGTCAGAATTCTGTCTGGTAGTTGCGATCGTTTGATCGAGTTTGTTCTCTATCGATTCCATCCTGGTGCCAATCATCTGAAAGTCCCCCCTGAGTTCTCCTGTAATTTTGGCAGCTGTTTGTGCCAGTCCCCTGTCCAGTAAGAGAGACAGTTGTGTGAACAAGTCAGTCGTTTGTGACAGGGAGTGTGCGGTGGTCTCTGCCATGCCAGGCTTGTCAGCTGCATGTGGGGAGGTAGGCCTCAGGGGGGAGTCCATGAGTTCTGCCATTGTCTGTTCTAACAGGGACTCTGTGGATGCAGGGGAATGAGCCATGGTCGGTATGGGGCTGGCCGGGTTCCCTGGAGCGAGTGAGCGGGCCACGGAGGCATAGGATGGTCTGGTGCTAAAGGATTCCTCCGTGTCTGTGAGGTAATTCTGGGAGCCGCCCGCCATCTTGGAATCGAGCGTCCCGCTTACCGCCTCCAGCTGAGGTCCCAGGCTCCGTCTCGTCGGTCTACCGACATACACCGGTGCTCTCGCTACCCCTCTGCTCGAGAGTGTTGTTGTGGCCAGCTGGGGTGACCCGATCCGCCCGCTAGATCCGTCGGTCAGTCGGAACGGTGCGGAGCTCCAGGGCTAAGCTGCCATCTTGGAGCTGTCCGCGCATGCGCCTCTTACAAACTAGGTTTTGTACTACACATTATTTGGTGGATGTATTCCCAAAGATATCCCTTTCACTTTGTAATAAACTCTTCAATGCCTTGATCTACTAATAGTGCCACTGTCTACTGTCCAAATCTCCACTGCCTCTGGGTTTATTGGTGTGACATAGAATATCTGATACCCCCCTCCCTCTCAAAATGCAGTTATCTGCCTAAAAAAATAAATCTCCTGGCCTGAACATTTTAATTTTGCTAAGGTCTTTGTGGAGTAGTTGGAACAGGACAGTGAGCAGCATAACTATGCATAGCTAAAAGCATCAGAGGGTACCTAGTATACAGTGGAAGGGCTTATTATCCTATTGTCTTTCTCTCACCCCATCATACAGTTTTCAGGTCAGGGTGATATGAAAATCTGGTGCTTCCTGATTTGAAAGGTACTATTTATCCATCTATCTGTGATGCAACTTTGAATGCCCGAGCAGCCAATCATCAAGCTTCACAGCTGTTACATGAGGGTAGGAAGAGCCTCTGTCCTAAGCTTCAGCAGTTACATAGTAGTTACATAGTAAGCAACCATTACAGTGAGTTTGAGCTAAGAAAGGGGATTTATACAAGCAGGTTGGGGGGCATCAAATCAGTGCAGCTTTTTTGTATCCCTGGGCAAAACACAGGTTTATTTTAATTAAGTGAAAACTAATTTCCCCTGAGGGATATTCAGGTGTACAGGAAGCCCATCCACTAGCAAACAGAACATCTGACAAGTGTCCTAAAAGTATCTGTGCATTTTTCACCTTACTTTAATGGTTCTTTTTTCCGGGAGAATAATCCTTTCTGATCCAGTTTGGTATTCCAGCATTCCATTCTAGTTACTAACACAAAAGCCAGATTGTGTAATGCAATCCTGCTTTTAATTGACCATTCCCATTATCAAAATCAAAAGCTGGAGGTTTGATTACACACAATTCAATTTGCCATGTTAACAATTATATAGTAACTGATTCACTTTGTATCTGAGATTGAAACATGCCATTTGCTGTTAAAGCGGAATTTCACCCTAAATATAAGCCCTCCCATGTGATCCAGCATACTGGCGTCAGCGCCAGTATGCTGTTTTTTTTTTTAAATCCATGTACTTACTGTCTTATGCAGAATTTTATTTTTTTTACCCCGCAGTGGACGGCGCCAGTATAGCGCGTCACATCTTATGAAAGTACCCGAAAAGGACTCGGGTAATCTCGGCGAAAATGCGGCGCCTGCACACAGACCTAGGAGCTGACTGCGCAGGCGCCGTATTTCTCCGAGTCCTACGGCTATGGCGCGTCACGCCCTCCGAAAAACGCCGAAATAGGACTCGGAGAAATACGGCGCCTGCGCAGTCAGCTCCTAGGTCTGTGCGCAGGCGCCGCATTTTCACCGCGATTACCCGAGTCCTTTTCGGGTACTTTCGTAAGATGTGACGCGCTATACTGGCGCCGTCCACCGCGGGGTAAAAAAAATAAAATTCTGCATAAGACAGTAAGTACATGGATTTAAAAAAAAAAAACAGCATACTGGCGCTGACGCCAGTATGCTGGATCACATGGGAGAGGGTATATATTTAGGGTGAAATTCCGCTTTAAGTAGGATGGAGTGTATTAGGCTCTCGCCTGCTGGCAATGAAGGACTTCATTTGTGGTCATGGGAGTTGCAGGCATGCCCCATGGACACCTGGTAGGCCTTATGATCCTACCTTTGCTGTCTTATGGGTGATGCAAATGGAACTATCTCTGTCTCTGTCTCTTTTTTACACAGTGAGATAAGATATATGATACCAACTATAAGTAGAAGTAGATCATTATCTTAGCTTATACTTTGTTTCAATTTTGCCTAACTGCAACTTTTAAAATAGAAAGCAGGTCAGTTGGGCAACATGGCCTGGTTTTAATTAAAAAAAAAACTCAGGTGTTATAGAAAAAAAAATGTCAGCAAATGTTTTCATTGTATGTGTTGGGTTGCATTTTTATTCTTAAGCAGGACATTTAATGGGTGTCATGACTTCCGCATTAACTGCAGTAAAAGAAAAAAAAATCTACTTCATTCCATAAAGAGGATTAACCATGTTCCACAACAGTCAAGATGATACTTCAACTAATAAAGTTAAGGACGAGTATTTGGTAAATAAAGAGCATGTGGTAAATAAATAGCTAAAACAAATTTAATTCTAAGACAGTTTATATTAACACACTTTCCTAAAACAATTTAAAAATCTCAGGATTTAAAAGAACACTCTGAAATATTTTAGAATATACACATAACCTGATTGATTTACTAAAGACAAATATACTTCTCACATTGCAAATACATTTTCACTTTGAAAGGGAATAATCCCTTGAATGAGGTGAAGCTCTGCTGACTTTCATCACTCAATACTGCAAAAATGCATTTTTTCATTTGTCTTCCATGTGATTGCGTATTATCTGCAAAGTGAAAATTCACTACTTTTACTATGCTTTGGGGACAGTTCCCTTGCAGAGTCAATGGTCCATTTGGCTTTAAAAAATCAATCCCAATTATTTCAAATTCTAAAATAATGGCCCTGATTTACTAAATAAAATTCTCATATACTACCACAGTGATGATCTAACAAACCTGGTAAAATTAGATATGTATGTGATGCACAGAGATACACTAAACTAAGATTACATAAATATGGCTAATTCACTATAAAATATGTTGTTATACGCATTCACATTCAAATCTGAAGCTATTCCAGCTATGTGGGAGCATACTGTAACTAAAATAAAAAAGTTTATTTCCAATTTTTTTGTTGGCTGTCTTATATACCGTATTTACTCGAGTATAAGCCAAGTTTTTCAGCACATTTTTTTGTGCTGAAAATGCCCCCCTCTGCTTATACTCGAGTCACCTTTTTGCGCATGATCTCCCAGAATGACAGGAAAAGGGGGAAGGCAGTTTTCAGCCCCCCTTTTCCTCATGGGAAAGCGACGGACTGTCTGTTTCTAGTTTCCCCAGGGGAGCAGTAGGCTCCCTCAGGGGAAATGGGCGTGCCCATTTGCCCTGCAGTTGACCTATCACTGCAGGGGATTTTGGTGTTTTTTTCCAATTGACCTGTAGATGACCTGTAGTGCTGGGGAAGCCTGGGAAAACCTTGTTTGAACCGGTCAGAACCAGGCGGTTTTGGGCTATTTAAGCAGGGTTCCGTTAGCTCAGGCTCATTCGCCTCAGAAGACTTATGAGCTGTGGTGTTCTTTCTGAGCAAACAGCGTCTTCTGAGGCCAGAAAATGAGCTTGCTTCATCGGTTATCGAGAGAGCAGGTGAAGACGGCGGGGAGAATTGGATCAGAAGATACCTGAACCTACCTCAGTCGTCAGGTCAAGAAGCTCCGGTGGGAGCTGCAACGGTCAGCAGGGATTCAGTGCCAGTGTCGGCCACCCACGACCATCACGCGGAGGAGGACCGGGAGCCTTCGTGTCTTCTGGAGGAAGCCGGGACGGAACAGGAAGAGGAGGTTCCGAGCCGGCGGCAGCGAAGAGGTGGCACCCCTGCCCGTGCTCCGGAGGCGGCGAAAAGGAAGCGTACGCCGCGCAGGGTTTACCCCCCTTCTCCTCCACGTACGTCTTCTACACAGAGAGCTGGTCCTTCTGAGGACCGTGGTACACGGTCAGGTTCCAGGCCTAGAGGCGGTTCCAGGGGCGGTGCCAGGGGCGGAACCAGGGGGCGGAGCCAGGGGGGCTGCAAGTTTTTTTAATTCTTCCCCATACAGGTATCCTGGAGGAGCGGGAGGTAGCACGGCAGGAGGAACGAGAGCCGGCACCAGAAGAGGATCGATCGATGGAAGGGATCCTGATAGACAGGCTTCTCCACAGCGGTCTTCAGGGAATCTAGCAACAATGCATACATCGGCTGGGGCTGCTTCCGGGTCTGCTACACCGCCCTCTGCTATCACACAACCCATGGAGAATGAGGCTCAGACGGCTAATACTATCCTGGGACCTTCAGAACGTCCGGGTATGAGTGAGTCACCCTCTAATGTTTTGTTATCTAACCTGATTGAGTTGTTGTCACAGGTTGCTTCTCAGTCTGTGTAGAATAGTGCAGTAACTGCTAATGAGCCTTCTGCTATTAGTGTATGGTCGCCATCTAGTGAAAATGTAGCTAACTGCGACCAATCTTCAAAAAATAATGTTAATCCTGATTTTCTTTTAGCCAGGTCACAGAATTTACCTGAGACTTGTTTAAAAGAGTCTATGTCTTGTGAGATTTCTCCACTTAGTTTTCACTTGTCTACCACAATCAAAGAAAAGATTTGGCGGGGGGAATTTATAGATATATTATCCTTGCTCCCATCTGCAAAAGACTTTATTAAAACTGATAAAAAAGATGAAGATGAAAGACGTAGGCCTGTGCAGAAGTCTTTTAATAACTGGCTTCAAGCCTTTTGTATTTTTTCTGGGACTTTATGTGAAAAATTCCCTGAAAAAAGCCCTGGTTTATTCCAGCATTTAGACATTATCCTGGAAGCTTTTAAAAATGTTGGTGGAGTCGCATGGTATAGCTATGACGAAGCATTTTGTCAAAAATTATTGGTTTACCCCTCATTAAGGTGGGGTGTCAAGGATGTTGGTCTTTGGCTGAACCTTTTTCTTCCCCAAAGACCAGTTTTTCTTAAATCAAACACCAACACACAAATTCCAAGTACACAATTTTCAAGCAATTCCGGTTATAGGAAAGGAATCTGCTTTAATTTCAACGACAGCCAATGCAGATGGCCGAACTCATGTAAGTATAGGCACGAGTGTGCCTTTTGCGCAGGCAGTCATTCAGTCGCCAAGTGTTTTAAAAAAAATGTCAGCCTCAAACCAACAGTCAGGGAGTTTTTCAAAAGGCAGTAACACCAGTGATATTTCAAAACATACTCCCTTGGCTCAAGCTTTACCCAGATCGGTTGAGGGCCCAGCTCCTCATTGAAGGTTTCAGGGATGGTTTTATGCTTCCAATATTTTCTGGTCAAGGCTGTTTATTGGTAAACAACCTCAAGTCAGTCAATAGGTTCCCTAATATAGTTTTTGAAAAAATTGATATAGAAGTCCTGGAGGGAAGAGTGGAGGGTCCTTTTTCTTCTCCTCCTTTTAGTAACTTTAGAATTTCGCCACTTGGTATTGTTCCTAAAAAAGAGACAGTTTCCTATCGTTTGTCATCAGTATCTTATGCATCCTTTGAGGATGCTCTAGTAAAATTAAGACATTTAGGTAAAGGCTCTCTATTGGCGAAAGCTGACATTAAGTCTGCTTTCCGCCTACTGCCTATTAACCCTTTATGCTTCAACTCTTTAGGTTTCTTCTTTAAAGGATATTTTTATTTTGACAAGTGTTTGCCTATGGGTTGTTCCCTGTCCTGTTTTATTTTGAAACTTTTTCTTCATTTTTAGAGTGGTCAGTGATTTCTGAATCTCATTCAGATTTTATAATCCACTACCTGGACGACTTTTTATTTTTAGGGCCCCCTGATTCTCCCGATTGCTCGAGATTGCTAAATACATTTTTTAAAATCTGTGAGATGTTTGGTGTCCCATTAGCCTTTGAAAAGACAGTTTGGCCATCTACTTCTTTAGAATTTCTAGGTATTGTTATCAATACTGAGTTGATGGAATTTAAACTTCCGGATACGAAAATTGTTAAGCTTAAACAATCGTTATTATCACTGATTCGAAAGAAAAAGGTTCTATTGAAGGAAATACAGTCTTTACTAGGTATGCTGGCCTTTTCTACAAGGATCATGCCGGTGGGTAAGATTTTTTCCAGAAGGCTTTACATAGCAATCTCTGGCCTGAAATCTCCCTTCTCACATGTTCGTATGTCCCACGACATGAGGGAAGACCTCCTGGTTTGGTTTCAATTCCTGTTTCATTTTAACGGTCGGCCAGTATGGCAGGAAGATTTTATTTTAGATAGAGATTTCTTGCTTTTTACAGATTCTGCAGGCTCTTTGGGTTTCGCCGCAATTTGGCGGACCCATTGGTGTGCAGATCTTTGGCCCCAGGATTGGAAGGTAAAAGGTCATACTAAAAATATAGTACTTTTGGAACTATTTCCAATTCTGGTAGCACTGGAGATTTGGGGTGAATGGTTCAAAGGAAGAAGGATCTTGATAAGGACAGATAATAAAGGTGTGGTATACGCTATAAACTGTTTAACATCCAAGTCTCCGCCAGTCATTGTCTTATTAAGGTATTTGGTTTTTAAGTGTTTAAGCCTAAACATCTGACTAAAAGCTATACACATTGCAGGTAGGGACAATGATCTGGCGGATTCTTTATCTCGTCAACAGATGGACCAATTTTTCCAGTTATTTCCGGAGGCGGACCCTGTGGGACTGTGTTGTTCACCCAATTTATGGGTCCTGGTGTAAGGTCCATATCTGACTATATAGCTAATTCGGTGGCTCCCTCAACCTGGGCGGGATACCAATCAGCCTGGTTGTTGTATTTACAATTTTTAGATGTCATACGGGAGCCAGCTTTGTCTTTTTATGAAATTCTAGCTTTACATTTTTTGAATTTTTTATTTTCAAAACAGTACTCATGGTCTTATGTTCAAAAAACTTTGTCCGGAATCTCATTTTTTCTCAAAGTCAATAATCTTCCCTCATTTATGCAGTATTTTTCAGTTAAGCAGGCTTTGAAGGGTTACAAAAGGGAGAATTTTTCAGCTGATTCTCGGGAACCAATAACCCCAAAGGTTTTAGGTGACATTTGCTCAGTCACAGCTAGAGTTTGTTTTTCTGCTTTTGAAGCTGCTCTTTTTCAAGCTGCGTTCTCTATAATGTTTTTTGCTGCTCTGAGAATCTCTGAGCTAGTTTCTATTAATGTTTCTGATGTTATTATCTCGGATAGTTCTGTCGAAGTTTTGATTAGAAGATCTAAAACTGACCAATTAGGCAAAGGTAATTGGTTACATTTAGAGGAGTGGGCTAACTCTAGTATCTGCCCAGTCCTGCTTTTAAAAAAATATTACTCAATTAGACCGTCAAGAGACTCAACATTTTTTATACATAAGTCAGGTTTGCCTCTATCGAAATTCCAGTTTAACAGTGTCCTCAAAAAAAACTTAACATTTTTGAAGTTAGATCACCTACAGCTCACGTCCCATTCATTCAGGATCGGTGCAGCAACTGAAGCAGCCAGGTTAGGCTTAGATGTCAGCAGAATAAAGTCTATCGGTAGATGGAAGTCAGATAGTTATTTGTTGTATGTTCGCCCTAACAATTCTTTTTAATTCCTTTTAGATAATCCCAGAATTATTTGGATTGTCGGTCACTCTTTTGTCCATTGGGCACATCTTAGAGCAAAACACAGGAACTATTCAGTTAATTTAGGTTTAGATGTCAATAAATATAAAACATTTTGGAGTGCAAGGAGGGGCATGTTGTGGGCCGAGTTATGTGTTAAATTGTCTAAACTTTCCCTTCGTTCCCCCCCACCTGATATCTTAATAGTTCATCTTGGGGGAAATGACATTGGAAGGCGAAAGACTTTGGACATCATTTTTAATATTAGAGATGATTTTAAAAAAATTAAATCAATTTTCCCAGATTGTGTCATAATCTTTTCCGAGATAATTCAAAGGTTAGTTTGGCTTTCTCCTCCTTCCATGCGCCCTTTTGAAAAAATTAGGAAGAGGGTTAATAGGGCTGTTTCGAAACTACTAGCAGATCTAGACATTCATTCTTTTAGACATACAGAGTTGGAGGGCGGTATCCCGGGTCTTTTTAGATCGGACGGAGTTCATCTGTCAGATATAGGTTTAGACATTTTTAATGCAGACATGAGTTCCTGTGTGGATCTGGCCGCGGTGTGGGGTTCTGTGGCTGGTGGTTTAGGAAACCACCTGCCTTGTGGGTAATTTTATTGGCAGCCTGGGCTGTAGTAGCTAGGTTAGCTTTAAGGCTTATTTGAAGGCTTATTTATTTTGAAGGCTTATTTATTTATGTAAATATGTTGAAAATATGTATTTACAATTTGAAACCAATATTAAACATCCGCGGCCTTTAGCATCCAACAAGTTGTCTGCTGTCTCTTTTTTATTCTAAAGTATTAGGGGTATGTTCCGTCTGCTTTCCCATTGATCTCCCACTCTTCCTCTACAAGTGTGGAAAGTATGTTGTCTGGAGGACCTACGGCCGGGGAGCACCGATTTTTCAAACCCGGCAACTCCTTCCATAGACTCCCATGTTAAATGGTAATTTCTCTGGTGATTTTGGTCACCCGCTACCCACGGGTAGTAGGTCCCCTGGACCCGGCACACATATAGCCCCATTTCTCCTCTACAAGTATGCAAAGTTTGTTGTCTGGGGGACCCACGGCTGGGGAGCACCGATTTTTCAAAGCTGGTCACCCCTTCCATAGACTCCCATGTTAAACGTCAGTCTAGTCATGGACACAGTGCAGCATGGGCACAGTGCGGCATGGACACAGTGCAGCATGGACAGTGAGGCAAAATGAGGCACAGTGAGGCATGCAGATGGACACCCTAGGCTTATACTGAAGTTAATACGTTTTCCCATTTTTTTGTAGTAAAATTAGGTGCCTCAGCTTATATTTGGGTTGGCTTATACTCGAGTATATACAGTATTTTCACATTTTATGCATTAACAACACTGTGGGGGTTATTTACGAAAGGCAAATAAAGGCACTTGCAGTGCACTTGTAGTGCAAAGTGAATTTGTATTTTATAAATAACCCCCTGTTTCTATGTTTTAATAGTACATATTTACACTTGCAAGAGCACCACATGGAGTTTTTTTGTTTTAAATATATTGAAGTAGCACTAATTACTATTTAACAAAGTGTTATGTGAATAAAGTTAATGCAAATGAATCTCATATTAATAATAATGATAATGTGTATCACAACAGTGTATGGTAATAATATAAAGTCCATTCAGGTAAAATATAAACTAAACTACAACCAAGTCCATGTGAGAAAGTGCTATAATTGGTGCGTCCACAGAAAAAATCTCTGATCATCCAGGGAGCAACTCAGTCTTTGTCACAACAGGATAATTTCATAAGCTCCTAGGGTATACCTATTAGATATGTGTGTTCCCGTTCGTAACGAATGTATTTTCGTACGAATTTGTTCATTTTCGTACCCGCGGAATAATGTGTACATACGAAAAAAATAAAGCACCAAAATACGAAAACAACGGGATTACGAATGAGCCGCATAACGAACAAGCGCAAATACGAACGAACGATACAACAATCTTACAAAAATACGACAAAACGGAAACGGCAAAAGAACGAAAATGACATCTATAACGAATGGTTTGCATTCTGTATTTTAAATCCTTTTTCTGTTCGTATTTTCAGTCGTATGTTCATATTTTCATTTGTGTGTTTTTTAAATCCGTTATTTTGGTCTGTTTGTAAATTTGTGTACTTGATTAGTTTTTTTGAATGGGCAGTGAGTGAGTGTAGTTAGTGAATCAGCTTCTCTCTTGTGCCGACTGCCGAGTACAGTAAAGCCAAAAAAAAATTTCTGTGGATTTTCGTCTGAAGGGAAATCAGTTGGCCAGACTTTTGAACCCAAAAATGGTTTTCTGATGGAGCTTACAAACGAACAGATTTTTTGAAAACGAACGGAAAACGTTTGTTTTTATGTTTGTTGGCAAAAAAGTCTGACCAAGTGTGCGGGGCTTAACAATAGTTAATACGGATGAGCCACGTGTTGAAAGTGCCGCGAATCCCGCAATATATTTACGAAAGTACAAAATGATGAAAATTATTGTCTAACAAGAAACGACAATAAATTAAACTGAATAACAAATCATCCCACATGTACGAAAATAAAATGGTAACCAAAATACGAAACGATCAGAAAACGAAAAAATCGCATCGTACGAAATACGAACGGGAACGAACAGGAAAACGGGCGTCTTACGAAATTACGAATCGGTACGAACCTACGGAACGATACGGAACAAAATAATATGAACATTTTTGTTATGCACATGTCTAATACCTATATCCTTGATGAAGTCACGTGGCAGTGATGTAATGTGTCGGGAGGAGCCTAGGTGCTATCCACTTCCGGTTTTACGGCCGTGACCGGAAGTTCCTGTATCTTTGACGTTGTTTTTACCTGTATGTTTTTTTTTGCCTTTTTATTGTCAACTACCGATTTTAATAAATGGACCTATGCACCTTTTAACTTACCTACACTATGGAGATCCTATTTTCTTGCTTTTAAATCCTTGGATCCGGAGATACATTTCTCAGGAGATCTGTGGCAAGGTTGGAGGCAGTACTGCAGTGGTGTCCTGTTCAAAACACACCGAGGAGAAAGGAGCATTTACCCTTGGTTGGTCATTATCATTAAATGCACCATTAGACCCAGTGGGGTCTATTTGTAATGTAAGCGGCCATCACCACAGGGGGAGGATTTGAGGAATCTGTCGTTTTTATCTACATATTTTCCAGACTTGGATTCCCTTGCCCGTCCATTTCCTTTCCTTGCTCACCCATGAAATTATCCTGTTGTGACAAGGACTGAGTTTCTCCCTGGATGATCAGAGATTTTTTTCTGTGGATGCACCAATTATAGCACTTTCTCAAATGGACTTGGTTTTAGTTTAGTTTATATTTTACCTGAATGGACTGTATATTATTAATCATACACTGTTGTGATGCAGGCTATCATTATTATTAATATGAGATTCATTTGCACTAACTTTATTCACATAGCAATTTGTTAAATAGTAATTAGCGCTACTTCAATATATTTAAAACATTTTCTGGGTGCTGGATACACTACAGAAGTCAGCTGCTGTTTATGCCCTCATTATAGCACTTTATTATTACAGTAGAATTATATATTTTTTTGAACACTTTTGGTAGCGCGTTAGTACCCTTTTTTTACACATGGATTTTTTTTAGCTTCTCCTTTGGCACATGTGTCTTTCAACCGTATTGGCCAATTAAGTTTTTTTTGCACCATTTTAATTTAAGGCACAGTCTTAATGCCCACAATACTTAGCTCACCTTATCTGCTTATAAGGCAGAACATCAGCATGGATGCTTACTTCCCATTGCTATCCAGGATTTTAACCTATGCTTTGAGTATGAATGTATACATTAGCAAATCCTTGTAGAGATCAAATTTGCTGGGAGTGTGAATATCCACACACTCATGTGAACCCACGCTATATAGTTGCTTGAATGTTAGCAAATCCAGTTTATTATCTCAGAATTCTGGCATTTTATCTAATTGTTTTAATTAAATACAGTTTTTCTAAAAGATATAAGCTTTAGTGCATTAAAACATGATTTGGTGGTGGAAAACACTTGCAAACAATAAACAGCAAACATATACTACATTTGTAATAAAGAATGTGCTTTTTTTAAATTGACCCCTATATCTTCATATATGAAAGGCTCACTTCAGAAAATCTATAAGCAGCTTTGGCAGCATCTAAGAATTATTTTCAAGGTCTGGAAAAAAATATAAAAGTAGCTTGATGGGTCATTGGGGAAATTTTGTTTTTAGTGCATCTTACTTTAAAAAAAAAAAAATCAAAAAGCTGATTTAATATTAAAATAGAAAGGCAGTCTTTAATAAAAAATGTAATTATAAATAAAATTTCAAGATGTGTAAGCTCTTTCACCATTTTTTATTTAGAAGGAATTTCTCTTTAACACCTTTTCATCTACAGTGTGAAGATTAATGCTCCCCTGCATGATGCCTCCTGCAGAATCAATGTGTATCTACATTTCCCTGTATAGCTTGGAGCGCTCGGCTCTGTACACTCGTAGCTGTGTGACCCCAATCACAAAATCAATGAGAACTTGGGTCTCCACTAACAATTGAGACCCAATAAGCATTTCTACAACACGGTGATCATTTGGTTTTCCAGTTACTGGCAATTGTAATTTTGGTCGGGCCATTCAAAAGAGCTGCCGTTCATCGACTACGACGAGCATGCGCTTGTCACATTCAATGCCGTCGCCCATATCTTGCTACACCCTACCTATGCCTTGGAAGCTACCGCGCATGCATTAAAGTAATTTCTAAAATGCACAGGTTTCCACAGCGACAGGTAAGTATACAGACGCTCGGGTTTCTCGGCAGGAAAACACTGCCGAGAATCACAACGAGAAAATAGAGAGCATGTTCTCTATTTTTCTCATCTAGATTCTGGACAGTTTTCTTGATGAGAAACCTCAAAGCCCCATACACACACACACAGTTTACTTGGCACGAAAAGCTCTGCCAGCAGTTTTCTTGCTGGTTCTTTCTGAGAAAACCGTGCATGTGTACGAGGCTTTAGACTAAAAACATGACTTCCTCTCTTCATCTTCATTATGAAGGGAAGGAAAAGGAATAAGTAGTTTACTGAGGTCGCTTGAAAGGAAGATTACAACATTTATGTCATTACTAAGACATCTAATTTCTGGCAAGATCAGATATGTTTTCTGTACTTGCTGTATGCGGTCACCACATCTAAGGACTGGCAAATGGTAATATATTCAATTTTTCTTCTTGGGTTTATTTTAGTTACAATTTTAGTAAAACAAATAACTCAAAATGGCTGTTTGATGCAGACTTTGTTTCCTTAGACTAGAGAACCTGTAGTAGATTGTATGGGTGTTAAGAAAAAACATACATCCTGTCATCCTGTGTAACAAACGAAAAAACCTTTTGAAGCATATTTTAAACCAAAAATATTAAAATAAATTGCTTACTTTTTTCCAATAAAATGTTCAGAATTTATTTGAAAACCATTTGGTGGTCTTTCTTTTTAACTTTCAGTACTGCGCATTACGCATGTGACAGGTACATAATTATTAAAAAATATAAATAAATGGAAAACAAATGAAAATAATGTTAACCCACATTTTATATGACAAACATCAGATGCCGGGCATATTGGATAAAGCCTTATATTATGTAAAAGAACACAATCTCCATCAAATTGCAATAATTAAATTCTTATTTTCATATAATTGTTTTTCTTTTAAACATTGTGTATCCTACAGTGTGGTCTGAGTTTACATTTAGCGTTTTTTTTTTAAAAATAGGGCAATAAGAAAGAACAGCAATTTTAAACATTCTTAGATACATCTTTTGAATAGTGCTCGTTATTCTTGAATATTACCCAGTGCTCCTGATATTCAAGAAACAATAGTAAAAATGTAAAACATTAAAAAAAAAAGAGAAAAAAAGGTAAAATTGCACATGCATTTGTGTAACCTCAAAGGGGAGTTTTGCAGTTAACATATCCAAAATGTCATCTTCAAGAGAACTTGCATTATTTCCTACAAATTAAAAGATTATAAAATTCCTTAACTCTTTCTTACATTATTAAGAAGAAAACTCTTTTCTTTTTCTGGAGGCAACAGAGATGGAATTTGACTAATGTATATACACATAGGTCACAACTAAAAGCACAATCTTTCTAAAAGTTCTTTTCTCAAACTTAAAACAACAATAAAAGATTTTTTTTTTAAACTCACGGCTATTTACATTTTTACAAACGTTTTTCTTCTTTAAATACAGTTTATGATGGCATATACCTTCATTGCCAGAACTATACATTTAATTCTGCATAGTCAGTCCGTGGTTTTAAATAGAATTTCCATTGTGAGTTACAGCTTCACAAAAAGCTCAGGATACTAATGTATTTGACCAAGGGGCCTTGTTCTGTATGGCACATAGAGAACTCAGAAAACAAAAACAAAGCAGTAAAGACATAGTGTGTTCCAGAGCAGCTTTCCTCGTTATGTATAATAGAGAAAACATCCATTTTCTTCAAGAAGACTGTTCAAAATATTAAGTTTATCAAAATTTTGTCTAGCAGGGATAAATTCATAAGCAATATCATAACAGCAATTTACACAATTCACATATTGGGCTGATCGGTATGAATATTAGACAATTCCTCTAGACGGGAATAAGTAAGAAAATAATTCCTTCTTTTCTACTTCTTCACAAGTTTTCTGTTTGTTTTTGTTTTCTCCAAGAGAATGGAAAACATGGCAAAGCTATACTCGGGTAGTAGAATGGCCATGGGGTAAATTAGTACTATTTTGGCCTCCACTGAAAGTATTAAAGGTATGCAGTGGTTGCATACCTGTTAATGTGTTTGGAATCATTGTTATTGTGTTTGGAGTCATTAGAGGGATATCATCAGGGGATCTCCTCAGTGTGAGGGTGTAGTCAGGTGGACAGGTCAGCCGGAGAGTGTCATGTGCCTGAAGAGCTTCACATTCATGATCATGCTCCAACTGCTTCATTTGCAAGGACATTATTTCTTCATTTTGAATATGCGCTATATCATTTGTTGTATTCCTCTGAGGACTAGGCCGTCTGTGTGTTTCATGGCGTCTCTTATCTTTTTTGTAGTACAGAGCAGCAAAGGCTAAAATATTAAGAAACAAAAGGGAAGCTCCTACAGCAATTGTGACACTTAGTTCTGTGGAGTAATCTCTTTTATCCTCTGCAATGATAGTGGTTTCGCCCAAAACATTCTTTTGTGTTTCTTTTGGATTATTCGCTGCTGTCATTGCTGGACGCTTTGTAGTAGCCCTTGACTTTACAGCAGGAGAGCGTCGTGTAACATACGGGAATGAAGTCATATCTGGTGGTGGTACCTTGGTTGTTGTAGAAACATATTGAAATATTTCATTAAGGTTGTGTAGATGTGGTACTAATTCTAACCAGAAAGCCACTTTGGTTGCTCTGTAGTGATCTCTTACTCTTGGCTTTAGACCAATATGTAGATACAGCTGGTCTTTTGGATCATATTTAGACCAAGCAACTTCTTCAAATCTATTTGGCTTTGTATGGATGAACTTTGTGTCTTGTGGAACTGGTTTGTTTGGATCCCTGCAAAGATTAAAAAAAGTAAGTTAAAGCATATTATATGCAAAGGCAATTCAGGATGATTAAGCTGTGTTTTTTTAATCAATGTTCCATGGATCTCTTGGATTCAAAAAATAGACAGAAAATGCCTCAATGCTTAACCACTTCAATACCGGGCTTTTATACCACCTCCATACCGGGCCTATTCTGACACTTCTCTCCTACCTGTAATAATCATCATTCTTTTGCTAGAAAATTACGCACTACCCCCAAACATTATATATGTTTTTTTAGCAGACACCCTAGGGAATAAAAAGTTTTATCCCGCACGGTATTTACGCAATCATTTTTCAAACGCCTTTTTTTTGTAAAAAAAATTGTTTCATGAATTAAAAAAATAACAAAACAGTAAAGTTAGCCCAATTTTTTTGTATTATGTGAAAGATTATGTTACACTGAGTAAATAGATACCCAACAGGTCACGCTTTAATTATGCGCACACTCATGGAATGGCGCAAAACTTCGGTACTTAAAAATCTCCATAGGCAACGCTTTATTTTTTTTTACAGGTTACCAGTTTAGATTTACAGAGGAGATCTAGTGCTAGATTCGTTGCTGGCACTCTAACGCACGCGGCGATACCTCACTTATGTGGTTTAAACGGCGTTTACATATGTCGGCGGGACTTACGTGTGCGTTCGCTTCCGCACGCGAGCTATCGGGGACAGGGGCGTTTAATTTTTATCTTTTATTTTATTTTCTTGACTTATTTTTTCTTTATTTTTACACTTTTTTTCAATTTTTTTTTCCACTTTTATTCCTATTACAAGGAATGTAAACATCCCTTGTAATAGGAAATGTGTGTGACAGGTCCTCTTTAAGGAGAGATGCGGGGTCAATAAGACCTCACATCTCTCCTCCAGACTGGAAACCATGAGATCGGTGAAAAAAAATTCACCGATCTCATGAATGGTTGCTTACAACCGCAATCGCGGCTTTGTTTACTTACGGGGACCCGGGCGTAACGTCATCACATCGCGCCCGGGTCCTCCGACGGTCATAGAGATGACTGGTGACCATCTGGTCACCAGTCATCTCAATGCTTCCTGCCGACGCCGGACGATTCGTTCTCCGAGCCCCCGAAGGCACGGGAGAGCCCGGAGAAGCACAGGATGGCGGC